>CM023859.1:10237415-11437415 GCA_013389735.1 Phaseolus lunatus | reverse complement strand
ATAGAGTGTATCAAAATAGTTTTGATGGTGAGTTAACTTGTTTCTTTATATTGGATTGTAAACTTGTGAGCGTTTGAGAGTTAATGATTGACAACTTTATGAATGTCTTGTTTTGGGGATCCATATTGGTTATTTCTCATACTCCATTATTTTATAGTTTATCATTTGAAGAGGAGGTCCTAATTGCTATTTTACCATAGGAAAACACTATTGATAAAAGGGATTCTGAACAAGGAATTTGTGATTTTTTTTCTATGTTGGTCTACAACAATTGATGATGTTTTATCGATGTATTGTATTTCTAATATATAATTGATGATTTGTATAGAAGGAACTCCCTTGTTGCTATTTACCACATGACAATTAATTGTTGAGAACTGAAGAAAGGTTTTATTGAATGGACAGAGAATAGTAGAAAGATCTCAAAGGGTTTTCCTTTTCCAAAGGATTTCTCCTTTCACAAAGAGTGAATGGTCAACCTATAGTTGATAAGTGAATAATGTCTTCCTTCACAAATAGTGAATGTGTCAATCTGCAATTGATGAATAACAACTGTCCACACTACACCTGTAATTCAACCTTGTCATCGAAGTGGAATTTGGGGGATTCCCTTTGCATGTGATTTTTTGTGGTTATATTTATTGACAATCCCACATTGTCTAGCGATAAGACCAATTTACAGAATATAAGTGGAGTAAACCTCACCTTACAAGCCAATTTTGTGAGATTTAATTAAGCATAAACCAACTTACTAAGATGGTATCAGAGCCATATAGAATCTATTTTAGTCAAGTTCATTGGGATTGTCGTGTCATCGCTATTGGTGCTCCTTAGACCACCCACAAATATCCAATTCCACACTCAATATGTCCTTTACTAATATAAGGGGCGTGTTGGAGATCTCACATTGACAAAGATAAGGTTAAAATATAATATTTAAGTAAAGGTGCAATCCTTATCTTATAAGCCTTTCTTTGAGATTGAATTTGGCATAAACCCTCCTTTTAAGATATCCTCATTTCTTCTCTTCATTGAGTTTGGTGTCTAGTCCTTTTGTATCCTCATCCACTAGCTCATCTTCAACCAGAGCTAGGTATTTGGGCAAAAGCCCACAACCCACCTGCATAACCTGCAAGGGTTTTTTATACCCAGCCTGCACAACCTGTAGGTTAACTGGGATTTACTTGCAGAATTCACGGGCTATTTGATACCTGCATTGCCAAGTCTAATTCAACTCAAAATTAATTATTTTCTTGTTTCTATTGGTTGAACTTTCTTTAATGGATTGAGTAAATTGTTATGCAAATGGATGCTAAAAAATCAATCTCTAGTGTCTTTGTGGGTGCGGGTTGACTCATTTAACTCATGGGTTTTATTGGCGGATACGGTTTGCAAGAATGAAAGTCTGTCTAAAAAGTGGGCTATCCGAACAGGTTTTTTATAGTGTGGGTTTAAACGGGTCTGGCTGTCTGCATACCGAGCTGTACATTCAGCTAAGATCATAACCCACAGGCTCTTGGTTAGTCTCTTTCTTGATAAGTGGAATCAGTGGACTGCAGTTCTGTCCTTGTTGGTGAGTGCTAGTTGAGTCTTCTATGTGGGTTTTGTCTTGTGTGCCTTCAAATATCCTTGCTTTGATAATCCAATTCAACTGATGATAGTGGTGTTCTGCCACTTCCAAAAATACTAGATTTTCCCTTAAGCTTACAGGAGAAGAAACAACCTCAGTCATACATCTTGAAGTCACAAATCAATTATATTATGTGGTCCTATTATTATAAAGATAAGGATTTGTGTTGAGTGGAAAAATGAAAATCAAATTAATTAAAAAACCAATCAAAGGATCCTTATCTTGTGGTATCATACTCTCTTATATGAGTTGACTTTTGACTATTAATATTGAATCTTCCCGGTTTATCCCCTCTTGAAAGAACCAATGAGTCATGTGTTGATGGTGGTTGTTTATTACAGGTTGATCCTGCCAATATAAGGCCAATTCAAGAAGGGTCTGTAGATGCTTTATTAGAAGCTGAGCGAGTTGCGGAGGCTACAAAACAGGCTATCAAACGAAAAATTGCGCAAGCTGCATCGATTGATCTACAGTCTCGCAGTCTACCTGCCAAACTTCGTATAGAGGCTGATGATCCTGAGGATGTGGTGAGATGTTTTACGCAAATTTTCTTTCTATATCTGCAAATTATACTTGTCTGAATTAAAAATGGTTGTTTTCAATGTTGATGAAACGCTTGAGTTTTCTGTTTTATATAGGATTCTAGATATCATTGGATGATGTTTTTAATCCTGTATGTTCTTCCAAGAACAAAAATGTTTGCTAGTGGGTTCTGGACTTGTTTTTGTTTGTGGTTTATCTGCCACTTAGCTATGATGACATTGATGACATGTTTTCCATCTCAATCACAGAAAGCATCTAAACGCAAGAAAATACATGCCTTTAAGTCAAAGATGAGGATGGAGCAACTTGAAGTCACACAAAATAAGCGGCAAAATGCTTGGCAGCAATTTCAGTCCACCAAAGGAAAGGCAAAGAAGGTGCTTTTCTCAATTTTGCAACTATTTTTATTCTCACAGATAAGCTTTGAGAAGTTTTTGCACCTTATTTTAGGTTCTGTGACCAATGGTAGTCTTCTTGTAATTGTATTAAATTTTTTTTTTTGTTTGTATATACATTTTCTAGTAAATAGTAAATATTGAACTATGCCAATTGATTCATTAAGATACAATGCTTGATTGGATATGATGTTACACCCTTGTGCTATCTTTAGTTTTAGGTTCTCTTTTACGGGACCAATGGTAGTTTTCATGTTAGAATTGCTGTGATTCACTTTTCTACATGCATTTCGGTACTAAATATTGGAAATTAACTAAGCCATTTGGTCCGTTAGGGTACATTACACTTATGCTTGGTTAGGATTAAATTGTCTACAAAGTTTCATTCTAATCCAGCTTGTCTTCCTAACATGCATAATTTTATATTGAATTACTATATTTCATGAGATAATTTGAAGTGAATACAAGTGTTATGGAAATAGTGGTTCCTATCTCCTTTTTGAAGTCTATATATGTATTTCCATGTTTTTTTAATAATAATAACACTCGATACTGCAATTTTTTTACATTGTCATTCATTTACAAACTATTATCTAGTCAATTTGTTTACTTTTATAATAATTATCTTAAAAGTCGTTGAAAAAAGTTATTTCTAGTTGATTCAACATTATACATTTAAACAGAGTACTGCATACCTATTAAAAGTCCCTTTTTGAAGCATATGTTTATCGATTTGACACTTTGAACATGTATATATAATGTTTGGTAGATTGTGATAGATTATTGCATTATGTACACACTTGTATTCAATAATCATATATGTACAATGGAACTGGCTATGTACATTAATATATGAAACAGTTGCATGTAAAGGATTGTGTCTCACTGAAAATATCTTGGAGAAATGTTTTTATCGGATATTAAAAAATTTAAGTATCTCTTGATATCAACTTTTGTATACGACTTGGTTGTTTACATGCTTAAATTGAGTTTTGACAATGATCTTTTCTGTTCTTGTATGTGATACTTTGGCTTTGCATATAGATTGGTTTCTTCTCTGGAAGAAAACGGGAGAGTATATTTAAATCTCCTGATGATCCTCATGGAAAGGTTGGTGTGACAGGAAGTGGGAAAGGTTTGACAGAGTTCCAGAAGAGAGAAAAACATTTTCACCTCAAAGATGGCACAACTGAAAATGATGATTAGGGTTTTGATTAGCCTTTCAAGTGTATGTATAACATGCTCAAACAAACCAATCTTGTGAAATGTGTTGAGACTATTCTAGATTATGGTATTAGCTTCTTATACATATTTTTTTTCTTTTAACTCACTTTACTTAATCATGGTGCAATTTTATAGCCTTATCGTTATGTTATGTTGTTGTGTTATTGTCCTTTTTCTTGAACTGATTTCATGGTTTGTTGGTATTGAGATCCTATGAGAGGCTTTCCATTGAAAATTATATGAAGTGTTCATTACTCAATCTGAAAGTGCATTTTAAGTTGTCGAATTGAAGACAATAGTTATTGAAATAAAGTCTCAATTTTAATTAGAGAATAAGGAGTAGTTCCAGGTGAGGTTAGCAAGGATTGACCTTAATGGTAAGTATGTAAATAATCTTAACTTACTATCTTAATTCATGCAAATTTGAAGATATTTGAAATCATACATACAGTTTGAACAGCATAACAGTTTATTAGATATTTGAAATCATGCAAGTTTTAACATATTCATCTGACTTTAACTTGTGTTGAGGTTTAGCTTAATTCTTAGTTTTTGATATACAATTGTATTTAATAAGAGTTGTCTTCTTATTTGACTTAGTTTGTCTTACACTGAAATTGTTTTTGTATAACTACTGGATTTGAATATAAGATTTTAGACATAATTTTACTAAACATTTGGTAAAATTGTTTTATTTCTGTATAATTTCTGAATTTTGTATTTAGACTCTAGTAATTTTTCTTACTTGTTATAACTGAAATATTTAATTTTTTTGTATTTTATTCTTGAAGAAATATTTATTTGTATTTTGTTCTTATTATTTAAAGAATTTTCAAAATAGTTAGATTTTTTTATTTCTGAAATATTTTTACTATAACCAATTATATGTTTTCCGAGTCAATATATATAGATAATGAAACTTTAGGGACCATATATAAAATTAAAAAAAACTTGGGATTCTAAATCAAGAAAAGATTATTAGGAAACTAAAGTAAAATTTGTA
Organism: Phaseolus lunatus; assembly: GCA_013389735.1. Lineage (NCBI taxonomy): Eukaryota > Viridiplantae > Streptophyta > Magnoliopsida > Fabales > Fabaceae > Phaseolus > Phaseolus lunatus. The sequence continues at coordinate 11,432,620 of CM023859.1, read as the reverse complement.
AATCATTTAAGCTTCAAACTTTTAGAGTAAATTACTAGAGTGTATAATTATTTTATTCCAGTCAATTAGGCACTTGTGAAAGACTTTATTATGACGAACAAATATATTTGTAGTTAAATAAAAATTTGTTTTATCTAATTTAAGTGCTTTTGTCATTCCCTTTCTATATATTGTATTTTAGTAAGTTGGAATATACTATTTTGCATTTGTTTGGTAAATTAATAAAACATGTTAAAATATTGGGACAAATTAATAAAATAATTTACCATGTTTACGCTAGAATTCTGAGGAATATTATTTTAGTTTTTTTTAAGACTTTTTAAATTTTTTTACTGCTTTTGTGTTAATTAGTAAATTAAAAATAGATATGAAAATGCACTTATAGTGGCAAGTATGAAAGTTAAATACAAATTTTTGTATTAATTTGTTAAAAAATATCAACAAGAACACGAAAGAAATATTGATCATTGACTAAAGAAACAAAAAACATGAATCACTCCACATCAAATAATGTGAAAAAAGGTATGATTATAATGATGAAGATAGAAAAGAAAAAACAATTACCACAGTATTCATTGTATGAATTTGTTTCTCCAAACTCATGTTTACAAAAATTATAAAATAATCTGATAAAAGCACCACAATTTTGTAAAGATTAATATATAAAGACATCAAACACCCACCCTAAAAGGAAATCGAATTTGACAATAGATACTGAACTAATCTACTTAATAGATTTTTAATGAATTTTAAGAATCAGTTTTTTGATGTTGTGTTTAAGTTTCACAGTCATTCATTCATAATATGACATCAAAGCCACTTATAATGTATTGATATTTCAAACATTTTTTTAATCAATTACTCCAATAATTATTAATTACTAATTAATTACATAAGCTAGATATAGGCATAACATAACGGACTATACATAAAAAATTATATCAATTATTTATTTCTTATCTCCATTTAAGTTGTCAAGAGAAAAACTATTACTTTTAAATTAAAATATCAAATTTAATTATAATATAATGAACAAGCTGATAAAAAAAAAAGATTATAATGAACAATGATAAGTTGAAGAAACATTAGTTTCGACTCAATAATTTATTAGATATTTATACGTAATCTTGTAATAATTGTATTATTGCTATAACAATAGAACTTGAAATAACAACAAAATTTGTAAAGTTTTGTAAAATTATAAAAAACATGAATACACATGTTTATGATATCTGTTTTCGCTAGTATATTATATAAAGAAATATGTCCTTTAATTGAAAATTTTTAATATTTAATAAATAGAAAATAATTTATTTATTTAATAGGATAAGTAATTAATCAACTTCTCCTATTTCAAAATAACTAAATCTCTTTTTAAAAATAAACATCACATACTTTTTAACACTTTTAGTGCGAGATATATACATACATATATATATATATATTATATATATATATATATATATATATATCTCGAAAGACATGTATTATTAATAGTAATATATAAAATAAATTATAAAAATAATTCATTAATAAAATAATAAATATAACTCAAATTCTTTTTTAATAAACTAGTATAAAAAAATACAAAAAATAATACCCAACCCACAAATTTTAAACTAGTTTATTAAATATACGTGACAGATAATGTATTTCATCTTAATTTATAATTAAGAAATGATTTTTCTGTACTAAATTAAACACGATTCCTTCTCTTGAAGAATAAAAGAGGAATAATAAATAAAAAAGAAAAGGATAAATAATGGGTTAAGTTAATATTCACATATTTTGTTTTTAAAATTACACACTCTAACTGCAATTTGGTCTTTTGCCACAATATTGGCATTGAAAGAAAAATTAACTCTAATATCAATGAAAGAATCTTTTATTCTTTCTTCTTTGCTTCGTAAGCTCAAACATTTAACATTAATTACATTTTTTTAATAAATACACATAAATACCAAACATGTGTTTAATTATATTAACTTTAAATTTAAACAAAATTAAAATTATTGAAATAGAAGTACATTATTTTAGTGCATTAAAGACAAATATGTGATGTTGAGAAAGTGTATACTAAAAATAGAAAATAATAAGAATTATAATAAGTTGACATGTGGTTGGGACAGTGGGAGAAGGTGTAGGGGTTTGAGGAGACGCATTATATTGTGTGACTTTTAGCGTCTTCTTTGGCGCACGCACTCACACTGTTTCCGTTCCAACCAATCTCAGTCTCTCAAAGAGTGAGTCAGATTCTAAACCGATTCCCAATCACTTCTCTGCCAATGGATCTTCACAACTATTTTTTTGTTATTTTCATCACTTCACTTCAATCTTCAACCATTTTCTGCAACTCACACACAATTTAGCTTTCTCTGCTTTTGTTTAGGTTGCTTCACAAACCTATTTACTCAATTCAATGGCATTTTCTGCTTCGACACACAAATCTGCCGGACTTCATCCAGGTTTCACACAATTTGTTCTCACGTGACATCCTTTATGACTAATCCTCTGCTATTTAATTTCTTTTTTTTGGATAAGATGTAGTTTGATTGTAATAAGTGATCCGAGTGATGATTTATTGAGAATAAAAATTATGCCGGGAACAAAATTACCAAAAATAGATTGCTATTTTTTGTGCTCTTAATCCCGCTGCTATTGTTGTTCTAGTAAATTTTGACCTGTTTTACCCTTGTTTTACCCTGCTCGTGATTGTCTTTAAGTCTCGAATTGAGAGCCAAGATTGAGATTGCACCTTCTTTGTACCTGCTTAGTATTTATACTCTGGACACGTAATTATAGTATAGATGCTGTAAAAAATATACATGCTGCTAGCTCCAACTAGCACCTAAAAGGATAGAACTAGAACTTGGATTGTAATGGTATCATCTACAACTGCAACCTTCTAAACTTCCTCAATGGTTGGTTAATAGAATGTAATACTTCTTATTCTTGGGAACGGAAGCACGGTGTCTTTTTTTACCCTCTGTGTTGAAGTTATTTTGTATGTTGTTGCTGGGCAATGTATCTTGAATTTTGCAGCAGGCTTGACACATCCAGCTGCTTTTTTGCTTTGTGGTATTATTGTCACCCAAGCTTTCTGTCGTGAATGGCTTTGTCTGACTGAACTTTTTGGCAGCGTTATCAGTGTTGATAGGTGTCTTGTTTTCAATGTATATTTCACATTCACCTTATGTCATCGTGTATCTGTGTTTTTTTCTTTTCTAGGGGCAATCAATTATGATTTATACAAGGAGTTGTGGCATGCCTGTGCTGGTCCCCTTGTCACTCTCCCTCGTGAAGGGGAGCGAGTTTATTACTTTCCACAAGGTCACATGGAACAGGTATTTTGGTTTAGTATGAGATTGTGTTAGAAATTCCTAATTTGAACTTAGCAAGCAAATTGTATTTGTAAGCCTGGAAAAATTTAAAATGTTTATCCTTTTATAGGGATGAAAGTTGCCTTTATAAGACATTTAATGGGCCTCCTTGCTTGTGGTATAAATTATCATTTCTAGATTTCGTAAGTCTATAATGTAAAACAACTAATTTCTGATGATATACTATGACATGGTTGTTATTTGTCACAACATTGATTCTGAATGACACCCGGGACATTTGACATGTATACCTATATTATTGTTAATGCATATATGGCATTTCAATTTGCAGGACAAGCTGCGTGGGCATGGGATCTTAATTTTTGATCTTGAACTGCAGTGAGATGCCTGTGTTCCTAGTTTTGAATCATGTACCTTGAGTTTTGGTTGTATACCCATATTATCTTTACTGCATGCAGCATTGCAATTTTCAAGATGATTTGGGTACAAGTTTCATGGGCATGGGATCTTAATTTTGAACATTAATTGCAGTGAGATGCATGTGCTCCTACTTTTGAATAATTCTATTCCTTGATTTTTTGATGGTTTGATTTAATTGTTCTGTTCTTCAATGATTTAAGACCCTGTTGGTAATTGACATGGATTCACCTTACCAGTATTCTCATAACAGTTTTTCGTTAAAAGTAATTGTTAGCTAGTGTTGAATTGGTTTGGTCTCTTGTGGGAGAGGCCACATTTCCACTTAATTGGTTGTTCGTGTTCAAAACTATGCTTAATGTTTGTTTGTGTGTTCCATTAATGTTTGTTTGTGGCCCATTGAATATTAATGTTTCTTTCAGAACTCAAATGTAGGGTTCATGATTGGTGTGTAACAAGGGCAAGATACATGCTAGCCCAAACCACTCAAGCCTTCTAAACCTTTAATTCATATTCCAAAGTAACCAGAGTACACCAGAAGGCCGCAAAATGGGATTCAATTTTCAAATCTCTCGTACTGTGAAATTTCATTTCATAAATAATCTATGGTGATGTTGATAACCAACAATTGATAAACTACAAAATATGCCCTCTGTAAAGTCCTAATTGCAGAAATAATGTTTCAATTTTGAGAATATTAGTCAAAAAGCTTCAAAACAAGTGTTTATGAGATCGTAAAATAAATACTTAAACATGCTGGAGGACAAAACTTTCTTGAAAGCTTTATTTAAAACCAATAACCTTGATTTACTGAAATTATCACCTAATATAATAATAGAAAAAAAAAAAGAAAAAGAATAGCAACACAACTGTGTTTTATTTCTTCTAATAAAGTACTTCCAATCAAATCATTAGAAATTCAACCCAAAGTATCTGATTGTTTGAAACTGCTAAAATTATTCAAAGTATAATTGAATCTGTAAAACATTCCACACGGGAGAATTCACTGGATAGAACTAAAGCAGTGTGAACACACAGCCAGTGAGTAAACACACATTTGATTGACTAACCCAAAGGTTTTTATTGAAAAGCATGAAGCAGGAACCCATAAGCACCTAATGTTTGTCGTACTATATTTGGAGTTGACATATACACCCTGCTAGTTAGTGCCTAATCAAATTATAGGTGCACTAAGACTTAAACATTTACAGCTTACAGCTGTTTGATAGAGTGCTTTGATAAACTGTTTTCTAAATTCCAGACAAATTTGTATAAATTGATTTATTAAAATGAATTTATTTTAAGAACCTTTTTCTTTTGTTGATATTCAGGGAGAACATTTTGCCTTACTTTCAGATTTTCTTTTCACAAGTATAATAATTGCCTCTAAAAATTACTGTAATTGGCCTTTCCAATAATGTCTGTAAGATTAACTAATATTAAAACTAGCACAAAATTATCATTTTATACCTGACATTAATATCTTTGGTCCAAGGCCAATGTCAAAGATAGATCTCTAAATGTGTATTTTCACTAAAAAAAATTCACAGTTGAATTTTAGTTTTTTTTTTATTGTTGGAGATCCCACATTGATTAGAGATAAGATCAAATTATAGTTATAATATATAAATAGGGTGCAAATTTCACTTTACAATGGATGGTTAAATTAGATATAAAGTTTACTTTCATAACATGTTATCAAAGTCATAAAAAAAAGAGAGCCTATCCTAGCAATATAGAAAAATAAGCAACATTCAAGGAGTGGATAGCATGCTCTGTTCTCAGAGTCGAATCCTAACTTGAAATTTTTTTCCAAAATGAACTTGCAAAAGAGAGGTACATTTGAAGCTTGAAAATTTCAATTTACTTATGGGTGAGATTTGGTGGCTTTACTGAACAAAAGGGGAGAAAGAATGAAAGAAAAGGAAGAAAAAGGAATCTGAGGGACAAGAGAGATCTTTGACCTTTGTTGGGAGAAATTTCTTGATATAAAGAAAAAATTACCATTTTTCCACAATTCACCTCCAATTTTGGTTTGTGAAATGGTGCACCACCTTTTAGTTTTCTTATGTTGCAGCTACTTAGCATCTTTGATGGTGTCGTTTTAACTTTATTATAATGTAGTAATTTTGATCTATAAGTCCTTACAGTATTTGTTTCGACAGAATTTTGTTGTTGTACTTTTAAGGTTTATGTTCTCTTTTGTCTTGTGTTTTTCTATTTTATAGCTTGAGGCATCAATGTATGAGGGATTGGAGCAGCAGATGCCTTCCTTCAATCTGCCTTCTAAAATATTATGTAAAGTGGTCAATGTTCATCTTCGGGTGAGTTCTGATTTTTCTGAATAATCTTACTGGATATTCTTCTGTTTGTCAATGACTTGTATGGAAGTTTGTCATGATTTACGTTGACAGTGATTTAATTATTGATTGATCTTGGTTGTGTAGGCTGAATCCGAAACAGATGAAGTATATGCACAAATAACTTTGCTTCCTGAATTAGATGTGAGTGTAGTCTTATTCTTTGTTTTACATTATTTATATATCTACGCTCAATTTGTCTCTCAAACCCTTTTTCCATTCATAAGTCATAACCGTTTTTTGCCCATTTGAGTTCTCTTTTCTCTCGTTGTGTATGTCTTATTTTACCCTGCCTTGTTGGTTTAGCAAAGTGAGGTGACCAGCCCTGATGATCCTCTGACTGAATCTCCAAGGGTCAAGATCCATTCATTTTGCAAGACACTTACTGCTTCTGATACCAGTACCCATGGGGGTTTCTCTGTTCTTCGAAGACATGCGGATGATTGTCTACCTCCATTGGTTAGACACTATTTCCCCTTTACGAAATGCCAATAGATAAACTTTATCTTCCTTTCTTTCAGCTGTCCTTTTCTTGTAATTTGCGTATATGTTCAGGATATGTCACAGCAACCACCATGGCAAGAACTGGTTGCAACTGATTTACATGGGAATGAATGGCATTTTAGACATATTTTTCGAGGTTAGTAGCTTGGTTAATTTGTTTCTTTTCCCCTTTTCTTTCAACCTGTTTTGTCCCATGAACCTGTTATAGAGTGGTGATAATTTGACTTCTAGTGTCTGCTTGAAGAAAAAAAAAATTGTATTGATGAAGATTCAGTTGATCTGTCAGCTACAACTCAATTTCGAGCATTGCATTTTAATATGCTGCAGTCAAGATATAGGATAATACACATTTGTTTATTATTAGCTGTTGAAATTGTTAGGCTTAGGGTGAGAAGTAGGAAATGAGAGAAATAGTTCTCTGAAATAAATAATGTGAGTAGATTTATAGGCTGTAATGATGTGATACATATTACTCACACAATAGGTAGAGGAAAATTATTAGAAATGAACTGCGTCCAACACATGCTCAAAAACTAGTTCAAGTAAGGAGGATTGCGCAGGTCTCATTAAGGAATATTCTGTCAGTATTCCAATCCAGTGAGGGATGGGATCCTTAACACACCCCATCTCATGCCCAAGATTGGACATCGTGAGCATGGCAGTTATAGGTTTGGACCTCTATTGAATGACCCAACATTAAGATTGAACAGAATTTGGTATTGTATTAGAAATGGATTGGGGTTACTCAATGGGGGAGAATTGTCCAACTCTTGTTGTGAGGAGCATTCTGACCATATTCCTAGCTAATGTGGTACATTTAACAAAAATAAATAAGGAGACATGATAAATTTAGGCAATATAGGAAATAATTTTTTAGATTAGATTATTTACTCAATTATTTGACTAATTTATTCCATGATATACCGGACAGTACTCTGATAATAACTATTCACATTGTGTATGGAAGATGTGATAACTGTTTCAAAAGTGAAAAAATAGTGTCTGTTTTTCTGCAGTTCTTAGGGAATCTCTTACTGGAAAAGCTTTTCAGGGAATCCATGGTGGTTAACTATTTAATTTCTCAAAGTTTTCTTCCTTAGAAAACAAAAATAGTATCCATGTATTTTAATCTTTAAGGGTAGTCTAAGCATCCATTTTAACTTGTGGCCACCTGGCCTGACAGGCCTGTTATGTTTTCTGTGCTAAGGTGATCATCCTCATTAATAGCTGAAGGTACAGCTTGCAAGTGTATTGTGATTTCTATATAAGATTAGGTTTGATGTTTATTTATACTGTCAGTAAGTTCCTGAATGAACTGAGTAATTTCCAGGGCAACCCAAGCGCCACTTACTTACCACTGGGTGGAGTGTCTTTGTCAGTTCCAAAAAATTAGTGGCTGGTGATGCCTTTATATTCTTAAGGCAAGTGATTAACAGCAGAATCTACTATGCCTTCATTCCAGTGCGGGCAAGAAATAGTACTTTCTTTTCCCCTCTTGTTTTTGTTCCTTATTGTTGTTTGTGATTTTGGGTGGTTTTGCTATATTCCAGGGATGAAAATGGAGAGCTGCGAGTTGGGGTTAGGAGGGTGATGAGACAGCAGAGCAATGTGCCTTCTTCTGTTATATCTAGTCACAGTATGCATTTAGGTGTTCTGGCCACTGCATCTCATGCCATTGCCACTGGAACACTGTTTTCTGTGTTTTACAAGCCCAGGTTTTGTATTTAACAGTATGAAGTTGTTAGTTTTAGTTGTCCTTTTGTTTTTTTTGTTGTGTTACTGTTGTCATATATTGCTGTTTTTTCCCTTAACTTTACATCTTTTTATGTGCTTGCCTGTTTTCTGCAATTAATGAACTTCTTTTTGGCTTGAATACTCTGATTCTTTTTTTTTTTTTGAGTTAAGTTTTTCTGCTGATTTGTCAATATTTATCTTAGAACAAGCCGGTCAGAGTTTATTGTGAGTGTCAACAAGTATCTGGAAGCTAAGAGTCATAAACTCTCTGTTGGGATGAGATTTAAAATGAGATTTGAAGGTGATGAAATTCCCGAAAGAAGGTGCATCACCTGACTAGCTGGTATTTGATATTTGGATATTATCACATTATACTGTCTGATAACTTTCCTCCCCCCCTGAATGCAGGTTCAGTGGCACAATTGTGGGTGTTGGAGATAATAAATCATCAGTGTGGCTTGAGTCGGAATGGCGATCATTAAAGGTAAAATATACAAGGTGCCTTGTGTACGATTTTAAACATTTTTTGCCTAGTATTTTTTTTCCTTGTTATATGTGCTTTGAACATTGGCAGACCATCCAATGAATGGAAGAAACATTTTGCTACCACATTTCTTTTCACAACCTTGGCTGATTATTTTTTTATTTTTTATATGGTTGAGTTACATGATTCAGACATCGAGTTGAAATGAAGCTTGATAAACATTCTTTGTAAAGGACAATGTTGCCATAACATTCATTTAGCTGCCAAAGAGTTGCTAAAGATTTTGTATAAAAGATGAATATTGCAGGGCATGCAATGTGCTGATACTCCTGATGGCTAGAAGTATTAAACATCAGCTTGAGTTTTGTAATTTTATGACCAATTGTAATCCTATTTCAGGTGCAATGGGACGAACCATTGTCAATTTTGCGCCCTGATAGAGTTTCTTCATGGGAATTGGAGCCACATGTTTCAACCACTCCTGCAAACCCACAGCCAACACAAAGAAACAAGAGGGCACGGCCTCTTATTCTACCTTCTACAATGCCTGATTCATCTTTGCAAGGTGAGTTTGTTGGGTTACACAATTTCATTTTGTAAGTTATGCTGTGTATTCTGTTCTTCTATATTATCCTCTTTCTTTGTACACCAGGCATGTGGAAATCTCCAGTTGAATCTACATCTTTCTCTTATTGTGATCCTCAACATGGACGTGGCCTCTATCCATCACCCAAGTTCAATCCTTCTGCAACTAATTTTCTTGGTTTTAGTGGGAATGGGTTTGTGGGACCTCCTTCCAACAAATCAATATATTGTTCTAATAGGATGGAAAATTTCTTGGAATCAATGTCAGCTACAGTCCCTAAAGAAGCTGGAGAGAATAGACAAGATACTGGAAATGGCTGCAGACTCTTTGGGATCCAACTACTTGAGAATTCTAATGCAGAAGAATGTCTACAAACAGTCACTTTGTCTGGAAGGCTGGGTGATGATAGGTTTGTTCCATCTTTAGATGGTGAATCTGATATGCCTTCAGTAAGTTGTGATGCTGAAAAATCATGCCTGTCTCCCCAGGAGTTGCAAAGCAGACAAATAAGGAGCTGTACGAAGGTAATTTGGATTAGGTGGTTTAGCATTTATCTTTATCGTGCCTGAAAAGTGTACTGTTTTTAGATTATTTATTTATGATGTAATTTAATGTTTTTGTAGGTTCACATGCAAGGAATGGCTGTTGGGAGGGCTGTGGATTTAACACAATTTCATGGATACGAAGATCTGCTCAGAAAATTGGAGGAAATGTTTGATATCAAGGCTGAGCTGTGTGGGTCCATAAAAAAATGGCAGGTTGTCTACACTGATAATGAAGATGATACGATGATGGTTGGGGACGACCCATGGGAGTAAGTTCATTTAACTTGTGCATTTTCATCTTTCTGTGGTTAACAATATTTGTGGGGTTGTGATGATGCACAAGAAAGGAAAGGATAATTTAACAGTGGGAAACGGTGGGTGGTTAGTTTTGTGTGCTTGTGTTGCATGAAACTAACTTCTGGGTACTTTGTTGCAGTGAGTTCTGTAATGTTGTGAGGAAAATTTTCATCTACACGGCAGAGGAGGTGAAGAAGCTTTCCCCGAAAATAGGACTTTCAATAAATGAAAATAGGACTTGGAATCCCGAGGAGCAGTCGTCTAATGTGAGACCCAGTTGCTAGAAGTCATAAAGATTCCAACATGTAGTTGTTGTATATGCAATAAAATGTTGGTATGGGAGTAAAACAGGAAGATGATGATAAACGTGGCCAAAAGGAACATGCTTAGATGCATGCATGCATGTCACTTTCATCACTTCCACTTCCAGTAGTGTATTATGCAGCTATGGTGGCTCTTTCGACTCAGCTTGGATGAATGAAATGCAGAGGTCAATTCAACTCACTGCTTTCTGTTTGATTTTCTATATCTTCTCACTCAGCTCAAATATAACTCATTTTTGGAATTCACTCAATGTGATCCATGTCTTTTTTGTATATAGTATTTGTTATTAGTGTCTTGGGATACTATTTGTATGCATCAGACATCACCCTCTCTCTCTCTCTCTCTAACAGCCCTGCACAATTTTGTATGGATCTTGTTTGAATGTTGGCATTACATTCATTATAATATTTTGTTGATTTAAAATTTAGTTGTTGTTATAATTTTTAAAATTTTAAATATTGATGTGCATATTAATTTTAATTCAAAATATTTTTTGATATATTTTATATATATACTTTTTTCTTTTGTTTCACATTAAATACACAATTGAAGGAATATCCGAAAATAAGTGATCATTATGTCTATTTATCATGTTGAAACAAGAAAGTTATGGATATGGAGAATTAAAAATTATATTTCTTAACTGTTAATTGAGAGATTTATATTTAACTTTAGTTAACAAACAATAAATTAAGGTGAGATTCTAAAAATTTAGATTAGAGGAATGTTAATAACATTTTCTAAAACATTTTTCTTCTATTTGTTTAAATTTATTGAAACCCACAAAAATAAAAAGATAATTAAGAAAGAATGTGGCATTTAAATTATTTTATATTATCCTATTTCACGAGGCTAAATAATCTAAATTTGTTACTTGCAAAATAAAGTACAACGTCAACAGAAGTTTATTTCAATTTTTGAATTTTAAAAAAGTAAGTTAACATAATTTTATTTCATTTTTTGAATTTTAAAAAAGTAAGAAGCAAACTTAATCCAAAATTTATTTGAAATTATTAAAATCAATTAAATTGCAAAAGAAAAATACTATAGAAATTAAAAGACTTAAACATTGAATCCGAAGCATAACCATGTGAAAAAGTTATAGAAAGTTCCAAACCAAGAGGATTTAATGTATTTTAGGATATTTTGTTTACTAGATAATTATTATAAATCATTACAAATAGTAAATAAAATAAAATTAAAAGTTTTATAAATAAAGAATAAATAACGATAAAAAAAGTACCTGACCTTCCCTTAAATATTCAGATTAACACATATATAGGATGAAAATGTGGGCTAACTTATCTCACATTTGACCCGCAAAATACGGGTCGGGTTGGCCTGCCTCGCGAGAGAAGTGCAAGCTCATTTCACTGGTCTGTTCTCACATAAAAGGTACCCACATGCGAGCCTGCCCATATAAGAATTTTTTTTTTCAAAAATTAAAATTTCATTACTTATAAAAAAACTTATTCCTACTATTGAAAAAGTAAAATTTTGGTATAATTACCTTATTGGTCCCTACATTTTGGGTCAATATTCAATTTAGTATAGTGGATTTTAAAAAAATCAATTTGGTCCCTATATTTTTTAAAAAGTACTTAAATTGGTCCTTTCTGTTAAGTCTCACCTTACCGCATTAAGTGTTGCTTGTGTGGTAGAAAAAGATGATTAGGTGTCCTGTGAGGTGGCAAGTGGGGGAGTGAATGGACAAATTAGTAACTACATTAAAAAATATATATAAAATCAATAAAAAATAATTTTTATATAATGGTATAAATAATTATAATTTTCAATAAATTAAAAATAAAAGTTGATTGAATTTTTACAAAAAATAAATATGAATAATATAACCTGTTAGGGGCGGTGTGTTGGATATCCCATATCGACTAGGGATGAGGATATTTCATTGTATATAAGTGGGTGCAAACCTCACCTTATGAGCCGGTTTTATGAGGTTGAGTTAGGCTTAAAAACCACTTCTTAATATGGTATCAGAGTCATTTTCGAACCCATCCTAACGAGAATTTGTTGGGTTTATCAGGCCACCCGCTATCGTGCCGTTATCGGACCACTCATAACATATATCTCCACGCACGAGATGGTAGCCTCGGTGTTAGGGGGGTGTGTTGGAGATCCCACATCAACTAGAGATGTGGACATTTCATGGGTGCGAACCTCACCTTATAAGTCAGTTTTATGAGGTTGAGTTAGGCTTAAGCCCACTTCTTAATATATCCATTTTTATCTTTTACAACAATAATTATAAATTAAAATAATTAATGATTGTAAACATATCTTAATTCAAACATGACATATTTTTTTTTAAAGTTATTTTATTTGATATTACTGGTTAGATAAACATAGTTTTATAAAAACAAGCTAATTATATCATGTATTAATTTTTTTATAACTTAAAAAGGACTTTATATATATATATATATATATAAATAATATGAGAAAAATAAATGAATTAAAATAAATAAATTTAGCATATAAAAATGTTTAACTTAAAAAAAATTATTTATATATATATACATATATATAATGTTATTTAATATATATATATATATATTATTTATTAGTGGTATTTTTCTTTAACTTTTATCAAATAGTAAATGTTAACCATGTTCTAAATATGTTGATTAAATCATTAAAATATATTTTTTATTATGTTAAAAAATGCACTTTTTATAACTTTTAAATATATTTTAAATCATGTTTAAAGATTTTTTTTCGTAAACACTTAACATGGTCTCAATTTTTTTTAAATTTATAAAAATAAGATTAGATTGAAAACATATATGGTAATTAGTTTGGAATTAAATTGAAAACATAAATAGTAATTATGACTTCCCTTCTTCATCTTCAATTCTTTCCATTAAAGTTATGAGAAGAACAATTTGTTGGTAGAACTTGTTCCTCACTTTTATGTCATTCTTCCATCTCTCTCCACAAAAATGCTTCCCGCACTCTCTCAATTCAAGATTAACCATGTTGGGGTTAAATCCTCTCCTAAGTCCATTCCCATGCTTCCCACACTCAAAATCGCAAATTTCCCTCAATCACAAATTGGAGCAACATGATGCAAATGCAAATCTATAGGCATATATTCCCAAGTAAGAAAATAGATGACTCACGAACCACCATCCAAAAACGTTAACAAGAAGAAGAAATGCTAATCCCCACACTTTATTAAATTCTGCCAAAATCAATCTGATGCCACCTCACACAATACCTAATCTGTTAAATAACAATCACTCCATCGCATTAAAAAAAATTAAAACAAGAGAGGAAGACAAACAGACCTACCTGCAAAAACACTCAACAAAATAAAAACAAAAGAGAAAAAGGAACAACCGCAAAAGAGAGAGACAGTGGACGCTAGCGATGAAGGGCGGCTACCACGACGACAGTGAGCGTGACGATGACGAGCAAAACGGCTGCCACAGTCGCCTCCACCTTCCTTGGCTCCACCACCATAAACGTTTGACGCCTCCACCTCCCTTTCTCTCAATCTTCTTTCCCCAATTTCAAAACCCTAAAATTTGGTTCAAGCCACATGTGGAGACTAATGCCACTGTGTGTGCCATGTCATCAACAGTTAACGTCGTTAGTGAAAACTTAACGGAAGGGACCAAATTAAACCTTTTTAAGAAACTTTGGGATCAAATTGATTTTTTAAAAAACCACTATATTAAATTGAATATTGACCCCAAATGTAGGGACCAAAAAGGTAATTATACCTAAAATTTTATTCATGTTTCAATTCATTCAATTAAGATAAAAATATGAATTCAAGTATGAGGATAGTTAGAAGGCTTGATTAAAAATAATTAAAGTTTTGTTTTGCATATATTTTTTCCTATATATGTGTGTAAATGTATAAAAGTATCTTATCAAAGTTTTGCTACAAAATATTTTAATGAAAATGCGTAATTTTTAAACTATTCTTGTACTGGTCAAGAGTTCGGTCCTTGGTTTAGGACTGGTAGTAGCTCGGCTCTCGGAAAAAGGTTGAAGACAGCTCGGCTATTGGACCCTGGGTAAGGGTTACGAGTTTGGCTCAGTTTAATTAATGAGCCCGTAAGATATAATGAGGCTGCCATATGAAAGGGACCCATTGTATATAGATAAATGTGCATAAGTAGTTATGATATGTGCTTGCTTGTTACTTGTTACGTACATATGTTTATGTTTGTTAATTATGTATAAATACTTGTTGATAGTTGTTATTAACCCCAAAAGATAGGGTGTGTGCACTTAAAACAGAACGTTGGCCTATGGTTTGCACCTAAAGATAATTGGTGCCCGTGACAGACAATTTTTCTGTTAGAGATAAAAGATTAATGTGCCCCGTTATATTTTCAGTTGAGATTTTATTCTCTCAAGCAAATAGTTGTTACATGTGCACTTATAAAAGGGGCCTAAGACCCCAGGTGAAGGTATGTTCTTTTTGCACACTAGACTGAAAACTGTTTACTTTTTGTGAGCCCTCACTAACTTGATCGTTGGAGTGTAATCAATAGGTAGGACGCCCTCTATCACAACGGAGTCGCGTTCTAGTGCAACAAGGAGACGTGAATCAGAATTAGAAGAGGCAGATTCGAAAGGAGGCGTTCAACCCAGGTTAACCGGCGAGAACATTTGCCGCCCACCATAGGGCTCAATAAAACCCGATCCCATCCATATTCATGTTTGAGTTTTTAGACGAAGATGAGGAGTACCATACAAGTGCCATCGGGACCAGAAGGAATCGAGGCTCCCACGCTACAACTTATGGAGACAGTAAGGAATCTCCAAGAGGCTAACGAATAGTACAGACAGGAATAAGAAAGACTACGAGTAGAGTTGCACAAAACCAATGAAGATTTGCGTAGAGACCTGCAGCAACCTGACCGACGTCCCCCAAGAGAACGAGGCTTGAACCTGCCCTTGAGGGACTGCCCTGAGCCTTTTTCACGAGCCATTATGGACGAGCTACTGCCGACGCACTACATTGCGCCTAAGATCATTTGCACAGGAGTAGAGGACCCTGAAAATCACCTTACGACATTCAATGCCCAGATGATTGTGTCAGGAGGGTCAGATGCAATTCGGTGCAAGATGTTTATGAGTACCTTCACGAGTACAGCCTTTCAATGGTTTAGTGGACTCTCTGATGGCCATGTTACTTCTTTTACAGAGTTCGCCAAGTAGTTCCGAGAGTAATTCTCTGCCAACTAGGTCAAAACCCCAGTACTGTACGACCTATTTAATGTTTGGTAGAGAGAAGGGGAGACATTCAAGGACTATTTGAATAGGTTCTGGGCACTCATAGTGAGACTCCAGACCCATGACGAGGACGTGATGGTTACCGCCTTTGAACAAGGAATTGCAGCAGAACCATTTTGCGATTCCCTGATCAGAAATCTAGCGGAAACCTTTTCCGAGATCCGACAAAAGGTCGTTTCCCACATCAACGTTGAGGAAGCAATGAATGTTGTACCAACCAGTCCTCGGACACTGAGAACAGCTAGTAATGGTGAGCCACGTGAGCTGGGTCTTACAGCATGGGCCAGAGCAACGTGGGTTGGGTCCCACGAGTAGCATGGGCCAATGGGTTGATTAGCCATCAGCATGTCAATCACCAGAGTGGAACGATGTGTCCTCGTCACACAACAGGGCGATGAGTCCTCGGCAACAGAGTGGGACGATGTGACATTGGTCTTGGGTGTTTTGAACAACTGAACTAGATCATGGAAGGTGGGTCCTAAGAACAATACCAGTTATCAGTAAAATGCCCAGAGGTAGGGAGAGGCCTAGGTCACGAAGCATCCATGCGTGTGGCATGGAAAGCACAGTTAGGTGCAGAGTCTTGAAGGGTTTGAGTGCCCGTCAAGATTAGGTTTTCCAAGTGAAGCTACATGCATGGCATGTGAACAATGACGACACTCCCAGGACAGATGGCCCTAGAGATTAGGTGCACGAGGGGGTACCCAGGTGGCCATCCTGTTAGAATTTGCACTCCAGTTAAGGGAATGTGGCGTGCCAGATTACTCTCAGATTGAGTGATAGCGGCACGTAACGGTATGTTACCAGAAACCCTAAATATGGGTAGCGGTGCAGAGGAAACCCTAGACTATATAAAGGGTAGTAAAACACTTAACAAAGGTACGCAGTTTTGAGACTGAAAATGATATACTATTCACTTGTATGCTTGCCCCAGTATTGACTTGAGCGTCGGAGTGCAAACAGCCTCTAGGGCGCCCCTTCTATCTCTGTAGGTGCAGGTTGTTTCGATCCAGCGAAGCATTACCTAAGGAGAAGGAAGGAGGCGTGTGATTGTCGTAGAGTCCACCGACAGGAGAGTCAACCGGCAAGAACATTTGGCGCCCACCGTGAGGTCGAAATAAAACAAGGTCCCATTCACAAGTGAAAGAGAAGAATCCAGCGACATGAGGAATACCAGACAAGGATCTGTCCTACCAAATGGGGGCGAAGGCATCACCATGCAACAACTCATGGAAACGATGCGTGCCCTCCAGGAAATGGTGGCAGAATCCAAGGCAGATCAAGCACACATTCAGATGGACCTGGCCGCATCGCAGGCTAGAAACGAAGAGCTGCACAGGACAAATGAAAAATTGTGCATGAATCTGCGAAATTTGCAGTAGACAGGGGATCACGTAGTGGATGATCGAGCCCTGCCTACGCCACCCAGGGCATTCCCTATGCCCTTTTCCCAAGCAATCATGGTCACTATGGTGCCAACCACCTTTGTGGGCCCTAAGACCACTTTTACTGGGGTGGAGGACCCATAGGCACATCTCACAGTGTTTCAAACTCAGATGATGCTGTCAGGAGGCTCCGATGCGGTGCATTGCAAGCTCTTCATGACCACATTGACAGGGACGACATTGGAGTGGTTCATCAGCTTGCCTGATGGACACATAACATCGTTCGCTTAGTTTTGCACGCTGTTCAGGGAGCAATACATTGTCAATCGCCCCCCCCCTCCCCCCCACACCAATGTCCTACGATCTCTTCGACATAAGGCAGTATCAGGGAGAATCTCTGAAAGATTATCTCAACAGGTTTGGCGCGATAGTGGTAAGACTGCACACTAAGGACGAGGATATGGTGGTGCACACCTTCAGGAAGGGGATCTTCTCAAGACCCTTCAATGAGTCACTAATCAGAAATCGCCCCAAGACCTTTTGCGAGATCAAGCGTCGAGCTGTCGCCCACATCGTAGCAGAAGGGGAGCTTACTGAACAGCGTGAGAGCATGGCTCCCTCACGATCACGAGGACCCAGTCGACCTCAACCCATGTGGGTGCACAAGGTGACAACGGAGAAGAGAACACAAGGGAAGCAGAAATCCTATGAGGCTAGGAAGCCCCAGACCAAGGCACACGCGAAGGAGGATGGGCCCCCCAGACATAACTTTCTGATGGAATTGAAAGAGCTGATTGCCATTCCTAATGTAGCGGAAAGGTTGAAGATGCCCCCAGAAACAGACAAGAGACTGGGGCCCAACAAGAACGCGTGGTGTGAGTTCCACCAGGCGTTTGGCCATCCCATCCGCTACTGCTTGGCCCTAGGTCCCTAGTTGGATGAGTTGGTGAAGAGTGGCTTCTTGAATGACTACCTACGGGAGTTGCAGGGGGGCGAGGTGGTGGTGACCCCGAGGACTGATCAGGGGCATGAGGTGCTCATACATGGTGAGATCCACACCATCTCAGGGGGGTTCTCAAGGGGAGGGTGCACCGCGTCACAACGGAAGAAGTATACACGATCCGTGATGGCGGTAGAGGCATACAAGGAAGACCACTTCCCTGACGTTGACCTCACTTTCACAAAGGTTGATCGTTCGGACATTGTCCCTCATGACAATAATCCAGTGGTGATATTAGTGGTAACGGTGGAAAGGAAGGTGCATCGGGTGCTTATGGATCCAGGAAGCTCTGCCGATGTGATGTTTTGGTCGACCTTCAACAAGCTGCAGTTGTCTCCAGACTAGTTAAGACCCTACACTGGTTGCTTATATGGATTTGCTGGAGACCAGGTCGAAGTGTGGGGGCACATAGAGCTGAGGACCACCTTCACAGATAGTGTTGTTTCCTGCACAGAAAATATCAGGTACCTTGTTGTTAATGCCCCCTCAGCTTACAATATATTGTTGGGCAGACCAGCCCTGAACAGGTTAGGAGCGGTGGCGTTGACAAGGCATATGAAGATGAAACTGCCTTCTATGAAAGGAGCAGTGATCACCATCAGGTCGGATCAGAAGGAGGCTAAGAAGTGATATGAGAATAGCCTCAAGATAAAGAGAGTGGTGTGCACCATGACCACCCAACCACCAGGTGGGGTGTGCACCATTGTTGACCAGCCCCGAGGAGGAGAAGGGGTCACACGAGCAGAGGTCGCCCAAGAGAGACGACCTGAGCCAGCTGAAGACATCTTGGAGAGGGAGATTGAAGGTAAGGTGTTCAAGCTTGACAAATCCTTGTACCAAGACGCATAGGACCAGATTGCAGGAGTCATAGAGCGACACATGGATGCCTTTGCATGGTCCGCCTCAGACATGCCTGGCATCGACCCCGATTTCCTGTGTCATTGCCTTGTTAAGGATCCCCAAGTCAGACCTGTCCGTCAGAGAAGGAGGAAGTTCAACGAAGAGAGGAGACATAGAAATTGTTGAGGGCTAGTCACATCGGGGAGATCCAATATCCGAAGTGGTTGGCGATGTGGTGCTGGTGAAGAAAGCCAACGGGAAGTAGAATATGTGCGTAGACTTCACCGACCTCAACAAGGCATGCCCAAAGGACTCCTATCTCCTGCCAAGCATTGATGCTTTGGTGGACAGTGCCTCGGGCTGCAAACTGCTCAGCTTCCTGGATGTCTTTTCTGGCTACAACCAGATCAAGATGCATCCCATGAATGAGTGCAAGACAGCGTTCATGACAGAGTTGTCTTGCTATTGTTACACAGTGATGCCCTTTGGGTTGAAGAACACAGGTGCCACCTACCAGACAGAGGCTGATGGACAAGGTGCTCGCACCTATGATAGGACGCAACATGCAAGCCTATGTAGATGACATGGTGGTGACCTCGCAGGTGAAGGATCAGCATGTCGCTAATTTGGAAGAGCTATTCACAACAATAGTTGATCCGGTCGGTCATCAGTAGTCGATGACGTCAGCAGAAGTTGACCACGTGGACCATTCACAGGGTGACACGTGGTAGAAGATAGCAGGTGAATCAGGGAGTAGATCACTCAGAATGGTGATCGGTGGTCAGTTGCCAAGGGACCACCACTCGCAGATCAGTGCCTAGCGAGCGCCTGGAAGCAGAGCGCGAGAAGTAAAGAAGCACTGATCAGTCATCGGGGGTTTCGTGTTAACCCGCAGTTAAGTTGGGACCCAGGCTCCCAGCGAGAGCGTTACGCAAGAAGCACATATCGGTAATCGCCTAGATTGCACATGATCGCCGTGTGTGATCAGTAATCGCCTAGATTGCACATGATCGCCGTGTGTGAAGATTAGGAGATCAGGTGGTCAACAAGATGCCGAAAGGAGCACATCGCCAGGTATTCACATCGCCAGGTATTCACATCGTCGGGTATTTGAGAAGACTTGGTAAGCACTTGTTATATGGTCTAAATACAGAAGGTAAGTGGCATGTCTGCCACCATGAGTAGTGTGAGCCGTGATACCCAGTGTTAACCAGATCATTATGCTAAGGTTGCGCCTAGAGTAGCCTGTGCACTAAGCTACTCCCTGATAACTTAGTCGCAGGAGCAAAGTGGAAGTAACGTTTCAGTTGTAGGTACTCCAGATGGTGACACGTGTATGACCAGATGTTATCCACGTGTCAAGAGGAATAACCGTCAGGAGAGAGAAAGACTCAGGTATATATATAAAATTCTTAACAGAATTAAGGGGGGATTCATTTTTGGTGGTGATTCACTTGTACACGGTT
This sequence comes from Phaseolus lunatus, assembly GCA_013389735.1. Classification (NCBI taxonomy): domain Eukaryota; kingdom Viridiplantae; phylum Streptophyta; class Magnoliopsida; order Fabales; family Fabaceae; genus Phaseolus; species Phaseolus lunatus. The sequence continues at coordinate 11,412,063 of CM023859.1, read as the reverse complement.
CTGAGTTTTCTTTGAGATTCTTTGTTGATTCAATCACTGACTTGAGCGTCGGAGCGCAACCGGCCGCAGAGGCGTCATACTGTTCTTTCAGGTTTCTTGGAGGATTTTCAAGTGAAGGTCATCGGTGTACTTGGCGTGAAGCTGGTGAGGACGAGGTTCGGGAAGGAGAAGCTCAAACGCTTTGGTCAAGATGCTGGATCATTTGGCGCCCACCGTGGGGCCGTGTAAACTGTGATTCCCATCCACAGTTGAGTTTTTGAGGTTTTCGGTAGTTTCTGTTCGATTGCTTGCTGCCGCAATCGTTTTTCGGAGGTTTTGACCGTTTGAATCGAAGTTCAATCGGTGAAGTGTGGTTTTCTGGAGGTTTAGACCGTTTGAATCGAAGTTCAATCGGTGAAGAGTGGTTTTCTGGAGGTTTCTACCGATTAATTTCTGGATCAATCGTTGTGTGAAGGAAGTTGAAAGGTTTCTTGAACGTTGTTGCGAGATAGCTTTTGCGTGTTGAAAGGCAACTGTGTGAAATTAGTAGAAGTTTCATGAGGAAAATGAGGACAACAAGATCTAGTTCAATTGCGCCACAATCCGGAGAGAATAACGTGATGATGTCGCAAATGCTGGAGATGATGCGTGCTTTGCAAGAAAATGTGGCAGCGTCGCGCGTCGAGCAGACGAAGATGCACGACGACCTGATCGCTTCTCAGGCCAGGAACGAAGAACTGAGTAAGGTTAATGAAGAGTTACGTCAGGCTCTTCGCGAGCAGAGGGAGAGTGCTGCGACCAGTGGAGGTGCGCCACCGTCTCCGCCACGAGTTTTTCCAATGCCGTTTTTGCAGGCTATCATGGACGCTGTGATTCCTACAAACATCACGGCGGTGAAGGTCTCCTTCACTGGAGTGGAAGATCCAAAGGCTCACCTTACCGCGTTCCATACGCAGATGATGCTGTCGGGAGGATCGGATGTGGTCTATTGCAAAATGTTGATGAGCACTCTCCACAGCACAACGTTGAATTGGTTTGTAAGCCTACCTACTGGACACATTTCCAGTTTCCAACAATTCTCCAAGCTTTTCGTCGATTAGTACATTGTGAATAGGGCGCCGCCTATGGTGTCGTACAACCTGTTCGACATAAGGCAATTCCAGGGGGAATCTTTGAAGGACTATCTGAATAGGTTTGGAGCTCAGATAGTCCGACTACCAGGTAAAGATGAGGAGATGTTCGTGCACGCCTTTAAGAAGGGCGTGCTACCTGGACCCTTCAGCGAATCGTTAATCAAGAGCCACCCTGCAACGTTTGCAGAGATTCAACGACGTGTTGTGGCTCACATCGCCGCTGAAAATGAAGTGATAGAGAAGAGAGGGAATATGGCTCCTGCGAAACCACGCACCTAAGCCAAGACTCAGCCTCAGAGGGTGTTGGAGACGGCGACGGTGAAGAAGGATCAAAGGACATACCATCCTTATGATCCAAAGAAAAACAAAGGTGATGACAGTAACAGAGGAAGACCTCCTTGCCTTTGAGCAAGTGCAGGCGAGAAAAGAGGAAGTCCTCCTTGCCTTTGAGCAAGTGTAGGTAACAGAGGAAGACCTTCTTGCCTTTGAGCAAGTGCAGGCAAGAAAGAGGAAGTCCTCCTTGCCTTTGAGCAAGTGTAGGCAACAGAGGAAGACCTCCTTGCCTTTGAGAAAGTGTAGGCAATAGAGGAAGACCTCCTTGCCTTTGAGCAAGTGCAGGCGAGAAAGAGGAAGACCTCCTTGCCTTTGAGCAAGTGCAGGCGAGAAAGAGGAAAACCTCCTTGCCTTTGAGCAAGTGCAGGCGAGAAAATAGGAAGTCCTCCTTGCCTTTGAGCAAGTGTAGGCAACAGAGGAAGACCTCCTTGACTTTGAGCAAGTGCAGGCAAGAAAGAGGAAGACCTCCTTGCCTTTGAGCAAGTGCAAGCGAGAAAGAGGAAGTCCTCCTTGCCTTTGAGCAAGTGTAGGCAACAGAGGAAGACCTCCTTGCCTTTGAGCAAGTGCAGGCGAGAAAGAGGAAGTCCTCCTTGCCTTTGAGCAAGTGTAGGCAACAGAGGAAGACCTCCTTGCCTTTGAGCAAGTGCAAGCGAGAAAAGAGGAAGTCCTCCTTGCCTTTGAGCAAGTGCAGGCGAGAAAGAGGAAGTCCTCCTTGCCTTTGAGCAAGTGTAGGCAACAGAGGAAGACCTCCTTGCCTTTGAGCAAGTGCAGGCGAGAAAGAGGAAGTCCTCCTTGCCTTTGAGCAAGTGTAGGCAACAGAGGAAGACCACCTTGCCTTTGAGCAAGTGCAGGCGAGAAAGAGGAAGTCCTCCTTGCCTTTGAGCAAGTGTAGGCAACAGAGGAAGACCTCCTTGCCTTTGAGCAAGTGCAGGCGAGAAAGAAGAAGACCTCCTTGCCTTCGAACAGGTGCAGGCAAGAAGGGTTCATATAAAGGAACGACAGGTGAAAAAGCAAATAGAAGGTTGCAAAAGGTGATCCCACAAAGGACGCCTTATTTGGGTAAAGAAGGCAACATCGCCCAAAATTAATTTGGCGAGTACCTGATCATAGGAATTTCTGGCGATGATGCAGAACACTTGGCATGTCAGTTAAACGCACAAAGAAACAAGGCTAAGTGAAGAGAACGAAAGATAACCTATATGCTTGTCTAACTGGTCTTCAAGTTAACTCAGGAAAGGTTTCTGCTGTGGATTGAAGGGTGAGATGCACACATCAGTTAGCACAGTCATCAAGCACAACCCACACAAGGTGAAAGTTGAGTTGTAAAGGAGAAAGAGTGATTCGAGTTATAAAGACAAGATTTATAATTCATTCATTACAAGCAGATAATGGTCATCGAAGGAAAGGGGCAGAAGTAAGAACATTTATGTAGTGGCAAGACCTCGGTCGTCGGCCAAGAGGTGAGAGCCCGTCAGCCCGGTAGGGCCAATAACGATCAGGCGAGTTGTAAGGCTCTTCGTTGAGACAAGTCCCAACTCGAGCTTGGGGGGCTTGTGTAGTGGCAAGACCTCGGTCGTCGAGAACAGATAGTAAAGGGAGAACCACGTCAGCTGGGTCCCACAGCATGGGCCAAAGCCACGTGGAGTGGACCTCGCAGGCAGCTTGGATTGGCGGATGATCGGTCATCAGTGTGTCTCTAAAGAGAGAGGTGATCAGTCACCGGTGTGTTACCTTAGAGAAGGGTGATCGGTCATCAGTGTGTCTCCTAAGAGAGAGGTGATCAGTGATGGCATTTTCATGTGTTCTTCTTGAATCAAAGTAGAAATAGATGGAGCGGAAGCAATGGATGAGTGAAACAAGACCCTCCTAGGAGTTGTGTTGGTCTTGAAGGTGCATGGTGAGTATGGGTTGAGTGGTTCGGCCAGCTCAAGGGAGAAGGTGAAAGGATTGAAGTTTATAGCCTAGATTTCTAGGAGGAGTAAAGCTTGTGCACAAAAAATGGCAGCATAACATTACTCAAATAAACTTGAAAATACATGAGGTAGGCCTCCTTATTTATAGATTTAGGAGCCTTGGTGAGCAAGCTTAAAGGGTAGGGATGGAAATACAAAAAGTGGGGCTGCCTAGGGTATTGACTTTAGTCAAACCACACCATCATCCTAATATTCTAGAAGATAGGTCAAAAATGCAACATTTGATAGTACACCCCTCCTTCTTTTGCTAAAGGCACCTATTTGCTAGCACACCCCTCCTTCTATTGCTAAGGGCACCATTTTGATAGCACACCCCTAAGTGAGCAAGTTTTGCTTTCTACACTACACTAATCTACTAAGCACCCCCTCCCCCTTTGGGCCTTTATGAAACATGTACAAGGATCTCTCTCTTCCATCCGTGGCTTCTTCTATGTGTGCTTGGATATGTTTAGCCATGGATCTTGTGAGAGGTCCTAGACGGTCTAGCTCCATGGATAGCCTCCCTCCTTCACGTTCTAGACGCTCACTTCTTGGAGCTAGACGCTCCTCTTGGTCTAGACGGTCTTCTTGGTTTGGGCCTTGGCTTCCTTGGCTAGATGTGCTTGACCCTCCTCCATCATCCCCTCCCTCTTGAAAAAGGATTTGTCCTCAAATCCCTTGCTTTGTCTTCAACTAGGGGGATGGATGGGGCTGGATGGTGTCCATCATCTCCTCCTCCTTTGAGAAGATCTATCCTCAGATCTACAGATTTGATCTCGGATAGCAGCCTATTGTTTCGGCAAGGCTTGTCCTCCTGGATCAAACGTCCACCTATGGAAATCATCAAACAAAGTAAAGGTGTTAGTGTGAGCAATTGGAGAGAACTTAATTGTATGAAGTTGCCATTTTTGTTTTTCTTTTGTTTTTGGAAACTTTGTACAATATTTCTCTTTTGATGGTTGTATGTGTTCTCTAATCCTCTTATGTATTTGAAAATTTTCAATATTGGTTACCTTTTCCTTAGGCACAATACCTTTAGGAAAGGGTAACAACTTAAAAAGCGAAAGAGGATTAAGTCCACATGCAATTTCAAATGTAGAAATATTAGTAGTCTTGTGGACTACTCCATTGTATGCATGCTCAAAAGGATACTCATCCCAAGAATTGTGATTGTCTTTCATGATTTCTCTAGGCATAGTAAAAAGAGCTATGTTTTCAATTTTATTTTGACCATTCTTTTGAGGATAAAAATTTGAAGAGTACAACTTAATTTCAAGTTTTTCTAAAAGATTCCTCAAATGATGGTTTTCAAATTTTGGAGCTCTATCCAATACTATGCTTGAAGATAAACCATGAAGACTTGTCACTTCTATATAGAAGAGATTATCCATATCCATAAAAATGGAATCAAAACCTTTTGTTGTCCTAGGAAGCTCTAAGATAAAATTGAGGTTTATGTCTTCCCAAGGATCATTTGCAAAAGGTAAAGGAGTATAGAGTTCATGAGACATCACCTTAGGTGTATTTTTAAAACAAGAAATGTATCTAGGGTAATGTCTTTGAACATCTTTTCTCATGGGTGACAAAAGTTTTCCTTTTAAAAGCTCTAGAGTTTTATCAACTCTAATTTGGTCCATGAGTTCTCCTTCATGAAGAATTTTTCTCTTATGTGTAAAGATAGTCTCGCTGTTACAACCATTGTTTATGAGAAGTTGCACACTTGGCAATGGTTGTCTCAATAGGACATGACAAGTTTCTTTAGGCACTACTTCACATAAAAATTTGTTTTTGTAGATGCTTGTAAATAACTTGACATTCACTTGGTGATATCCTAGCACATATGAGAAATAATCCACTTTATCTTTATCTATGCAAGCTTCTTTTGAAGACTCTTTTTTTGTTACTATGCTTGCAAGTGTTCCTTTACAAAAGGAAAGGCTAGGTTGTTCAACAAGACGTATATTTTCAAAGGTATTTTTAAATCTTTTGTCTTGTTGAATGACCTTGTGAGAAGGAACACTATTCTCCCACGCCTTTTGTTTCTCAAGGGTCTTCTCATGCTTTTCTTTTTCTTTTTCTTTTTCTTTAGCTTCCCTTTCGGCTTCCTCTCTTTTCTTTTGTATCTTTCTTTCCTTTCTTTCTTTATGGGAAGCAAACAATTTTTCTACCCTCATTTCCCAATCTAGGCAAGTTTCTATATTTTCTTTTCCATGGGAATGGGGTAGGTCTACCCTAACCTCTCTTGGGCTTTCTTGTTCTTTTCTATCTCTTCTATGTCTTCCCTCCCCAAAAGAATCATGCTTTTTAGAGATAGATGCATGAGAAGGTAATTTTTTTGAAATGTGAGACTTCTCATCCTTTGATTTAGTCAATTCATTAGTTTTGGCCTCATTCTCCAATTGTTTAGATGAAATTGATTGAATATTCTTGGAAAGTTGTTCCAAAAGAGATTTCAAGGATTTCACCTCACTTTTAAGAGATTTAAAGGAATGAGAAGACATGACTAGACCTTTGTGTATAGAAATATTTTACCTTGAGAAAATTTAGGGAAGTCAAAGAAGGTAGTCTTCCAGGTAAGGGAGGTGAGTCACAATGGACTACTTAAATACCAAGCCTTGCCTTAGCCAAAGACTATCCCTCAATGTCTTCACACAAAGCTTTCTCTTAGTAAACCACTTAAAACACAATTAGGTTGAAGAAATCAAATTTTGATGCAAGAAAACAATGCAAACTAGCTAATTAACCAAGCAAAAGAATTAACGAACTTAAACAAAACAAAACAATTACCAAACGTAACTAATTAAGCAAGGAAAGCAATTAAAACAATTAACACATGCTAAAACAAGTAAGGTCTACACTAGTCGGCCCTAGGTGAGGCTTCTTGGACACTTGGAGCCCTTGAAGACACACTCACCGTCTAATCACGTAGTTAAAGAGTAATTAACAAGGTTAAGTTACAAAGAAGATTAAGAAAACCCCCTTTGTTGATCCTTGTTTTGCTATTGGCACTCCCTTGGTTGTCTTTTCTTTGTTGGGCCCTCCAAGTGTTTGTCGTGTTTTTGAGTAATCTTTGTTTGCTGCCCTTGCTTTGGCTCCTCTTAGAATTAGAAAATTAATTCTCCAATCCAGCACCTATTGTAACATCCCGCCAAAGTAATACATACATACAGGTATAATGAAATTAAATGTAACCAAATAATATTGAAGAGAAATAACATGATAATATATATATTTGAAATGAAGTTGCTCCTCTTAGGGAGTTTAATACATAACCAAATCAAATGTTTGCAAGATTTTACGAAAATAAAAGAAATGCAGTAAGACAGGCGGTCTCAAAAGAAAACGGCGATCTCCAACTTCAAAACGGCGATCACCAGAAGTCCCCAAAAATGGGCGACTTGCTAGCCAGACATAAAATCGGCGATCTCATAACAGGCGACCTCAAAACAGGCGATCTGATAGTAGGGCAAAATCCGGCGATCACCACCGAGAGGTGGAAATGGGCGATCTCTGCCCTCGGCGACCACCCCTTTAGGGAGCTCTTCTTCCTGGAAGGTCTTCTGCTCCCGCGTAACAATTACACGATCATCACAGTTTTGAGAAGGCAACCAAAATGACAGATAAAAGGGTAAGCTAGATAATATGAAAGGAGTTTAAATCATGCATATGAAAAAACCCAAGTAAACCAAGTTTCCAAAATATCCAAGTAAACGTAGAGCTACTCATAGCATTCAACTAATCGCCCAAATTCACAAATTCACAAACATTTCCCATAGTCATTCCATTTCACACCACAGCATCAAGTGTCTATCAGTATTCCAGTTTCTCATTTCACCATTTCACATGTCAGACTTTCCACTGACTCACCACACAAGACACTTGACACTACTTCCGGATTGACTCATGCATTGATTAGACTCGGAGATTTGCACCTGTCACACTGCCCACTGTGGAATCTCGCACATCCACAGGGTCGCCGTGAAATCTCACACATTCACAGGCATATGATGAATCTCAACACATCACCATACAGTATGACAAGGTAAATCCACGCAATACAGGTCGGTATGTTCTCTTTCAAACAACCCACCCATACAGGTGAACCTCCTTCGACTCTCCCAACTGAGTAACTTCCTCTATGTGATTCCATTATCAGCAGAGTCAGGATATCTCGTTCATAATCACCGATCAATGCACATCTAACATGGTCTTACACGGTATTTCCTTTCCTGAAAATACTATGCCTCGACCCCACATTCACAACATTCAACACATCATACCATACTCAAAGAAATGATTTCAATCACAGCAATAGCCATTTCAAAGGATTCATATTTTCGAATATCTCATGTAAATCTCAAGCAGTTCTCAAAACAACATCAAACACAAGGAGTTCGCAAAACAGCGCCAAAACCGGCGACCTGGTTCAAAAACAAGGTATTTCGAAAACTGTATATAAAACCGGCGACCTCGTCGCCCAAGCACACAAACAGAGCATTTTACGCAGATGAAAACGAAAATGGCGACCACGTCGCCCTCACTTCAGAAGATAGTTAAACTATGGCTCGTATGGAAAAGAGGTCTAGCTTCCCTTACCTGGACTTGCGCAAACACCAGGAGCTTCGAAATCCAACGAAGCTTGAAGAATGCCTTGGCTCTGTTTTGAAGATCTTGCAGAGAACTGCTCAAGTGCTCCAATGGTGTTCCTTCTCGTCGTACTCTTGTGTGGAGATGCTGAAATCGCAACGCGGAGGAGGAAACTCACTCTTTCTCTCTTCGAGTACAACAATGCTTTCTTTCTCTCAGGTGTGGATTTCTGCAACTTAAACCCCTTTTATCCCTCCAAAAGCAGCTGCCACCACCCACTCTGCAGGGAAGTTTGCGTGTACGCTTCCCTGCACAGTACTACTGAGCGTGCCTCTGCGCAGGCTACGCTATGAGGTCACTATTCTGAACCACCTTTTGTCTACGTGGCGCGCGTGCAGAACGTCTCTTGCTGGGAGTCTGGGTCCCACGTTCTCTGTGTATAACTTAACGTAGCGCGATGACCTTTTCACCGATGACCACAGGCGCGAAGGCTAACAACCGATGACCTCTCGCGCGAAGGCTAACAACCGATGAGCTATCGCGCGATGACAACCCGCGGATGAGCTATCGCGCGATGACAACCCGCGGATGAGCTATCGCGCGATGACACCCACTGATGAGCTATCGCGCGATGACAACCCGCTGATGAGCTATCGCGCGATGACAACCCGCTGATGAGCTATCGCGCGATGACAACCCGCTGATGAGCTATCGCGCGATGACAACCCGCTGATGAGCTATCGCGCGATGACAACCCGCTGATGAGCTATCGCGCGATGACAACCCGCTGATGACCTCTCGCGCGAGCGACCGATGTCTCTCTTCTCTGGTGACGCCTGCATGCCTCGCGCCCAGGCGATGACGTGTGGTCTAGGCGACCGGCGATGATGTATAAACAAGAAACTCTTATCGTTTTTCCTAGACTACACTTTCCTTCCTTTTTAACTTAGATAAAACATACATAGAATTTACTTAACATACTCATTCATTTCAATAAATCTCAGGTCCTTACATTCTCCCCAACAACAAAAATTTTCGTCCTCGAAAATTGGATTACAAGGAAAAGAGGTATGGATAAGCCTCCCTCATGGGTTCTTCTAATTCCCAAGTAGAATCCCCCGACTTCTCATCCCACACCACTTTCACCATGTTGATGGTCTTGCCCCTGAGCTGTTTACACTGCCGATCGTCAATCCTAACTGGTTTGGCTTCAAAGGACAAGTCATCCCTAATCTGCACGTCGTCTACATCCAGCACATGACTAGGGTCTGCCATGTACTTCCTCAGCTGTGACACGTGAAACACATTGTGCAGATTTGCCAGATGGGGAGGTAGGGCGATTTCATACGCCACAGGGCCAATCCTTCTCAAGATCTGATATGGTCCCACGAATTTGGGGGACAACTTCTTTGGCCTGATCGCCCGCCCTACACCCTTGGTTGGTGTCACTTTCATGAACACGTGATCTCCAGCAGCAAACTCCAAAGGCTTCCTCCTCTGATCTGCATAGGACTTCTGCCTACTCTGAGAGGCTTTCATCCTGCTTTGTATCAGCTTCACCTTCTCGGTCGTCTGCTGAATCAACTCTGGTCCAACCAAGACTGCCTCGCCCTCCTGGTACCAACATAATGGAGTTCTGCATTTCCTCCCATACAGGGCTTCATATGGCGCCATCCCAATGCTGGCGTGGTAGCTATTGTTATAGGTGAACTCCACTAGTGGCAACACCTCCGTCCAACCTCCCAATTGATCTAAAACGCATGCCCTCAGCAGATCTTCCAAAGATTGGATTGTCCTCTCTGACTGACCATCTGTTTGGGGATGATATGCAGAGCTCATCCTCAACTTGGTTCCCAAACACTCTTGCAAGGTCTGCCAAAACCGTGAAGTGAACCTGGGATCCCTATCTGAAATGATGCTGGAAGGCACTCCATGCAACCTCACAACCTCCTTGATGTACAGCTGTGCCAACTTGGCCATGGGCATCTTCATATTTACTGGGAGGAAGTGGGCACTCTTCGTCAGTCTATCAATGATGACCCAGATTGCATCATGACCCTTTACTGATCTGGGTAAATGGGTGACAAAATCCATGGCGATGCTGTCCCATTTCCACTCAGGGATATCCAGTTGCTGCAACAGCCCGCCAGGTCTTTGGTGTTCCACCTTCGCCTTTTGACACGTTAAGCAGGTTGCCACGTACTGGGCGACGTCCCTCTTCATGCCTGACCACCAAAATGACTCCTTCAAGTCATGGTACATCTTGTTCATGCCTGGGTGGAGGTTAAGGCGACTCTTATGGCCTTCCTCTAGGATCATCTCCTTCAACTCGTCATTTGTAGGTATGCAGATCCTGCCATCAAACCTCAAGATCCCATCCTCGCCCATCTCAAAGCCTCTCGCCTGATCTGTCCCTAGTGACTCCATAGTGCGCTTCAGGCTAGGGTCCTCCAATTGTTTGTCCTTCAACATCACAAGGAAGTCATTAGTTATAGTCAGCTTACTACAACTAATGTGATTCACGTGGAACTCTACTCCCAGGTTTAAGTCCCTGAACTGCTCGATCAGCTTCTGCTCTTCCATCATCATGGTGGCGACTTGTATAGACTTCCTACTCAAGGCATCTGCCACTACATTGGCCTTCCCTGGGTGATACATGAGTTGAAAGTCGTAGTCCTTTAGGAATTCCATCCACCTTCTTTGTCTCATGTTTAGCTCCCTCTGATCGAACAGGTACTTCAAGCTCTTGTGGTCACTGAACACCTGGAACCGAGCTCCATATAGATAATGCCTCCAGATCTTCAAGGCAAACACTACCGCTGCCAACTCCAAATCATGAGTAGGGTAGTTTCTCTCATGCACCTTGAGTTGCCTTGAAGCATATGCAACCACCCTCTTCTCTTGCATCAAGACGCATCCCAAGCCTTGATGTGAGGCATCACAGAAGACGTCAAAAGGTCTTCCTATCTCGGGGATCACCAGCACTGGAGCACTGGTCAACCTCTCCTTTAGCTCCCTGAAGCTCTGCTCACATCGGTCGGTCCAAGCAAAGGGTTGGTCCTTGCGAGTCAGCTGTGTCAAAGGAGCCACTACCTTGGAAAAATCCTCAATAAACCTCCGATAGTAGCCCGCCAACCCCACAAAGCTCCTTATCTCAGTCACTGTCTTAGGACGTTCCCATTGTAGCACTGCCTCTACCTTGGCTGGATCTACCGAGATCCCTTGGGCAGATATCACGTGTCCTAAGAAGTTGACTTCCCTTAGCCAGAACTCACACTTGGAGAACTTGGCATAGAGCTGCTTCTCCCTCAGTATTTCCAATACTGCCCTTAGGTGTTCCTCATGCTCTTCCTCGGTCTTTGAATAAATGAGGATGTCATCTATGAAGACCACCACAAACTTATCCAAGAAAGGGCGAAAGATCCTATTCATATAGTCCATGAATAGAGCTGGAGCATTGGTGACTCCAAATGGCATCACTACATACTCGTAGTGCCCATATCTAGACCTAAAAGCTGTCTTCTGAACATCTTCAGCTTTTACCAAGATTTGGTGATACCCCGATCTCAGGTCAATCTTGGAGAACACCGAGGCCCCATGAATTTGGTCCATCAAATCATCAATCCGAGGTAGGGGGTACTTGTTCTTGATGGTCAATTTGTTCAATTGCCTGTAGTCTATGCACAACCGAGACCCTCCATCCTTCTTCTTGACTAGGAGCACTGGAGCTCCCCATGGAGATACGCTGGGTCTGATGAACTGCTTCTCCAGCAACTCTTCCAATTGCTTCTTTAACTCCTCCAACTCGGCTGGTGCCATCCTGTAAGGTGCCATTGACACTGGTCCAGCTCCAGGTACCAAGTCAATAGAGAATTCCACTTCTCTCTTAGGGGGTAATCCAGGCACCTCCTCTGGGAACACATCGGTGAAGTCTCTCACCACTTGGATCTCGTTTACGTCCCCTTTATTCTCCACTTCCAACCGGGCGAGCACCACGAAGCACCTCGCCCCTTCTTCCAATGCTGATCGCCCTTGTTGAACTGTTAACACATCCGCTTCATGGGGGTCTGGAAACGCTACCTTCTGCCTACCACAGTCTATGAGGACGTGATTGGCAGTTAACCAATCCATTCCTAGGATGACATCCAGGTCCTGAAGAGGTAGGCAGATCAAGTTCACCTTGAATCTACGTCCTTCTACAATCACTGGACATTCAGGGCACACTGTAGAGGTCGACACCTGTCCTGACGCAGGTGTAGAGACCAACAGCTCAAAAGGTAACTCCTTCACTAGGAGACCCAACTCAGCTACACACAGGCTTGACACAAAGGAGTGTGTCGCTCCAGAATCAAACAAAGCCCTTACACCTCTACCAGCAATAAAACAAACACCTTGGATGAGGTTACCTGACTGAGTTGCCTCTGCTCCAGACATGGCGAACACCCTCCCTGCTGCCTGAGGTCTGCTGCCCTCGTTCCTCGTCTGCTGAGAGCCACTGGGCTGGGTCGCCCTATTCTGGTTAGGGCATTCTCTAGCAAAATGCCCCGTCTTTTGGCAGACAAAACATCTCCTCTCTGGATCCCTCTTGGGGCACACGCTGGCTGTATGGGGTCCACCGCAATGGAAACATTTAAGTTTCCCAGGTTGTTGCTGTTGGAACCGGGATGAAGCTGTTCCCACCCGATGTGGTGAAGGCCTAGCATATGGCTTGCTTTGTGGGTGCTGTGCCTTAGCTCTCCCACTGGAAGGACCTCCTGGGTGTGACCTGATCACCCTAGACTCACCCTTTTCCAGGGTCTCCACCATCTTTGCCTTCTCCACTAAGGCGTGGAACTCCCTGATGCACATCGGTGCTATGGTCTTCTTCAGCCCATGCTTCAGTCCTTCCTCGAACTTCCTACACCTCCAGGCCTCGGAGGTCGCCTGGGTATAAAACCGGGCGAGGTACTCGAAACGGGCAGCATATGCGTTTATAGTCATGTCCCCCTGCTCCAACTTCAGGAACTCAGCCTCTCTTGCAAACTTGGCGCTGTCTGGGAAGTACTTCTCTAAGAACTTCACCCTGAAGCTCTCCCAATCCAGAACATCCTCCCGTGCCTCCATCATTTGCTGAGCTCCCATCCACCAGAACTCTGCTTCTCCTGATAGCAGATAAGTGGCGAACAGCAGCTTCTTCTCTTCAGGGCAGGAGGTCGCCCTAAAGATTTTCTCCAACTCCCTGACCCACTGATCTGCCTGGTCAGGGGTAGCGTTCCCACTGAACTTAGGTGGGTTGTGCCTCATGAACTCAGCTAATCCCATCTGTTCCTGGGGCTGACCAACGTGGGAGTTTGTCTCAGCAGATCGGGCAGTTTCCCAGTGCTGCATTGTGGCTTGATGGTTCTGGGCCATTGCGGCGTTCTGCTGCTGAATGGCAGTCGCCATCATCTCAATGGCCTTGGCGATTTGACTCATTTCTGAGGAAGGTTGGGGTGGGGTAGCAGGTCTACGTGCCATCTTCTTCGCTCTGAATTCTGAATCTATAGGCTTCTATAATCCCTACAACTATAAGAATGAAACCGATAAGAATCAATTCATTCAAGGGGGGTAACAGCTAGACCTTACAAAGGTCAGCATCTCAAAATCATAAAGAATTTGAGTTTATCAACATACTCGTAATACTTAGAATCTCAAGCAAGGTATTAGAACAGCTACTGATATCATCACCATCAGATCAAACAACCATTTTCAGTCAATTGCAAAAACACTCAATAAGCTAAACTAGATCACACCAGCGTTCAATGTATACTAAACATCAAATCTTTGGAATTAAGATTGAGAATCATCTCGATCCAGTTATGAGTGTGCACCCTCATTACTTCATCAAGATCTTCTCACCCTTAATACTAAGATTTTCAGCTAAAGCATACGTTCACTAAAGCACAGAAGCACACACAAACTTTTCAATGCAAAACGTTTGAAAACCTTTCACTATAGTTGTTATTTAAAAACTCAAATAACTTTTATGAGCAGAAGAAACACAATGGATCCACAGCCCTCAGGTCATCCTAAGGACGAACTGCTCTGATACCATTAATGTAACATCCCGCCAAAGTAATACATACATACAGGTATAATGAAATTAAATGTAACCAAATAATATTGAAGAGAAATAACATGATAATATATATATTTGAAATGAAGTTGCTCCTCTTAGGGAGTTTAATACATAACCAAATCAAATGTTTGCAAGATTTTACGAAAATAAAAGAAATGCAGTAAGACAGGCGGTCTCAAAAGAAAACGGCGATCTCCAACTTCAAAACGGCGATCACCAGAAGTCCCCAAAAATGGGCGACTTGCTAGCCAGACATAAAATCGGCGATCTCATAACAGGCGACCTCAAAACAGGCGATCTGATAGTAGGGCAAAATCCGGCGATCACCACCGAGAGGTGGAAATGGGCGATCTCTGCCCTCGGCGACCACCCCTTTAGGGAGCTCTTCTTCCTGGAAGGTCTTCTGCTCCCGCGTAACAATTACACGATCATCACAGTTTTGAGAAGGCAACCAAAATGACAGATAAAAGGGTAAGCTAGATAATATGAAAGGAGTTTAAATCATGCATATGAAAAAACCCAAGTAAACCAAGTTTCCAAAATATCCAAGTAAACGTAGAGCTACTCATAGCATTCAACTAATCGCCCAAATTCACAAATTCACAAACATTTCCCATAGTCATTCCATTTCACACCACAGCATCAAGTGTCTATCAGTATTCCAGTTTCTCATTTCACCATTTCACATGTCAGACTTTCCACTGACTCACCACACAAGACACTTGACACTACTTCCGGATTGACTCATGCATTGATTAGACTCGGAGATTTGCACCTGTCACACTGCCCACTGTGGAATCTCGCACATCCACAGGGTCGCCGTGAAATCTCACACATTCACAGGCATATGATGAATCTCAACACATCACCATACAGTATGACAAGGTAAATCCACGCAATACAGGTCGGTATGTTCTCTTTCAAACAACCCACCCATACAGGTGAACCTCCTTCGACTCTCCCAACTGAGTAACTTCCTCTATGTGATTCCATTATCAGCAGAGTCAGGATATCTCGTTCATAATCACCGATCAATGCACATCTAACATGGTCTTACACGGTATTTCCTTTCCTGAAAATACTATGCCTCGACCCCACATTCACAACATTCAACACATCATACCATACTCAAAGAAATGATTTCAATCACAGCAATAGCCATTTCAAAGGATTCATATTTTCGAATATCTCATGTAAATCTCAAGCAGTTCTCAAAACAACATCAAACACAAGGAGTTCGCAAAACAGCGCCAAAACCGGCGACCTGGTTCAAAAACAAGGTATTTCGAAAACTGTATATAAAACCGGCGACCTCGTCGCCCAAGCACACAAACAGAGCATTTTACGCAGATGAAAACGAAAATGGCGACCACGTCGCCCTCACTTCAGAAGATAGTTAAACTATGGCTCGTATGGAAAAGAGGTCTAGCTTCCCTTACCTGGACTTGCGCAAACACCAGGAGCTTCGAAATCCAACGAAGCTTGAAGAATGCCTTGGCTCTGTTTTGAAGATCTTGCAGAGAACTGCTCAAGTGCTCCAATGGTGTTCCTTCTCGTCGTACTCTTGTGTGGAGATGCTGAAATCGCAACGCGGAGGAGGAAACTCACTCTTTCTCTCTTCGAGTACAACAATGCTTTCTTTCTCTCAGGTGTGGATTTCTGCAACTTAAACCCCTTTTATCCCTCCAAAAGCAGCTGCCACCACCCACTCTGCAGGGAAGTTTGCGTGTACGCTTCCCTGCACAGTACTACTGAGCGTGCCTCTGCGCAGGCTACGCTATGAGGTCACTATTCTGAACCACCTTTTGTCTACGTGGCGCGCGTGCAGAACGTCTCTTGCTGGGAGTCTGGGTCCCACGTTCTCTGTGTATAACTTAACGTAGCGCGATGACCTTTTCACCGATGACCACAGGCGCGAAGGCTAACAACCGATGACCTCTCGCGCGAAGGCTAACAACCGATGAGCTATCGCGCGATGACAACCCGCGGATGAGCTATCGCGCGATGACAACCCGCGGATGAGCTATCGCGCGATGACACCCACTGATGAGCTATCGCGCGATGACAACCCGCTGATGAGCTATCGCGCGATGACAACCCGCTGATGAGCTATCGCGCGATGACAACCCGCTGATGAGCTATCGCGCGATGACAACCCGCTGATGAGCTATCGCGCGATGACAACCCGCTGATGAGCTATCGCGCGATGACAACCCGCTGATGACCTCTCGCGCGAGCGACCGATGTCTCTCTTCTCTGGTGACGCCTGCATGCCTCGCGCCCAGGCGATGACGTGTGGTCTAGGCGACCGGCGATGATGTATAAACAAGAAACTCTTATCGTTTTTCCTAGACTACACTTTCCTTCCTTTTTAACTTAGATAAAACATACATAGAATTTACTTAACATACTCATTCATTTCAATAAATCTCAGGTCCTTACACCTATCACACAAGCTAGACCTCACTCAAGTTAAATTTATACTCAAATAGGCACCAATTGAGAAATAATTCCAGCACCAAATTTAGAGGCCAAAGGATTAAAGCAAGAAACAAATTAATTAGAAAAACAGAACCACCAAATGGAGTTAAATTGTGACAACTAGAAAGAGTTCCAAAGAAATATAAAACAAGCAAATAAAGGTATTCAAAGAAAGGTAGGCACACAAAGTGAATCCTAAGAATAGCACTAGAATTGATTTCAAAATCAAAAACAGCACCACTGAAAAACTGTTGTGGCCAGAAAACGTGATTTTCCCCAATTTATGCTGAGCTGTCCTTTACAGATTTGCCTCTGAAAATTGATATGCAAATATTTCAAGATCTCAACTAAATTCTGGGACAGATTTCACCCAAAACGCATGAGCCATTTTTTTTTAATAAATTTTGCAAAATCAGTGTTCAGTTACGCCAGCTGGAGCGCCCAGATTTGCACACTGTTTTTAAAATATTTATCATTTTTTTTCTATTTCTTTTTTTTGACCTGATTCTTTTTTTGTATTTTCTATAACACCTCAATCTTGCATATTCCAGAGAATCAAAATTTTCCTATCTGGAAAAATAATTTTCCCAAGCAAAAACAGCCAGCACAGATTGATGTAAAACAGGGGATTCTGTGTAAATTGGAAAAACAGCAAGATATACCAAAAGACACAAAGGAAAATGATGTAAATGAATTTGTGTAGAACTAAAACACAAATATGAACTCAAGCTAAAATTAAAAAGGCAGCAAAGGATAAAAAATAACAGCAGATTAAGGCAACTTAAAGAGACCCAAAAACAAGAAACAATCAAGCCAAAAAAATAGGACTACTAAGAATTGATGACAATTATGGATTCACATGACTTGACACAACATTTATAGATTCAGAAAATAAAGACTCAAAGCATAAAATGAAGCAATTATAAGAAAGCAATAAAGACTCAAATTCCTAAAAGAAAACAGCCACTCAATGTGTAAGGAAATCCTATCACAATTGCACAAGAAAATGTTCAAGATCAATTGAACACATGTGCTTCGGTTGGATCTTCCATAAGCACACCAAGAACAATTTAAAATGTAAAAAACAGCAAGACAATTATGGAATTGAAATGACAAGATGAAAATAAAGAAGAACTGAAAATTTAAAAAGACAAGCTACTCATCTTGAAGAACCAAAAGCTCATGATACCAAATGATGGCATTTTCATGTGTTCTTCTTGAATCAAAGTAGAAATAGATGGAGCGGAAGCAATGGATGAGTGAAACAAGACCCTCCTAGGAGTTGTGTTGGTCTTGAAGGTGCATGGTGAGTATGGGTTGAGTGGTTCGGCCAGCTCAAGGGAGAAGGTGAAAGGATTGAAGTTTATAGCCTAGATTTCTAGGAGGAGTAAAGCTTGTGCACAAAAAATGGCAGCATAACATTACTCAAATAAACTTGAAAATACATGAGGTAGGCCTCCTTATTTATAGATTTAGGAGCCTTGGTGAGCAAGCTTAAAGGGTAGGGATGGAAATACAAAAAGTGGGGCTGCCTAGGGTATTGACTTTAGTCAAACCACACCATCATCCTAATATTCTAGAAGATAGGTCAAAAATGCAACATTTGATAGTACACCCCTCCTTCTTTTGCTAAAGGCACCTATTTGCTAGCACACCCCTCCTTCTATTGCTAAGGGCACCATTTTGATAGCACACCCCTAAGTGAGCAAGTTTTGCTTTCTACACTACACTAATCTACTAAGCACCCCCTCCCCCTTTGGGCCTTTATGAAACATGTACAAGGATCTCTCTCTTCCATCCGTGGCTTCTTCTATGTGTGCTTGGATATGTTTAGCCATGGATCTTGTGAGAGGTCCTAGACGGTCTAGCTCCATGGATAGCCTCCCTCCTTCACGTTCTAGACGCTCACTTCTTGGAGCTAGACGCTCCTCTTGGTCTAGACGGTCTTCTTGGTTTGGGCCTTGGCTTCCTTGGCTAGATGTGCTTGACCCTCCTCCATCATCAGTCACCGGTGTGTTGCCTCAGAGAAGGGTGACCGGTGTGTATTGACCAAGTAGTCAGGTGTGATGACGTAATCGTGAGGTAATCCTGTGGGCGTGCTTGAGGAGGACACGTGGATCAAGAAGAGTAAGAGAAAGAAAAGTGTAACTTAGAATTCAATGAGATTGTCATTTGTTGCAGAAGGCGGCGGTCTCTGATTTCTCTCGTATGCACCAGACAGATAAAGCATGATGTAAATCGGTTAAAATGCAGCAATCATCAGTAGAAGAGATAAAAAGGTTACCTTTGGATGATCAGAAAAGCGTCACAAAGGTTGGAAATTGAAGAAGTCAAAGGGTCTCACAGAGAAATGCAAGGGTCTCACAGAGAAATGCTTTGAATGTCTGAAGGCGAAGAAGAAGGAATAAAACAGTAAATGGCGCGAGTGTTTTAAGGATTCCGAACGTTATAAGAGGCGGAAACGACAGTTAAAGAGGGCCGTTGATGTGTCCGCGTGTCATGCGATTGAAAGGGGTTGGTGAAATATCATATCAACAAACAGTGTTAGTGCCAGAGTGTGCGCTCCTGTAGACCGCCAGAAGACGATTTCTTAGTCTTTTCGCTGGACCAGTCACAGCTCGAGACTGGGGGGCTTGTGATCCGGTCGGTCATCGGTAGTCGATGACGTCAGCAGCAGTTGACCACATGGACCATTCACAGGGTGACACGTGGTAGAAGATAGCAGGTGAATCAGGGAGGAGATCACTCAGAATGGTGATCGGTGGTCAGTTGCTAAGGGACCACCACTCGTAGATCAGTGCCTGGCGAGCGCCTGGAAGTAGAGCGCGAGAAGTAAAGAAGCACTGATCAGTCATCGGGGGTTTCGTGTTAACCCGCAGTTAAGCTGGGACCCAGGCTCCTAGCGAGAGCGTTACGCAAGAAGCACAGATCGGTAATCACCTAGATTGCACATGATTGTCGTGTGTGATCAGTAATCGCCTAGATTGCACATGATCGTCGTGTGTGAAGATTAGGAGATCAGGTGGTCAACAAGACGCCGAAAGGAGCACATCGCCGGGTATTCACATCGCCAGGTATTCACATCGTCGGGTATTTGAGAAGACTTGGTAAGCACTTGTTATATGGTCTAAATACAGAAGGTAAGTGGCATGTCTGCCACCATGAGTAGTGTGAGCCGTGATACCCAGTGTTAACCAGATCATTATGTTAAGGTCGCGCCCAGAGTAGCCTGTGCACTAAGCTACTCCCTGTGTGGATAACTTAGTCGCAGGAGCAAAGTGGAAGTAACGTTTCAGTTGTAGGTACTCCAAATGGTGACACGTGTATGACCAGATGTTATCCATGTGTCAAGAGGAATAACCATCAGGAGAGAGAAAGACTCAAGTATATATATAAAATTCTTAACGGAATTAAGGGGGGGATTCATTTTTGGTGGTGATTCACTTGTACACGGTTCTGAGTTTTCTTTGAGATTCTTTGTTGATTCAATCACTGACTTGAGCGTCGAAGCGCAACCGGCCGCAGAGGCGCCATACTGTTCTTTCAGGTTTCTTGGAGGATTTTCAGGTGAAGGTCATCGGTGTACTTGGCGTGAAGCTGGTGAGGACGAGGTTCGGAAAGGAGAAGCTCAAACGCTTTGGTCAAGATGCTGGATCAATAGCTAAGTACAGGTTGAAGCTGAACCCAGATAAGTGTGTTTTTAGGGTGGAAGCAGGCAAGTTTTTAGACTTCTTACTCACCGAGCGTGGGATAGAGGCGAACCTTGATAAGTGCGCTGCAATCCTCACTATGAGAAGCCCGACTTCAGTGAAGGAGGTTTAGCAGTTGATAGGGCGGATGACCGCTCTGTCCAGATTTGTATCAGCTGGGAGAGATAAAGGTCACCCCTATTTTCAGTGCTTGAGGAGGAACAGTAGGTTCTTGTGGACCAAGGAATGTGAGGAAGCGTTCCTCAAGCTGAAGGAGTACCTGGCTAGCCCACCAGCGTTATGCAAACCATAGTTTGGCACCCCACTACGCCTATATCTTGCAGTCACTGAGCGAGCAGTAAGTTCAGTTTTTGTGGAGGAGCAGGACCAGGTTCAAAAGGCAATCTACTTTGTTAGCAATGTATTACAAGGGCCTAAGGTGAGGTACCAAGTTCTAGAGAAGGTGGCGCTGGCAGTGGTGTTCTCGGCGAGGAGGCTTCGCCATTACTTCCAGAGTTTCATAGTGGTGGTGATGACAGACCTACCCATTCATAAGGTCTTGCAGAAGCCGGATGTAGCGGGAAGGATGGTGCGTTGGGCTGTAGAGTTGTCAGAGTTCGACATATAGTACGAGCCCAGAGGCCCTATCAAGGGCCAAGTTTATGCTAATTTTGTAGTTGAACTGTCCTCGACAGAAACCCACCACGAAGAATCTGACTTCAGATGGGTACTCTCTGTAGATGGGTCTTTTAACCAGCAAGGCAACGGAGCTAGCGTGATCTTGGAAGGACCAAATGGACTATTTTCGCTTTCAAGGCCAGCAACAACCAGGCAGAATACGAGGCCCTAATCGCTGGGATGCTGTTGGCCAAAGAAATGGGTGCGCAGAGTCTGCTAGCAAAAAGTGACTCCCTATTGGTCACAGGCCAAGTGGCGGGGGAGTACCAGGCCAAAGATCCTCATATGGCCTCCTACCTAGAATACGTCAAAGTGTTGAAGAAATCATTTGCAACATTTGAGTTAGTGCATGTCCCTAGAGAGCAGAATGTCCGAGCTAACTTGTTAGCGAAATTTGCCAATTCGGACAAGGGGGGCAGACAGAGGACAGTCATCCAGGAGACCCTGAGGACACCTCGCACCTACACTGCTGACACTTTGGTAGGAGTCCATCATATTAGCAAGTTAGATGGTGGGAAGAGGAGTTATTGGTCGTTGACTCAAGAGACCTTGAAGACGCCAAGAGTCAATGCGTATCCAGTGTCGGGGGAAGAATCACCGCAGGTCTGCCTGGTGTAGAGAGGAGAAACGTGGATGACACCTTACAAGTGCTACCTAGCTGATGGGATGCTCCCAATGGAGCCAACAGAAACGAGAAAAATAAAGAAGAACTCGACTAAGTACACACTCATCGACGGGGAATTGTACAGGCATGGGTTTACCCACCCGATCTTGGTGTGTGTACATGGTAAGCAGTGCACGCGGATAATGGTGGAGCTCCATGAAGGAATATGCGGAAGCCATATCAATGGTCATGCTCTGGCATCCAAGGCTATTCGCGCAGGGTACTATTGGCCAACCATGAGGGAAGATTGCACGAAGTACGCACAGCAGTGCAAGCAATGTCAACTAGACGCTAACTGGCACAAGGCACCGCCAAAAGAGCTCAGGTCGATATACAGCCCTTGGTCATTCCACACCTGGGGAATCAACATTCTGGGACCTTTCCCTTTAACTGTGCGATAGATGAAGTACCTCGTGGTTGTCATAGAGTATTTCACGAAGTGGATAGAGGCTGAGCAAGTAGCACAAATCACAACCCATAAGATCCAACATTTCGTGTGGAAGAACATAGTATGTCGCTTTGGTGTACCCAAACACTTGGTGTCTGACAATGGCACTCAGTTTGCAAGCCAGCAGTTGGGGAAGTTATGTACAGAGTTGGCAATCAAACAGGTGTTTACGTTATTCAAGCACTCCCAAACTAATGGGCAGGTCGAGTTAGCTAACCGAGTCCTGCTCAGAGGGTTGAAGAGAAGGTTGGAGAAAGCCAAAGGAACTTGGGCAGAGAAAGTTCCCAGAATTGTGTGGGCTTACCACACTACTCCTTATTCCACCACCAAAGAGACACCCTTCAACTTGGTGTATGGTTTAGATGCTATGATCCCTGTGGAGATCCAGGAGAGCTCGCCACACTTTCAGAACTCGTAGCTGAAGAATCCAACAGAGAAAGAAAGGTCAACCTGGACCTACTAGATGAAGTGAGGGAGGACGCAACAATCAAAGCTGAAGCCTTGAAGAGAAGGGTGGAACACAGACACAGTTCTAAGCTGAGAGCTCGACAGTTCCAGGTAGCCGATCTAGTGATGCGAAAGGCCCATCCGTATCAGATGGAGAACAAGTTGTCCCCCAAGTGGACTGATCCTTTCATAGTGACAGAGGCCCTTGGGAATGGGGCATACAAGCTTGAGACTTTGGAGGATGGGCCGATTCCTCAAACATGGAATGCGACCCACCTCAAGTTTTACTTCAGTTAGTTAAGTTGTAACATTGTACATAATTTAGGGGACACTCTTTTTTCCCTTATAAGGGTTTTTAATGAGGTCACCCAATAAAATTCTAGTTAATATATATTTTAAGTACTTTGTGTAATGCAATTAAGAACCATTCATGGGGGTTAGAAGTCTCGGGAAGGACAGGGAGGTTCACAGAAGAATACCCCCCCTCCCGAGTGAGAACACCAAGATTGAACAATAAGGTTCACCAATTAAATCCTCCCTTGCCCGCGGGCGATGAGAGGTCAGTTAAGAGTCGTCAGCTTGGGTTAGAGGTCTTGGAAGCAGAAAAGGAAGGTTCGCAGAGAACACCTCCTCTTTCGAATGAAAACGCCAAAGACGACTCATACCAGTTAAATCCTCCTTAGCCTTGGGCGATGAGAGGTCAGCAATAACTGCTTCTTTAGGTTAGAGGTCTCGAAAGGGCGTAAGGAAGGTTTGTAGAGAACACCTCCCCCCCCCCCCCCCTTCGAGTGAAAACACCAAGGTGGAACAATATAGCTCACCAGTAAAATCCTCCCTTGAAAGACCTCCTTTGCCTCGAGCGAGGAGAGATCAGCAAAGGATTGTCTGGTTGGGTTAGAGGTCCCAAGGTCATAAAGGAGGAGTCGCAAGGAACGCTTTCCCTTTGGTTGAGAACACCAATGGAGCACCCTCAACAAGGAAGGCTTGTTTCACCCACAGTGGTCCTCTTAGTAAACTTGAGTGTGCTACCTGAGGGATGAATCTAAGTCGAGCAACTATCAAAACAGAAACAAAGGTTGTGCGAGAAAGCCATAAAACGTGCAAGATAACAAAGTAAAGAGGCAAAGCGAGTGCGGCAAATCATTCACAAGATATTTACAAGTCAAATTTAGCATTATAATCTAAAGGTGCAGTTACAAGAAGTTCAACTATATATTACAACTGCTCAAGAGACCTATTTGGGGACGATTTGTCCGTCGACAACTGCATTAACACAGAGAAAGACGAGAGGTCCATCTCAGGATGCGTGCAGGTAACCTAAGCAAGGGCATCGCCAAACTCTTCCCCATCGGCGTCGGCGGCATCTTCAGTTAGCTCCGCCTTCGTCTTCTTGAGCAGTTCAGTTTGTTGTGCAAGCTCCTCCTCCACTCTACCCAGCTAAACCTCTTGGTTAGTGGTCCTCTCCTCAAGCCGGAGGACCTCCTGCCCCTTGTCGAAGAGAAGCTTCTTGGCCTCCTTCTCAGATTGGCGGAGACTGCTCAACTCCTGATTCATGGCAGTCTTGCGCTTGGTGGCCACTTGGACTTGGAAGGCCAACTCTTTCTTCAATTTGGTCACTTCCTCTCTCAACCCCACCTCTGCCTCTACCTGGTTTAGTAAGACGCTGGAGGGAGGGAGTAATTCACCAAGGCTTTGACTCATTTGGTCTCTTAGTAAACCCCCGTCCAAGGCCTCCAGCGCTTCTTTAGCTGGAAGGCGTCTGAGGGCATGTTGGAAAAAGCTCGGGAGTCGGAGGCGCTTGATCATCTCTGGGAGCATTCTCCGCACCACCTTCGATTGCCAGGAGTTTCTCAGGAGGAGAGGAGGCGTTGGGGGGTGCTCCCTGAAGGATAGGGGTTGCACCACGGTAGCAGAACAAGTTACTGCAGCAACCCTCACCCTGGCTCTCTTGAACACGAGCCCTGTGTCAGTATCCTCGTCTTCTGAGACGACTACTGCCGTTGTCCTCTTTTGTTTGTCATCAGGGATGGGGCCTTGGAAAGCGGCAGCAGGGGAAAAAGGACCGGCAGGGCTTGAGCCACCTGCCACGTGACGACTCAGTAGATTAGCCAGTCTCTTCTCCTTCTTAGCATCAAGTACCATATTTGCTACAAACAACAAGTATGAGAGGACATTTTCACAATCTACAGTGCAACACATAGTGTTATTCATAAGCAAGGGTAAAGATAGTTAAAGGAATGAAAAGCAAGTACCAATATAGATGTTGAGGGTTTCAACATCGTATTCACGACTAATCAGCTGGACAGAGTTAAACACTATTCCCCAGCTGGAGAGAAGATGGTACAGCTCTCGATCGAAGGGGACCAGCTCCTCAAGACCCCGGGGTTTCTTAAACTTCAGCTTTTCAACCCAATACAAGGGAAACCCATCGAGCAAGGTGGGGTCATAGGAACTGCAACAAATCCTAAAGAACTTCCCTTTGAAGCCCTTGTAGGATTGCTCGAAGAGAGTTAAGAGGACTCTCCCCGCCACTCCATTGAAGCTTACCCAAAGTCTCTTCCCGGGGCTCTTCGCTTCGAAGAAGTGGAGGAAGACGTTCACGGAAGGAGGGCACCCCAGGTGGTTGTATAGTATGGCGAAGGCCCAATTGTTGGGGTGCATATGGGCATGCACCACGTTGAGTTCAGTTAGCAAGGCTCGCTCAAACCCAGTGAAGGGCAAGCGAAGCTTGATTCGTTGGAAGACGGTGGTGTAGAGGAAGAAGAAGGGCTCCCCGTTGTTGGAGTGACTGTCAGCACATACTAGTTCGCCCTCTGCGCAAGATCGAACCGAGACATACGCGTCGTACTCCCTGCCAAATGCGCGCCCTTTGACCTCATTCTCGTTATCCCTGTGTTTCCTCAGGTCTTCACAGATGATCAGTTTTGAGGTCTCAACAAGGAGATCCTCAGGGGCCCAGGGTAGAGGGCCCTGTTGTCAACTGAGGGAGGAAGGTTGGAAGTAGCTTTTGTTCTTGCCATCTCGAATCTAAAAAAAAATGAGAGGCAAGAGGAGGGAAAACAAGGGTTTAGAAGAAAGCGATGGTGTGTTTCAAATGGTGGACAAAGACTTAAAGACGAAGAACGCAAACAGAGCAGAAGAACAGAAACCCTAAAGTGCAAAAATCAGAAACAGTCCCAGAGCAGTTATAGCATGAAATGGGTAGCAGAATCATGAAATAAAGGCAGGCCAAGGGGTGAAAATCATACCTTTAAGCAAATGAAGACGAAGGGTTGCAAGATTTGAAGTGGAAGTGGCAGCGTTCGAGAGAAGACAATGATCACAAGAGAGTTTGAGTGAAAGTGACGAAACAGTGCAGAAACGCGGGGTTTTGAAGGGGTTTAACGTAGGCAAGGGAGCACAAACGTTAAGAAGCCCTAGCCGTTGATTTAGCCACGTGTCCACAGATTAAGAAAGTATGGTGACACGTCCCTTCAATGCACTGTTCGTGTCCTTTCACTCAGAGCCACGTAGGTCACCCGAACCGATGACTTAGTCTCTTCGCTGAACAAGTTACAGCTTGAGACTGGGGGGCTTGTGTACCGACCAGTCCTCGAACACCGAGTATAGCTAATAATGATGAACCATATGAGCTGGGACCCACAGCATGGGCAAGAGCCACGTGGGCTAGGTCCCACGAGTAGCATGGACAAGTGGGCTAATTAGTCATCAGCATGTCGATCACCAGAGTGGAACGATGTGTCCTCGTCACACAACAGGGCGATGAGTCCTCGGCAACAGAGTGGGACAATGTGACATCGGTCTTGGGTGTTTTGAACAGCTGAACTAGATCATGGAAGGTGGGTCCCGAGAACAATACCAGTTATCAGTAAAATGCCCAGAGGTAGGGAGAAGCCTAGGTCACGAAGCTTCCATGCATGTGGCATGGAAAACACAGTTAGGTGCAGAGTCTTGAAGGGTTTGAGTGCCCGTCAAGATTAGGTTTTCCAAGTGAAGCTACATGCATGGCACGTGAACAGTGAGGGCACTCCCAGGACAGATGGCCTCAAAGATTAGGTGCACGAGGGGGTACCCAGGTGGCCATCCTGTTAGAATTTGCACTCCTATTAAGGGAACGTGACGTGCCAGATTACTCTTAGATTGAGTGATAGCGACGCGTAACGGTATATTTCCAGAAACCCTAAATATGGGTAGTGGCGCAGAGGAAACCCTAGACTATATAAAGGGTAGTAAAATAATTCACAAAGGTGTGCAGTTTTGAGATTGAAACTGATATACTATTCACTTGGTGTGCTTGCCCCAGTATTGACTTGATCGTCAAAGTGCAAACGGCCTCTAGGGCACCCCTTTTATCTTTGTAGGTGCAGGTTGTTTCGATCCAGCGAAGAATTACCTAAGGAGAAGGAAGGAGGCGTGTGATCGTCATAGAGTCAATCGATAGGAGAGTCAACCGGTAAGAACAATTGCGATAAATGGCAGTTCGTATTCCAGGTTGACTAAACTGAAAGAGAGTAGCAGGGCTCCTCGGCCTTTGAGGATTAATTAGACCTCAACCGGGAAGAAGGCAGACTCGAGGCCGCGCCGTACAGGAATAATGAGCCCAAGACAAAGGGCAAGGAAGAGGAGTTTTATCCCAAGTTTCGAATGTCATACAAAGACCTAATAGGCATGCCAGGAGTAGCAAAAAAGCTGAGGTTCCCCAAAAGGTTGATAGAAATCTGGGGTCAAGAAAGGATGTTTGGTGTGAATTTCACAAGGGATTCGGACACGACGTTGAGCAGTGTATAGCTTTAGGCCACCAGTTGGCCGAGTTGCTAAAAGAAGGCTTCTTGAAAGAATATTTGGAAACCGACTAGGAAGAACCTAAGCGGAAAGCTACCATGAGAGACCAGGCGCATGAGGTGCCGGTTCATGCCGAGTTGAATACTATCTCAGGAGGATTTTCCGAAGGAGGCAACACTGGTACAAAACGGAAGCGATATGCGAGAACGGTAATGTCCTTAAATGCAAGAGATCCTAATGACTCGCTCGAGCCCGACCTCTACTTAACGAAGTTTGATTTGGAAGATGTAGTCCCTCAAGACAATGACCCCGTGGTGATATTTGTCGTCATAGTGGGGAGGAAGGTGCATTAGTTTTCATTGACCAAGGAAGTTCGACTGATGTGATGTTTTGGTCAACATTTGTCAATTTACGACTGTCTCCCAATCAGCTACGACCCCATCATGGGTGCCTAGTCAGTTTTGCAGGAGATCAGGTGGAGGTACGAGGACATGTTGACCTGAGGACGACCATTTTTAATGACACAGAGGCAAGAATCATCGTGGTAAATACGCCCTCCGCTTATAATTGCTTTTGGGGAGACCTTCTTTGAATAGATTGGGCGCGGTGGCCTCTACCAATCATATGAAGATGAAGAGTACCATCCCTCGAGGGGAAAGTAATTACTATCAAGTCTGATCAGAAGGATGCTCGAAAGTGCTATGAAAGTAGCCTGAAGATCAAAAGGATGCTCGGCGCCTCGCATGGTCAGGAGCTGCAAGATTAGATAGATAGTCAAGGTGATAATTAGGCATATGAACGCGTTCGCTTGGTCCTCTACTGACATGCCTGGGATTGACCCCGACTTTATGAATGATAGGGTCCGACCAGTAGTCCAGAGGAGGAGAAAGTTTAATGAAGAAAAATGCCTGAAAATCAGGACAGAAACCCAGAAGCTGTTGAATGTCGACCATATTAGAGAAATCCAATACCCTAAATGGTTGGTAAACGTGGTGCTGGTGCAGAAAGCTAATGAAAAATGGAGGATGTGCGTCGATTTCACATATTTAAATAAGGTTTGTCCTAAAAACTCCTATCTGTTGCCAAGCATCGACTCCTTAGATGCGTTTTCAACGTACAATAAAATCTGTATGCATTCTAGTGATGAAAGCAAGACTGCTTTTATGACTGAGTCTACGAGCTACTGTTACAAGGTCATGCCTTTCGACCTAAAAAATGTCGATGCCACCTATCAGAGATTGATGGACTAAATTCTTGCCCCCCTGCTCGAGCGAAATGTCCAAGCATATGTTGACAACATGGTTGTCACATCTGAAGAGAAGGATCAGAATGTTACTGATTTAGAAGAGTTACTCGCAACGATAGCTAAGTACAATCTGAAGTTGAATCCCAAAAAGTGTGTGTTTGAGGTGGAAGCAGGGAAGTTCCTCGGATTTTTGTTAATCGAGAGGGGTATAGAAGTGAATCATGACAAGTGTGCAGTCATTATAGGGATGAGGAGCCCTGTCAATGCCAAGGAGGTCTAGTAGTTAACTAGACGGATGATTGCTCTCTCTCATTTCCTATCGGCCAGTGGAGACAAAGGATACTCCTATTTCCAATGTTTGAAGAAGAACAACCGGTTTGTGTTGACCACTGAATGTGAAGAGGCCTTCGTCAAGCTAAAAGAGTACCTGGCCAGTCCCCCTGTCCTCGGTAAGCCGCTGACAGGTGTTCCTCTTCATCTCTACTTTGCTATTACAGACAAGCGATCAGCTCAGTGAACGTTTAGGACCAAGATAAAGCCCAAAAAGCAATTTACTTTGTCAGCAAAGTATTACAGGGACCGGAGGAACGTTACTAGACCACTGAGAAAGCCACCCTAGCAATAGTGTTCACAACTTGAAGGCTACATCATTACTTTCATAGTTTCACCGTGATAATAATGACCGACCTGCCCATCTGCAAGGTTCTACAGAAGCCTGACATTGCAGGACGGATGGTCCGCTGGTCTGTAGAATTGTTTGAGTTTGATATACAATATGAACTGCGAGGACCAATTAAAGGGTAGGTATATGCCTACTTCGTGATGGAGCTTGTGTCTGAGGATCCTCGCCCTGACCCTAGAGGTTTTAGTGGATCTTGTCAGTGGATTGGTCCTCCAACCAGCAGGGAAGTGAAGCAAGGGTCATTTTGGAGGGACCTAGTGGCATGTTGATTGAGAAATCTTTGAAGTTTGTGTTTAAAGTCAGCAACAATCAAGTCGAGTATGAGGCCTTGATAGTAGAGATGTTGCTAGCTTAGGAGTTGGGAGATCGGAATCTGTTGGTAAAAAACGACTCGCTACTTGTCACTGAGCAGATGGCAAGTGGGTATCAAGCCAAAGATCCACAATTAGCTTCGTACCTCAAGTATGTGATATTATTGAAAGAAACTTTCACTGAGTTCGAGCTCATCCACGTGCCGTGAGAGCAAAACACCTAAGCCAATCTTTTGGCCAAGCTGGCAAGCTCGGGAAGGGGAGGCCGACAAAGGTCGATAATTCAGGAGACCTTGGAGTTACCACGAACGGCAGAGGAAGGCTCATCCAAGGATGTCCAGACAGAGGTTTTGGAGATAAGTTCCAGGGGGAGGAGTCACCATTCGTAGACTCAAGAAACTCTTAAAGTTCCCCCAAATAGTCGCATATGAGATACCAGCGGACGAGTTGGTTGTTGTTTTACAGGTTGATGTCGCGGAGACTTGGATCACCCCTTACCAGCGTTACCTAGCTGATGGGCTGCTTGCTACCGAGCCTTCGGAGGCCAAGGCAGTTAAGAGGAATGCGGGGAAATATACCCTAATTGATGGTAAGTTGTTTCATTGTGGTTATATTCACCCCGCCCTCGCCTGCATCAGTGGAGATCAGTGTGTCCGTGTGATGACCAAACTACACGAAGGAATTTGTGGTAGTCATATAGGTGGCTGAGCTCTCGCGTTAAAAGCCATATGAGTTGGGTATTATTGGCCGACGATGAAGGAAGATTGTGGGAAATATACCTAGCAATGTGAGCAGCAGTGTCAGAAACATGTTGACTGGCACCATGCACCGTTGGAGGAACTACGGTCAATTTATAGCCCATGGCCCTTTCACACCTGGGGGATAGACATTTTAAGTTCTTTCCCTTTGGCGATACGTCAGATGAAGCACCTTGTAGTAGCCATCGAATACTTCACGAAGTGGATTGAGGCCGAGTCAGTTGCACAGATAACTGCTCACAAGGTGCAACATTTCGTATGGAAGAATATAGTGTGTCATTTTGGAATCCCTAAACACCTGGTGTTAGAAAACAAAACGAAGTTTTCCAGTCAATAGTTGGGTAAGTTGAGTTCGAAGCTTGATATAAAACAGATATTTGCATCAGTAGAGCACCCTCAGACGAATGGTCTAGTAGAGTCGGCCAACATAGTCTTGTTAAGGGGTTTGAAAAGGAGGTTAGAGAAAGCTAAAGGAACATGTTCGGAAGAAGTTCCTCAAATTTTGTGGGCCTACCACACCACTCCCCATTCAACAACCAAGGAAATGCCTTTCAGCTTGGTATATGGGGCAGACGCTATGATACCGGTAGAAATTCAGGAAAGCTCTCCTCGGTTCCAGAATTTCGTGGTGGAAGAGTCCAACGAGGGGAGGACGGTGAACTTGGACTTACTAGACGAAGTCTGCGAGTAAGCTCATGTTAAATCAAAAGCTCTAAAGAGAAAGGTGGAGCTGAGGCAGAGAACCAAGGTTAGACCAAAACAATTCAGGGTAGCTGACTTGGTGATACGGAAGGCTCACCCTTACCAGCTGGAGAATAAGTTATCTCCAAAGTGGAAGGGCCCGTTTCGTGTAGTTGAAGCGCTTGGGAATGTGACGTACAGATTAGAAACCTTGGAAGGAGGAATTATCCCTCAGACATGGAACGCTGCCAACCTTAAGTTTTATTTCAATTAATCTATTTTGATTAAATGTTTATCGTTGAACGGTGTAATGCTTAAAGATGACATTCTTTTTCCCTTAAAGAGGGGTTTTTAACAAGGTCATTTAATGAAAGACTATTCATAAAAGATGATGCATTATTTTCTTTGTTTGCTTATTTTAAGTCGACACATGATATGACGACCTTTCTTGGTAGACTTACCTGTGTAGGTGATGGAAACCGTCCAGCCTCGAAACTTTCGGCCAAGAAGATAGACGAAGATCGAGCTTTAATGAAGAGTTTGTAGAGTCTTTTTCTTCTTCTTAGCCTTGTAAAAATTGTATAGAGTAGTTAGGAAGTTTTAGGCCTTTTATTTTGGGCCAAAGTAGGGAAGGATGTAAAGAGAAAATAAAGTAAAGTGTAAAATAGTAAAAGAGGGGTGCAAATAGAAATGTAGGCAACGAAGGCATGAGTCTCCACATGTCTTCTCCTTAATGGAGAGGATTTGCACCAATAAGGTGGTGACACTTGTCACACTCTCATTTGAGATTTTTTTAGGGACATTTTCCTATAAATAGGAGTCTCTTATACATGTATTTTTTTAACTTGGAATTAGTAATGAAATGCTGCCTAATTTTGGCCATTCTACTTGTTCTTAAGTTCTCTCTAGGTTAGTCTCCTTCAAGACTTAGCCTAGACTCTTTCCTAGTGAGTTGGTCTCACCTCTCACTCTCACAAATTCCTATCTCCACTTCAATCCATGGAAACTCCTTTTGAGTTTCTGTAATGCTTCTGCTCCTCAGATCTTCCTCATCATCCATCCAAAGAAGAAATCACAAAGATCACTATTAGAAGAAGAACGTTTTTCCATCAGTAGGCGCCTTGTGTGCGAAGTGATTACCAACAGCAATCAAAACAACCTTCCTCGAGAAGTCGCCCTGCGGGTAAGTGTAAAGTTGAATCATCTGATTATACACATGATAAGTCGGGCTAACTCGGTGTGTGAACGATCACTCGAGTCTAGGCGCTCTGTGAGATCATTAAATATTGCATAGTTCGAATCACATGATATGTCGGGCTAACTCGGTGTGTGAACGATCACTCGTGTCTAGGCGCTCTGTGAGATGATTAAATGTTGCATAGTTCGAATCACATGATAAGTCGAGCTAACTCGGTGTGTGAACGATCACTCGAGTCTAGGTGCTCTATGAGATTATTAAATGTTGTATAGTTTGAATCATCTGATAAGTCGGGCTAACTCAGTGTGCTCGAGTCAGGCGCTTTGCAGATACGCATTATGAACACTGCACATGGTCGAGTCCATCGCATGCCTAGTATGAGATAGGGTAAATACCCAAGTGCATGCTATGTGAAGTCATGTTTGGGAAAGCCAAGGTACGAAGTACACCTACACTCGCCTAGGACGAAATACTTTCTCAGTGTGGTTGTAAGGTGCGGATCGTCAAAAGGTCAGAACCCCATGATTTTGTGCTTGAGTTTGTTTAAGTTAAAATTTCGGTTATCCTTGTTACTTCATGCTAGGTACGCGTGATAAACATTTACTTTAGTAGTTATTATACCTAAGCACGTGTGCACTATGGTAAGACAAGTCAAACTTTATCATGGCATGCATTTACAAAGTTTTCAAGGCACCCATATGTGACAAACAAATTGAAGTAAAACAAGATAAGTTACTGGTAAATGATAAAGATTTCGAAGGGTATGAGCAGTTAATGTTTACAGATAATTAAGCACTCCGATCATTCATCCCTTAGTTGGCCATCAACCACGGTTTTACTTGGGCCAAGTTGCGAATAATCCAAGTCAGGATGGAGACGAGATGCTTGTTCTTCAACAGTTTCAAATCCTATTAGAAAAGCTTGAGTTGCTTCCACTTTGTAGACCTCGATCTCACTGGCAAGAAACTCGTCCTTTTGAACCAGTTTTTGTTACAACTTGTCAAGGTGGTTTTTCTCTTCTACCAGACGAGTCGCATGCTCAGCAGACTCTTTAGTCTTTTTGGCCAAAAGCTGCCCAGTTTGTTGATGGAGAGCTTGAAGGTGTTGGAGTTCCTTTTGCAGGCTTGCCACTTTTTGGTGGAGTTCTTCGTTTTCACGAACCTTCAGCTCGACGACAGCTTCTTGGCTTTGCAGCTTTTTGGCAGCTACGTAGTTTGTGGCTAGGGCTTGCCCAAACTGCCTCGTGGCCTCTTGAATCAGGTGATGACCCCTATGGACCATCAACCTCTCCTCGTCCTCGGGTTGTATCAAGGCACCCTCGAGATAAGAAGTGATGTCCAAGTTAGGATCCCATATCCCCTTCCTTCTGGAACTCTCCGCTCCACCTTCAAGGTGGGACAGTGGGGTTGGAGGAAGAGTTGTAGATCTCGGAGGAGATGCATGATTAGATGCGGCCTGACCGTGAGACGAGGAGTGCTCAGGAGGGACGATGAGGTTTTTCCTTTTCCTGGTGAAGACGAGCCCCGAGGTGGTGATATGATTTCAGATAGACTAACAGTAGAATTGGGAATTTATGGTTATGGAAAGGAATCAATTAAAAATAAAAACAATGAAAACTGGGATAAAGGAAGGTGCCATAAACAAAGTTTGATAAGCGTAAGGATGATCGCCACAAGAATTGGTGGATTCTTGATAAGAACACAAGATGCAGGGAAAAACCCTAACAAAGAAATATTCTCTCTTAAAATTACCCAAATATTCACCCCTCATTCTGATTTCCAAAAGTGTATAAATACAAATTTAGTTATAGGTCTTGGGTTCAAATCCTAACTCCAAGCAAAATAATAATATTATTTTATTTTAATACTCCAAGCATGTTGTGCATGTAATCAATTTAGTCTTTTTAAATTGTGGGTCATTCAATAGTTGGACCTCCAAAAGATTAGCCGCCCTTGGACTCAAATGTCCTCATCATTCCTTCCTTCTTGAGAAAGACTTTGGATGTCCGCATCATTCCCTCCTTCTTAAGAATGACCTTGGATGTCCGCATCATTCCCTCCTTATTGAGAAAAACCTTGGATGTCCACATCATTCCCTCCCTCTTGAGAAAGACTTGAAGTTAAGTCCAAAGCTTCATCATCTGCAGTAAAAGGAGACAAATCAGACACATTAAAAGTGCTACTCACATTGTACTTACTTAGAAGATCAATCTTGTAGGAATTATCATTAATCTTTTCTAACACTTGAAAAGGTCCATCCCCTCTAGGTTGGAGTTTAGGTTTTCTTTGTCCAGGGAACCTTGCTTTCCTCATGTGTACCCAGACTCCATCTCCAGGATCAAAGATTACTTTCTTTCTTCCTTTGTTAGCTTGTTTAGATTATCCTTCAACCTTTTTTTCAATTTGTGCTTTAACCTTTTCATGTAGCTTTCTCACATAGTTAACCTTAGCTTGTACATCTTTATGCTTTAAAACAAAAATGTTAGGCATAGGTAACAAGTCTAATGGAATTCAATGATTTAATCCATACACAATTTCAAATGGATAACAATTTGTTGTGCTATTAGAGATAAAAGATTAATGTGTCCCGTTATATTTTCAGTTGAGATTTTATTCTCTCGAGCAAAGAGTTGTTGCATGTGCGGTTATAAAAAGGGCCTAAGACCCCAGGTGAAGGTATGCTGTTTTTGCACACTAGACTGAAAACTGTTTACTTTTTGTGAGCCCTCACTGACTTGATCGTCGGACTATAATCAAAAGGTAGGGCGCCCTCTGTCACAAGGGAGTCGCGTTATAGTGCAACAAGGAGACATGAATCAGAATCAGAAGAGGCAGATCCGAAAGGAGGCGTTCAACCCAGGTAAACTGGCGAAAGACTCAGTCGGCAAGAACAATTCTATTGAAATCTCTTCTTTATATTATTTTTTTATTAACAAATTTTAAATATATATTTTACTTAAAACTAAATCCACGGTCACTCTTAATACTAACTCCTTTAGATTATTAAAATAAAACATTCATTTTTTTAGTATATTAAATTCAATCTTTTTAAAATAAAATAAAATAAATGTTACACTGCAATAATGGGTGAATTGGGTATGATTTTTTTTTTAGAAAAAAATCATTACTTTTTTTATTTATGCGTGCTAGCTGGTCAACACGCCCTGTCATACTGTTATGTGGGGTGGGCCAAAATGGATCAACGGACTAAATTAGTGAGTCTGTCCCACACTTTTTGGTTGTAGGTTGCGGGTCGGCCCGCATAGCCAGTCCCGTATTGTCATCCCTACATATATATATATATATATATATATATATATATATATATATATATATATAAAGATTATTCTTTTTTAGTGTACACAATTTTTTTACCATTTTACTCATTTAATATATCTTATTTTAAAATTATCAAAAGAATCATTTAGTTATTCTCCTTTCCATAAAGGAGTTAGTAATTATTATTTCTCTTTGTTTGCCACTATTGTAGGAGTTTTCAAATTGATTTAAAGAGTAGTTTTTTTTTTCTCTTTTCTTGTCCCTATTGGATCTTATTCTCTCCAGTGCCTATAAACCCCAATCCTCTTCACACCACTCTCCTTGCACCCTAATGTTTTCATGCGGAAATTTAATATATTGTCTTGGCTTCGCTTTTCAATATTACAATCATCTTTACTTTTAATGAATTTATTTCTTCTTTTAGGGTTTCGCTTTTCAATATTACAATCTTCTTAAATCGTTCAAAAAAAACTATGCAAAGAGTATTATGTAAAGAAGGTATGTCATCCACTTTACTTTTTACATGTTATATTGTGATGTGACTTATGTTTTGTTTGTTCTTTATTCGTTAATTTTAGAAGGTTAATATTCAGAGAAAAATAGAGGGAGAAGAGAAGGAGAAACTTCAGGGACAGTAGCAAGAGTTTGGGGGTTGGGGTCCAGGGTTCGAAAAGAAGATATGCAATTTTTTATTTGACCATTTGATTCGAAGAAGTTCTTATTTTAATTTGAGCATTTTGTTATCTCGATATTAATTTAAGAAGTAGTTTTGAATTTGATTCAGAGAGGGTGGAGAAGGTCAAGACTAAGAGTTCAATAAACAACAACTGATCAAGGTGGGAGGATCAATATATGTATAGGATATATTGATATGCATTTTTTCATATTACTTTTGTGAATTGTGATGGTTATGTACTTCTTTCAGTGAATTTAATAACGTTTCTATAACAATTGCCAACAAATAATTGAATGACACACATTACTAATTAATTGATGAAAAAAAATTGTGTTTCTTTACTTTGAAAGATAATACATAGCTTTAATGATCCAATTAATATTCCCTTTTCCATCTGAATTGGTCATGCTGAAAGGCCGAGAGGCCGAGAAGCTGGAAGAATGAAAGGAACAAAAGATACATCAGTAAAAATCTTATGTGGGAAGACATATACATGTGTTAGTTTTAATAAGAAACACGTAAATACGATAAATAATGCTAATTAAATGTTAATGACAAAATTACAAAGTAGAAAATTAATTAATAAAAGATAAACAGAAGTTTTAATATGAAGTGAAAGGCCCAATAGACCCATAAGTGAGTAGTATAAATAGATGACACATTTAATTCATTACTTTAGTTTTCAAGTGAATGATTAATACAAAACACTGACTTAAGCTTCAGAGAGTTTTTGCAAGTACAACACCCCATACCAAGAGGCCAAGAGGTAATTCAGGAAACACGAGTGACAAAATGAAAGAGTTGACGGATGAAAGTGTTGATCAAGGTTGATCAAGTGCTTTGATGTTTCCAAATCTGTGGTATTTGATGGAAGGCTGGAGTTGCTGCTTGTGTGGATGGGATCTGGGTAGATTAAAGTGTAATTCACTCTTTGTTTGAATCTAAAACTAATTTGAATCAAAACCTTTTTGAAAAAGATTGTTTTCTAAAGAAGTGGAAAAACAACCAGTTGTTTTATTGTTTCTGTTCCGGCCGCTTGACTCGAACATGGAGGACTGCCTCGTCACTCCTTCGTCTAGCCCTCTGTTCTGCAGGAACGCTCCAAGAACCACCGTCGGAACTCCAAACGCTGCCTGCAAAACACACAGACGGCGCCTCTAGCGGCCGTTGTAGCTCCGACGCTCAAGTCAGGCAACAGGAACACCAAAACTATATCTGAATCTCTCTGTGAGACCCGTGTGTGACTGAAACTCTCAAGTGTGTAAGGTGTAAGAATCTGTAAAAAACCTCCTCTAATTTCGTTAAGAGTTTGTATATATACCTGAGTCTTTCTCTCTCCTGACGGTTATTCCTCCTGACACGTGGATAACATCTGGTCGTACACGTGTCATCATCTGGAGTGTCTGCAGCTGAAACGTTACTTCCACTGTGCCCCTGCGACTAAGTTATCCACACAGGGAGTAGCTTAGTACACAGGCTACTCTGGGCGCAACCTTAACATGGCGAGCTGGTTAACCCTGGGCATTGCAGCTCACACTACACATGGTGGCAGATATGCCACTTATCCTCTGTACTT
Source organism: Phaseolus lunatus (assembly GCA_013389735.1). Classification (NCBI taxonomy): domain Eukaryota; kingdom Viridiplantae; phylum Streptophyta; class Magnoliopsida; order Fabales; family Fabaceae; genus Phaseolus; species Phaseolus lunatus. The sequence continues at coordinate 11,374,387 of CM023859.1, read as the reverse complement.
AGACCATACAACAAGTGCTTGCCAAGTCTTCTCAAACACCCGGCGATGTGCTCTTTTGGCGACTTGCTGACCACCTGATCTCCGAACCTTAACACACGGCGATCATGTGCAATCCAGACGATTACTGATCCATACCGGCGATGACCGACTACTCATCCTCAGCGCGATAGGCGATTACTCACCTCAAGGCGATAGGCGATTACTCATCATCACAGGCGAGAGGCGATTACCATTCTGAGTGATCGCCTCCCTAACTCGCCTGCTATCCTCTACCACGTGTTACCCTGTGAATGGTCCACGTGGTCAACTGCTGCTGATGTCATCGACTACCGATGACCGACCGGATCAGTTTCAATCAGTTGTTTGACACTTAGTAGTTTTTTTTAAAAGGGTTTGAAATTGTTTGACTTGGTTAACTTTGTTGTCAAACCAATTCAATCGATTGTTTCGAAAAATCAACCGATTGTTTTTTGAAAATCCATAACAGAATTTCTATTATGCTTTGTAAATCTGCTTTAATGATTTCTAACTAAATAGGCTCCTACTTTAAATGTTTTTTTAACCAACCTTTGGAGTATAAATAGTTTGTTTTATGCTCCTAAAAGGTAAGAAACAGTTTTGAGAATTCAGTTGTGCCAAATTGATTTCAAGCTTTCAAGATTTGCATTCAAGCTTTAGGATTTTCACAAAGGAGTGGAATAGGATTGTTGTAATCTTTCATTTTGTTCTTTATCAGGTGTAATCCTTTTTGTATCTCTTGTATTTCTGAATATTGTTGTGTAAGTGCAGAATCAGAGGATGTTCTGATTTCTGTGGTGTTGTGTGTCGAAGAAAGTGTGTGGCTTGAGGTGTTCAAGGTCACTTCTTTGGTGGTGGTTGTTGTAATCTGGATTTGATTGCATAGTAGATAACCAGGGGTTTCTAGGGACTGGATGTAGCTCTTGGGATAAGAGTGAACGAGTATAAATTGCTTGTGTGTTTTTCTCCTGCCTTGAACTCATTTAAATTCTGCTTTTAAGTTGTTTTTAACTCTGCTGATAAAAACAATCGATTGAATCTCAAAAACAACCAGTTGATTTTCTAATAATCAACTTAAACAGTTTTGCTTGATTGTTTCCTTGATTTCTTTCTCTGTGATTTTGCATTGAAGTTCATTATACCTTCAAAGTTTGAGAAAATCTTTTATAAACAATTCACCCCCCTCTTGTTTAAGGCAATACAGTCTAACAGAAAGGAGGACAAGTAAGAGTGAAGCAGAGACTAAAGGCGAACACACTCTCCCCTATAATTTGTGTAATTATACTATCAAAATTATTTGTAATTTTAGTTCATTGTTATCTATATTTTATTCATAATATCACATACATTATTATTATTATTTATTTATTTAAAAACATTTAAAAATTATTAGAGAAATAATATAATTGCAAGTGATTTTTTTATTGGTGAGAATTGAATACATAGTAAAAAAAATCTACTCTAATGTGCTAATTATTCAACTCAGGTAAATCTCAAAACTCAGCTGAATCTCTTGACATAATTGTATGTATTTTGTTAATCGTTACACTTTGTTCTATCATTAACTAATTAAAGTGAAATTTTGCATTTAATGTAATATTTAATGTTATAAAATATTTATTTTTCTTTAAAAATTAATAATTTATATATTTATATATAGATATAGATATTTATAAATATTAACCATCTGAAAAGACGTACTTTAAATATTATAAATAGTTCAGCATATACCTCAATAACTATATTTATAAATATTAATATTTATATATTATGTTAATATGATTATTTGTATAAAAAACAGTTGTCTTAAAGTTTATATATTTATAATTAATTATTTTTAAAATAAATTTTTTTTTAAAACAAATATTTTCTTTTTCTTCGCTCTTACAATTAGATTTATCATAACAAATGAACATTATTGTATCATAAAAACAAATTTTAAAATATATATATATATATATATATATATATATATATATATATATATATATATATATATATATGCGCACAGATACTATTCTTAGGGACAAAATCAATTCAGATTTCAAAAGAATTTTTTAGTACAGAAATTAAAATATTGTAAAAATGTAATAATTTTCAAAAGATTTTTTAAAAAGATTTTTTAAAATACTTTTATAATTAAAATTTTGTAATTTATAATGTAATTTTTTTATAAAATAGGAAATTATAAGATTCCAAAGAATTATAAATTTAAAAGAATTTGAAAGATTTTATATATTTAAAACAATTCACAAGTATTTTTTATCTTAACCTTTAATTTAAAAAAAATGAATGCACTGTTACTTATTTTTCAAAATTACGAATAACAAAGAACATTTTAGTACACGTTATAGGAAATCATTAAAGATAAAAAAAAAATATGATATTAAGTACTAACCTATTGCTAAAATAAATTGGATTCACTTTGGAGGTTTAAATAGAAGAATAAGTTAGAGTATGGTTCACTTAGCATAAATTGGACTTGTGTCCACCTTTCATGACAAGTGTACCTAGGTTTAGAATTTTTTGACCTACCTTCTAAAAGGTTTTTCACAAATGACACGATTACCCATTTCACCCTTGCTCCCCAAGTCACTCTCCTATATAAAGGGTGTATTGTCTCATGTAAATTACACATTTTTTGAAAGTAAAGAAACTTTGTTAGAGTGTTTAGTGAGTTGAGTCTCCTATTATCTTTGGATCTTATCTTGAGTGCACAACACCTCAAATGGTGGCTCTTCACCACTCATCTTGGAGTTTCCTCCCCCTCTAAGTGGCATGGCCACACCTTCATCATCCTAAGATTCTCTTTTCTTTCATCTTTTTATTTTTCATTCCTTTATGTTCTTGAATTGCAATCAGTGAATGGACAATTGGGGTTAAAGTTGAACATTGGGGTTAGGGTTTTTTAATTACAATCAATGAGTTTGGGCGAGGTGGAGAGATTGAGAGAGGGAGGCGTTTGGAGAGGCAATTGTTGGAATCGTTCACCCAAAGTTGTTACGCGACGTAGTTTATAGTTTGGATTTTGAGTGGGTCCTAATTTGGTAGGTTGAGGAGCGTTTAGGCGTTTTGGGTGCAGGAGACTATGAAGTCTGGGTATCCGCATGGTTCTGCATGTTTTCCTTTTATGTGGAAGGGGAATCAGATTAGTGACTCACCATCCTGGCAAACATTGTCTAAACATGTTTCTATGTTTGCTAGTAGGGGGGTTGAAGAGAATAAGGAAAGTGAGAATGGGATTGGGGATTTTCATATTTGGGAAAGTGTTGTGTTGACTTGAGGTTTTTATGAAATATTGTGTGTGGTGTTCGACTGTTAAATAACATACTGGGAATGGGTTTGCATCATCATGTTGCTCAATTGAATTATTGCTAGCTTGAAGAAGCAATTGAAAGCACGTAGGAATATTGTGATTTCATATTCAACGCCTTCATATGGGACTTAATTACTTTTAATGGTGCAATTCTCATTAATCAATTCCACAAGGTTTCAGGTCGTCTCCATTTGGCAATTCATTTATATTGAAGAGAATGAGGAGAGTGAGAATGGGATTGGGGATTTTCATATTTGGGAAAGTGGTGTGTTGACTTGAGGTTTTGATGAAATGTTGTGTGTGGTGTTCGACTGTTAAATAACATACTAGGAATGGGTTTTTCTGTGCGTCTTCATGTTGCTCGATTGAATTATTGCTACCTTGAAGAAGCAATTGAAAGCATGTAGGAATATCATGATTTCATATTCAACGCCTGCATGTGGGACTTAACTACATTTAATGGTGCAATTCTCATTAATCAATTCCACAAGGTTTCAGGTTGCCTCCATTTGGCAATTCATTTATATTGAATAGAATGAGGAGAGTATGGGATTTTGAATTTTCATATTTGGAAAAGTGGTGTGTTGACTTGAGGTTTTGATGAAATGTTATGTGTGGTGTTCGACTCTTAAATAACATACTATGAATGGGTTACTGTGCGTCATCACGTTGCTCAATTGAATTATTACTACCTTGAAGAAGCAATTGAAAGCACATAGGAATATCGCGATTTCAGATTCAATGCCTACATGGGGGACTTAACTGCATTTAATGGTGCAATTTTCATTAATCAATTTCACAAGGTTTCAGGTTGTCTCCATTTGGAAATTCATTTATAAATCTTTTGAGGTTTCACACTATAGGCATCAGTTTCATAATTTAAACAACTCATTCTTCAATGTTTAATTTTGGTTTTATCTGTTCAATTTATTCCACTTTTATGGTTTTAACAATTTGACAATTTTGAATTTTACTAATCTTTGCCAAACCCCTCCACCTGCCATCTCACACAACACTCAATCTCATGTGTCTCTTAATTTACAGTCTACATTAATAATTCTCTCTATCACGTCAGCAACACTTGACATTGTGTGGGAGGTAACAGAAATGACCAATTTGGGTACTTTTTTAAAAGACATAAGAACCAAATTAATTTTTTAAACGAATACAGTACTAAATTGAATATTAAGCCTAAATATAGAAACCAATAAGGTAATTATTATACCTTTAATAAATAAATAAAAACATAAAAAAATACTTTATGTTTTATTTTAATAAATATGAATACACTTAAATTTCTGATAAAATAAAATAATATAGTATAAATTTATAATTTATTTTAATAAATACAAATACATATATAATAATAAAATATATAAAACCTACAAATACTACTATTGCGCGCGTGTTTTTCCTAGTATATGTAAGTTAATTACTTTTAATCAATAAATTAAAATAACTATGTATCGGATGTAAAAATAAAAGTATTTATTCATAATTATATATATAGTATATTTTTTAAACTCTAAAAGTTTATAAATATAAGAAAGAAGTTACTTAATATTTAATTATTTCTTATATTTTTTATTAAAAGAAACTCTTAATATTCTTATTGGAAAGGAAGACAGGTCAGATATGAGTAAATGAATTGTTAGAGGAAGAGAAAGTATGGAGTTACACTAAGGAGCACCGACTTCTAATATTTACATTAATGTTATAGATTATATAATAAATTATAATTAATACTTTCTTAGTTGTTTTTCAAGTCAGAATTTTCTAATAAATTAAAACAATTAAAACAATATTAATTATTTCTTTGTTATTCATATCACTATCCTTAATCAATTTATAGATATATAGGTAAAAATAAATAAAAAATGATTTATTATTTTCTTGGAGAAAAACCCTAAACAACAGTTAAGAAAAGGGAGATAGGAATTTATAATTAATATGTATGATAAGTTTAAAAAGTTATAAAAATTTGTTTGTGAAAAAAAAAAAAGGAAAAAAGAAAAGGTTATAAAAGCAGGAATGGAGTTGGGGAAAGAGAGAAAGATGAAGACAGGGAGAACGGTGCTGATAACAGGAGTTGGGAAAGGGCTTGGAAGAGCCCTGGCCATTGAACTCGCCACTCGAGGTCATACAATTATCGGCTGCTCCCGTTCTCAGCATAATCTAGATTCCCTTCAATCCCAACTCTCTTCTTCTACCAATCGCAACCTCAACCATTTGTTCTTCAATGCCGACATCGTTAGTGATGTTTCCGTTTCCGTTTCTGTTTCTGTTTCTGTCACTGTATCTATCTCTTCTTCCCACTGACGAACAGAATTTGATTGATTTGTTTCAGAGGTCCACCGAGAGCGTTCAGCAAATGGCCCGCCTTGTAATGGACAAAAAGGCCGTTCCTGACATCATAGGTTCGTAAGCGTAACCCTAATTAATTAAGTAATTTAAGAAAATATTAGTGTGAAATGAGGGTGTGGATTTGTTGATCAGTGAATAACGCCGGAACAATCAACAAGAACAACAAGCTATGGGAGGTTCCGGAGGAGGAGTTCGAGGAGGTGATGGATACGAACGTGAAAGGGACTGCGAACGTGTTGCGCCTCTTCATCCCTCTCATCATAGAGTGGAAGAAGGCGGAAGGCATAATAGTGAACATGTCGTCGGGATGGGGAAGGTCCGGTGCGGCGCTGGTGGCTCCCTACTGCGCCTCTAAGTGGGCCATAGAAGGGCTGAGCAAGTCGGTGGCGAAGGAGGTGGGTCAAGGGATGGCCGTGGTGGCTCTGAATCCAGGTGTGATCCACACCGACATGCTCTCCTCTTGCTTTGGCACTTCTGCCTCTCTCTACCAGTCCCCTCACTCCTGGGCTGTCAAGGCTGCCACACTCATTCTCAATCTCACCCCCGCCGACAACGGTGCCTCCCTCACTGTCTGATTCCTTCCCTCTTCTCATTCTATTCTTCTTTCAATTTCTTTATGCATTTCTTCTTTCAAACAAATGTCAAACTATTACATTATATAATCCATGTTCTTATTTACAGCATACTATACCCTCCCATTTCCTCTCTATACTATTCCTTCCTTGAAAGGTCCAGAATCATGCAAGAGTTTTATCACAAGCTTCACCTGCACACACAAAAACTCACCCTTAATAAATTTGTTTTTCAAAACTTCTTTTTACCTCAGCTGAAAGTACATAGATCTCGCGAATGCTAAAACTAATCATTTATGCATCATACCTAACTAATAAATAATGATGCATCATACCTGAGAAGCTTCACGGTCCAGAAAATCTTGGATGGCCTCCCTAAATTCTTCATCAATAAGGTAATGGCAGCTAAAAGTTGTCACAGGAAGATATCCCCGCTGAATCTTGTGTTCACCCTGAGCTCCTGCCTCTACTGTTTTAAGATTTAGTTCGATGGCTGCTTCAATTGCCTGAAAAGTATATATATAGCTTAGTCCAAAAATGAAAAGAAAAATATATCCTCCTAAATCAAAGGAAAAAAGAAACTTTTTTTTTTCTCCTCGTACACATCTCTTAAATTTTTCTTAAATGGAGTGTGTTTCTTAAATGGAGTGTGCTTCTTAAATGTAAATGGTGTGTACATGTCGGAAGAGGTCGCAAATTAACAAATTATTTATAGATTTTCAACTATTCTACACAGTTCCAACACGTTTAAAAAGGACAAATACAATTACTTTGTTAAAAACTCAAACTCAAATTTATTGTATAAGTTTTTATTATGATTATAGAAATAAAGAATAAATTTTTTTAACAAGTAATAAAAAGCATCTTTCTATCACAGAAAAAATCTAATTATATATAAGTTTTGATTGTCAATTTATATAATTCATAATTATATAATACATAGATTTCTATCTCACATTACAGAGATCATTTTGATTGTCAATTTATATAATTCATAATTATATAATACATAGATTCTTATCTCACATTGCAGAGATCATTTACATTGTAAAGATCACACATTACTTAGATTTTAGAGATTATACATGTCCTACATTTTAGAGATTATACATGTCCTACATTTTAGAGATGAGAGATTGCATCACACATATCCTACATTTTGGAGATTAGAGATTACACATGACATATCTGAATCTATGCTACTTAGGAAGAGAGGCCAAATTAGAGCTTACTGAGAAAAAAGGATTATCTGTCGATTCTATAAAAAAGAGATACAATCTAATAATAATCATTACTTCTTCCACCATAAAACCAAAACCTAATCATCAAATAATAACTTTGGACAAAAAATAATGAGAAGCATGCACCTGGTAATAGCATGCTTCAAAATGCAAACTTGGGTAGTAACTTCGCGGCTTACACCCCCATAGGCGCCCAAACAGTGTATCTCCTCCAATAAGATTTAGGGCTCCAGCAACAAGCTCATCCCCTTCTTCAGCCACAACAAGTAGCACGTTATCTCCCATTTTCGATCCCAGCTCATGGAAAAATTCCCTTGTCAGGTGAGGAGTACCCCATCTGTCAATAGACCAACAACAATACTAAATATTGACACTTCAACCATTCCCATGTCATCAAACATTTTTAAAAAAAATCAAAACTACAAGGTTCAATTAGGGTACCATACTTGTTATCGGTTGTGTTCCTGTAAAAAGTGTAGAAGGAATCCCAGTGCCTAGCCTTCCAATACAAAAAAACATAAGTGAGTTCGCGAGTAGAGGGAATCACAACTAAAAGTTTTTCCCAATGAAGATACCATTGTAATATCAAGATACATCAACTATAAAATTATCACAGGGATATATTAAAATGCACACTAGAATTGAATTGCTGTCAAATGGGTAATGATCAGAGCATCATGATTTACTGAGAGAATGCTGGGATGAACATATCTTCCAAACAATGTCATTAAGATATTTAATGGTTTGAGTAACGAAAGGTAATTTTTGCGTGTACTGCGAACTTTAGGGGATCACTTGCATCATGTATACCCTATGGTCTATTTGCAAATGAGTTAAAATTGGTGCGTATAAGCAGTAAGTTACCCTTAGTTGAGCATTAATTAAATTATAATGATGGCATTGTAAAATTAGAAAATCCTATACTACAGGAAAAAGTAAGGTGATTTTAATATTCTTCATAATATAAATTTTACTTATCTTGAGGTAGAAAAGAACTATGATGTTCTCCATCCTATTGCTAGAAGACATCACTGGCCAAATTTACGTCAACAGAAGATCGTTAATATCCGTCACTTTTATATAATTTTCCATCGAACATCCTTTGTAAATGTTATATGCACTCAAATCTTCAAAAAGCATATAGAGTATATGCAACCTTTAATATAAAGTACCTTTATTTCATAACCCCGGAGCCGTTTCATAATCAAGTTCTGGTCTGAGATCTGCAGATAAAGAGATCTTAAGATATATGTGACTACAAAACTATCAGATCACTGTGCATTGACGTCATTTAAAATCCAGAATCATTTGGCTCAAGGTGACCCAAAGAAAAGAAGGCATTTTCGCAATACACTCTCATTATGCTATCACAAGCCAATAGAATTCTAAAAAACTCACCACATATGAATAATTTGTTATATGAAAACCAACCTTTTTACGCTCTTGACGTATATTTTTTCTTTTACTTTGCTTCATGTCCATCAAGAAGTCATCAAAACTGCAATGTATAGACTAATAATGTTTAGGATTAACAAAACACGTCTCTTTGCAGAACTATTATAGTGGATCAAAATCACAGTTGATAACTGAATGACATCTTGTAAACAGATAAAACACTTGAAAAAGGAAGATGAATGATTGAATACTTTCCACTGTCCAGCACATTTCTGAGAAACAAAATTGTTACTTTAAAAATTATAAAAAACACTAAGCATGATGGGAAACAATGAGAAATATAGAGGTGGAAAAGAAGTAATACAGAGATCTATCAACAGAGTAATGACAACTTCTGCATGAAAAGAAAGGAAAGAAAGAAATAGGGAATTGTTTCTCAATTAGAAAAAAAGAAGATATGCATGGGAGGCAGAAACAGTTTACATGGATAACTCACTTTTTGTAGTTACGGTTTTTCCAGTGGTACTGCATTCCAATCCTGGGGAGGAAGCCCTTTTGGGTGAGTTTAAGCCACTCATTCTCAGAGGGAAAAGTAACATGCAATGAGGAAAGCTGTGACTGTAAAGAGATAGAAAGAGATGAATTAGCAAATGCATGTAGTAAAAAGCAGGTGGAGGAGTGGGTGATCGATTACGTTGGCAGTGAGGTCCTTCATTGCAGATACAATATTGTCAAAGATTTGATCTTTGAAGGCGGTGTTACGAAGTAAGATCCTTGGACCCGTTACAGGCGTGAAGGGCACACAAGATTGTAACTTGGGGTAATACTTGTATCCGCATGAATGGTAAGCATTGGCCCAAGAGTGATCAAAGACAAATTCACCGTAGGAATGGCTGCAATGAAAGAGAGTGAAGGAAAAGGGATGACAGAAAAGGAAGAAGGACTAAGAAGAAAGGAACAACATACGTTTTAAGATAGAGAGGGACGACGGCAAGAATGTTGTTGGCCTGATCTTTGGCAACGATGTGGTGTGGCATCCATCCAGTTTCCCTGACGGCGGAGGCAGAGTGCTCTAAGGCTGAGAGAAAGGCGTGGGAAAGGAAAGGATTGAAGGTGTGAGGGCCACTCGCATCCACAGCACATGCGTCCCATTCCCTTTCTGGAACGTCGGAGATGGAAGACACCACCGACACTCGGACTGTCTCTGTGTCTGTCAAACTGAAACTGAATTGCTGTTGGTGAGTTGAGGAGGAGAGGGATTTGTTTCTGTTCCCTAATCCCCAATCCCCAAAAAGAGCATTAGTTCTGAATTTCAATCTGAATCTGAGTCTGAATCTCACTGGAGAAGGTGGCTTCCTCAGAAAGAAAGAAGAAGGATTGCATGTACAGCACCTCACACTGCCTCCCACACCCGCCATTCCCACTTCTCCGGAACCCCCAATCATCGGATAACATATTTTATAACTTTTTTTTCTCATTAATCCCATATTTTCTTATTTCAATTTTTGTGTTTTTTTAACTTACAAAACATCAATTTTTAAATTCATCAACAACCCATAATAATTAGACTCATGATAAGTGAATGTCAACTATATTTCATTCTTCATTTCTTTTTTATCTTTCTTCTATTATACCATTATTTATTACATCTTCACTTCTCTCTATAACATTTAAATCTATATTTTTTTTTACTTTTTTATAATACATAATATTAACGAATGTTAAATAGTCTCTGAAAATCTGTGCGTTGTGCAATCTTTATGGTTCTGAAAGTAACCATCATAACTTTTTCGTGGAAAACTCCTATTTTCACATAAAAGTTTGGCTCATCGTCAATGGCAGTATATTTAAATCCACATGTGTTTAATGATTTGTTAGTTCTTTTTTAAGTAACTTCTTTTTTTTAAACAATGTGGGTGCTTTAATTTTTATACAATTTTAATTACGTTAATATTATTTTACAGGTATCTTTTTTTCAACTTATATATGTATCTGGAAGTTCAAATTTGTTGACATTCATAGACACCTCAACAATTTAGAGTACGAATCTAAATACAAGAAAGAACAAAAACAATCAACAAAAATTAAATCTCGATGAAAGAATTGATGTATTTTAAATAGGTTAAAAGTGTCTTTGGATTGGGGAGGGATATGTGAGAATTTAAGGGAGTACATGTGTAAGGATGTAAGAGAAAAATGTGAAGAAAGTGAGGATGTTCGGATGTTAGAGTGGATGTGTGAGGAACTTTTATGAAAATTTGTGAGTGATGTGATAACTCTAAGAGGATTTTGAATTTTTTTTTTAAAGGTGTAAAATGTTTTTGTCCTTACCTATTAAAAAAAAATTTAAAAATTAAGTTATTTTTGTTTAAAATAAACAACTTTCACATAGTAGATTTAAAAATTATAATTAGAAAATAAATATATGTATTAAACAAATTAAATAAAAACAAATTTTCAAGTAATTTCTTAAAATATTAAACATATACTATAAAATTGGAAAATAAATTAGATCTTATATAAATAAAAAGAGTATTGTTTTTAATATTAAAAATCTTGTAGTAATGAAAAATAAAAAATACTACAACAACAAAAATATAATGTAACTAACAATAGAAAATAATTTCATAAAAAATTATAATCAAATAAATTATAACTCATAAACATAATAATTATACACAAAAATTTATTAATGCAAATATAACAACAAATTAAATAAAAACAAAACTTCAAGTAATTTCTTAAAATATTAAACATATATTATAAAATTGGAAAATAAATCATATCTTATATAAATAAAAAAATACTATTTTTTAATATTAAAAAACCTTATAGTAATGGAAAATAAGGAATACTATAACTATAGAATAAATGATGGTAAATTCGAAAATAACATATGCTGACTCTGTTTTTCTTTATTTTAAGTGGAGATGATATTTAGTGTTTACAGGTATATTTATTCCTTTTCTTTCCCACAAAACCCTGGATCCAAATAACTGATATCCTCTCACTTCTTTGCTTATGAATAGTATATCCACGAAAGCAAACAGGTCTAATGCTCTTTTTGGATTAAGGTGGGGATATGTGGGAGTGTAGAGAGTGGATTAGAGAGGATGTGTGAGGTTGTTTGGATTGAGGGATGATAGAGTGGATTTGTGAGGATGATTTATTGAAATTTGTAAGTGATGTAATTGAGTTAGGTGATAATTTAAAAATTATTTTAAAGGTGTAAAATGTAAGTTTACAAATTTACCCTTGTTATTAAAAAATATTTGAATAATGGGTTATGGTATATTTTTTTGTGTAAGTTTGAGTTAGTTATTTTTTTCTAATATTCATAATTATTGTTATTTTGTAATAAAAAATAATTTGTGTTAAATTCAAATAAATTTATTAAATATATTAAAATTTATGAAAATAATATTTATTATTATATATTTGTTATTTTATATAATTATATATGTTTTGTTGATATTATAATTTTATTTTTATTATTTATATTATTTATAATTATATGTTGTTATTCATAGTATAATTGAAAATTTTTGAAATTATTAAATAAATTTATCTAATATTTAAATTTTTATTTTGTATATTGTATGTATATAATTATCTAATAGTTATTAATATAATTATAATAGTAATAAAATAATTAATATTATTAATATTTTAAATAATTATACATTTTTAAAATAATGTACAATTTAAACATAGTAACACGATAAAATTCACATGTATGACTATTATGAAATATTGACTAACAACATGAAAAAAATTATATTTTATTTTTTATGTATAATTTTTTATTTCAATTTGTATCCAATAAAATAAAGAAAATAAAATAATAAATTTTTTATCATTAATAAACATGGGATGAACATGAAATAGTCGGTGATTACAATAAATAGATGAAGTCATTACATTAGAATCCTAATTGATGATGTTGTGTCATGAGAATTTAAAAAAATTACAAACATAATAATATCTAATAACACATTAAATTTAACTAACAATCAAAATAAGTTCAAAATAAAAAATAATAATAAACACATAAAAAAAACGCATAACACGTAATAATAAAAAATGTAAAAACATTAAACATATAATAATATATAAAATAAAAATATTAAAGTTATAAAATAAAAAACTAAATAGTAAACATAATAATAAAAACTATAAAACCAGTAAACACATAATAATAAAGAAAAGTAAATATATTAAAAAATAAAAAACCGTAAACACAAAAAATAAACTAAACAATAAACATATATAAATTAATATAAATACATTTATTAAAAATAAAAACAGTAAACATGTAGAAAAAAATGTAAATACATCTTTAAAAATTAAAACAGTAATCATACTTAATAAAAAAACTCAAAATACATTTAGAAAAAAAAATTAAGAACTTACTTGAAGGGTGAAGGACATTGGAGAAAAAGAAGTAAAATAATAAACAATACGATGAAGAGAAGCAAAGAACCACTACAAGATGACCCAAGATTCAATCTGGAAAAAAAAAAAATGATAGAATCAATTCCAGCATTTTTCTCACATAAGGGAGAATCGATTCTCGTTCTAGCTTTAAAAGCCACAGAATCGATTCTCTCAAATCAACCTTCACTCGAAAATCCATTATTCACCATTTGAAAAAATAGAAAATCGATTATGCACCATTTACAAAATTACGAAAATCGATTATGCAATTGGAAAATTCATAAAATCAATTCTGCTTCTTTAAAACAACCACCAAAATCAATTTTAAATAATTATGAATTTATAGTGTTGTTAAAAAAAATGAAGATAAACCAGTTCTCTCGATCTTCAAACCAGTTCTCTCGTTCGTTCTAGGTCCAGGAGCAAACTTCACAGCAAACAAAACTATCACAAACCTAATTTTATTAATACACTAAAAAAGTTCACGTTAACGGGTCTATAATTTTTTGGTCAAGATTCTTCTGCACCACTGATAGCACTTAGTACTGTAAAGGAGAAAACTTATTCGCATGCAAAACTATACCACTGCTAGCACTCAACACTGTAAAGAAGAAAACTCATTCGCATACTGAACTACCCAAAGTGTTTAATATATTTAGAATTGATGGAAGGGTACGAAATTAAAATTGTATTTATATCTCTTCTCAGTTTTGTGAGTAAAAAAACTTGTAACCCCGCTCCCCATCCTTACCCACACCCTTAAACACACTTATCCAAACAAAAACTACTCTGGCTCGCTCCTCCTCCTCTTTTATCATATCCAAAAACAAACACTGTGTAATGGCCTGTCTGCTTCCACACTGATGGAGTCGAAGCACGGATGGACAAGCGGGTTCCTCTTTCGCACTTTTGTCCGGGTGAATAGTTGTTCGGTAAAAACAAATGCAACATTAATGTCCTTAATTGGTTCGTTGCTTTGTGCCTCGAACACAATTCTAACGCCCTATTTTAAGAGACAATAATCAATTACCATTAACTTTATTAACTTTGAAGGTAGACAATAATCGATTAAGCTAAATTTTTCTCGTAATAATCGATTATTCACTCCCTAATATTTTTACCATAGTCGATTACTATTCATTTTCAACAATTGAGATAATCAGTTTTCCATGCCTTTATTATTATTTTTTTTTTTATCACAATCGATTCTCATTGATTTTGAACTTATGAGATAATCGATTACCATGCCATTTTTTATTTACCCTAATCAATTATCATTAATGATAATAATAATAATAATAAAATAATGATATAATAAAAGCATATATAGTTATTTATATTAACAAAATTATATAAAAATTATTATTATTATAAAAATTATTATCAAAATAATAATATTATTTAAATTCAATACAAAAAATATTTTCTAATTATATTTTTCAAAATTATAAATATTTAAATTATTTATTTATATCTAACAATTCTCAATTTTTATATATATTCATAATTTTTCATCTATTTTTTTTTATAGTTATGAATATTAAAATTTTGTTTTTAATTGAAACACAATTATTTTCTTTTTTTTTTATAGAATTTTTAAAGCGAAAAACTTACATAATCTGTATTTTTTCCAAAAGTCAATTACTACATAGTACGAAAAATAATATTTTAATTACAAAACAATTAAAATACATAAATAAATAAATCATATTTTTTAAAATTATTTTAAATATAACTATAAATTTGTATATGCTTACATGATATTATTTTTATGACAATTTTTTATGTTCCAAAAATGTTAAGTAATTTATATTTTTCCGAAAATAATTATTCAATGGTACTAGAAATAATTTACATAATTTTAATTAACTCAAATCTACACAAAAATATCTCATATTTCATTATTAAATTTTTTTAAAGATAAAGGTAAATTTGTAATCTTATATTTTATACTTTTACAAAAATTAAAAATATTCTCCTAACCATCATATTACTCACAAACTTCAATAACTTTTCCTCACACATTCAATATTACATACCACAACTCAAATAAACTCACTTTTTTTAACATTTTTCTCTCACATTCTCACACGTTTAGTCTCTCACATCTTCACACTTCCACTTTCTGAATGGTTTCTCTCTCTATTCAAACCTAAAACAATTTATGCTTGATTTCTTTATTTATATTTATGTTTTCGTTTACCTTCATTTAATTATGTTTGGTTTATTTAGCCTTGATATTTATTTTTTTTATATTTAAATACTTTATATTTATATGTTTATATACATTCTATTTATACTTCCCTTTAATTCATACTATTCATTTAATTTTAATTTATAAATAATTGTTTTTCTATGAATTAATTACAGTTAGATTTAACTAACAATCTTTATTTATATAAATAAATAATTACATTTTTTTATAAAATATTTAAAATGTGTAATTTTTTTGAATAAAAATTATTTTTGAAATTAATAGATAAGTAACAGCGTGAGGACATCAAAATTTCCATCCGTTTTATAATAATAATAATTCAAATTAATATATATATAATTCTATACTATTTTTTATTATAATTATTTTATGATATTATTATTATTATTTATTCAAATAATACATAAAATTAATGTTTTATATATTATAAAAAAATTATTAATAAATATTAAAGTTGTTTTCAAAGGACCCATGTGTCTCACATGTTCAAAGAATAGTCTAATATCAATATAATATAAATAACAACACAAAAACTTCCTAAGTATTTTGCATTTTTTACTTTATGTATTTGTTCTGATTTTTTATTTTTTTTCAGAAGTAATTTGAGAGACTAATTGCAAGTATTCCTAATGTCTATTCTAATATAGTGGAATGTTTCTCCAATGATAATAAAACATGTTAATCAAAATTATTTATTATTATTTTTAATTTTTTTTATCAAATTAAATTTATATAATAAATATATTATATTTTAAAAATAAATCCCGTGAAATACTAGTTTATTACATCTTCACTTCTCTCTATAACATTTGAAATCTATCTTTTTTTTATTTTTTATAATACATAATATTTATGGACTGGAAATTTGGGTGACGAAATATAATTTGCTGTATGTTTTATTATGACAAGGAAAAAATATATTATATTGTTTAAAAAAAGTGAGATCAAAGTGAAAATATTTAAAATAATTAAATGACATTAAAAAAATCACTAAAGTAATAAAATAAAATAAAATTCTTTAACAGAGAATAATAAAATTTACTTATCTTAGAAACAATTCGTATTTGGCAAGTTTGTAGCTGCCCTCAAAGACTCTACGGGTTTGGTAGGTTTTCTTTTACTAATTTGGAAATTTGCTATTACGCAAATTGATAAATTTAAAAAAAAAAAAAAAAAATCACACCAGAGTCATGTTTCAAACGCACTTTTATTTTTTTTAATAGAAATTGCGCTTAAAAGTATAATTTCTATTTGTATAATGTATTTTTATAAATCTTGTATATATAAACACGATTTTAGATTTTTTATGTTATTTTAAATTGATCTTTTCATTTTTTTTAATAATGGAGAAATGGTTTACAATAAAATAGTGTGTGTAAGCTTGATTTCATTTGATTTTTAAAAAAAATTGTTTATTTTTTTAATGAACCAGCTTTTTTTATTTAAAAATAGTTATTTTGAAAATTTAAAAACATATGTATAGTTTTTAATTTTAAATTAATGTCTATATTTATTATAATTTACACCTTTTTTGTATAGTGTAATTCATCCATTAAAATACTGATGTTAAGTGGATGTAATTTTAAAAAAAAGTAGATCAGTAATTAGAATAATTTATTTTTAAAAAAAAGCATATAAATAAACAATCTTTCAAACATAAAAATCATTCATTTTTTAGTATGGATACCTGCATTATGATAATGATAACATCTTTTTTTTTTAAGCTGCATACTCGGGTCTCGTATCTTCCTCATATAATTAGAATTTATGGCAACATATGACCTCATGAATCTAAGAGCATTACTATCAATAGAAAAATAATATATAAATAAATTTCCTTCATCTTAATGAAATATATATATAAACCTTGGATAGGACAGGATAACAAAATACACAACTCAAAATATAACAATACTTCTGATAATTTCCTTCTTAATTTCGAAGTTTCGAAGATATTACAGCTGAGATTTGTGGTTGATAAGGCCGAGACTTGTCCATGTCAATAACGGTGATGTTGATAACATAGTCTCAGCGACGATTCCTCCACGCATCAGATACAGAAGCTGTTCTTTTTATTCTGTATATTCCTGATACAAATTGCAACGATATTTATGGAACAAACTTGGTTTCGTACAAGTGCCTTGTAGAAAGAATTCCGAGTAAATTTATATTTGAGCATTAGACAATTGCCATAAAACAAAATATTAACTTTGCTATACTTTTTATATAAATTATTCGAAGGACTGAAACAATTTTTAAAACATTCACGACCGGTTACAACAGTGGGCATTTTTGGCCATCGCCTCATGATTTGATTTGCCCACTTCAAAGTGTTGTCGGGAATTTTCAATTCGGAAGGGTCTAAAAGGTTGTATATTGATCTTAATAACCACAAGCTTTTTCATATAATGATACCAACCAGAAATAATTAGTGTTTAATAAAGTAGGCGGAAAAAGAAAAAGGCATTGATATAAATGCTGATAATCACATTGGATACAAAACAATTACATTTGTAAGAGGAGAAAGAATGTCGGGAAGACACAAAATTATCTCACCCAACAATGCCCCCACATACCCAGTAAGGGGCTAAAATTGGACACACACACACACACTGCGTATGGCCGTAAGATGAATGAGATATGAATACTTTACTTATCTACAAAACTATAACATTCCGACTAAAGTCTCTAAAAGGAGGTGGAACAGTCTCGTTATAAGTAGAAAAAACTGAAAGCGCAAGAATGCATAATTTTGATCAAAACCAACAACATGTAGCTTCATCTAATATCTTGGACCAGATTGTGGAGGAGCAGGAGGCAACCGAGTTGGTGTCCTGCGACTGCTAGAATTTGAGCCTGAGCCCACATCACCATTTTGGGATGGGTCACTGTAACGTCTACTATGACCACCAGAACCATACCTAGATGACAAGTCGCTTGGACCATTGGCAGCAGCATCAAAGGCAGACCTCCAATCATCACCTGACGAGGGTCCAGAGCTTCTTGGGCTGGTCTCTGCATAGTTTTATTTCCAAAATTATATGAAAAATCAATAAAAATAGTAGTTACTTAGAAATCTGCAATTAACACATTATATGTTCAACAACTTATTTAGTATGTTCTAGGAGAGTTACAACAAAATTTATATACATAATCTCATCATATTCTTTATTCGACAAAAGCTAATGGTCTGCTGAACTGAAACAGCTAGGAGACCAGCTAAGCTTTCACGGAAAGTAAGACCTCAGGCAAATGTGATGACATTACCTACTGAACTCCCTCTGTCGGACCAATTGGATGCTGCAGCCGCTCTATTGTCATGGACACCAAGCTGCCTAGTGAGTTTTGAAAGAAGGGAAGACTGTTTCTGAACTCGCTCCCTTTTGTTCTTGGCATTGCGGTCTTCCTGGAGCAGCTCCTCAACTTTTGCAGAGCTTTGGGCGCTGCCAACCACAACATTAAAAATACACTTAATTTTCACTGCCAAATGGTTCCATTCTTGAATAATAAATTGTAATAACTGTAGTGTTCAAGATTAAATAAATAGAATCAAAGATTCAAATATTATTATTTATTGCAAACAAAAAAAGTTATTTGACAGAAGAGGGAAAGAACTACTAGGGATAGGTTAAGATCACAAAGAAGTCCTACTAAAGAGAAAAGTCAAGAAAAAAGAAGGAACTTACAATGGCAACTTCATAAACTTAATCTACTTCTATACCCAAACCCAAAGTCTGTGTTGATCCACTAGACAAACCCAAGCAAAGCATTAAAAAACACAAAATCCATAGCAGCATTCACATTATGACAAAATACTTACATAGGTGGTTGAATTCAAGTAGATTAATATAAACTTAGGTTTATTGAACATTAATATTGACTAAAGTGAATATAGGTTGAATGCCAGTAAATTACATAGTATCCACTACTCAATAGACATCCAATAGTATGATGAGAAACGACAGCACTTACCTGATGGAACTGTATAACTGGTTGAGCATGTCTTCCTTGGCTTTCTCTACTTGGCAAAGAACAACTGCCTGCTTAGACCAAGTGAAATGATCTTACAAACAGTGCCAAATCTGAATAGAAAATTATGGTAGTTGATAAAATAAACTCACTTTTGGGACATTAGCAGCAAGGCTGTTAAGAACAGCTTCAACATAACCACGCACTTCTTGAGACATCCATCTGAGCTCCTCTTCAGGATCTGCAGGTTTCCTGGCCATCGTATCCTACAAAAGATTTTTCAACATGAAGACATGTTATGAAAATACAAAAATGAACTCTATTCTAGATGGACTAAATTGGTTAGTGTTTGTAATTTCCAAAAATCTAACAGCAATAAGTAAAGGACCCAATCCTAAGTTCCAAAACGTCATAAATTCATTTCTATATAAATATCTTCACCAGAAGAAGGATGCTATTTGTTAAGCCATAAAGATGATGAGTTAAAATTGTATGTTTTTGAGATAGCATGAGTGACTTATTTATATTGAGAAAAAAGAAATCAACACAATAAATAAATGAGATGTAATATCTTCTAAACATAAAGATAAGATCCTAGAATAATACAGATATGATCTTGATGTTTCTGATTATAAAGATCTGATCCCAATATCTGTAATTATAAAGATATGATTCTTATTTATGTAATTATAACACCATTAAAGGAAAGTTTTTGTATTCAATAAATTTATCCCACACAAACCAAGAAATATCTTAGACCCAATCATGGGCGAAGAAGACGAAATTTAAGTTGGAAAATTGGTCAATCAATTAGATGAATGTTGGAAAAGTTGGTTAACAGTGTCTCAGAAAGGGTTACTACCTATGCAGTGATTAACCAGAAAATTAATGGTGTGCTTGTTTGGAAAGAAGGAAGTGGAAATAGGAAAGATCGATTTAATTGGATTTTTTGGCATGATAGAAATAAGGAGGAGAAAATTAAAAGGTGAGTGTGGGTCCCAACAGTACTGTTCACTCTATTTCTATTCATCTTTCTATCTCAGTACGTATTATCTATATCTCTTCAACCAAGCATCTTCAATTTTCATTCATCTCTTTTTATTTTCATATATTATTTCTCCCCTCTACCAACTGGAACCAAAGTAAAATGTCAAGAATGTAGTTGTTAATACGTCATCTTTCAAGAGATTGAAATCTCACATTAGCCAGAGAAATGACCAATATAGTCCTTAAAAAGCTTAGGCATTTCTCACCTTAAAAACTAATTTTGTAAGATTGACATAGGTCCTAAACTCAAATTCTAAGAATAACATCAAAGAGAACGAGATGAAACTTACAAGAGAACCATCAGAAAGACTTTGCCGCATAGGAAAACTAGGTTCCCCAATGGCATGACCTCCTTTAGCCTGTGCAACATTTCTTAGCTTGTTGATCCACTCAACCTTATCTGCCATGCTCTCAGCCTTTAACAAAACTGCACTTTGAGCTGAAAAATATACGTTTTAATGTTGTCAGTTGTCACAGTTGAGGTTTATTCAGATCTAGTGAAGAATTCTTAAATTGGAACACGTGGGTGAGGATGCAAAAATTAGAACAAGAGGGGTTACCTTTCATAACAGTCTTATATGCGACCTTGTTTGTTATTTTGAAAACAAGGTTTGATGCTTTTCCAGAATCAGGTCCATTGGACTTTTTATCCTTGGAACTCTTTGTGGAGACTTCATCATCTTCAGAAATGTCGTCAATAATGCATTCCTGATCAGGTACAACCAAAAGTAAAACAGGCATTACATTCTGAAAGGTTCATCAATAGTCATTATTCTGGTCAACTTCAAATTCTGTCTGAACAAAGCATTATGTTGTGTCTGAACCATTGACTATATGCCTCACATGAAAGAAATTTAGAACTTCATCACAAGGGAGACAATATCCATAAGAACATTAAGGGGGTGTCTTGGATTAGGACTCTGAAGGATATTTTAAAACACTTAATTTTATAAAAAAATTCCAAAGGAAATTAAATCAATACTTTCAAATGATATATATAATTCTTGTGTTATTCAATTAGAATATCAATTAAAAGATTCTAATTGAGCTTTTTTAAGAAAGACAATGAAATCAAGTGGTATCCAATTAAGATATGTCACAACTAATACAAAATTTGTTGATACTAAAAAATATACAAATTTTTTTAAAAAAATTAATAGAGATTTTGATTGATTTCATGTAGCCTCTTAATAGGGATGTATATCACACCCATCAAACAATCCCACTGGAACTCTTGAAACTCTTTCTTCTTGTTGTTGGACTTTTTCTTTCTTCCATCACAATCCATTCGCTCTTGTTAAAGATGGTATAGACATTCATATGTACTTGGTACTCTTTTTATGACTTCCCCATTGAAACAATTAAGATTTTGAACCCAATGGCGTACACGAGAAAATACTAATACATAGCTGACTAGTAAAAGAGAACATGAAGTTAGAACCAATTAGCTAGTATAAGATTGAAAATTTTGCATTTGTTTTACTTTTTCAATCCAAATTTTATCAGTTATTTTATGACTTTCCATCGACTCTTGTAATTTTCAATGTTTTATAGAAGAATATATGGAGTTCTTTCAAATCTTTGTAAATGTATTAAGCCTTTTTCTAATCTTGTAAATTCTTACTATATAAATCCATTAAAATCTAAAGTACAAAACCTTAATCATAAAAGTCTTTCAAAAATATCTTATAAGTCAACATTTTTACATAGTTTTTAAAATATGCAAGACTTTTTGTCAATATAGTCTTTTAAAATCATAATCCAATAAATTCCCTTAAATCATAAATACAATATGACACTCCAATTTTATAACTGATTATACAGAGGTTATTTGGCCCTTGTTTTCTCAAGTATCCCCCAGAAGCAGTTTATTGAAGTTTGTAAGCTTTCTACCATAAATTAAAGAAATCAACCAAAGTTCATACCTCTAATGTAATTACTCCTCGGAAATGTCTCTCTTCTTGTTTTTTGGTGTATCCAAGCTGGCAATATAAAGTATAGTTAAATCTCAGCATATGTTCAGAAAGATGTAGTTTGTACTCCCATCTATAGCATAAGCACCAATATCAAAAAGACCTCCCAATACAACTTACACAACTTGAGACTGAATGCAAATTATTACAAACTAGATTCATGCCTAATTCAACCCTATAAAACTGACTTCTAAGGTGAGGATTGTCTCCATTTATATACTGTATTTTAGCACTATCTCTAGTTGATGTGGACTTGGATTTTTCCTAATACACCCTCAATCTAACACTATTGGGCTTGGTAACATGATGAGTCGTTCTTTCATTGGATGTAGGATAGGTTCTAACTAATACCATTTTACAAAATGGATATAGGTCTAATCCAATCCGACTTGTAAGATGGGGATTGGTCCCACTTATATATTGTAATTTTGCATTATCACTAATTGATGTGGGTTTGATTCCCGATACAAAAATATAAGAACTTCTAGCTCATATTAACAGATAGAATGCCTTGTCAATTTTAATAATTAAAATGAAGGTTTCTCTAATCATAACATAAATAGCCCACATTCCATCATATTAGACAAATGCTTAAAAGTTTGTAAACTAACTCAATTACTGAAAATGTCAAGAACCAAGAGGTATAGTAAGAATTTTCACAAATATCATTTTCAATTTCACCAAAGAAGTTTTGATCCATATGAAACACCTCTGTGCAGCTACAGCTTACAAGGCTTATATGCTCAAATGTTTAAACCAGAAGATCTAGAGCAGTTTTGAACCATGTACTTCAGCTTAGAATGAGACAATTTACTAACCTTCCCAGTCTTCTCATTTAAAACAAACCATCGTCTGCTCCAACCACTACCTTTTCCGCTTTTTTTCAACAAATATCCTGCATCAAGAGTTGAAATCAATTCAAAGTAAACTAAGAAACATTCAAATCCCTACTTTGGAGAGAGGCAAAAGACGAAAGATAGAACGCCCAGAAAGAAAGGTACAGAAACTGTTGCGGTGGATTAAATGAATAATAGCTTAACATTTGTTGATATCCACAACAACCACCAGGAGGAGTTAACTATACAGATCAAGCAATGTCATTGTAATCTCTAATGACTTAATTGGAAAGAAGAACAAGATAATTATGTTTATCAATTCATTATTTATATAAAGTTGGGGGAAATGGAAAATAATCCTTAATTTTTTTTCTCTTCAGTGAGGCTGTCTTTTCAAATGATTGTGTACTGTACTATCTGTGCACTACAATTTAGTGATTAAACAATCAGCTACAAGCAAGATGCGCAAAACAATGTTTGTCAGTATACAACTGCTGCGAGTCCTATTGGGTAAAGAAGGTGACTGCTGAGAAAATTGAGGTAACTATTGAGTGAGGCAGATACAGAAGCTCTGGATCTAGGATAGGAAAAAAGGAAGCCAAAAAGTTAATACTTCAAGGATTGTGCAGCACATGAGACACAGCAGAGAGAACTTAATGATATTAGACCTGGAATACAAATTTAGGGATGAATGATAAAAACCTGCTGTTATCTCCCCTTCGGGCCCAGCAGTCTTCAAGCCAGATGCCTCTTGTGTATCCTTGTCTTGCTGACTAGATTTCTCTTTTAGTGATTTTAAGTTTCCCCCACTTTGTTGACTTGTTTGAGGACTAGTTGCCTAGAAAACAAAATAGAACATACATCTTGTATATATAAAGCCAAAATTTAAACACTTACATAATGTTTAACAAATTCAAGTATGTCCATTTTAAACTGTATTATTCCTTACTCTATTTAGAATTGATTGTTCTGCATCAAGTGCCTTCTTGGATGACCGGTTCTTTAGCTCCTCTTCCCGGCGTTGCCTTTCCATTCTAATGAAATTAGTTGATGTATTAGATCATATAAAATTAATTATGAACAGCAGCAGTCAAACAGTTAACAGTTAGCAATTATTGTATTTATGTGTATACTATACAAGGTTGAGAAATAGAGCATATTGAAATTGAAACAGTAATCAGATTTGTTCAAGATTAGAGGTAGATAATACTAAAAGAGTTCAAGTCACCAATACGGCTCTGTTGTATTCCTAGAAATAGGGATGTGATCTGGCTCCTTATTAGCAAAGAATGCAATGAATATTGATTGCTCATTCAACACAACCCACAAACTTAAAAGGGATCTCAGAATGACAAAAATCTTTATCGTATTCTTAAACTCTTTTTCTTAAAAAATAATTTACTAAGAAAGAAAAGAGAGACTCAAATGCATGATAATAAGGAATCTTCATAAACTACGACAATAAAGAAAAAGTAACAAGACTTAGAACATGAAACATGAAGCACAGCAACGAATCTCTCTCTGAAGATCTATCAAAAAGCACCCCCTTAAAAGACTTTTGCCATAATTGTTGAACAAGATGCTTTGATGTCTCCAAATCCATGTGGAAAGCTTGAAGACCTTGCTGCTGGGTGTGTGCATTGTCTAGTAGTTTTTAACTTGTTAATTCACTCCTTAAGATGATCCAAGCTTATTTGAATCTTTATCTTTCTGAAAAAATGGGTTTTCTAAAGGCTGTAAAATTTTAACCTGTTGAAATGACGAAACAACCTGTTGTTTGACACTTGGTGATTTTTAAAATGATTTGGAAAAACTTTGCTTTGTTTTGACTTTGTTGTCAAACAGAAACAATCAGTTATTTCGATAAAACAACTGGTTGTTTTTATGAAAACCATAACAGGAAAATTATTTCAATCGATTGTTTAGGAAAATAACCTATTGTTTTCATAACAGAATTTTGTTAAGTGTTTTAAACTGTTTTAAATGCTTCCAACTGCTTTTGGTTTTGATCTAACAGCTTTGACCACTTGATTGAGTTTATATAAAAGTTGTTTGACATTATTTTTAAGACTAAAAGACAGAGAGATTACATAAAACATTTTTCAAGAATTCAAAAGTTTTGGATCATCTCAAGTCTGTGGAATAGGATTGGGTTTTGTATACTTCTGAACTTTAGCTTTGTAATAACCAGGTCTATCCTATTCTCTTCTCCTTGAAGACTGTAATTTTGTGTATTTGGTGTAAGGCAGTTCAGAAAAGTGTTTCTGAAAACGGTGTTGTTGCCAAGGAGTGGTGTGTGTCCTTGAGGAGTTTAAGATCATCACTCTTGGTGTATGTTTTGTAATCTAGGTTTGATTACATAGTGAATTCTCAGTGGTTAGCTGAGGACTAGAAGTAGCTCTTGGTTAAGAGTGAACCAGTATAAACCTCTTGTGTGATTCTCTCTATCTCTTCTCTTATAAACTGTTTTTAACTCTGTTTTATATTTTGCTGGCATACGAAACAACAGGTTGATTTTCTATAAAGAACCTTAAAACAGAAATTTTATTCAATTGAACAGAAAATCAATTGGTTGATTTTTCAGAACTTTTCACTCTACTTCCAAACTTTGCGAAAATCTTGTGAAAACAATTCACCCCCCTCTTGTTTAGGTCACTAATTCTAACAATAATAACACCACAAAGCAGGCAACTGAGCAACAGTCCAAAAAGAAATCCAAAGCTAACACTTGACTGCTGAAACATCTAGAATTTTTTGCCAACTAAATAACTACAGCAGCTCCAACTTGAGAACACTGCCATACCCTTTTAGCATCTCCGTTGGGGTCAAAACCAAAAAAATTAACACACAGAAAGGACTGGAGATCCTTGGGCAAACCCAATCTTCATCAATATTAGAATCAGAGAGTTTTTGTAAAATTATTTTGTGAGAAGAATCATTAACTGAACTGAAAAGATACAACAGAGCTTTTATGTAGGGCAGAGAGGGTTCAACTAATCTAGGTATCTTTAACTAACAGAAGTTAGTTGTAAGTACAGTTTTCAACAGTTAAGTACAGCTGTCAAACAGTTGTTATAACAAAACAATTCAAAGATAAAGTTATAGGACTGCTGTACATATTATGAAAAGATAAAAACAATATAGATAGAGTAAAACTACTCTAATACCCCCAGAAGCTCATGATTGGTGGACAGAATATTTATCTACATTTTTGAGCTTGAACCTATACTTGGTAAAAATAGCCAGAGTTGGAGCATTGGTGATAAAATCAGCACATTGAACGATGGCAGGCACATGAATAACTTGTGCAGAGCACCTTTCATGAACAAAAACAATATCAATCTCCATGTGTTTGGTGCGAGAGTGCTGAACAGGACATGAGCTAGAGCCACCATGCTCAAATTATCACATAGAACAACTTGTGAGGAATGAGCCAATTTTAACTCACTTTACAAGAATTGTAGCCATGTGAATTCGGCTGCAACCAAAGCCATGCTTCTAATTCTGGCTCAGTGCTTGATCTAGCCACAACAGTTTACTTTTTGGACCACCAAGATGTAAGATTCAAGCCAAGAAATATAGCAGCTGCAGAAGTGGACCTTCTATCATCAGGGTCAGGGGCCTGATCACTATCACAGTAGGCATGAATATGTTATGGTGTCTGGGAAGAGGCAGGTTGAAAGTGTCACCCTCACCCCCATGAGAGAGTACCCTTTAGGTACCTCGGTGTTCTTCAGTTGGTTTATACATGAATGACAGGCTTTGTTTACAGACAAACTAATTTCTGGTCATGTGATATGTCTAGAGTAGGATCAGAAAAATCTTCAGAACCAAACTTGGTTAACTTGCAGCCTCCAACCACTGGAGATGACATTGGTTTTGCTTCATCCATCTTAGCCTTGGATAATAAGTCCCCCGTGTATTTTGACTGAGTGAGAATGAGAGAACCATCCTTAATGGCAGCGACTTCAATGCCAGGAAAATAGTCTAAGTCACCAAGATCTTTGAGTAAAAATACTGAGTTCAATTTTGAAATAAAATTCTGAAGCAAAGGTTATGATGTCATCAACATAGGCAAGCATGTAAATGACTGAAGAATTTTTAGGATAAACAAATAGAGATGGGTCACATTTGCTGAAGTGAAAATGCAGAAGAGTGGCTTTTAATTTGTCAAGGAGCCTGTTTTAAGCCATAAATGGCTCTATTCATCTTCCAAACAAGTTACTTATTTAAGTCCTCAAATTCTGGGGGGTGAGTCATGTAAACTTCTTCCAATTCACCATTTAAGAACCATTTTAAATCAAGTTGCTGAAGAAGCCACTTATGAGTGAGATGAGAGCAAGAGAGAGAATTAGTCTCACATTTCATGTTTGAGGATACAGACCCAGACCTCAAAAGCAAGAAGAAAGTAGAAAGAAATGAAGTAAACTAATATTTGTATTATTTGTCAATGAAAGCAGAAAACAGAAGGACAACAATTCCCACTGCCCAGAGCTATGCTCCTCTAGAACAACCCAAGCGGTTCCTCTCCCTTTCACCCAAAAACATCCCCCCTAAATAACTGCAAAACAGAATACAAATAGGATTCCCTTCCCCCCTCCACGATTAATTTTTTTCCCTCTCAACAAAATATTCTTCTCTCTCCTCTAACTGCTCTACCCATAAATCATGTACCTCGGCCATCTGATTCTTCTTTCTCACATACTTTTCCCCATCGAGTCTTGCTCCCTTCATGGGCTAGTGGCCCACTTATTATCTGGGCCTCATCATTTAACTAAAGAAGTCTCACTGTACACAAATCCTTGTTGTTGATGAAAACCCTGGACAAGAAGCCAGGCTTTGTACTTGTTTATTGACCCATCAGAACTTTCTTTTACACCAAAAACCCATTTACAGCCAACAGCAGTTTTGACTAGAGGAATGTTGATTAGAGAAAGCCATGAAAGAACCCTAGGGTTGGAACCTAAGCTCTGAATACCATATCAATCAGAGAGAATTTGAAAAACTATTTGTGAGAAGAATCATTATTATTTGAAAAGATACAACTGGAAGCTTTTGTATAGGAGAGAGAAGATTCATCCAATCTAACTAACTTACAACTATCTTTCTGTTAGTTGCAAGTACAGTTGTCAACAATTAAGTACAGCAGCGGTCAAACAGTTGTTATAACAAAACAATTACAAGATAAAGCTATATTACTGCTGTACATATTGTAAAAGATAAAAAAAAACAGATAGAGTAAAAAGACCCTAATAAAATCAATGGTGGTGATTCTAATGACTTTCAAATTCATCCTGAGAGTCTAACGAATGAAAAACAAATTAATGCTTCCATTAACACATGAAGATTATGAATTCATAATAAAAAAAAGTAAAAAAATGTGTCAATTATTGAACATACCGCCTCTGCACCAAACGGATAAAGTGTTGAGGTGGAACAAATGCACGCTCCATATCAACTAGTGCAACAACCATCTTTTTGGATTCATTTTTAAATGTCTCTAGGGCTGAAGTTGCAATTACAACAATCTGAAAGTTGTACAAAATGAGCTAGATAATTTCTAAAAAACAAACCAAGTTACATATGAATTACTACACTGAATTTTTACCTCTTTCTTAAATGGAGGATATCTTCCAAGCCCAGGTGTTGCATTTGCCGAGGCAGAAACAAGATCCACAAGCACACGATGTACCTAACATGAGAAGAGAGAAAGAAAGACTTTATTTTCAGAATTTGCTCTAGTATACCAGTCAGCTGATTGATCTATTTATAATTTTTTTTTTTTCAGCAAAGAATTTAACGAATAAAAAAATGAACACTTCAGAAATGTCCCAACCCGTATACAAAGAATCAAGAAACCTTACCATCTATGGACTTAGCCTTCTAAGGCAAACAACCAATCTTACAACAAAAAAAAAATAAAAATAAATCAACCCAAGCCCATTCAAATGGGCCAACCAGCCCCAACTCACATAAGCACTCAAAAGGCCTATTGCTTGGCCTATACTACACATGTAAAAGCACAGGTTTGGCATGCATAAACCTGCTAAGTCTTTGTCCAGCACCAAAAAATTCCTGCTTAAAAAACTCGAACCCATCATATAGCCTCGACCACAATCTAGCTCCTGTCTTGCAATTCCAAAAGCCGTGACACTCTTAACACTATTTATAATAATGATTACAAAGATAGCAAATAATTACTACTATTTTCAAAAGAACAATTAAAATATTACTATTTCCTAAGATACATTGAACTAGGCTAAAAACAATAACTAAACTACTTAGAAGAGTAATGATCATTAAATGCTCCTATTTCCACACATAATTTGGTACTGGTCACAATTTCTTACAAAGAAAGATCAAGAAAAACACCTATTGCAACATTGCAGTGTTCACGAGATGATAATAGCAAAGCAAAACCTGGTAATTACTCAATCTCTATACGAGTAAAGGTTAAAATAAATTAAATGCATGAGGTAATAGAAAGGAACTTGATGCCCCCATAAGAAATTCACAGTCAGTTGGGATATTCTAATCAATGGGATAACAATCAATACATGATGACATGTGAGATGATACAAATAATTTTATGACCCAAATGTTCCAAAGGTGCATCAGTAACTGATGCAAAGAAAAAAAAAAGGACTATTGAAAAGTGTTTGGCAAACTTGAGAATTGGTTTAGATCTGTGCAATATAAAACATTAAAACTAGTTATACAAATCTATATGAATTTGCAATATTTTTACAAGATACTTTGTACCATAGAACTAGTTTTTTTATATGAATTTTTCTCATGAAAGCATTAAGCTCTCATAAGAAAATAGCATTCAGAAAAAGAAAAGAAAAGAAAACACAAACCATGAGGGGACCACACCTAACCCGTGAAATCAAGCAAAAGGAAACTCCAGTCTACCAAATTTAAAAAAAAAAAAACCTTCCCTAATGCAATGGGCAATAGTTGATATCAAACAATAAAAACTATACCCATATAAGCATTCCACATAGGCTATTCCAACTTAAATTCCAATAGACATAGTTTAATATTAACAACTGTTTTAAATCATTGTGTAACTTTCTAAAGATTTTGCAAAAAAAAGGGAGAAAATGGGAGAAAAACAAGTTAACTAGTGATTAACATATAAATTGATTAGTTTAAAATTAGCATTGCTATGGATTTCTTTTGAGCCAATTCTGGCTTTGAATCTAATCAAATAAGAACTTTTTCTTAATTTAAGTGATTATGAAGGAAGCACATCACATTCTAAAAGCAACTGCTTGTAATTTATTGTCCAGTTTTGAAGGTTGACAACCACACCCAAAGGCTCCCCACCAACCTACAGTTCAGACTCTTGATGTAACTTCACAAGTCACACCTTATGATATACCACTGTTTTCTTTTGGAAGATCCACATATGATTGGGTCTGTAACTCCTACCCAAATTATTTTGGACAATCTATACACAAATCTGAAACATTAATAGCTCTTGAAACAACATTAACAACACACAACACATTAGAAGCATACCTCATCGACACACAATCGTGATGGCTCCTTCGCCAGTTCAAGAACACCTTTAATTAAGGATCTCAAACCTTTCTCTGGAGAGATAAGATAAGGTTGATATCCATCTGCTTCTAGGACAACCTGACATAAGCCAAAACGGGGGAATAAAAAAGCACCTCTAGAGTCAAGAGATTAAGATTAACTAAAATCTAAATAAACAATGACAAAATCAAGGGAGAAGATTTACCCTCTTGACATTGTTTATGTCAAAGTGTCTGTCAATAGGAAGTTGCTTGATTCTGTTAGGAAAATTCCCTTCAAAACTGGCAACAACTTTCCAACCAGTACCCTACAAGGAAATAGAGGAAAGAACTTAGTTACAGAAAAATAGTATGCTTGTCCTCTTGTTTGAAATACATAAGAAACAGATTACCAATCAAAGGATCAATATAAAGAGTTCAAGCTTTTAAATAATTTTCAGAGCCAAATTGACAAGGTTCACCAACTTTACATTGTTATGCAGCTTACTTGTCTCCTTATTCATCATCTTCACTGATTGTTGGGTGCAACCTAGATCCTTGGAACAACTTTTTATGATAAGCTTTCACTGTTTTGGAAGAAATAAAGATATATTTAAGTAATGTGCAACCAATCCTGTAGTTTGGTGTGTTTGGTTGAAATAGAATGCTCGTATTTTTATGTGAATCCCTTTTCATTAACAGACATGCTAAAAAATTGGAATCCTTTGTTCCTTCGATGTTTTTTTTACCACTCTTCACCTGGTGGTTTTCTGTTTTGTTCTTTAGGTTGGAGGGAGGACTCCTTATCCTCATTAACTTTGTAATTTTTTGGTCTCATGCCAATAAATTCACTTTTACACACACACACACACACAAAGGTGCAGCACAAAATCAATTATTATTATGTTTTCGATATTTTTTCTTGAATTTGTATTTTAGCTCCTTTACTCCAACAAGATCTTTCTCTTTGAACCCCCCGTCATAATATTTTTGAAATAACACAATTATTGGAGATCTCACATCGAATAAAGATATGACCAAATAATAATATACAAGTAGCTCCAAACCTCACCTTACAAGTTGATTTTGTAAGGTTGAGTTAAGCTTAAAGTCCACCTTCTAAGATGATATTCAAGTTTATCTTAACAAGGTTTGTTAGGCCTATAAT
This sequence comes from Phaseolus lunatus, assembly GCA_013389735.1. NCBI lineage: Eukaryota > Viridiplantae > Streptophyta > Magnoliopsida > Fabales > Fabaceae > Phaseolus > Phaseolus lunatus. The sequence continues at coordinate 11,342,310 of CM023859.1, read as the reverse complement.
GTCACCTACTACGAAACCATCCATAAATATTTATTCACACGCTCGAGATGCCCAATACTCAATGTGAGAGGCTGTGTTGGAGATCCAACATCAACTAAATAAATGGTCAAATTATAGTATAAATATAATAGGTACAAATCTCAACTTAAAAATTGATTTTGTAAAGTTGAGTAAGATTTAAAAGTCCACTTTCTAAAAATATCTTCAACTACCTTGAAGTATCTTGGATCATCTCATATGAGCAGTTTTTCCCTTTAATTGTGTTTCTCTTGGAATTTTTTTTCCTGAATTAGCATTTGTGCTATCTCTTGCTCCAACAGGATTTGCTTATTGTTTCCTTGTTTAATTAGGATCTACTATTAGTATAAACAAACCTCAGGTTTTTTTGGGATCACGTCCATAACATCATTACGCCCAAGAACAGAATCCCAATAGTTCCATAATGTCTCTTCCTACTTCCCTGCCTAAACCCTATAAATTCAACAGGGTGTTAGAGTCATGACATCTACCTTGAGAATAATTTTTTTCACAGAACTAGATTACTACCAAGACCACAATTTGTTTGTGTTTTTCCATCTTTGTTTACTCCTTATAGTTCTTTCTTTGAATTCTGTTATATTGAGCTTTTGGACCTGAGCTTTTGTTCTGCTTCACATTGTTATTATCATTCCAATAACTTAGTGTGGCAGAATGATCATTTCCACCTAACCTGATTAAGACACACAGAAAAAGGTAAAAGAAATCTATCAAAGCAGAGCTTTTTCAGCCCTGTGGCATCAGCCACACCTAAACTACCCTCTCCATTGTGCTCCGTTCCCCTCATATTCAAACCCCCATTTGTAATTGCTGCAACATGTTATCCTACTGTCATGTATCACTTTAGCAGTTCTGTTAAGGTACGCATAACTGATTCCTTAACTAACTTTCCGAAAGTGTTATTCCTCTCTCCTCTCCCTATGTGTTTTGGTCCAGGGGAGGGGTTTGGGTGTTATTTCCAAAGATTCCAGGGATCAAACTTGCCCCTTTAGCAATATAAAAATATATATGATCTTGTCCAAGGGCAGGGAGTGGTATTCGTATTTCATTATATTTCACAGTTTGTTTCCTCAATCAATCAAGAATAGTAGTCTTCAATCACTACATATAGAAATTAGTGTTTTCACTTTGAAGCACTCAATCACTACATATAGAAATTAGTGTTTTCACTTTGAAGCACACAATCGCAACATTATACACAACTATTCAGAATATCTATACTTTATCTTCCTCTTTCGCAACCTAAATCCCTATAATTTCAGCACTTTTTCAATGATTTTTATAAGAAAATAAATTGGTTAAGTGAGACAGTACAGAAGCAAAGACAAGATATCTTCCTACATAAGGGGGGAAACGCAAATCAATTGAACCACCCACACCAGTTTAATATCCAATAAAACTACACAGAAATTGATCAGATCAAACTAAACTAATGGAAAAGCAATTGTCCTCGGAACTTCTAGCATTTATCCATAATTAAAGGCACCAACTAAATGCATAAACTGCACAACTCCAAAAAGATCTTGCCATATTTTGTCCTACTTTATCCAGGTTTTGAACCTGGGTGCTTGTAGCAGAAAGGCATACTTCAGACCAACAAACTACCTAGGTGACCGGAAGACCTAGCCATCTTTACTAGTCCCAAAATCTCTAACATGGCACATGAGAAATAGCTCCAATCTCTTGACATCCAATTTCCCCCAGATAGAATGTACCCTTGCATCTTATAAAATGTATAAATAAATAACAAAAACTACCAACCTCGCCTCCAGTAAGATGTTGAAGAAATTTGTCTTCAAATTCACGGCATAACTGCAAGGCTAGAGCTCTTGTACCTTCAGAACTACTAACCATTTGTTCACCATGTTTCATTAACTCTTCCTGAACAACTTGAGACTTTCCCTGAAGACTGCAGCAATTATAATAACGGAATAGTTTTTAGGGCCATTCAAAACCAAAACTAAATTTAAAAATAAAGGAATACATTCATTTAAAAGGTCAAATTAACTCAACCTAACCAAATCATCAGGCAAAGTCAACATTAGTACTAATTACTAACAATAAACATATTACACAAAAAGTAAGAAATATAAATAGAAATTGAATCACGCAATCTCTCATCACTTGTCATATTGTGGAAATTTAAATAATCACTCCATTCTCTCTAATTATTTAATGTTGTTCCACACCATTCTCCAGTCTACTCCTTGTGAAGGTCATAGCTGTCAATCCCATATACCGGCACAAAGCAGCTGACCCCAAAAATCAGACAGCAGATATCGAACAACCTCTTTTCTAATATATACACTAAAAAACAGAAAAAATACCAAAATTCATAAACTGCTACTCATAACTAATAAATAAAACCTCAAAATACCTTAACAGAACATATAAGTGGCTGCTGCCAGTCAGCAGCTAGATACTAATGCAAAAAATAAATAGAAAATTGATAGTGAAGAAAAGAAAAAAGAAAAAGGATAGCCAATGAAAGAGAAAGAGGAAAACAGAGACGAAAAGGGAAATAGAAGTGTTGGATGTCGAAGAGAAAGGATAAAGAAAAACAAAGGACAAAAAGAAAAAAAGAAGAAAACAGAACACAGAGAAACCTACAAAGAAAAAAACCCTGCAGGAATGGAAGAGAAGGGGGTTGCCCAAAAACAAAGTGGATCACCGGAAATGGAGTGTGTCATCAGATAAAAAGAAGAGAGAGCTTGGACAGGCTCAAGAGAGGAAAATAACGAAGGGTTGAAGGGCTTTTTTCTTTCTTTCAAACTAATATAGTACAAAAAAGATAACCCCACTAATTATCACTTCGTAATGGTATTTTGGAACCTCAACAATCTCCACAGATCTGAAAACAAATTTGTCAGATCTGAAATTACTTTTCTGGGTTTAGAAGATATTTCCGCCACTCCAGGATAGTGGCTGTGACAACCACACCACTAAACTAATGCACAACAGTCTCCTTCAAGTAGTCTACCCACTCTGTGACACTATTGACGACTATGCCTTGCATTTCATTTATGGAGTTAGAAATATTCTGACATTTTTCTTTTGAATATGCATTGATTTATTGGGATTTATACAAGGAATTGAATAAAAGTAAACTTTATAAAAGACTGAACTGTGTTTATTATTTTCACTATATGAAATAAGAAACTTATGAGAGTATTTATAGGTAAACACTTAACAAAAGATATGGTTGTTAGTAATAGCTAACAACTATAATAGAGTACATGCAAAATATAACTAACTATTCATTCTAACAGCATTAAATTTCATGCAACTTGGCATATATATAACATTGTAGACAGCATACAGAAAAGGTTGATGAAAAAGGAAAACAAACCAACTCTACTTTCATGCTTTGGTTTGAGCCTCAACCCAAACCACCCCTACCCATGAAATATATATAAATGAGAATTCCTCTTGTTGTGAGAATTGAAAGCTACATAGAGATCATTAGATCATATCCGATGTCAAAGTTATAAAAAAATGCACGACATTTTATGTGGTCATGAGATGTGATCATTAACTAACTTTTAATCTTGACCCACATTTATAGTTCACATTTCTCACAACGAAAAAGTTCCCACTTAATATGTATCCCATATACATTGTGTATAAAATAATACTCTCTTTTTTTCTGCAAATGTAATCTATGAACATTTTACAAAATAGAGAACATATAAATGACACTAAAAATTTGAATGCGCTTAGATATTGACAATGTGCATTCTACAATATCATAAGAAAATGATCAAATGCAACCCACTAGTTATATTTATTTGTGATGTATTCAATGTTCTAAATACCAGATAGTAGCAAATAGTGCCCAGTTCCAAAAATGCTGTAGCAAGATAGTGTATATAGCAGAACGGGGGTTGTATTGAAATTTTTTATATAGTGTATAGTATATACACATCAATTCTCAAGTATGACAAAACATACTCAAAACCAATAACATTTGTAAATAACAATAAAAAGTCATGTGTCTTTGTTGAAATGTAATGTTATTTTTTATTATTATTTCTCTTCTTTGTACCCAGTTTTAGGGTTTGGGTTTAAGGTAAGGTCCTTACCTCTTTTTGTAACACATATGTATACATCAATAAAAGGTACAACAGTGTAGGTTGAATAAATTGTTTTCTCCATATTATTTCTCTAAGTTGGTATCAGAGCGGGTAAGATCTCGCTCGGTCTTCTCCTTCATTGTCTTGTCGTCATAATTGTTGCTCTTGGTTGTCGTTCCCCTCCATCACCGTCATCGTTTTGTTGGAAGAAGTCATGGTTAGGTGCAGCACGGCCCAACTCATTTGGTCATGTGACTAACCAATCACCCATGCATCGTCACACACAAATCTACACGCGTCCAATTTCAAGCGCATGTCCTTCACGGGTCGCCTTCCAATTGTCGAAACCTCTCAAAAACACCTTTGTCTGACTCATTGGCCTTTTTTGCCTCCGTTTCTGACCTCATTTCATTGTTCCGATGTCATTTGGTGTTGGGACACGTTCTCTCTCACAATTTTAGGGTTCCTTTTCTCTCTTGTCATATTTGGTCATTGTTCTTCATCTTTGAGATGGCTTTAATAGGTTTTGCTCCTTTCTTTTCGGCTACTCCAACCATTACAAGTGAAAGACTCAATTGGAAGAATGGAAGTCCCCAATGCTCATATTGCAAGAGAATGAGTCATACCCAAGAAAATTGTTATTCTTCGCATGGTTTTCCAGACAAAGCTGAGCATGTGTCTAAATCTGAAAAATCAGAATGTAAAATTTCTAATGAAGAGTACCAAGAACATTTGAGGTACAAGTCTGAGAAATAAATCAATCAAGGTTAATCATCTTCAATGCCAAGTGTGTCAACTACAAGCATTGCTCAATCTATGGAAGGTCATAGTACATGGATTCTTGATTCAGGTGCCTCAGAACATATCTCTAGTAACATTTCTTCATTTTCATCCATTTCTTACAAAACAGTTCCTCATCTCATCACTGTAGTCAATGGATCCAAAGTGACATCTTAAGGAGCTAGGCAAGTTTCTTTATCCCCTTCACTAAATTTAAAACATGTCTGGTTCATTCCTCATTGTCCTTACGATTTAATCTCTCTTAAGTCCATTGACTCATTCTTTAAACTATTATGTAACCTTTATTGCCAATTACTCTACTATACAAGAACATGGTATGGGTCGTCTAATTACTCTACTATACAAGAACATGGTATGGGTCGTCTAATTGGAGAAGCACATGAATCAGGAGTTCTTTACTATCTAAAACCGAGTCCCTCAATATCCTATTTTGCAACTCCAACCCTAAAAATTTTGCATGATTGTTTGGGCCACACAAGTTTATCAAAATTGAAGATGATGGTTCTTGGTCTCAAACAAATTCAAGTTTTAGATTGTGAATCTTGTCAATTAGGAAAACATGTTAGATCTTTTTCTAAAAAGTTTAAAACATAATGTAATTTTGTTTTCTTCTAATATTCATTCTAATAATTAGGGATTGAATCTTGTCACTTCTTTTGGTTTTAATTATTTTGTAACTTTCATTAATGAATTATCTCAGTGACTTGGGTTTATTTAATGAAAGACAAATCTAAACTTTTATCCATATTTATGTCTTTCTTCAATGAAATTAAGAACCAATTTAGAAAGATAATTACAATTCTTGGAACTGATAATGCTAAGGAAAATTTTTTGCTGCATTTTCTTCATTCTTATCTTCCTAGGAAATTTTACATCAGTTAACATGCTCTTTGACATGAACATCAAATCCCAAGGGCATGGGTAAGGAGGATCATACCAAGACCCAATTCAAGACTTAGGTGGACCCATGACAAGAGAAAGACCCATCTTTTGAAGACATTACAATACAAGGTGGCTCATCTCTTGGAGGCCCAACTGTCGAAGGACCCACACTCCACAACAAAATGGTTTAACAGAGAGAAAGAATACACATCTTATTGAAATTACACATTATGTTAATGTTGAATAATAATGTTCTTGTTCACCATTAGGGAGATGCAATCTTCACTGCCTGTTTTCTAATCAATAGGATGTTTTCTTCCTCTTTTGAAAATAAAGTTCTTCACTCTATACTTTTTCCAAATGACCCTTTATATCATGTCTCTCCATGTGTGTTTGGATGTACTTGTTTCGTTCATAATGTCTCTCCAGGTCTTAACAAGCTTTCTGTTTTTAGGATATTCTCACCTTCAAAAAGATATAAATATTATTCTCCTTCAACCAAAAGGTAAATATCTGTTGATGTTACCGTTTGAGGTCACACCCTTTTTTCTTGTCCTCCATGAAACATTCTTCATTTGTTCAACAGGTTCTTCATGTACCATCCTGTGATCTATTGATTATTCCAACTTCCTCTCAAAACTCAAACTCAAATTGCAGATGACACTGTTCCACCACCATTTCTCACATACCAGCGTCGGACACAAATACTTTCCATCCTTACCTGAAATTCTTGTGACTCATCCTCCACCACCAGATTCCCATACCATGGATCCTTTATCCTCCTTGCCTTCTCCTGACTTTGATCATGCTTGATCTATGCTCTTAGAAAAGGTATTCCTTTGTAGGAATCTTATATCTTGGAAAAGTAAGAAACAAAGTGTTGATGATCGATCTAGTGCACAACTTGAATATAGATTTATGGACCTAGCTACTTGTGAACTTGTGCGGATTAAACAACTCCTTCAAGAGTTGAAATTTTGTGAAAATGAGCAGATGAAGTCGTATTGTTACAATCAGGCAGCTCTTCATACTGCCTCCAATACGATGTTTCATGAGAGAACTAAACATATAGAGATTGATTGCCATTTTGTTGGAAGAAGTTGTTGTCCAAGGATCATACTACTGAGTTTGTCGACTCTAATGAACAACTCGCATACATTTTAACTGAATCTCTAAAAGGACCTAGGATTCGGTTTATATATTCTAAGCTTGGTGCATATGATCTATGCTCCAACTTGAGGGAGAGTGTTGAAATGTAATGTTATTTTTTATTATTATTTCTCTTGTTTGTATCCAGCTTTAGGGTTAGGGTTTAAGGTAAGGTCCTTACCTCTTCTTGTAACTCACACACACATATATATCAATAAAAGGTACAATAGAGTAGGTTGAATACAATGTTTTCTCCATCTTATTTCTCTAAGTTACACAAAACATAGAAGTAAACACCCAAAAAACTCAAATACAAGTTTCCTAGATTGGAATTTTCAATATCATATTCAAAATCCCAGTCATCTTTATCACCTGTAGATTTCAGTTTTGATTAGAAAATTAAAATCCCAAAATTAGCCCTTCAAAAAATCTCTTGATGTCTCTATTCCAAGGTAATTTTAGGAATCAATAGATAGCATCATTATTCAGTCCGCTACAGAAGTCCCTGTAGCAGGTAGGGGCCGCTCCACACTGCTAAAACACACTATAGAGGTGCCATTGCACGCTATTTTAAACATTTGTTGTATCCCCTTTCATTCGTTCAAATGTTGATAAGCCTATTTAAAAAACATCAAAAGGCTGAACAAACAGAAAATATTGAAGCAGCAGTGCTAACAAAAGAAAGGATATTCACGATTTTTGTTAAATACTATGATATTTACAATGGACAACAAAGAACAAAACATAAGCTAGAAAAATAAATACCCAGTGAGGAGAGTTGGAAGCCTGAGCTTCATACGACTGCGAATCTGTCCAGCAAGAGACTCAACCAAAGCAATTCTACCTAGCTTGCTTTGAGGGGCTCCAGTCAATATTGATTTCAAACTTTCAGTCTCAGCACGCCAAGCAGTCTCCAATGAATTCTCAGATGAGCCACTCCCAGACTGTGCAGAAGCTATAGCAACAGATTGCCCTATCAAAGCAACCCAAGGAATATCAGAGGTTTTAGGGGGTCCCTGGTTCAATAGGAGAGCCTGCACCGCTGCAAGAACTTTTGGTTCTGATGAAGCTTGATCAATTTTACTTATAACACCAACAGTTCTGGTGGCTACAATTAAAACCAACAAAAAGGGTTAGATGACAAGTACTATGAAGATGATTAGGTACAACACAAGAAAGGAATTTGTAAACTAGAGAGGTTTGATTGGGTCTAAGACCAATTCTCCCAAAAGCTTAGGTTGAGATTCACGAATGACTTTATTTCAGTAACACACCCTCGTACAAATTCACTTTGGGATTAAAGAATAGTGCACAGGCTCACTTTACATCGTACTGAATTCAACTTTATTTTAAAAAATTGAGGCAGCAAAAATCGAAACCCCTAAGAGTCCTAATCACTCAGTCATTTAGACTATCACCATGTCAAGGACCAACTCAGAAGAACTGTCTGAGGCTCGTGATTGGTTTTATACAGCTAATAAAACAATTTACAGTTATTATTTCAGGGGGAGGGGTGATGAAAACATAATCTGAAAACTTACATTCTGAGTCATACTCCTTAGCTACTCTAAGGGCTCGTGATGATGAAATTTCTGGCACCTGAGCAGCAGGAACTACTACCAGCAAAATAGCATCGTTGTGCTCTACATATTCACTGATCTAGAAATGATGAAAGAGAAGGCATCAAAGTTCTCTACAAAGAGAATGCCTCAAAAACAACCGTAGATCAAAGAAATAATTAAAAGTAAACATACCCACCACCATCAATTGAGAGTGAAGGATATTAGGCCACAAAGCAACATACTCGAATTTGAAATTTAAACTTAGGACAACATATACCTACTCACCATTTTGTCATCCACTATCCGCTGGTCCAATCCAGGCAAATCAATCAATTTCAATGGAGGTGCTGCAGAATTTTAGGACAGAACAAAAAGATTAAGTCCCATGATACCAATGCATGTAAGCATAAAGGGAGGGAGCGATATACAATTTGATGATGGGCTTACCAGTACTGGTACGAAGTTTGAGATATATTTCATCACGGCTCCTACCAGATGAGCCTTTGCTTAGTCTATCCTGTAGAGAATGTCGAAGGGCACCTAAGAGAAAAAAAAATGGAAAAATAGTAAGACGAAAAGAAACATTGATTGATATCATTTAAACAATTGCGGAGTGAAGGTGATTCTTACTTGCCGAAACCTGTTGAGTATTGTTTTCAATTTGCAGGATGATTGACTTGCTGCTTAAAGAGGTATCTCTATTCAATTCAATGCTAATGGGAGCCCGAGTGGCGCCATTTTCACCAGTTGGCTGCAGTTTCCAACGGATTAGTGGGCAAATAAAGAGAGATTAAAGAGAAAATAGAAGAAAAGGAGAACAAGGCAAATAGACAATACCAAAACAGGATGTCCGATGAGGCTATTCAAGGAAGCAGATTTTCCAGCACCCTGATCCACCACCGCCGCAAATGCATTGTATTCATAACGGATCCAACGAAATCATACATACAATACAAATATGTGAATAGAAAGTGAGTGAGTGTTCGTGTGCAATTTGCAATTTGCAATTACCTCATCACATCATATCACATGTGCTCTCTATATGAACATATTGAATGTTGATTGAAACTGCAGGGAGAAATGTGAATGGAAGAAAAACTCACAACATTGCCGAGTGCGACGACGTTGAGGAAAGTGGAAGGGCGTTTGTAGTTGTCGACATCCTCGTCGGCGAGGACGGCAGCGGCTTGGCGCATGGAATCGGAGAGCTGAACCAATTCTTCGATTGCCTCCATCGGATCTGAAGGAAGTTAGGTTTCCGGAGAGCGATTGGATTGGATTGTTGGGTGCAAATGCAAATGCAAATTCAAATGCAAAGATGAGAGGACTACACTAACCAAACTCCAATTAAATCACCGTACCAAACCAATCCTCCTCTTCCTCTCTCTGATTCTGATTCTGATTGCGATGATAGCGATTTCGATTGCAACTTTCTTCTTCCTTTTTCCTTCATTACATTGCATAACGTAACATAACATAACATTACTCTATGCTCAGCGCTCTCATTATCTTTACCAAAAATCAAAAATCACTTTAGTTTAGTTTAGTAAAATAACATAACAATAACAACAACAACACCTTCCTTTGCCCCATCCCACTTCCAAAACTATTTACACCTTTTTACTATACCACACGCCCAAAAATAACCTCAATTCAATTCTCTTCACTGTCTCAAAAAAACTTCTACCAGCCCAATAATACCCCATCCATTTTTTAAAATATATTCAAATGCAAAATCAACCACACTTGTCTTCACTTCTCTTTTCTTTCTCTTCCTTTTTTTTCTTTTTTTCTTCCTCACAAAACAAATCGTGAAATATATATATATATATATATATATATATATATATATATATATATATATATACACTTTACATCGATATTAGTTAAAAAGAATACATCACTAAAACTAAGATTGCACGAAGAAAAAAGTTTTCGTTATTAGAAAAAAAAGAGTTAAAAACTGTATAAAGTTTGAGAAAAGCACAAAATGTTGCACTGTTCACATCACACTACTATTCCCCTTCTTTTACTTTAATTTGTTTCATAAGAATTGTTTTTAACATTGTCTCTTCCTTTAATTATTTTTTTATCTACGAAACTCGAATTCAATATCACTATTGAGTTGAATTGTGAATATAATTACTTTAATTTGTAAAAATAAATTTATGAAAAAATGTTATAATTATAAATTTTAATGAGTATACCAATACTTCAGGGAGTTTTTAAATTACTATATAATTATGCATTATTGGGCATTAAAGTTTGTAAAAAAAGTTATTAACTGCTTAAAAAGTTATCATTTCGTGTTTTTAATTAGTTAAGAGTGGAAGTGCAATACATTAAGGTAAAGCCTAGTTTTAGAATTTTAAATTATATTTTGTTTTTAAAAAAATGATGAAAAATGCATAATAGGAAATTACTACAACAAAGTAAAAACACATTAAAATTTAATTGGTCTATTTACTTCACGATAAATTTTCCATAAAATATGAAAAAATATTGAAAATTAAACTTTAAATCTAACTTAACATTATTTATAAGATGAGATTTATACTAGGATGACCAACAAATTCTCGTTAAAATAGATTCTAAATTACTATAATACTTTAGTAAGTTTAACTCAATCTTATAAAATAAAAAAATTTACATTCACTTGTAAATCAAATGTAATTATCTTTAATTAATGTGGGATCTCTAACATAATTTTAATTCTAATTAATGTGAGATCTCTAACATAATTTTAATGTTTGGCTTTATTTGAAAAAAGAAATATTTGTCAAAACTAACTTACAAAGCTACAAAACTAACATTTCATTGGTATAATAGGCTTCATTTAATCTATTCTTAGAATTCTTTATGAATAGGTATAATCTACTTATGTATCTTTTTTGTTAACATATGGGATTTGATCTAGTCCCCCAATATTTTTGTTTTTTTTTTCATTTTTTTTAATAATATTTTTTTCATGTAATGGCAGATGATTGTTGTTACTTGAGGTGTCAGCCTATGTCAAGTTGCCTATGTCAAGTTGCATAATGATATTTACCATGAAAGCTTTTAATTAGAAAAACTTACAAAGCTAAATGGATTTATAAAGAATAGTTTGAAGTCAAAAAATTAATGTGTAATGAAATTTGGTAACGGGTAACTAAAAGCTGCTAAAATAACTAAATATATCATAAGTATGAGGTGAACTCATAACTTGATAACTGTAAAATGAAATCGATATATTATTTTTAAATTGTATCTATAAACCAACCGTTTTAATAATGTATTATCCTTTTGATTATTATTTTTTATATTAGATATTTTACTACTCATCTAGGTTATATTTTAAAATATTTTCCAATCAATTTTAAAATAAAGTAAAATATTATACTTTTTGATAGCATAATAGTTTAAAGAATGTAATACAAATGTTTGAGTAAATTATTAGTTAAAATACGTTATATATATGATATTGGTTTTATGTAACTAGATTTTCTTTCAATTGAAAATATTCTGCTTAAGGAAAAAATATGTGATAACATTTTTTCTTATTTCAAGCAAGAAATTTTCACCTAAACAAAAATAACTTTGCATAATTGTTCTATTTTTGTGAAGACTCGTTCAAAGAAAATTCTAAGGTTGCTCCTGTCTTTACTTCTTTCCCATTATTTTACTTTTGTTGAAAATTTAGTAGTTTGTACGCATTCTTCTTCACTGTATTCAATCCTATAAAAATATTTTTAAAAATTATTATAAACAAAGAGAAGTTATAATTTAATTTTTTTAAAAATAGTTGTTATATGTCTAACTTAAGGTCTTATTTTTAAAGAATTCAGACAATAAGTACATATATAGTGTTGTATTAATTTTATAAGGTTCATTCCTATCATAATAAAGACTTAAATTATCTATAATTTTTATGTTGACCTCAAAATCCACTTTAATGTTTTAATATGTCTAAAAGAAGGAAGAAGATAATTTTTTTTTCTAATTCTAATAGTTTGATCTTTATGGACAAAAAATTGACCATAAATTTATAAATATTATTTTTTGGTAAGATTAGTTAGTTAGATAACATTTAAGGATAAAATTTTATGAAAATCACTTTTTCTAATTCAATAAAAAAAAAATGCTTAAGAGAAAGTGTAATTTCTTTAGAAAAATAAGTTTTCTAGTGCAACTCATACTCCTCTGCGCACAAGATTTCAATGCAATTTTATATTTATATCAGTGCACTTCTCACACCTACATGCACAACTATATAGCATGCATCAAATTTATAATTATAAAATTTTAAAACTTTATATTTCAATTGGATCTAATTCTTGCATATATTTTAATAACAAATTCAAACTTTGAAATTCTTGTTACACATAAGAGAGAGCCAGAGAGATAAGAGAGGGAAAAATATAGAATGAGAAAAATATATTATTAGATGAGTATGGCAGCATTTATATACAAAGTTAGAGAGAAGATATGATACTATGGATATGACACTATGGTTAACACCTCCGGTTAAACTCATGGTTGGATTAGAAACCACCATGAGTTTATCCCTGACATTAAGAAACAAATTTCTAGATACAGATTTGGTGAGAGGATCCGCGACTTGGAAGTGTGTAGGAAGATGAAGAAGATTAATGGTGCCCTTGCATATATATGATCACAAACAAAACGTAGGTCCAACTCAAAATGTTTTGTTTTTTAATGCATAACTGGATTGGCACTGAGAAGGACTGCACCAAGATTACCAAAGTACAACTTTGGTTTGAGAAAGGGAATATGCAATTCTAATAAAAGAGATTGATTCCATAAAACTTCAATAAGAATAGCTGCAACAGCACGATATTCAGCTTCTGTTGAGCTTCTGGAAACAGATTTTTGTTTGTGAGTAGACCATGATATGAGATTTTATCCAAGATAGATGTAGTAGGCAGTTGTTGATTTCCTGTCATCAACATCAACTCCCCAATATGCATCTGAGAAGCCAATGATAGAAGAGGAAGGTTGACGTTTCAATAAAAGACCATAATTGGTGGTTCCAGTTAAATAGTGTAAGATTCGTTTCATAGCTTGCCAGTGGTGTAGTTTAGGGTCATGCATAAAATGACAAACACGGTTAACTGAATAAGATAACTCAGATCACGTTATAAGAATATATTGCAAAGCACCAACAACTGACCTATACATAGATGGATCTTAGAAAGGTTCAGAGGAGTCTTGTTGTAGGCGAGTCAATGAAGTCATAGGGGTAGGTTGGGACTTTGCATGAAGCATGTTTGTTTGACAAAGCAAGTCTTTTATATATTAATCCTGGGATAAATGCATATTTCCATATGGTGTAGTTGACACCTGAATCCTAAGAAAATGATCGAGAGGACCTAAATCTTTGAGGGCAAAGAAAGAGCTAAGAGTTGAAATAAGATCATTGACAACAGTAGGTGAAAAGCCTGTGATAATGATATCATCAACATAAACAAGCACAAACAAAGTTTACGAAGAAGTAAATTTGGTGAAAATAGAGGAATCACTGACAATGGATTGGAAATCAAGATGAAGCAAAGTTTTACTAAGTTTAGAAAACCAAGACCTGGACGCTTGTGTAATCTGCAAACAAGAGTTGAATCACGAGATGCAAACCCAAGAGGTTGTTGCATGTATACATTCTATTCAAATCACCATGAAGGAAAGCGTTATTAATATCAACCTGACGCACGTGCCATTGCTGAGTAACAGCATGAGAAAGAACAACGCGAATGGTATTATGTTTTGCCACTGGGCTAAACGTCTCTGTGTAGTCAACACCTTCAATTTGATTGAATCCCTTTGCAACCAGTCGGCCTTACACCATTGAAAAGTACCATATGCATGAAGCTTTCTTTTGAATATCCACTTGCAGCCAACAAGAGAGGCTCCCAGCGGAAGAGTGGTAAGAGTCCAAGTTTTGTTGGAGAGGAGAGCTTGATATTCTTCATTCATTGCTTGAAACCACATAGGTGATGTAATGTCTTCCTTGACAGATGTAGGAGCAGTTGGTATAGAAACCATAACAGTATATATCTTAGGTTTGAAAGTACCTACTTTGGCACGAGTGACCATGGGATGGAAATTTACAAGTTGAATCATAGAGACAGTAGAGTCAGTATTGTTAGGCATATCAGCGTTGTTATCAATAGGAAGAATAGCATAATAACTATGAACAGGCATAGCAGTATCAGTATTAGAATGAATAACAGTAAGAGTAGGGTGTGGAGTCGAAGGTGAAGACATGGAAGTAGGTGAAATAGGAAAAGAATTTAATTGTTTATGATATGGAAACTCAGTTTCATTAAAGTGAACATGTCTGGAAACAATTGTCTTACCAGATGGAGTTAGACATATATAACCTTTGTCGTTGACACTATACCCTAGAAACAAGCACTGTTGTGAACGAAAATCAAATTTATCCTTGTTATAAGGTCTTAATAAAGGAAAACAAGCACATCCAAAAAAATTGAAAATAGTGTAATCATGATTTTTGTTAAAAAACATAGTATAAGGATTAGAATTATGCAAAACAGAAGTGGGAAGCACATTAATAATATGAGTTGAGGTAAGAAAAGCTTCAGCCCAGAAACGTCTAGGCAACAAAGCAGTGGCCAAGAGAGTTAATCCCATGTCAACTATGAGCCTATGTTTATGCTCAATAACACCATTTTGCTCATGAGTGTGAGGACAAATGACCTTTTGGTGTATACCATGCTGATCAAGAACCTGTTTAAGACAAAGAAATTCACGGGCATTGTCTGTTTGTAAAGAACGCAATTTAGAACTTGTTTGATTTTCAACAAAAGATTTAAATTTTTGAAAAGCAGCAGAACCTATTAATTTGTATGAAGAAAATATATCCATGTATACTTACTATAAGCGTCAACAAAAGAAAGGTAATAACAAGCACCATTGGAAGCTGGTAAAGGGGATGGTCCCCACACATCAACAAACACAAGTTCTAAAGGTTTAGTGTAAACAATAGCAAAAGAATGAAAGGGCAATTGCATATGTTTACCAAGAAGACAGCTGAAACAAAAACTAATATTAGTGGAACAATTTATATCATTATTGTGAGAAATCTTTTTGAAAGTATCCATATTACAATGACCCAGTCTTTGATGCCAAACATTAGCAGTCAATGTATTACAAGTAAAAGAAATATGGTGAACCGAAGATGAAGGAAGATGATTATGTAACATTGGGAAACTGTATAAATCATCTTTAAGAGTGTCTTGAAGAAGAATCTTTTTCGTAGTCTGATCAACAACATAGCAATGATTAGCAGTGAAAGTAAACAGAACATTGTTATCACGAGCAAAAGAAGACACACTTAGGAGATTCTTTGTAATTAAAAGAACATGTAAAAGATTCTTCAAAACCAAATTTTTATGAGTAGAAGGAGAAGAAAAAGATGTTGAACCAATATTGGCAATAGACAAACCTGATCCATTACCCATTTTGACAGTTTTGGTGCCATCATAAGGTTGTTTTGAAGAATACACAGTGGGGTCCTTTGTTACGTGATGAGTGATAAGTGTCTAATTTCCGTAATATTTCATATTAAAATATAGGCACTTATGAATATTAATTGCTAATTTACATATAAAATAATCCCTAATTTATGAATTTATACTTTTTTACATTTTTTATGATCTTTAATTGAATAAGAGCATTTTATTCTTAAATTTGGTGTTAATTGCAGGTTTTTATGGAAGAATGGAGATTTAGACTAAAGAAGAATGATATATATGCTAAAAGGAGAAAGCTAGAAGGCCCAGAACGTGCAAAAGAGAGAGAGAGAGAGAGAGAGAGAGAGAGAGAGAGAGAAAAGTCCAACTCAACAGTAAGAATGTGTCAGATTAATTGGGCTATTTTTATGTTTTTATTATTAAGCCCATAAGTGTGACCTAGGAAGTCACTCAACTCTAGTAAATTAGGTTAAATAGGGGACTAACCCTAGTGTGCCAGATTGAGAGAAAAACACCGTAGAGTGAATTGTAACCAAATTGGGAGAATGGAAGATGCTAGAAGTATGAGTGGACAATTCTACCCTTTGGGATTGGGAGTAATATGCCCGAACTCTTATGTATTGAAGTGATATCTTATATTAAAATATTCAGTTCTTGATTGATTGTTGGTATTGTTGTTTTACTTTTAATTTTCTGTGACAAATTGAGAATCTTAAATTTGACTGGAAAGTATTTTTAGGGTTCTGACCTAAACAACAATACTTAACATATTTGAGTGCTAGGAATAGACTTGAAATGTTAATTGCTATTAACGTCTGAGCTTTGTTCTAAGTTGTTCTTATAATTATGCGAGGGATCGATAGTTAGGGAACATTCTTAAGGATTTTATATGCGAGGAATCGATATAAATGATTTTTATACGGGCATCAATTTCAATCAAAGAACTTAATATTGACATGCTAATCAAAATACATGAGAGTGAGACAGATGAAACCTAATCCCCATTTTTCCAATTGACGCAATTACTCCTTGATTTGTTTTCTTGTTAATTCTTGCTATTATAACAACTTTCAACACAGTTTTAATTGTTTTGTTCTATATTTAGCGATTATTGTACTTGATAATTCATTGTTCCTTGTGGGATCGATATTCGTCCTTAGGGACAATTATTACTTCTGACAACGCGATGCACTTGTCGTAAAAAGTCATCAATGAGCTGCACCACTATCAAGGTAGAGAGGATTGTCCATAGTGGATGAAATGCCCAACAGAGATGCCTCAGTCGATGCATGATCAAAATCTGAAAAATGAGAAACATTGGCATGTGGAGAAGGTTGTGGTTGATAATCATATCAATGCCAGCAATGAAGGGCAATGTGACAAGGTTTGCCACTCACTTGACAGAATATCTTGAAGGTATCCCAAGCACCACGATTGGAAGAGCGAGCAATACGAGCACCATGACTAAAATTGTTGCTTCTGCCCGAGCCACGGGTACCACGAGAAGAAGGAAATTTGTTCTTGTATTTGTCTTGATACTGATTTGCAAGATGCCAAGATATGTATGCAGTAGTGGCAGGTAGGGTTAACGGATCGACTTGATTGTGACGCTCAAGATGCTTTTCTTGAACCAGAAGAAGAGTTTTGATCTTAGAAACAATATACAGATCACGTCTTGACAAAACAGAGGCAACAAAGGGGTTGTATTGGACAGGAGTTTGTTAGAATATATGGCCTTAAACAAGAGGGGGGTGAATTTTTTATGAAATATTTTCACAAACTTTGAAGGTTTAATGAAAACTTAATGCAAAATTGCAGACAGAGAAATCAAGTTAGCCAAAAATATAATTTGTTTTAAGAGAAACACAGAAAAAAAATCGGGTGTTTATTCGAATCAATCGGTTGTTTATACCAGCACAATATAAAACAACTTAAAAACATAATTTAAAAGAGCTCGGAGTAAGAGAAATTCACACAAGCAGGTTTATACTGGTTCACTATTATACCAAGAGTTACATCAAGTTTTCAGAAACTTCTGAGTTTCTACTATGCAATCAAAACCATATTACAATACAACTACCAAACGAGTGACTTTAAACCCTTTAAGAAACACACTCCTTTTGGCAAACCAATCCACAGAAATCAGAACCCCCTGATTTTGCACTTACAACCAATTACAGAAATACAGTAATCCAGGAAGAAGAGAATAGAATATACCTGGGAATTACAAAGCTTAAAGATCAGATGAACACCCCAATCCTATTCCACACACTTGAAAATCCAAAGCTTGAGTGAATCATGAAAACTCTTTGCCAAATTTTCACTGTGATTTCTCAAAACTGTTTCTTACATTCCAGGAGCATGTAACCAACTTTAAATACTCCAAGGAATGATTAAAAGCATTAAAAACAGGAGCGCAATTAGTTAGAAATCATTTAAGAAAGATTCACAAATCAAAATTGAATTTTGTTAGGATTTTCAAAGAAACAATCAATTCGTTTATCGAAACAATCGATTGATTTGGCTTGACAGCTAGTTAACCAAGTCAAACCTTTTTCAAAACCTTCTAAGAACAAAAACAACTGGTTGATTCAATAAAACAACCTGTTGTTTTTCACTTAGTTGAAAAACATTTCATTTTAAAAAGGTTTTCAAATTCAATCAAATCTGGATTCAAACAAGGAGTGGATTACAACACATTCTACCCTAGAACCCACCCAGACACAACAGCAACACAACTTTCCATCAAACATCATGGATTTGGATTCTTCAAAGCATATGATCACTCTTGATCAACAGAGTTCGGGTCTCGGTTGTGAGTTTGTGATAGCTCGGTTCTCGGGTTAGGTCGAGGTCAGCTTGGCTGTTGGGCCTGGGTAAGAATTGTGCGACTGGCCCAATTTCAATGATAGGCCCAGAATACATGGTAAGCCTGCTGTACAAGAAAATCCTTTATATGTGCTTGTAGATATATGTAAGCGGTTGTTATAATATCTGTTATCATGGTGCGTGTTTGTTATTATTACGTATAAATATTTTCTATTGCACGTTTGTTACACGTAAAATACCTGTTGATAGTTGTTGTTAACCCTAAAGAGATAGGGACGTGCACGTATAAGAGAATGTTGGCCTACGGATTAGCATGTGAAGATCATTGGTGCCCGTGGCGGGTAGTTTTCTATTAGAGATATAAGATAATGTGCTTATTTTCAGTTAAGATTTGTTCTCTCAAGTGAAAGTTGTTGTATGTGCGGTTATAAAAGGGGCCTAAGACCCCATATGAAGGTACGTTATTTTTTGCACACTAAATTGAGAATTGTTATTTTTGTGACCCCTTATTGACTTGAGCGTCGAAGTATAATCAACAGGTAGGGTGTCATCTGTTACAACAAAGTCACGTTTCAGTTCAACGGAGAGACACGAGTCAATAACCAATTGAGGCAGATCCAAGAGGAGGCGTTCAACCAATTAAACCGGCGGGAAAGTCAACCAGCCAGAACATGGGTCATAATCGGATGAAAGACATCCAAGATGGCTTGGGTATGATCTTCTACTGATGGGGGTGCACCGACTAACATAAGAGCATCCACAGTTCTTTTAATTCCGAGAACATACATTGAGACAGAGTGATCTTTCTTAGGTTATTTGAGATTGAGTTTGAGTTTCTTGATCTGAGATTGAGTATGAGACGAGAAATACTTGTGTAACATGGCCCAAATATGGGCAGTAGAACGAAGGCCAACCATTTTCGTTAACAATGGTGTTGTCATTGACGTTAAAAGCCAAGCCACCAACAAATTGTCTTGTTTGTAGAGAAGGTAAGCAGGAGTTGTCATGATAGTGCCATCATTGAAGGTTGAAGACGATTTATGGAAGCAAGAACCATCAAGAAAATGCGAGAGCCTGAGGCCATGAAGCGAGGCCAATACCTATTGTTTCCATAGAAGAAAATTCTCTTCAACAAGCTTGAGAAGAATCGGTGTATGAAAATGATGTAAAGAAACAGAGGAGGAAGAGGTGGGGGCAGATGCTGTAGAAGCCATGGGCACTCAAACGAGAGAAAATAAGCGAAAAAAGCTTATGGCTCTGGATACCATGTTACACATAAGAGAGAGAGCCAAAGAGAGATAAAAGAGAGAAAAGTATAGAATGAGAAAAGTATATTATTAGATGAGTATGACAACATTTATATACAAAGTTAGAGAGAAGATATGACACTATGGTTAATAATTCTAAAGACTAAAAAGTTACATCAATTTGAATCTCAATATTTTAATGAACTCAATTTATTTCCTACTTGATTTGAAGTCAAAAATTCTAAAGATAGCAATTTAAATAATAAATTAATAAATAATAGTTGATATTACAATAAATGAAAATAATTCATTTAGAACATACTCATTATTTTTACAAGCATGTGAACATCAAATATTCTTCATTTCATTCTTCTTTTCTCTTACCTCAATTGATGATTCTCAACTCTTATTCTTCTTTTCTCTTACCTCAATTGATGATACTCAACTCTCAAAGATGCAAATGGAAGAAATGTAAACACCTTACATATAATATTCCATAAAATTTATCTCAAGTGTAATGAAGTGTGAAATAAAGAAAACTTAATATTTATTCATAGAGTTTTAACAACTTTATTTCTAGCACTTTCATTTGACGACTGATGAGTTGACTAACATGTAGAATATGTGGGGTGAAGTTTTAATGAAAATTAATGAGGAGTTTTGGCAAAATTTGAAAACCTATTCTCACTATTTCCCTCTTCCTTCTTCTTTTTCCTTTTTCTCTCATGCATAGCCTCCTTTTATCTCGTGATGGTTGTGATCTCACTCCTTCCTCATTCAATCCTTTAGATGTGAGACAGTATGCAATTACTGTAGAAGATTTCTACATACACTCTCATCCTCTCCTTCAATCCCTCTTGTATGAGGCTGTTTTCCAGTTCGGATTGAGTCCAAAACCAAACACTTCCAATTGAGCCACGAGTCAAGCACTTCTCGAGCCAATATCCAAGTACTCCTCCACCCAAGTTCATCCAAAAATCCTTAGACTTAAACTTAATGCCTTCTATATTTTCCCCAATACCTTCTTTGCAAATTTCAAAACTTTAACTTTTTATAAAGACAAAGTTATCCTTCGCCACATAAATAACCCATATCATGTCACTGTTGTCAAGAATGAGTATTTTTGTTTGCAGTTGTTAAAGTAACATTTATCTTGTTCATCTTTTGGTGAATGATATATAGTCTTAAGCTACTTTAAATGAAGTTCTACTCATTCATAGTTTTTTTTAAATATATATCTAACCAATGAACTTTATTTTTTTTATAAAACACTTTTATT
Source organism: Phaseolus lunatus (assembly GCA_013389735.1). Taxonomy (NCBI): domain Eukaryota; kingdom Viridiplantae; phylum Streptophyta; class Magnoliopsida; order Fabales; family Fabaceae; genus Phaseolus; species Phaseolus lunatus. Next base: position 11,320,962 of record CM023859.1, on the reverse strand, counting down.
TTATTTCTCTTAGCAAAATTAAATAATTTAATTAAGTTAAATGAATAAACATATTATACTATTTTTATTTTAAAAAATCAATAAATTTTGATTTTATTCTTTTAAAAATATTTTATATAATTTTTATTTTTCAAAAATTAAAATTTTAGACTAAGTTTTAAATCAATGATAAATTTGAGTATTTTTAATTAAATTCTTATTAAAAAGTTTTGTTCTATTGAGTACCCAAAACTTTAATAGAATAGATTTTTTTAATAAATATTTAATTAACGTCCTAAGTAACACTCGTTCGAAGTAACAATGATTAATGTTTATGCATATTATCAATAAGTTGTCCCTCTAAAATATTTTATGAAATCCCCTAAAATGAATATTTATTATCTACCTTAAAATGAACTCTATGACCAAAAATAAAAATTTCAAATTTTGGAAAGATGAAAATTATAGAAAAATATTTTTGAGGATCTATAATAAGAATTCACATGTTTTAAAGGGAACTAAAAGGAATAATTTTAAATTTTAAAAGATAATAAATAAATAAATTTATAAGGACTAAAACAAAAACACACTTATCTTTTAGAAACTAAAAACATTCGAACCTAACTTTCTTACAAATAAAATAATAAATACATTAATTGAATCTACTCTAAAAATAACCCAATTATCTTAATTTAATTTTTTTCTTTACCTTAATTATCTTGACTGACATCTTTCGTTTGATTAATAATTTTAATTGGACCAACTAACCATGGTAAAATAGTCATTTTAATCAAGTCAGCTAACTATATGGTAAAAGCATCTCCAATGGAAGCAATTTGGAAATGTGATCATCGCTAGACATCTCTTATTCAATTTTGCTTGGATAAAAGAATCTTAAGCCACACAATTCATAATTTTATATATTTTATAACTATAATGCATAATAATATTTATTGTTGTTAAGAAACACTTGCTTTTAAAAACAACTTAATTTTTTTAAATAACTTCTAATGTCACATTAAAATACTTCGTCAAAAAGAGTTGCAACTCCTAATGATCTATAATTGGAGATAATTTCAAGATTAAAACAACTAAAAAAATGCGCTAGGAATATGAAAGTAATAAAGATTTAAAAAATACTAAAATCTAATAGAATTTTTTACAAAGACACATTTAAGCCTTATTATTTTTCTTTATCTCTTTTCTAAAATATATTTTATGTTTCTTTTTATATTTTTCTTTGTGAAAATAATTACACCTTTTCCTTTTTTAAACAAATATTTTCTTTTCTTTTAATAGAAGAGAACTAAGCATGACTAATGCTTTGATGCCTTAAACTAAAATATATTGCTGAATGAATAATTTTAAATCCTCCTACTTGATAAATATTAAACACATTGCATACTTTTGATATTTTCAAAACATTAAATACATTTTAACTTTTCATTCCATAATAATATATATATATATATATATTGTGTATTTATATGTATATACATATATGTGTATATACATGTATATGTATTTGTGTATATATACACATTATATATACACATTTATATTTATAAATTCACATAAACAATCTAAAAAAAATGCATGTCTATTGCCACATCCTCTTGCAAGTAAAATCATATATAAGCTGAAATAGACTTCTAGAATCTGTCTCCTCCTTTACCTTTAGAAGGCGAGCAACTTTCGAAAAACCATCATGATATCTGGACATAATATCTTCTTCTTTCATATCCAATATACACTCATATTGAGGGTGCTTTGTTCTTGATAATTCCCATTGCATTGCCCATATGGCTAAAGGGCGCATGTAACATAAAGATCTATATTCATCTTTAGTGGTCCACGCTTCAGGAGTTTGGAATGAATAACTGTTGATCAAGCAGAAGAGCTTAATTAGCTATTATCAAGAATACAAATACATGAAAAAGATGCTATCTATAAAGTCTTAGAGATCCATATGAACAAGCTAGCGAATATTATATATTGGCATGAGTTAATCAGTAATTCAAAATGGCATGACCACCTTTATTCATTGCCTCAATATGAAACACATGACCACCTTTATTCATCTAATAGTTAGCCATAGTGCAGACAACCCCATAAACACTACTAAGATGTGACCAATAATCCGTAATGTCCTATGTTTATGTTAACAATTTAAATGTGAGTTGGAAGTCTAACATTGGATAAAATTGCATAATATATAAGTAAAAAAAACCCACAAACTTATTATTTTAAGATTTTGGATTGGAGACAGTATCTCGATCTTTTGCTTGGATTTGATCATGTCTCACCTTTAAAAGCCCCACAGTTTCATGGATTTGTTCTACTTGGGATGAAATCAACATTGAGGATATTCTTTATAGCATTACATGGCAATTAGAAGATGGAAAGAACATCAACTTTCGGACAAAGCCAGACTGTATGAGATGGGAAAGATGATCTTTCGTAAGCAAAAGGGTGTACAATAGTTTCCAAGTGTAGTCAGTCCAAGGAAACTGTTAATCATATATTTTTTCACTGCCCTTTTGCTGTCAGATTGTGGAATGTCATTTCATCAAAATTCCTCAATGTTGTTATTCATGCTCGCAGCTGCAAGATTAGCTTTTGAAAAAATTCCATTATCATTTATTGATAATTTAGCCCTCCAATGTCTAGCGTCAATTTATTTCTGCCAAACCATATTCCATTAATAATACCAATCATAGGAACTGGGATAATGGTCCTGATCTCATCACTCCATCTTCTATTTATAACAGACCAAATAGATCCAAGAGAGAAGAGTGATCAATAGGAATCTTGATAAATTGGCAAAGCCAATTCTACAATCAGGCAGCAAAAGAGCAGTGAAAACAATATATGTTTAACAATTTCTTCATACTAACTATACCGTGCAAAAGATCCTCGGTTGGCTGTTTGTTACTTACCAACCTCCATTCAGAGAATGATTGTCACATTGAGAGCGTATGTGTTTAGTCCAACCATGATCTATCCATTGTTTTTTTATGTACTTGTATGAATGTCACAATAAGAGCATACCCTCCGTGGTGTTTTCCCATGTCATACAGTCTTGGCCTTCACCAAAGGGAATAAAAATTCTACTAACCTCAACAGCCAGCTCAAAATGGTTTTGTATCAAAAAAGACCAGGAATATTCCATATATGATTACTGTATGGAGGTTGGTATGTAACAAACTGCCAACTGATGATCTTTCAAAAGCGAAAGAGTGTACATTAGTGTCCATGTGTAGTCAATCAAAGATTTTGGTGTATTGTACATCCTAGGAAATTCATCAAGGTTATTCAGGTCAGCTGAAGACCTTCAATCAATAACAAATATAAACACTAATGGGGCAGCTGCTTGGGCAGGAAATTCTAGATATAATTTGGCGACTACTTTGGTATGCTTTGCTGCTCCACTTGGTGATAAGGATACCTTTTAATGCTGAAATTAAGGGTGCAATTTAAGCCATTGAAGTTTCTTATAACAGAGGGTGATTTCATTTTTGGCTGGAATGTGATTTTCTATTGATAGTTAAAGCATTTTCAGATATATCTTTGGTTCCTTGGAAATTAAGAAACAGGTGGAAAATTTGTCTTGAGCCCATCAACCATGTGTATTTTAGGGCTTCACAAATTTTCAGAAAGGGAAATAGTTGTGCTTGTAGACTTGTTGCATTTGAGATCCATGTTATGTTAGGCAAGACAATTTTAGAGAACATTTTGGTCTATCAAACTAAAATTTCTAAAGTTTTATCCAGTTTGGTTTAGTCCCCCACTCTCTTTTGTTTGCTTTATTTCTTTGATACTTTGGTGTGTTGCAAATACAGGTTGAGGTGCAACCTGGTTGGGATTGCAGTCTTGCATAGGGATTCTTTTGCGCACCTACTTTTATTGAAATAAACGTGTGAAAATTCACGTGGAAACTTGACTGACTAGCAAGGGCATTTCAAAGGATTCCACCTTGGTTACAATGTGTTTCTTGATGGGAAAGGAAATGATATGGCGAGAACAAGAGGCCCACAATTAAGCATGTGTAATGTGCAATACACCCAATTCAGACACTGGAGGAAGAACTAAGAAGACTATTCTGATAGTACTGTTGGGAATGCATCGCATGCAAGTCACTTAGGAGGGAAGTGCTAATATGGGGAAATAAAGAGCGAGGAGGAAGAGGATGTGTGAACTGGAATCTAAATCCTTCTGACATACTAGGCTCTAGAATAACTAGACTTGTACTTTTCTATCTTTTCCTCATACTATTGGATGCACCCGTCATAATTAGTCCTGAATCACCTTCCTTGGACCTTATTCTATAGGTTTAATTACCCCTTTAGTTCTTATATTAAGGAGCACAAGTCAATTTTGTCCCTATGTTTTTAAAATTTTCAATGTGCTCCCAACTTTTTTTAAAATGATTCAATATGGTCCCTTCTAATGGATTGTTTTCAACGGCATTAAGTGAGAGGTGACTTGCCACACAAAGTGGTACACCTGTACAGTTTTACTTGGAACACGTCATTTTACGCTCTACCCTCTACACTTGCAACCAGAAAACAGCATAAACCAGTCACAAATACAAAAGGAATCAAACTCGTCCATACACATTATCCAAATCCACCTTTTCCTCCAAAAAAAATCAAAACTTTAGACAAATACTTAGAAGAAACAAGCACTTACGGAGAATTGGGTCGACCAAGTTTTCCTAAGAGCCTCTCTGGCAACCCAGTTCTAGTCCACATAGTCTCCAGAAGACGACACACAATGAGGAAGGTAGGGGGAAAGAGAGGAAGAGGGGTTAGGGTTTTGAGGATAAGAGGGGTAATGGGTAGTTTGAGATGATGGATTAGCATACAATGAGGGAGGTTGGGGGAAAGAGAGGAAGAGGAGTTAGGGTTTTGAGGATAAGAGGGGGTAATGGGTAGTCTGAGATGGTGGAGGAGCATATGATGAGGAAGGTTGGGGGAAATAGAGGAGTGGGTTTTCAGTTTGCAGCCCTAATGACACTGTACATGTAAGGACCTGGAAAATTAAATTGGAATAAAAGTGGTATATTTAAATAATTTCGGAAGGTGTCATTATCTAAAATACAAAGTTGGTAAATGAAGTTTCGTAGTGGCAGACATCGGACGTCGCCCTTGACCTGGGACATGATCGCCTGTCGAGTAGGTTGTACATGATCACCGAAAATGCACGTAGTAGGTGGTCACCATCCTGGATCAACCAGAGTGGGTTTCAACAGCCACGCGTATCAAGGTGTGGGTTAAACCTTAGATGCGCTGTGCATGCGAACTCTATGCTTGAGCGAAAGAGATCACCCTTAGTGTAGCATGCATGGAAGAACGAAGAGAAGTGCTGATCTACTCTTGGAAATATGAAGCCACCGACGTCACCGAGTCATGTGGAGAAGATACCTTAGACGTAACATAGTGGAATGAAGGACCTCAAGGAAGGCGTGGCGATGTGTAATCGAGCATCGCCAGGGCGCAAGGCATGCAGGATCGCCTGGGCGCGAGGGGCATGCGGGCATCATCAGGGCGAGAGGTCATCGGTTGTTAACCTTCGCGCGAGAGGTCATCGGTTGTTAGCCTTCGCGCGAGAGGTCATCGGTTGTTAACCTTCGCGCGAGAGGTCATCGGTTGTTAACCTTCGCGCGAGAGGTCATCGGTTGTTAACCTTCGCGCGAGAGGTCATCGGTTGTTAGCCTTCGCGCGAGAGGTCATCGGTTGTTAGCCTTCGCGCGAGAGGTCATCGGTTGTTAGCCTTCGCGCGAGAGGTCATCGGTGGATAGTCTTCGCGCCTGTGGTCATCGGTGAAAAGGTCATCGCGCTACGTTAAGTTATACACAGAGAACGTGGGACCCAGACATCCAGCATGAGACGTTCTGCATGCGCGCCACGTAGACAAAAGAGTGGTTCAGAATAGTGACCTCAGAGTGTTAGCCTGCGCAGAGGCACGCTTAGGTGTACTGTTCAGCGAAGCGTACACGCAAACTCCCTGCAGAGTGGGTGGTGGCAGCGGTTTTTGTGGAGAAGTCAGCTTAAGATGCAAAAACCCATTTCTGAGGGAGAAGGAAAGAAACGTTGCTGTGGTTCCAGAGCTAAAGGGTGCGTTTATCTCCCTTCTCCTCCATTCTCTCCTTCGCACTGCGATTCTAGTACACCTTCACGCGGGAATACGACGAGCGACAGCCACCATTGGAGCACTTGGGTGGTTCTCTGCAAGCTCTTCAAAACCAGACTCAAGAACAGAGCCAAGGTTCTGCAAGCTTCGTTGGATTTCGGAGCCCCTGGTATTTGCGCAAAATCCAGGTAAGGGAAGCTAGACCTCTTTTCCATACGAGCCATAGTTTAGCTATCTTCTGAAGTGAGGGCGACGTGGTCGCCATTTTCGTTTTCATCTGCGTAAAATGCTCTGTTTGTGTGCTTGGGCGACGAGGTCGCCGGTTTTATATACAGTCTTCGAAACACCTCGTTTTTGAACTAGATCGCCGGTTTTGGCGCTGTTTTACGAAATCTCTGTTTTTGATGTTGTTTTGAAACTACTTGAGATTTACATGAGATATTCGAAGATCTGAAGCTTTGAAATGTTTGTTGATGTGATTTGAATCATTTACTTGAGTGGTATGATGTGTTGAATGCTGTGAATGTGGGATCGAGGCATAGTATTTTCAGGAAAGGAAATACCGTGTTGAGATTGGTTAGGAAAGTGCATTGATCAGTGAGTAACCTGTTAATGAGACGATCCTGACTCTGCTGAGATAATGGAATCACGTAGATGAAGTTATTCAGTTGGTGAGAGTCGAAGGAGGTTCGTATGAATGGGCGAGTAGTTTGAAAAAGAATGGGCTCGACTGTTATACGAATTAACCTTGTCATGCTGTATGGTGATGTGTTGAGATTCATCGTATGCTTGTGAATGTGTGAGATTTCACGGCGACCCTGTGGATGTGTGAGATTCCACAGTGGGCAGTATGACAGGTGCATGTCTCTGGATACTAAGTTCAACGCACGAGTCAATCCGGAAGTAGTGTCAAGTGTCTTGTGTTGTGAGTCAGTGGAAAGTCTGACGTGAGAAATGAGAAACTTGAATATTGATAGACACTTGATGCTGTATTGTGAAATGGAATGACTATGGGTGAATGTTGTGAAGTTTGTGATTTTGGGCGATCAGCTGAATGCTATGAGTAGCTCTACGTTTTACATGGATATTTGGAACTTGGTTTACTTTGATTGTCATGTTCATGATTTAAACTCTATTTAAAGATATCTAGCTTACCCTTTATTTTGTATTGCTCTGTGGCTGTTTTCTATTAAAAACTGTGATGATCGTGTCTTTTACACGGGAGCAGATGATCTTCCAGGGAGTAGAGCTCCTCAGTGAGTGGTCGCCGGAAGGAGATCGCCTATCTCCGTCTCTACCGGGTGATCGCCGGTTTATGCCTCCATCGGGTGATCGCCGGTTTTCGTGTCCTGATAGAAGATCGCCCGTTTTGAGGTCTTCTGTTAGAGATCGCCGTTTTAAAGTTGGAGATCGCCGTTTTCTTTTGAGACCGCCTGTCTTACTGCATTTCTTTTATTTTCGTAAAATCTTGCAAACATTTGATTTGGTTATGTATTAAACTCCCTAAGAGGAGTAACTTCATTTCTGATATATATAAATACATATTATTTTGCACTCTTCAATATTATTTGGTTACACTTAATTTCAATTATACATGGATGTATGTATTATTTTGGCGGGATGTTACATTAATGGTATCAGAGCAGTTCGCCTTAGGATGACCTGAGGGCTGTGGATCCATTGTGTTTCTTCTGCTCATAAAAATTTAATTGAGTTTTAAATAACAACTATAGTGAAAGGTTTTCAAACGTTTTGTATTGAAAAGTTTGTGTGTGCTTCTGTGCTTTAGTGAATGTATGCTCAAATTGAAAATCTTGGTATCAAGAATGAGAAGATCCTGATAAAGGAATGAGGGTGCACACTCATAACTGGATCAAGATGATTCTTAATCTTAATTCCAAAGGTTTGATGTTTAGCCTACATTGAATTCTGGTGTGATTTTTGAGTGTTCTTGAATTTGACTGAGGTGGTAGTTGGATTGATGTTTGCACACCAGTAACTGTTCTGGTGTTTTGTTTGGGATTATAAGTCTTGTGATTCTGTTGATGAACTCAAATTCTAGATGACTTTGAGATGCTGACCTTTGTAAGGTCTAGCTGTTACCCCTTGAATGAATTGATTCTTATCGATTTCATTCTTATAGTTGTAGGGAATATAGAAGTCAATAGATTCAGAAGATGGCACGTAGACCTGCTACCCCACCTCAACCTTCCTCAGAGATGAGTCAGATCGCCAAGGCCATAGAGATGATGGCGACTGCCATTCAGCAGCAGAATGCGGCGATGGCTCAGAACCATCAAGCCACAATGCAGCACTGGGAGACTGCTCGGTCGGCTGAAACAAACTCCCACGTCGGTCAGCCCCAAGAACAGATGGGACTGGCCGAGTTCATGAGGCACAACCCACCTAAGTTCAGTGGGAATGCTACCCCTGATCAGGCAGATCAGTGGGTCAGGGAGGTGGAGAAAATCTTTAGGGCGACCTCATGCCCTGAAGAAAAGAAGCTGCTGTTCGCCACTTATCTGCTATCAGGAGAAGCTGAGTTCTGGTGGATGGGAGCTCAGCAGATGATGGAGGCCCGAGAGGATGTTCTGGATTGGGAGAGCTTCAGGGTGAAGTTCTTGGAGAAATACTTCCCTGACAGTGCCAAGTTTGCAAGAGAAGCTGAGTTCCTGAAGTTGGAGCAGGGGGAGATGTCAGTGAACGCCTATGCTGCTCGTTTTGAGTACCTCGCCCGGTTTTATACCCAGGCGACCTCCGAGGCCTGGAGGTGTAGAAAATTCGAAGAGGGGCTGAAGCATGGACTGAAGAGGACCATAGCCCCGATGTGCATCAGGGAATTTCACGCCTTAGTAGAGAAGGCAAAGATGGTAGAGACCCTGGAAAGGGGTGATCCTCGAGTGATCAGGTCACACCAAGGAGGCTCTTCCAGTGGGAAGGCGAAGGTGCAGCACCCACACAGCAAGCCATATGTGAGATCTCCACCACATCGGGTGGGAACAGCTTCGTCCCAATTTCAGCAACAACAAACGTGGAGACCCAGGTGTTTCACATGCCAAGAGATAGGGCACCTTTCTAGAGATTGTCCCAACAGAAAAAGGATGACTCAACCCGTTAATTCACAGCAGTTGAGAAACGAGGGCAGAAGACCTCAAGCAGCAGGGAGAGTGTTTGCCATGTCTGGAGCGGAAGCCTCTCAATCAGGTAATCTAGTACAAGATACTTGTTTATAGCTGATAGATACGTTATAGTTTTGTTTGATTCTGGAGAGACACACTCTTTTGTGTCAAATCGGTGTGCAACCGAGCTTGGGCCATATAGTGGAGGAGCTGTCGTTTGAACGATTGGCCTCTGCACCTGCTTCAAAAACAGGTTTTGACCTCCCTAGGTTGCTCTGAATGCCCAGTGATAGTAGATGGAATGAAAGGAACAAGTGTGAGTTAGATTTGGCAGTACCAAGGTTTAGTCCCAGTTACGTATAAGTCATGGAGAGTAAATAAGCAAGAGGCTGGGGGTTTAAAGCTTAAGCATGTGTAACCATGGGAAGTACCAGAGTTAAATTCCAAGGAAGGAATTTTCTTTTGAAGCGTAGAAGATGCTCATGTCAATGAAACAGCATGAGATGGTTCTAGCTTAGGCTTCACGCAGAATGGATGCTGTTTGGCTGACCGGGATTTGAAAGAGGATTATGGAAATGGTGGGTTGAGATAAAAGGCTTCCGAAAATGTAAGCCTCCGAAGTTTTTGGCAAATAAGATGTAGATCGACCTGTGAATGTAGAAGGGAAGGAGGATATGGCTGTGGATAAAAATGAGGGTAGGCCGTGTTATGATGATGTTGAGTCTTTCTAGAGATGTAGTAAATTTCAGAATGATGGGTGTGGAAGGGATTGTGAGTGGAAATAGCCTGTGGTATCTGGGACAGAAGGAGAATAGAGTTATCCTTAGGCAAGAGATTCTGGAGGTAGAGGTGCGTTCGTTCTCGTATGCCTTCTGGATAGGCACCTGAAACCGACGTCAATGCATCCAACGTATACATTGAAGAAGAAGGTCGTAATGGGAACAGGAAGTCGAGTTGGCAAAAGGGGTCATAATAATAATTTGGAAGGTAACAGCAACAGAAACCTTGTCTTTGTAAGGTACAGAATTATGCAGCGGAGTAATGAATAAAAAGTGTCCCTTTTGGGAGCGTGGGAATTTGATCAGCAGTTGAGAAGTCGGTGAATGATTTGATCAAGATGCAGGAGTTGATTCCTAGAAGGACACTTCGGACCCTAGTTTGAGTTCGCTAGGGGGTGGCATGAGTTGTGGACAGCTGCCCCCTTTCCTCCCAATGAAGGGATCTTGCCCGCTTTCTCTAAAGGGGCTAGTCCTGGTTACGTTAAGGACCTAGTTCTAGACTTGTTCAACAAAGTCTTCAAGGTTGGAAGTAGAGTGTGAATGCTGGAGTTGGCACTCTATGGGACAGCATATCCCATGTACAGGGATGTAAAATGGTTTTTGATGAAGTATTGAGGTAGGAAGAGTTGGTTCAATAGATCACCGAGAGGGTGAATTTGATACAGGACAGAATAAAAGTTTCTTAAGGTCAGCAAATGTCCTAGGCAGAGCAGAGGAGGAGACCTTTGGAGGTTGCTGCTGGGGTCATGTCTTTATGAAGGGGGACACCAGCCAAGGGTGTAGGGTAGGCGATCAGATCAAAGAAGCTGTCCCCTAAGTTTGTTGGGCCATATCGGATCTTAAGGAGGATAAGTCTAGTGGCTTATGAGATCGCCCCACCTCCCCAATTAGCAAGTCTACATAATGTATTCCACGTATCATAGCTAAGGAAGTCCCTTGCAGACCCTACTCACGTGTTGGGAGTGGACAACGTGAGGATCGGGTGATTCACCATGGGAATTTGAAGAAACCATGAGAGAAGCATATCCTTACCTCCTTCCTTGTAACCCAATTTTCGAGGACGAAAATTTTTCTTGATGGGGAGAATGTAAGGACCTGGAAAATTAAATTGGAATAAAAGTGGTATATTTAAATAATTTCGGAAGGTGTCATTATCTAAAATACAAAGTTGGTAAATGAAGTTTCGTAGTGGCAGACATCGGACGTCGCCCTTGACCTGGGACATGATCGCCTGTCGAGTAGGTTGTACATGATCACCGAAAATGCACGTAGTAGGTGGTCACCATCCTGGATCAACCAGAGTGGGTTTCAACAGCCACGCGTATCAAGGTGTGGGTTAAACCTTAGATGCGCTGTGCATGCGAACTCTATGCTTGAGCGAAAGAGATCACCCTTAGTGTAGCATGCATGGAAGAACGAAGAGAAGTGCTGATCTACTCTTGGAAATATGAAGCCACCGACGTCACCGAGTCATGTGGAGAAGATACCTTAGACGTAACATAGTGGAATGAAGGACCTCAAGGAAGGCGTGGCGATGTGTAATCGAGCATCGCCAGGGCGCAAGGCATGCAGGATCGCCTGGGCGCGAGGGGCATGCGGGCATCATCAGGGCGAGAGGTCATCGGTTGTTAACCTTCGCGCGAGAGGTCATCGGTTGTTAGCCTTCGCGCGAGAGGTCATCGGTTGTTAACCTTCGCGCGAGAGGTCATCGGTTGTTAACCTTCGCGCGAGAGGTCATCGGTTGTTAACCTTCGCGCGAGAGGTCATCGGTTGTTAGCCTTCGCGCGAGAGGTCATCGGTTGTTAGCCTTCGCGCGAGAGGTCATCGGTTGTTAGCCTTCGCGCGAGAGGTCATCGGTGGATAGTCTTCGCGCCTGTGGTCATCGGTGAAAAGGTCATCGCGCTACGTTAAGTTATACACAGAGAACGTGGGACCCAGACATCCAGCATGAGACGTTCTGCATGCGCGCCACGTAGACAAAAGAGTGGTTCAGAATAGTGACCTCAGAGTGTTAGCCTGCGCAGAGGCACGCTTAGGTGTACTGTTCAGCGAAGCGTACACGCAAACTCCCTGCAGAGTGGGTGGTGGCAGCGGTTTTTGTGGAGAAGTCAGCTTAAGATGCAAAAACCCATTTCTGAGGGAGAAGGAAAGAAACGTTGCTGTGGTTCCAGAGCTAAAGGGTGCGTTTATCTCCCTTCTCCTCCATTCTCTCCTTCGCACTGCGATTCTAGTACACCTTCACGCGGGAATACGACGAGCGACAGCCACCATTGGAGCACTTGGGTGGTTCTCTGCAAGCTCTTCAAAACCAGACTCAAGAACAGAGCCAAGGTTCTGCAAGCTTCGTTGGATTTCGGAGCCCCTGGTATTTGCGCAAAATCCAGGTAAGGGAAGCTAGACCTCTTTTCCATACGAGCCATAGTTTAGCTATCTTCTGAAGTGAGGGCGACGTGGTCGCCATTTTCGTTTTCATCTGCGTAAAATGCTCTGTTTGTGTGCTTGGGCGACGAGGTCGCCGGTTTTATATACAGTCTTCGAAACACCTCGTTTTTGAACTAGATCGCCGGTTTTGGCGCTGTTTTACGAAATCTCTGTTTTTGATGTTGTTTTGAAACTACTTGAGATTTACATGAGATATTCGAAGATCTGAAGCTTTGAAATGTTTGTTGATGTGATTTGAATCATTTACTTGAGTGGTATGATGTGTTGAATGCTGTGAATGTGGGATCGAGGCATAGTATTTTCAGGAAAGGAAATACCGTGTTGAGATTGGTTAGGAAAGTGCATTGATCAGTGAGTAACCTGTTAATGAGACGATCCTGACTCTGCTGAGATAATGGAATCACGTAGATGAAGTTATTCAGTTGGTGAGAGTCGAAGGAGGTTCGTATGAATGGGCGAGTAGTTTGAAAAAGAATGGGCTCGACTGTTATACGAATTAACCTTGTCATGCTGTATGGTGATGTGTTGAGATTCATCGTATGCTTGTGAATGTGTGAGATTTCACGGCGACCCTGTGGATGTGTGAGATTCCACAGTGGGCAGTATGACAGGTGCATGTCTCTGGATACTAAGTTCAACGCACGAGTCAATCCGGAAGTAGTGTCAAGTGTCTTGTGTTGTGAGTCAGTGGAAAGTCTGACGTGAGAAATGAGAAACTTGAATATTGATAGACACTTGATGCTGTATTGTGAAATGGAATGACTATGGGTGAATGTTGTGAAGTTTGTGATTTTGGGCGATCAGCTGAATGCTATGAGTAGCTCTACGTTTTACATGGATATTTGGAACTTGGTTTACTTTGATTGTCATGTTCATGATTTAAACTCTATTTAAAGATATCTAGCTTACCCTTTATTTTGTATTGCTCTGTGGCTGTTTTCTATTAAAAACTGTGATGATCGTGTCTTTTACACGGGAGCAGATGATCTTCCAGGGAGTAGAGCTCCTCAGTGAGTGGTCGCCGGAAGGAGATCGCCTATCTCCGTCTCTACCGGGTGATCGCCGGTTTATGCCTCCATCGGGTGATCGCCGGTTTTCGTGTCCTGATAGAAGATCGCCCGTTTTGAGGTCTTCTGTTAGAGATCGCCGTTTTAAAGTTGGAGATCGCCGTTTTCTTTTGAGACCGCCTGTCTTACTGCATTTCTTTTATTTTCGTAAAATCTTGCAAACATTTGATTTGGTTATGTATTAAACTCCCTAAGAGGAGTAACTTCATTTCTGATATATATAAATACATATTATTTTGCACTCTTCAATATTATTTGGTTACACTTAATTTCAATTATACATGGATGTATGTATTATTTTGGCGGGATGTTACAGTACAGGTGTGCCAAACAAAAATTGTACACTCTGGGTGCCAAGTCATCACCCACTTAGCACCATTGAAAACAATCTAACAGAGAGGACCACATTGAACATTTTAAAAGCTTAAGGACGGAATTGACTTTTGTCCCTTAATTCAAGGACGTAATTAATCCTATTCTATAATGCTGTCAATAACTTCTCATTATTAATGGGTTGAATTTCTGCTGCTACCTATCAAGATGCAACTTAATATAAACTTTAGTCTGTAACTTATCACAAGTACCACTAAGAGAACAATATATAATATCTTTACCCGAGTCCATTGTCAGACCATGCAGTTTCATATACTCCACCAGCAGTTTGAAATGCCATGTCAATCATATTTTGTTGGATCATTGTTGCAGCTAAGGCATATGTCACCCCTGACCATATTTCCCGAGATTGCATTGTAGACATGTCAATCTTTCCATCAGGTAACATCCCATTTACAGCACCGCGCCTCCCATCCTGTACTTTCATAACATTGTAATCATAAACCATTTGAAGTGCGCTTCTACTTTTCTTTTCTTCAACAATAGGTGAAAGACCACATGCTCTAGCATACCTGAAAAGCAAGAAATAAACAGTTCGAATAGCATTTTAGTATTGGCAAGATGAATCTCCATGTGAATTATAATTGAGGAAAACTGCAGAATTTAAACTGTTTAAAGAACTATGACATTGTTCGGATGCTTGCATTTTCTTCTTATAAAGTTTAGATTCAGAAGCTTTGCTTGTATGTGACAACTGACAACAGCCACAGTCTTTTCCTACCAAGATGACATTGCACTCTTTCAAAATTTAAATTTTTAGGGAGACCAATTAGATACGAATCTTTTTTAATGATTTCACTCCAACTTTTTCTTGTTCTTCCTCTCTACCTATAAGTCAACTCTTCTAATAATAGGCTTGCTGGCTTTAAGTCAACACCCCAAGGATTTAATGGGCCTAATTTGTGAGTTTGTGTGATATAAAGTGGGTGCTAATCTCTTTAAATTAGATGAAACTCTAAGAATCCTTCATGTTGGTTTTTCACCCACTCTATATGACAAACTTACATGGTGATTATAGTGTACCACAAAGCTGTCACAATGAAAATGCATGCAAAATTTTAGTAATGTCCTTGGTTTCTAATTCAAGTTTTAATGGATCACTGCACCATAAAACTACTTGGTAGTACTAATGTAAATAAGGGTACCACCAAATAGTTTCCAAAAGACAAAATACTGACCATTGACCAGCTAATTGATCAGCTTGAATGGATGAACTCGAACTCCCACCACTGCTATCATAATTGAAGTAAGAACCATTCCATAACTTTTCATATACAGCCTTTGCCTTTTGAAACTTCAGCCAAAAGTAATCTTCCAAACCCTTGTCACCAACTTCATGTGCCAGTGCTGATGCAGCCTGAAGTGCTGCTACCCACAGTCCACCACTATATGCACTCACACCAGACACAGACCATGTGTCATAAGTTTGATCCGGGAAGCCCTCATTCTCAATCATTCCATCACCATTCTTGTCAAATTGGTCCATATAAGCAATTGCAATATAAACAGCGGGCCACACAGCTTGTGCAAACTTCTTGTCACCAGTGACAATTACATCCCTATAAATCTGAAGAACAAATTTTGGATTCAAGTCTTTCCACCTATCTGTGTTATAAAGATTATAGCCATTTACTTCAAACCATGGATCATTGAGTCCAATATCATGAGGAACAGCACCAAGAACCTTTCTCGGTGCCCATTGGCCATCAATTAGAAGTTTCATCTTACTAGGGTCATGCATCAGTACTGCTGCAGCAAAGTCTCTTTGGATGCTGAGTTCAAGTTTTGGGAATAGCATGACTAGTGAAAAAGAAGCGTAAAAATGGACATCATAGGTATTCCACATTTTATACTCAATGCCTTCAAGATAAAGAAACTGACCAATGTTTTCTTCCCCTTCTTGGAGCAGATTTACTCCGTATGCAGACTTTGATGCAGGTGGAGAGTTTGCTTGCTCAGCTACTGAGGCAAACATTTCAAGAATGTTGATAGCAGTATCATTTTGATGTGATAAATTATTGGTACTCTCTAAACGAGATATGAGTCCATCCAAGGAAAATTTTCTTTCTCCTGTATTAACTAAGCTATTTACAGGAAGTGAACCATCTGCAAAAGAGAAAGAAAAAAAAATCATGAATTGACAATGGTAACACACTATCATGCATGCAGGGATTGCAAGAATTTCAAAGGAAAATAGACCAGACTTGTTAGCTGATAAAATTAAAAAAATTTAGAAGCCAAAGATACCTGTCCAAATTGTCCCCCCAGAATTTAAATAGTAAAGTTCATTCAAAAGGGTAGTTGGGTACCTGCACAGAGCTCTGAAAACGTCAGAGTTTGATTGTAGGAACAGGTTAGTGAATAAAGAATTGAAGATTACCATTCAGGTAGTCTCTTGTCCTCTAGTATTGGTCTTTGCCAATCATCAATCTGGGTCTCCCATTGGCAATGTTCTATGGAACAAATTCATAGAAGTTTCAATTAAGTAATTTATGGTATTAACAATCACGTATGAGATATGCCTCTGCATGGGGTTTTGCAACAAAAGTAAAGTTCTCATCTAAATTAAGAAAAACCATACCCATAATCTAGTTTTCCAGAAATCTAACTATAGATATAGTTATTATGGGAAACAAATTTAGATGGAGTTCGGCAAAGAATATTACCAATAATAGCATCATGTGCAATATCTGCAGCAGCATCTCCATGAGTACCATAGAATTTAGTGTAACGTCTGCAAACCAAGTTTTGTAGTCAGTTCTGTAGCCTAAGAACAAAGATATCATCAAACAAGTTTTCTACCATAGTACCGCCTACCTGTAATATGTCCTTCCTTCGGGAAACTTGACTTCAGGGCAGTCCCATGCCAATGAAAATGTTACAATTCGCTGAGCATCAGAGGGAACCGTCACAGTTGCTGCAATGGCTGCTCCAATAGATGATCCTGGTTCTGAGGGCGTAGCAGTTTCAGCAAAATTCAGATGGTCAAACGACCCATGCTGAAAAGAAAAATGGTACCATAGTGAAATGTTATGTAGTGTGTGTACGGATGACAGCAAGTTTAATATCCTCTAAGTTGTACCATTTTGAATGAGCATCATTAAGTCAAAGACTAAAGAAAAAGTTCTCATATTTCATCATTAATGTTTCTTGAGGGAGCAAAGCACACATAAATTCCATTATCACTCTGAATACAGGAAAAGGGCAAGGTAAACAGAAAGGAGCGATACTATCTGCATCATCATTATATTCATTTAATCAGTTCGACCATTAGCAGTAATATGATTTTAGTTTCTTGACGGTCTTCAAACTTTATACAGGTTTGCATCATATGCATTGTTGCAGAGCCAAATATATTTCAGCAATTGTAAATCCAAAGTTACAACAGCCAATCCTATGAATGAATAGGAGGCATGGGAAATTAACAAATAAGGGCCAAGAAGTGATTCTTTAAGCTTGAAATATCCTTTAAGAATTATGTTCAAAGAGATTCAAGCATTGATAATTATCAGAATGGAGAACAATAAACTCAGACATCCAAAAGCAAAGGAAACTCCAAATAGTTGCTTTAAGAAATTCTTACAGCACAATGATTAGCTTTATGTGTTACAAAACAGCATGAAGGAAAATAAAACATTGAACAAAAAAATTTCAAAAAAATACTTTTGAAATTTGAAAGCAGATATCTAACCTGTTTAACTTCATGCCACATGTCTTTGGCCGAGATACCATTATAAGAACCAGATACAACAAAGACCGGGCACTCTGAGATATGAACATATTCAGTCTCTTCTGCTGCAATTGCAAATGTGACTGGAGATCTCTCATTTGCTGTCCTGTATGTTTAATACGTCACAACAACAATTATTTGATAAAAACTAATTGTTTTCCTTTTCATTTTTTGGTCAAAAAGAGAGTAGCAAGCTCTACTTACTTATGATGTAGAAGCACGGCATGAACCCCATCATTCAACCTATATCAGAAGAAAATATGTATTGCCAGTATTAGAATAAACTATTGACGAGCTTGGGGGAGAGAGGGAGTGAATCAAATTGGCTCATCTGCATAAAGAAAGCAAACCAACTGACTATTTTCTTACATTTTCTTTGAATTAAAGTGGTTCCCAGTAAATTCAGAAATTCCTCCAACAGAATTCTGAAGCACACAGCAATTTATTTGCACTCAGAGCCCCAACAAAAAATAGAGTACTAAAAACCAAAAGATGGTAACAGTAATGGCCAACATAAAAGTATCACTTACTGTCCATGTGAAAAGCAGGGTAACATCTGCTGTCATGTTACCTAAATTTTTCAGCTGCATAAATGAAATTCTCCGCTTATTATTAACTTTATAAGCATAAAAGTCCAATAAAAAGTTATATGGAAGTCACATTGCCTACCGTGAAAGTGAAAACTGTTACAGGAAAGCTACTGTCCTTGTAATTATGAGGTATAACAGGTGAAATCTGATGACAAGTTATTCTCAAAGCTGGGTCAGGTTCTGTATTTGAACAGAAAAGTTGATAGATGTGAGAGATAGAGTGTACAATAATGGAATCGAAACTATGCCAACTAGCCTAGCTTACCCTCGTATATTGTCCAAGCCCTTGGGTACAAGGCATGATATGTGGAATTGTTTCCATTTATATTCCAATCCCATGATTCAATCCCTGACACTGGATTTTGTCTGAATGAAGTTCATGCATAATTTTTTAAATTATATTCAAAGAATTTAAATCTGCCATTCAAAATAACTAATTAGAGACCGTTAAGTTACAAGCAATCTATAAAGACTTACTTTATTATCTCTTGCTTCCCAGGGCAAAGTACACTACAATATTTTTCACCACTTGGACGTGAAACAAAAACCTGAGATAACCGTCTTTCTTATGTCAGAAAAGGTAATATTATTTGCATTATGAAGTAAAGAAAATATAATTAAATATGAATGTCTCTTTTTTGTTTAACAAATCATTACAGACAAAATAATTTGTAAAAGATACTTGAACTTCAAGAAAGACTAATCCAGAAACTTGAGTTTAACTCATTCATAACCACATTCCATGCTAGAAATGTCAATATACAGATGACTAAAAGACATTCTTGGATTTAAGGGATTTAAGGGTAACCAGTTAATTGACACGATATAAACAGCCAGGTTAACCAAAATGCTATAGCACTTAATCCTTAATTACAATCCCAAATTTTGTCATTATGTTCAGTGCAGATTGGAGACAACTGTTTAGTGTTGGCATCAGGTAGTTATGCACATCAGGTAGATGCACACGTTCTTTTTGTCCACATTTCAAGCATAGGCCTTTTATGTGAGGAGACCTAGCATATAAAAACAGTGGTCAAACTTTTCCTTTATAGTTTATTCTTTAAGGCAGTGGTACTTATGTAAGTATTATGCTCAAAATGGGAACAAACCACCTCTTAAGACACAAACGAATGCTTATTTCTTCCATTGCCAAGAATAGAATCTATTTGAAAAGATTTTAGGGAAAAAATCAAAAGTAGTATGAAAGGTAAAGAAGAAACGGGAGAGACACATAGATGTTACTCACAAAACATTATCATATCACAGCCTACATTATAACTATAATGTGCATTGTTGATAAACAATTCAATTTCTTTCATTACGAAGAAATAGAATCTATTTAAAAAGATTTAGGGGAAAAATCAAAAGTAGTGTGAAAGGTAAAGAAGAAACGGGAGAGACACATAGATGTTACTCACAAAACATTGTGATATCACAGCCTGCATTATAACTATAATGTGCATTGTTGATAAACAATTCAATTTACTGAACTTGTAAAAAAGATCGGACATTTTTTGCTCGTCACAGTGTGAATAAACATCACATTGTTATATTGACATGCAAATTCTGGCATCATTGTTTGTAAGGTCTGAATATCAAATTTCAAGGGAATACAGTCAATGTCAGACGGCTAGGATTGCTAGAAATGTTTAAAAGAAAGCAACAAGGTATCTTCCTGATCATACAGAAAGAGTAAAACTTACAGAAAACTGATTTGCTAAAACTGGTTTCTCTTCACATATTACAGGGAATAGTTGCCAACGCTGAAATTCACCTCTGAAACTTCTTCCAATACTTCCTGCTCTGTACATCAGTTTGTCAAAAAAAAAAAAGCATATTATTTACACAAATTATCCAAAATGTTCTGGATATGCTGAAATCAAGCAAATATAAATTGGATACTAATGATGCTGTTAACATTATAATATCCAGGTTGTCACATACCAATCAAATTATTTTTAACATTTTATCACTGTATTATTTTAGTAGCCTGCTGAGTTATTTCCCATAAATATGCTGTAAATTTCTGTAACGCGGCCCTATAATTTCTCCCTTGTACAATTACTAAATTACTATTTAATGAGCAAGGCCTAAATAAGGAGAGTAGTGTTTTTTCCCAAAACCACACTCTTGATATTACCAAGATGACTCGTGTGTGCGTGTGTGTGTTTGACAAATGTAATGTGATTGTAAATTATTATATGATTGATATGATTAGAAATAAAAAATATACCTACCAACATTTTAAAAATAAATCCAATTTGCACCTGTGGTGATAGCAAGATAACAAGTGATTACACATTTTCCACGCACAATATGCACATGTTTCATATTACAACTACAATATTTCAAACCAAAATTCATAACCTAATTCGTTGAAGGTAACATTAAAAGGCTCATGTCACAAGGACGGTCAACTTAATCTTGTGCTTATCTTTTGGCTTGAGCACATGGAAGAGATATGTTACTTAATTAAAGATTGAAGATTTACACAATAGCTCATATTTATAGAGAAGGAAAATAAATGTGCACATTGCATTACGTGGTATTAGAAACTTGGGTAGCTTTTGGTGGTTTGGGATTCCATGGTTTCTCGTGATTTCTTCAGAGACCATTTTGGCGTGGCCCTCCACTTTTGTTTTGTATTGTTTCTTTATTATTTTAAATAATATTTAGGTATACATACTGCATACGATTGTTACTGGCTAGAATGTGAGGCTACTTGGAATTGTTGTCAGTATAGAGATGTTTTTGCATACTTGTTTCATAAAAAAAGAAAAAAAAAATACTTACCCAATACCTCCCAAAGGAACACCATGACAAAATGTCACGCTACGTTTGGCAAAAGGATCAATTATTCCAATCTGCAAGAAAGATATAAGCAACAAATAAACGCAGAAAACAGTCACAGAAAAATAATCAGAGATGGATTCTTCATAGCACTAATCGGTATACGATGAAAACCTATAGATAAAATAAGATTACCCTTCCTTTGGCAGCTTCTTCCCGACAATGGTGCCATAATCGATAACCAATTGGAGCCTACCAAATCAAAGAATAGTCTCGTCAAATTCCTGAAGCTCCTAATTTTTTAATATAATGCAAACATAGGTGAAAAAAAAATGACAGTTGATATATCATATACCCAATAGGGATAACACTGCAGAGCATCAAAGTATATGAAAGGGGAGGTTACATTGAAGGGTCTTGTCCTAAAACAGAAATCAAGAACTGAGTCCCTTAGATTTAAATTGTCTTAAAGGGTAGGGTTGTATGAGATATCAACATTTTATAAATATTTGAGAGAAGTTGAGTATGATTAGATAAATTGAAGTCAAAGAAAAAAAAATGTTGGAAGTGAGATAAGCAATAAGGAGAAGTTTATGAGATGCAGAATGAA
The DNA here is from genome assembly GCA_013389735.1 of Phaseolus lunatus. NCBI lineage: Eukaryota > Viridiplantae > Streptophyta > Magnoliopsida > Fabales > Fabaceae > Phaseolus > Phaseolus lunatus. Next base: position 11,299,328 of record CM023859.1, on the reverse strand, counting down.
GATTTATGGTGCAATCTCTCGTAACCATTGTTGCATGAATAGGATTACCAGATGAAAAATATCCTTTAAACATAAGGAGATTTCGGATGAAGCATTTCCATGGGAGTTTAATTTTCGGTGCCAGGTAAGTGCAGGAGGATTTCGTGGGTGAATCTTTGGCAATCATGAAACAAAAAAGAGATGTTAAAGAATGAATGAAGCATGATGAACAGCATGATGAGATGGGTAGTATAAGATGAACCTTGCTAGTAGAACACTTATGGTCTCCCATCTTCACTTCCCTTGCCTTCCTTCGATATGGGATCCAATTTAACTAAGCTTATTCTCAAATCTAATTCAACGGTTTTTTTGTAATAGTCTTTTTTACTCTTAATATATATTTATTTGACTGGTTTATAGTATAGTTGACCAAAACTATAAACAACTTTGTCTAACTTTAAATTTATTGATTTTTTATTAATATTTTTATTTTAATTTTATAAAAGTAATTAACTATTATATTAATTTTAATATTTGTAAGATTATTTTTCAATCTTTTATGTAATTTAAATTAAAAAATAACAGTGTAAATTAAAGTAATTAATGTTATGTGAAAATTATACATAATAAAAATTATAAAAAAATAATGTAACACCAATTTTTATTATACATATTATTATATTTATATGTATCTTTTTATGCTTTATTATAAAACTAAATTGCAATTTTAGTCTCTCTCTAATTTTCAATCACTGATTTTGGTCTTCCATTTTTTTCAACCACTTGAGTTGTCTGTTTTGGAAAATTCATAATTTTGACTCGGTCCTAAAATTTACATAATTTTTTATATTTACATCATTTATTTATATTGTCTTAACAAATCGTTAAGTATTAAATATATCCATAGTAACTTGTTATTAATCATCTTACTAGTCTAAAAATTAAAAATAATATATTAATATAGTTTTCAATTACAATTAATCACGAGGATTCCTGGGGAGTGAATGGAAATATTATGAAACTGATAAATGAAGATAATTAAAACAAAAAACTGAAGAAATCAAATTCAAGAAATAACCATGATAAAAAAAAAGCCAAATGTATTCAATCATTTCATATATAAAAACTAAGAATTGGAGAAAATTGTGGAGATGGATGGTAGGTGAAAGGAATAAAAAATTAGCAACTAGAAATTCTAAAGCAAATTTGCTACAGCTGGAATTAGGAGATAAAACAAGAATTAGAGACTTGTTGAATCTAAAAAGCCTATGCACTTGGTTTCCTTTGCCACAAAAACTGATATTCAGCCAAAGAGATTCGTTTGGTTGGGAGAGAAGAGACTTAGTTCAACAAATGTACCATCCCTGTCCCTATCCCTTTCCAGTGTCTGACATGAAATTGAACCACCTTTAGTTGATGCATCAGAATACCTGTTATTCCCCTCAACAACATCTTTATCTTCTTGGTGACCCTGATTAGCAATAAGAGACATGGTATCATTACAATCAACATTCAGTCTCCAAGCATCTAACTCTGCTAAATTCCCCAGGGCTAAACTATCTGCAACTGGACGATACACAAGCATACACATGCACACCCCAGCACAACACACAAGGGCAAGAAAACCCAAGAAAACAAAGGCTTCAAACATAAAATGCTCAGGTCCAGATAAAACAGATAAACCAAGGAAAAGAACCCTTAATGGAAGGAAACCAGAAACTGAGAGTATCAATGTGTAAATCCTCTTCTGCAAACCCTTATTAATAACTAACTTCAAAATCCTATTTCCAAGCCAAAAAAGGTAGGAGGTCAGGATAATGGCAAAAAGGCCAAGGAGAAGGGTACTGAGTAAAGGGTAAGTGCAGAGGGTTATGTCATGTTCTTTATCAATTGAAGAGGCAGCACCTGCACTTGTAAAATAATGAGGCAACTTTTCTCCAGAACCATTCTTATTCTTGTTTAACTGAGGTCCAACCAAAATGACAAAAAGTTGAAGAACAAAAACTGGGAAGCAGCAGACCAGAATATAACCGGCTGTCTTCCCATTCCATTTTCTGTTCATAATTCCAGTGTCCAATGTCTGCAAGGGTGCACGGAGGAGAAACACGAGTGTGAGGAAGAGACACGGTTCTGCAAATCCCAGATTTGATACAATGTAGCATTTGCAGATGGTTTGCTGCCATTTTAAGTGAAGACCACGTCCTAACAAACTTAGCCGAATAATCTCACCAAGACCCCACCAGATTGCAAACAAGATAAATGCTATTCTGATGATCCAAGGACCACTAAAATAGCTGAGCTGAACAAAACCCCTACGATTAATGCGAGAGCGAAAGTAAAATGAGTATGCAATGCACAACAACCCCAGAAGAAGCAATATGGCTACTAAACAAATTGTGACCACACTGAATGCATCGGCAGCAATTCTCGTCAGGGGCATTACCCGAATTACAGCTTTCAAGCATGCTCTCTGATAGCATATGGATAAAAAAAGTCCTCTGATGTGATCGTTTTCTTTCCAGAATTGAACTGTAACTCGCTCAGTTCTCAGTATTAATAATAGAAGACAATGATGAAAACAGATCAGACATTCATTACGACTCCAACTGAACAACTAGCTCCCTTTCACCCATCTAGCTCAGAACATGTGTGTTGTGAAGTACCTAAGAAAAGAAAAGCGCATAAGGAAAATTGGAAACAAATTAACAACTGAATTGTATTAAAGAGAAAAAAAAAAGTTTGATAAAGAAGGCAACATATTTGCATGAATGAGAGATTGGGGGTGAAGTTGAAGAGAAGAAAGAGTAAAGGATGAACAGTAATTGGGTTTGAACATAAACTGGATTCTGACTCTGACAGAGAGACATACAAAGCAATAACCAAGTAAGTAACGAATTAAGCAAGCGAATCTGAAACATGGTTGGTTGAAGAAAAATTGAAATGGGTTTGCATTAGACTAAAAAATGGAAGAAGAAAGGAAAAGAAAAAGGCTGAAGAAGTAAGAAATGAGAGAAGGAAGGAATGAAGAACTTACGAAGGGATGAGGGTGTTGGATTTGATGGATCTTGACGATGAGAGTGAAGGATGAAGAAGAAGTGAGAAATGAGAATCCAAAGACTCTCTATGTGTTGTGTTGTGTTGTGCTGTTCCAAATTCCAAATCATAGACACACATGTTGTCTCCAGCCTGTCTCCAGCTGTCTCACCACAACTCTGCCTTTTTTTTTTCTTAAATAAATACTATTTTTCTCATAATATGTCAGCCCACACTCAACCCACCTCCAACATTATACATATTTTTATTTTACTTTCATCATTTATATTTTTGTACCTACATTATATATTATTGATGTAAAAAATTCTAAATATTTTTCCTTTTAACTTACTAAACCAACTAATTCTATCTACAACTGGTACTCATATATCATATTCAGTTCCTCTTATTTGTTAGATAAATAAAATTCAAATACGATGCCTGCATCTGTAGAGTTAATAATATCATATTATGCCAAGAAGTTATCTTGTCCCATATTGAAATTTAATTAGGTGCAATTCAAAATTTTCAATGTGGCTTTGTTTAATTTTTGAATAGGACTAGGAGATGTGTAAATTTGTTAGAACTCCTCATGTAAAGTCCTCTACTAAAAAGTGCACAATATCTCCTTTTACATTAACATTAGGTATGATTAATGGTTAATGTTTTGTTTGAATTAAAGATTGAATATGTGAGAATTTGAGCAAGTTAATTTAAAGTATATAAAATAGATTATGAAAAAGAAAAAAAGTAAGATTAGAGAATTTTTATTTTTTTCAAAATGTTAAAATGTAAGTTTATAAATTTATTATTATTTTTAAAATAATTAAAAAATAAAATAAGAGATATTTTTTATAAATGTTAATTAAAATTTTGTACATTATTTTTTTATCGTTTAATAATTATTTTTGAAAAAAATACAAGATATTTAACATTCTCAATCATCAAAAATTATTAAACAAATAAATTTTTTAATATTATATATTAAATTTAAATATTGAAAATTATAAATAAAGTTTGAATACATTTTAAATGCATTAAATGACATAATTTAAAAATCTAAAAATATTTATATAATTGATTATCAAAAAATATAAGGATAACATAATTCATTATCAACTAAAAATATAAAAATATAAAAATAATTAATTATAAAATAAATATAAATATTAACATAATCTACTGTCAACTTAAAAATCTAAAGATAATCGATTATAAATATTAGAACAAAGATTTTATAATTGATTAGTGATTAATCGATTATATTAATACTTCATAAACATCTTTTACAAATTACGAGATCATTCCATGCATAATATTCTTTGGAACAACGTAAAAATAAGTGTAAACAAATTAGGATAATCACTTAATGAAATGCATTTACGTGTAAATCCACTTATTTCTTAATTGATTGGAGATGTATGAAAATCATCATTCCCTATATATTCGCGTTCTTCCATCCATGAAAATCAATGATCAACATCTCTACATTTCCATCCAGTGCTACAATAGAGCCGCAGATTCAAATAAAGTGTAAGAAGAGAGATAACAAATTAGGGAACTTTTTTTACTATAATTTTTTAACTTCTTTCTCACACTCATGTGGTGCTTAGTGTACAAGTGTTATGTTGTAACAAAAATAAAATATTTCTTCCTCCATCTTCACATCTTTTTCCGATCCATAATATAAAATTTTTTATCATATTTTTGTTATCATTTATTTGAAATAACAAATTACATAATTTATAATATTCATATTAATTTATACGGAACAAAACTGTTATAATCTAGTACATAATCAAAGTACTTTGAATTACTTGATATATAACATAATTGCATTATTTTTAAATTACATAATTTATAATATAATTCAGATTTTATTAGTCTTAAATGTTAATTATTAATTCAAATTTTATTACTTTTAAATTATTTACGTATTGCATTAATTGTTGTCAGTTTATAGGACAGTTAGTATTCTTATTTTATAGCTTTCAGTAATTGTAATTTTATCATATATATTATTGAAGTAAATCAAAATGTGTAAAGCAGTTCAGCAATTTTGCAATTATGTTCAATTAGTTCCTATAACTTTTTGCCTTCTATTATTTTCTTCAATTAGTTTCTACCGCTGGTATCAGAGCCAGTCTGTTATCATAAACTCTTCCCCATTATTGTCCCTATCTTTGATGGAAAAAATTACAATTGATGGTGTGTGCAAATGAGAGTTTTATTTGATTATCATGAGTTATGGGATGTTGTTGAGAGTGGAGTGTTTGCATTAGTTGATAATGCAACTGAGGCGCAACGAGTAGCGCATCATGACCAAAAGAAGAAGGATAAGAAGGCTTTGTATCTCATCCATTAAGGGATGAATGACGAGACGTTTGAAAAGATAGAAGGAGCAACAACTACAAGTGAGGCTTGGACCATTTTGTCAACCAATTATAAGGTGATGACAAGATCAAGAGGGTGCGTCATTCATCCCTTGATGGATGAATGACGAGACGTTTGAATAGATAGAAGGAGCAACAACGTGAGGCTTAGACCATTTTGTCAACCAATTATAAGGTGATGACAAGATCAAGAGGGTGCGTGTTCAAACCCTAAGACGCCAATATGAATTGTTGCAGATGGAAATCACAGAGACTGTTGATGTCTATAAAAATAAAGTTCTTGCCTTGACAAATCAGATGAAGACCAACGGTGAAGCACATTCGGAGCAGACAAAGGTGGAGAAGATTTTGAGGTTTTTTAACTCCCAGATTTGAACATGTTGTCTTCACAATTGAAGAGGCCAATGACATTTCAACAATGACAGTAAGGTTATTGTACAGTTCCCTACGAGCGCATGAGCAGCAGATGAATGACAATAAGATTGAAAAACCAATTGAACAAGCTTTACAATCACAAGCCTCAATTGGTAGCTCCTCACGAGGCATAGGACGTGGTCGCAGAGGACGAGGAGACATGTATAATAAATCAAATCAAACCAAATCAAATGTGGAGTGCTATATCTGTCATAAACATGGCCATTGTGCAAATGAGTGCAAATCAAATGTGGAATGTTAATCATGAACAAGATGAAGAGGATCATGCAATACTAATGGTAGCCACAACAAATGAAACTCCAAACAATCAGACTTGGTATTTGGATACAGGTTGCACGAATCATATGTGTGATCAGAAGGAGTTGTTTGCAGATTTGGATGACTCATTTCGCACAAAAGTGAAATTCGGTGATGGCATGGCAGGTACATTTCGGTGACTAGAAAAGGGCGAATTCTTATCACATTGAAGAATGGTGATCACATGTACATCTATGATGTTTATTATGTACCTTATCTAAAGAATAATATTCTCAATACGGGACACTTATTGGAGAAAGGTTATTCGATTTTCATGAAAGACCGGATTTTGCACTTGAAGGACGAAAATGGACGAGTACTTGCAAACGTGGAGATGGCGAAGAATCGAATGTTCAAACTCAACTTAAAGAGTACATTGTCGGAGAAGTCCCTTTGTGATGACAAAATTGAGCTTGAAGGTTTAAGGGAAAAATCAAATAGCTTGGAAGAATTGTGCAATTTATTGATTAATGAAAAGCATAATTTTCTGAATGAAAAGAGTGGACCGGTATCTCAATTAGAGAGTGTCGAAGTAAAATTTGGTAACCTAGAAAGAAGGTTTACAAAATTGGAAGAAAAATATGTTGATATGGAGAAAGAAAAAGAAAGTAGAGTCAATCAAGTTAAAGAACTCCATTTGTTACTTTTGGCACAAAAAGAAAAGTTGAATGAATTACAACCCAAATTAGAAACCCATTATAATTTTACAAAGGTAGAACCAAAGGTCAGTGACAAGTATGTTCCATCTTTTGTTATTGTTGATGAGAGTGTAGGAAATATCTCAGATGGTCCAGTTACGAGATACAATAAAGTTCGTTGTGACAATAATGGTTTTGATTTGGGAAAAGACAGTAAATGGAATGCTGTCAAGGCATCATCTGAAAGGGACATATGGTCTAATCATCATGTTCCAAGCTCATTGAAGCCAGAGTCTTTCTTAAATCCTTTTAATTCAAAGGGTGAAAGTGCAAAAGATTTTGTTTGGGAGACTAAAAGTGTTTCAAACCAGAATTCTGCATGGGTTTGAAGAAAATTGAAGTTGCTTCTAATCCAAAAGAGTGTGGTGATTGTTGGAAAAATATTGAAAATGTGGGTGATGATAACATTCAGAAAAGCAATCTGAATGAAGAATAAGAAATGTTTGAGTTTAAGTAATTGTAATTTTATTATATATATTATTGAAGTAAATCAAAATGTGTAAAGTAGTTCATCAGTTTTGCAATTACGTTCAATTAGTTTCTACAACTTTTTGTCTTATATTATTTTCTTCAATTAGTTTCTACAAAAATAATTAGTTATTATATTGACTAAATTAGATATTATTTTAGAGATTACAAAAATTATTAATATCTAAATTAATTTATATTATTATAGGTAGTTTATAAATTGATATTTAATTAGCTATTAAGGTTTTAACTACTAATTATTTAGATTCTAAAGTTGGTAACTAATTAGATATCAATTTATAAATTATTTATCAGTAATAGAAATTAATTTAGATATTAATAAATTTTTTTCTAAAATAGTATATAATTTAATCAATATAATAATTATATTTTTGTTTTTAAAATTAGTTTTTAATTAATATTTTTTTTCTGTAATGATTGTGAATAATTTTAAATTATATAGTTCAAAAATATCCTAAATTATATATTCTAAAATCTAGTTTTCAAATTAATTATAAGGTGTTATTGAAGAAAAAAAAAACACGTGTATGAAAAGTAGAAGGAAAAATTACGAGGGTCCAAAATTAGATGAAAAAACCTCAAAACATTTGTTTCACAACTCCCTCACATGTATCTAACAAACATGAAACATTAATAATAATGGATTCTTATCCACTAGTGAATAATATATTTTAATTATTTTTTACATTTTATAATGAATATATATAATAAATTATCGTTGGATTGTACTTTAGCCAAATAATTTAGTGATCCAATTATCATAATATGGATCTAATATTTATAACTATCAATACTCTTATACAGTTTAGGAAGTTATGAGTTATTCATTTGTTTTGTCTCGTTGTGTTGCTGATCTTAGTTAATGATGTCGCGAGATCTTTGATCGGTGAGGGTAAAGTACCTGCATAGGTACTTTAATATTTAGATTAGAGTTTGATATGAGGTAGGTGAGAATAATAAATGTTGTTTAATACGTACTTTTGTCTCGAATGATATGCACATTTATAGGGTGTTAGGCCTATGATACTAGGCCTAAATTAACGTAGGTTCCTGGTTTAACTTCAGAGTTAGGATAATGTCTCGTACTATATATTGTAGTCATAATGTGTTAAAGAGTGTTTGTTGAATTTATGGAAGTCATGTCAGCCACGTTACCCGAGAAAGGTATTTAGTTAATGATCTTGATTGAAAGGATCTTAGTGTTGTATACAAGAAATATAAATTTTTGCGATAAAAATTTAATGATAAACATAAATTTTATCACTATTTATATATTATTTATGGCTATTTTTTTTATTTGTTACAAATATTATTTATAGTAGTGACAACATTTCTAAAATGTCACAATATTTACATTAAAAAATTAAAATATACATATTATAAATAATTACTAAAACGGTTATATAATAAATTATTTTTCTTATAATAATAAGAATATAATTAATATAAAATGTATTAAATATTTATAAATTAATGGTTATTTATTATCAATAATAAACTATTTATTATTAGCATGTTAAAATATGTCTCAATAATAATGTATTATATTTTTACTTTTATATATTTAATAAAAAATTACAAGCACATGTATTTATATTAATGAAAAATATATATTTTTATGTTATTTTATATTTAAATTTATGATTTTTTTCATAAGTTAAGGTTATTTGCATTTTATGATAATACAATTAACAGTGATAAATATAAAAAAAATCACTGTTTATATATTATTTGTTATTTGTCACTATTTTTTATCAAAATTAAAAAATATATATGTCACAAATAATTATTTATTAATATAAAAAAAATTATTTTTTCTTTTGACAATAATATAATTAATAATAATTTGATTGAATATTTATAAATTAATAGCAATAATATAATATTAATTTTTTTATTATTATATCACTAATAATTGTTAAAAAAATATTAAATTTGTTATACTTTCAACTTAAACCCATGACCTTTTATTGAGACAATTTTATTACTGTGACTATGCCACTTTATAATTACATAATAAATGTCACAGATTCATTCTTATGCGTTTAATAGAACATTTACACATATATGTATTTATATAAGTCACAAATTAATAGAACATTTACACATATATGTATTTATATAAGTCACAAATTAATAAAATATACACATGTATGTATTTTTATAAGTAACAAAAAAATATTAAATTTAAGTTATTTTAAATTTGAATTTATTATTTTTTTCATAAATAAAAATTATTTTTATTTTGTGATAATATAATTAATAGTGATAAATATAAAATTTTTCATTATTTATATATTACTTGTGACTATTTTTTAATTTATTAATAAAAAATATTTAAAATGACAAAATATACATGTTACAAATAATTATTTATTAATATAAAATATTATATAATAAGTTTATTTTTCTTTCAATAAAAATATAATTAATAAAAAAAACTACTTGAATATTTATAAATTAATAATAATCATATAATTTAAAATATTAGATAATATCAATTTCATTATTTTTATATCACTAGTAATTGTAAAAAAAAAATATTAAATTTGTTCTACTCGACCTTTTACTCCAAATAATTTATATTATTAATTAACATATTCACATCAAATTTAAATTACACATATAAAATTTAAATTGCCTAAATTTGTCATTTTCTCTCTCTATATATATAAATATAAATAAATAATAGTTATATGGATAGATGAATGGAAATAAATAGATAAATATTATTCACTCAAATTTAGACTATTAAAATAACTAATAATATTGTTTTCTTTAACATCTCTTAAATCAATACTTGCATCATCACTTTCTTTATCGTTATCATCATCAATAATTTCTATGTGCATCATTGGATTTTCATTAATTATGAATTGGGCTAAGTCATTTCTTCCAAGCAATAGAATTAGTTTGATATCTCATTTTCCCATCTTCATTAAGTCTTTGTTTGCTATTCACTCGGATTGAAAAGCGAATAAAATATATGTTTGTATTATTCAATTGCAAAGAGAGAAAAGCGAATACTTGTGGGAGAGGAGTAAAAAGAGTCTTTGGTGTGCAGCGAAGAAAGACAATGAAACCAACAAAAAATTATATAATATTACTAAAAAGTTAAAATTACCCTTCACTTTTTATACATATAAAATAACACTTTATATATTACAATAATAATAATAAATTATAAAAAATAATAGTAAATATAAATATAAATTACATATTTAATAATAATTAAAATAAATTTATTAAATAATAATATTAACAAAAAAAATTAATTTTAATTTGATTTTATGAAAATGTTTTTTTAATGTATTTATAATAAAAATAAAATTATTCTATAAAAATAAATATTTTTTTACATCAAATATTTTAATTAACTTAAATCTATACAAAAATATCTTATATTTTATTATTCAAATATTTTTAAAGATAAGAGTAAATTTGTAAACTTACAGTTTACACATTTTAAAAAAATAAAAAATTTCCTTACAACCATTATATCACTCACAAATTTCAATAAACTTTTTTCACAAATTCACTCTAACATACCTTATTCCAAACAACCTCACTTTCTTTACACTTTCCTCTCATATCACTTCAAATTCACTTCCTTAAATATTTTCCCCAATCCAAACACAACCTAAAAAATCTATCTTTGTGTCACCTCACTTCTTTAGTAGTATTAGATATCACAAACAATTGTTGTAACCTTGGAGCTAAAGGAAAATAACGCATAACCTTTTGAGGTAACTTTTTGTGTGGATCTTTATATCGGGAAAATTTACAAGTTGAAGAAGAAGTTGATTTCAAATACTCACCTTGATAAAGAATGCAATCATTCACAGAAACATATATTTATTGTAATCATGTCCAAGTTCACGAATAATTTTTTAGCCTCAAAGTACGATTTTGAAACTTTATTTCCTTGTAGAAATGCTTTTGCTAATGAAGTAAGTATGACATCGATTGCTTTTGCGCTCAAACCAAAATGATATATGATATTCATTAATTGGACCATAAATGATAACTTGGAGAAGTTTTCACAACCAGAAGATATTTTTTGTTCAAACACCATAAGTAGGAACTAGAGAAATTTAAGAGTGTTGGTATTTGAGTATCAAATGAGAAGATTAAGTGAATAATTCCTAAAGAATCAATAAGTTTTTGAGCATAGGTTAAAATATCAAAAGATAAGTTTGTTAGTGAATGTTGGTCATTCAATTGGTTATAACGAAATTAGTTATCATGTATATATGGATATTCAAGTTGTTAGGATTGTAGATAAATATCTTTGCATATCTTGGAAGCAGGTAGCATATATTTAAATATTTCATAGTCAGATAGTATGAACAAAAAGTTAGTATGTAGACATCTAATTATGAGAAAAAACATAATTATTCTCTTTAAAATTAAGTTTTTTAAAAAATATATAATAAAACATATCACTAACATCATAATATATACTTATTTAATTATAATTATTACTTTTATTATGTACAAGATAATCAATTAAAAAACACAATAACATATAAATATAATCATATTTAAGTTAATATATAATCAACACCTATTTCTAAATAAAATAAGAAAAACAAGTATTACTTTATTAAAAAATATAAAAGTTGTAGATCTCATTTATTAACCTTCAACCCACCATAACAATATTTAAAAAATATATATCAAATTATATATTTATCTTTTCTTATTCTCTATCAAATTATATATTTACCTTTTTTATTATATTAAATTAGTGGGAACACTGGTGCTCTCATGTCTGTGTATCCGTATTTTTTATTTTTATTATTTGTGTTGCACTTTCACATATGTGTATTCACATTATTTATTTATTTGTATATATCTATTTTTAATATTAAAATTCGAATAAACAATGTCATTATTCGCAAACTTATATTAAGATATAAATTTATAGTTCATTTTAATAAATATGAATACATATGAGAAGACGCATAAATAATCTAAATACACCTATAGATAGATTGTGAAGGAAACATACCCAACATAATAGTTATATTTAGTAAATTTATAAAAGTCAAAATTAGAGCATAGAAGAAAACACTAATTTACAATGTCATGGTTTTCCAGTAATAAATTCTAAGATACCAAATAAAGATTAAAATATCTCATTTTCTGTGTTATTCAAAAGTCTGCGTCTTTTAGTATTTGATAATGCTTGTGTATTTTCTTTTTTTAATATTTGTAGTAACTGTGTATCCGCATTTTTAAATATTTGACTGTATATCTCCATTTTTTAATTTTTATCATAAGTGTATTTGCTACCTAATATATATTTAAAAAAATAAAAATATACATGCACTATCAAATATTAAAAATTATAAAACACAATCATGTCAAATATTAAAATATGCATATATATATATATATATATATATATAAATTTATGGTAAAATTAGAAAATGTCAAAAAGTATGTGTTTTTGTTAATAATAATAATTAGTTAATTATTGAAATTAGAGATTAAAAAAATAACAAATAATATATTATTTACTATTCGACACTTTGATTTTTTTACGATACAGTATTTTTGATGTTGATTTGTTAGGATTTGATGTTGATTTGTTAGGAAAATCTTATTGAAGAGAAATAAAGAAAAAATTATTTTAAAAAAAATTATTTTTTAAAATAATTAATTATAAATATATAAATTTCAAAGCAATTATTTTATGCACAACTAATTATATTAACATAATATATAAATATAGTTATTAATGAAAGAGATATAATATGTACGCTTTTTCAGATTTTTAATATTTATAAATATTATAAATATATTGCACCTCTCTCAAAATAATCAAAATAAAATAATCCTTTTTATATATAAATATATATGATCCTGCCGCTGACTCGAACGAGGAGGATATGCCTCGTCACTCCTTCGTCTAGCCTTCTACAACTGCGCGTTCTGCAAGAACGCTCCAAGAACCTTCGCCGGAACTCCAAACGATGTCTGCAAAACACACAGACGGCGCCTCTAGCGGCCGTTGTAGCTCCAACGCTCAAGTCAGGCAACCGGAACACCAAATCTCTCTGTGTAATTTCTAGAGTTTGAAAACTGAGTATTGTGTTTTGTGTTTCGTAGCAAGTTCTGCGTACCTTTGCTTGGTGTTCTTCTGCCCATTATATGGTCTTAGGGTCTACTGGCTAGTCTAGGGTTTACTTGATTACTTTTGCACTGCCAGCACCCACTTCTCTGGGCAACCTTGCGTGTGGGTTTCCTCTACTTGAGTGGAAAGTCTGGCAGGATGGCCACGTGGGCGCCTCTGCACGCACTCAATCTCTGGGAACACCTTCACGGTCCACGTGCCAGGCATGCAGCCTCACTGGGAAGTCTAACGTTGATGGGTTCTCGTCCCAACAGGATTCTGCACCTAACTGTGCCTTCCCAGCCTCATGCATGGTCGTTTCGTGACTAAGGCCACTCCCTGCCTGTGGGCGCTTTACTGATCACTGGTCGCGTTGTTCACATCGCCGTGGCCGATGTCACCTCGCCACACCCTGTTGGCGATCTCTCATCGCCCTTGTTTGTGACGAGGACTCGTCGCCTCGCTCTCGTGATCGACCCCTCTGAGGGCTCATTGACTTCTCTTGTGCCGACCTCTCATCTCTTGACCGACGTCCGAGGTATGGCCACTGAAGTCTGAGGTCTGGCCACTACAACTCCCTTGCGGAGTAACTTAGCACGTTTCTTCTCCCAGAGTGAGTTGCATGCTCCCAGGAGAGCACCAGGTGTGGTTGGTCTAAACGCACTCACCAGGAGCTGTATCCTGCATGCATGGTCTCAACGCTCAATACCATGCACGTAATGGGTCTAAGAGAGTCAGTGATCACTGACCAGTTTACGAGCTCTCTTATACCATCCTCATGCACGACCCACTGGCGAGCAGCTCTTCTTCTTCTGGTTGGGAATCCTGCGAGGTGCCTGCGTAACGCTCTCACTGGGAGCCTGTGTCCCAGCTTAACATGTGTTAGCAAGAAACACCGATGACTGATCTGCTTCTGGAATCATTCGAGGTGCATGCGTAACGCTCTCGCTGGGAGACTGGGTCCCAGCTTAATTGCGTGTTAGCAAGAAACCCGATGACCAGAACCCGATGACTGATCGGCGCTTCTGTACCTTTTCGCGATCTCCTTCCAGGCACTCCTTTAGGCACTGATCTGCTGGCGGTGGTCACTCAGCAACTGACCACCGATCACAGCTCTGAATGATCTCCACCCTGATTCATCTGCTATCTTATTCCACGTGTCACCCTGTGAGTGGTCCACGTTGTCATCTGCTGCTGACGTCATCGACTACCGATGACCGACCGGATCAATATATTACCTGATTTTGATATATTAAAAATTTTATAATATATTTTAAAATATTAAATTTAATATATTTTAAAGATGTATTAAAAATTAAGGAAATCCAAGTTTTGTTTTAGAGAGTAGATAGTCTTTTATCAGTGAAACTTGTTATTATAACAAAACTATTATATGTTTTTGTTAGTTGATTGCGCTTCTACTTCTTTAAAAACTTTGTTTTAATAAAATAAATTTATAAAAGATAAAAGTCATGATTCAATAAAATTTCATGGAGAATAGTATTTTCTACACCAATAATTACAAAATTAAATTTTGTATAATAATTATCCAGACTAAATTATTTTGAGTGAATTTTTTGAAATAAAAAAGTTACACAGTATTTATTAAAAAAAATATCTATTATTTTTCTAATTAAATTAAAATTATATTTTGTTACCTTTTATTTTAAATTTTACTTCTAAATGATACGCACAAAAAAGAAAAAAAGTTAATTTTTAGTACCAACCAAAGATTTTTGTCAAAATAAAATTAATTATTTATTTTAACATATTAAATACATTATATTAAAATATCATTTTTATCCATGATGGAAAATAAATGTTTCAACAAATTGTATTTTAAATTAATATTAATTATTTATTTGAACGTAATAAAAAGACCACCTTAATAATCATAACACCTTTTCTATAAAGTCCCAAACTAACAACGAATAAAAAAATAATAATAAACTTGTATCTATTCTTTTTTTTCAAATTCTATTTGTTTTAAAAAATTAAAATCTGGTAGGTTTATGTTATTATACAACTATTAAATATACACATTTTCATATTATATAAATATTAAATAAAAAATAATTTAAAAGAAAAAGTCAATGATTCAAGCCATATCACATCACATGAAGTTAAAATATTTATACACTCTCATTCATCCCATTAGAACTCATCAACACGGATAATGATATTTTCACAAAAAGGTTAATTCAAATTGTTATAGTTATTGAAGAGGAGAGAGACATAAATACTAAATTATTATAAAAGAATGAATAGAAAGAAAAACAAAGATAGAATGGGGAGTTGTTATGACATTATATAATAAAAACTATATTTTCATGTATGAGACACGTAGTCATCGGCGGTGGAGCAGAATAATGTGCACCAATTACCAAGTGACGCAGTTACGTCTGTCTCGCCTTCAATTAGGTGGCAGACTCCTCCGAGTTGCGCATATTAAACTTTCTTTTCAATAATTTCAACAGGCATCGACTGGAGCAGAATAGCGTGCACCAATGATCGAGTCATGGAGTTGCGCTTGTCTCACCTTCAATTAGGTGGTAGACTCCTCCGAGTTGCGCATATTAAACCTTCTCATCACTCTCCAAATACACTCTCTTATCCGTTGAGAGGAAACATAAAGAAAATCATTTCTCTTTCTTTCACCTTTTTCTTATTCTCCAAAAACAAATTCTCCTCAAAAAATTGTGCTTTCGTGACTTAAATTAAGGAGTTAAAGGGAGTAGTTAAAGGGACTCGAAATAAGGAGTTAAAGAGGAGAGGAGAATCGTAGAGATTAACCAAGAAGTAGGGAGTTAAAATATTTGTGAAAGAGGTTAGAAAGAAATTTTAAGTTATTTCTTAAACTCTTTTATTAGTTGACAAATTGTTTAATCTAATTAACAATGTATTGAGTGTTTTTTATTAGATTCTAACATTTTTGTATGTATATATCGTAGCAACATTGATAAGTTTTATTGTAATTCCTTTTAAATAAGAAAAAAAATGTATCTATTTATTTGATTTTTTTTCATAGTTCTTTTTTTTATATTATTTCTTTTAACTATCATACTATCAATGATATTTATTTTATTAATTCAACATTATAACATGGATTATGAGTGACAAATATTAGATTGCTAAGTATCATAAAATGTAAACATCTGAGTATCTATTTTTTATAATTGATAAAATATTAAAAATTATAAAAAAAAATGAGTGATGGATTAATGAAGTTATTCGTTAACAATAATTTTATTTCTTTTGAATAATATGCAAAAAGACATTCCAAATATCAATATTTATTAAAATTTGTATTCATAATATATTTGTATTTATTAAAATAAATTATAAATATATACTCTTAATATAAATATGTGAATAATAATATTTTATTTGATTTTAAATATTAGTTTACCTACAATTTATCATTTATTTAGATTGTTGAGAGATCCTAAGTACTATATATGATTCAAATCCTCTAAATTTTTAAGTAAAAATCATGCAATTTATATTAACTAATTAAAAAATAAATAAAACCTAGTGAAGGAGGCACAACAAATATCTTTAATTTTAAAAATAGTGAATAAAATCAGTTTAAATTAAAAAAGTAACGTACCAATCCTTCCACTCTCTCCACATCTAGCATCCATTAAGTGACAATAAATAAAAATCTGAAAAATAAAAACAAAAAAAGTGTTTTTGTTAACTTTGCTCTCTCTATTCCTATTATTGTCTTAAAATAAGGAATTAATGAAAGAGTGACAAGTCAGCACATAAAAGTTGCACATTAATATTAATTTAAAAATTAAAAAATAATTTTATTTTTAAGTAATTTATATAAAATGACAAAATACTTCATTGTACTAATAAAATGAGATATATTAAATAACGATATAATTAGTACAAAATTATGTAAAAAAAAATGGTTATTATGAGAATTTCCTTTATATATAAGTATACATTATATATTTATTGTTGTTAAAAAATATAATTATACTTTAACTAACAATAACATTATTTAAATTAATAAATATAATTATATATGATTATATTAATTAATTTTTTAATATAAAATAAATTTGTACGTGCATTTATTTGACACTCTTGGGTATATGTCAATTTGAGATATTCATAGATGGGTTTTACCCTCAAAGAAACATCCTAGAAGGTTGTAGTTGGTTGTTAAATCATCATACGCTCGTTCACACTACTGAATGTCTTATTCTACCTCACTTTCCCTCGTTCATTCACACTCTTCAACGAGAAACACTCCATTCACCGTCACATCATCGTGTTACTGTTAAAATCAAAATATTGTGAAAATTGGGATTCTAATCCATTTATGGTTTAGGGAGTGACCTTTCCTTGATTTTGTTTTTAATTTGATTTTGAAATATTTGGGTTGATTTGTACAACAACTAAGAACATGTTTAATAGCATTCTGCAAGCAGAACAATTGAGAAGGTCGTTAATTGTGGCTAGTTTGGGAATTATAATAGCTTGCCACCATCCTATAATTGGTGACTACCTCATTTTTATTTTCAAATGGGTTTCAAATGCCTATTTTTTGTTTTCAATTTCAGCTTTCAATTATTATTTTTTTTGTTTTTTATTTATGCAATTATCACATGTTTTGTTTCCAATTCATTTCATTTCAGTTTCTGGTTTACTTGATTTTCAATTTCTGTTTTCTTTATTCTTGCTATTAGATACAGTTTTTGCATGTTTTATTAGTTCTTTCTATTAGATACAATTTCTGCTTGGCGTTTTTGAATTGAATTGAGAAATTGTCTATCCCGACTTCATTATATTTTGCCTAACCATTGATAGTGAAGGTC
This sequence comes from Phaseolus lunatus, assembly GCA_013389735.1. Classification (NCBI taxonomy): domain Eukaryota; kingdom Viridiplantae; phylum Streptophyta; class Magnoliopsida; order Fabales; family Fabaceae; genus Phaseolus; species Phaseolus lunatus. The sequence goes on along the minus strand of CM023859.1, from coordinate 11,281,051 downwards.
CTATCATAGTATTTATGCTCTAAATTCACTACTTTTTTTTATGTACATATTTTGTTACTAATTATATCCTTTTCGATATAATTTATTTTATTATTTTAACCTTTACATTTTGTAACTACTTTTTAAAATTTAATTAATTATTTACAAAAAAAATTACCTGTAATAAAATCATTAAAATTATCTATAACAATATAAAGAAAAATTCCCTTTTCTTTATAAATATATATGCAAATATATATTAAAATATTTATAAATCTATCATATATTAATTAAAAAATTATTATAAATTTATAGTATAACAATACTATATAAAAATATTTAAAAAATGCAACGGTGTCCTAGTTCATAATAATGAATTATATTTTCTGCGAGATTAATATATTTTAATTATTTTTTCACCTCTTATAGTTATTTATATATACAATATAATAAATTCACGTTAGACTATACTTTAACCAAATAATTTTCAAATAATAATTTTGATTATCCTTTAAAAGAAATACAGTATAGTGAACAAATTTTGCAATTAAACACGCACATTTTTAAAAAAGAAGGAACTGAAATTATTTTTAATCTTTAATTCTTATTGATTGTCTTAATCGTAAATTTTTAATGAGAAATCCGAAGCCAATTAGTAATTTCACTTTTAGAATAGGAAAGTCAACTGAAGGGGCATATACTTCAATTCCAAATGGCATATACTTCAATTTTATCATTGCTTTGCCCAACTTGCACTGCAAACTCAACACCCATTATTCTTAAACCTACCATTAGGAACCTATGCAAGTACTTGTGTATTTTTTTATGATAATAATAAATATATTTTAAAAAATTAAATTGTATGATAATTCTTAAAATAAAAATGCCACTAAAAATTATTTTAAAACTATAAAACATGAATACTGAAAGTTAATCATAAAATAGATTTTTTTATGAATTTTTTCATTGGATAATTATTAAAATAAAAATTTTATTTGAAATGTTGTTAATAAAAAGTAAATACATATTTTTTATAAGTTATTAAAACACCAATTTTTTATAACATTATAAAAATAATGTTATAATTACTTAACAGGACACTTAGAATAATTATTATTTATTACTAGTAACATTTTTTTACAGATAATGAAATCAATACAATTAATTATATTCATAAAGCCAAAATTTGTAACAGAATACGTAAACAAAATTAAAAAAATCTTTATTATTGATAGTTTTTTAGTCATAATAAAATACTTGTAGTTATGAAGATAAAATCAGTAATAAAATATGCATACAGAAAATTGTCACAAAAATAATTTCCATTATTAATTATTCTAGATGAAAAATAGAATATACAGTGAAGAGTAGTTCTTGCAATATTTATTAATACTAGATTTAATTTGACTATGGTGATATTCAAAAGTGCAATCAATTTTTTTTAATTTTTATTTATGTATATATTTAACAATATTAATAATTCTATTAATAAAAGTAGATTGATAATATTATTGTGTGTGTGTGAATGGGCCGACCCGGTGAGGCAATGACACAAAACCCTAATAAGAAGAACGAAAGGAAAGCAGTTGCATTGGATTGGAGTGGAGTCTTGTCGTCTTGGATCTCACACTCTCACCTGCACTAACCCTGCACTGTAAGATTTCATCTTCCTCTTCCTTCTCTTCTCTTCTTTCGTTTCACTGAGATTTCATCTTCATTTTCACTTTTCTTCTCGATCACCAGGTCCAGATCGCAACTCTACACCAGAAGAGGGGTCACTTTTTTTCTTCAACTTTTTTGAAGCCATGGCGCCGCTGGTGAGTCTAAATCTCCCTGTTCAAATAGTATCGATCTTGCTTTCAGATTTTTGCTCAGTGATAGCCGAAATTGCACTCACTCACTCACTAGTCCACTCCATGTCTTTCTATTGGACTCTTTCTAGATCCTGCATGGTGGCAAAACAAACAAAAATAGCTACAAGACGCTCATTGCAGCGCAGTACGCCGGCGTCCAAGTTGAACTTGCTCCGAATTTTGAGATGGGTGTCTCCAATAAAACTCCTGAATTTCTCCAGATGAATCCTATTGGCAAGGTCTCGTCTTTATTCGCATCTCTGTGCTTAAATGTAATTGAAACCCCACTTTTGTTTATCTCATCTTTGCTTCATTATTCTTCCAGGTTCCTGTCTTGGAAACACCCGATGGTCCAGTGTTTGAGAGCAATTCCATTGCTCGCTATGGTAAGCAATATCATGTATAAATAAATAGCCTGTCTTGTTCTGCTTTTCAGAATCCCTATACCCTGGATTAAGGGTTTGCATGAGCTAATTCAATTATGTTCATTTTTTTATTTATTTTCATCATGGATTCGATATATCTGAGTATGGGGATTGTTTATTCTGATGTTGAGGTGTTTTTCTGCAGTTGCCCGGCTGAGTGGTGATGACACTTTGTACGGTTCTTCTTCTTTTCAATACGTAAGTCTATTTTCCTCCTAAAATTATCTCTAATGTTTATTGGTCCAGAGTATTCATACTGTGTATACGACTTCTACAAATGGCTGCTTTTATTGCTATTAGTTTATGTGTTCATATTTTTTATACTTCATTATCTTAACGTTTCAGGCCCAGATTGAACAATGGATTGATTTTTCATCACTTGAGATTGATGCCAACATTATTAAGTGGTATGCCCCAAGAGTTGGACGAGGACCATACCTTCCTCCGGTCAGTTGTTTACTTTGGATTTTTTAATACCAAAGAAGTTTGTAATTTAGAAAATTGATTCGACAATTCCATGTTGATTTCCTATGCAAAATGTCAGTTGGGTTCTTTTGTCCGGATGGCAAAAATATAATAATGAAGATGTGTTAGTTGAATTGGTAATGGTAACACATAGGAAAATAGATAGTTATGGTGATATTGAACGGTGGGTTGAAAATGGGAATGTGTTCAATTTATCTGCCCACAGTTTGTGTTATTTGTTCTTCAATATTATTGGACCTTGTTAAACATCATATTACCCTGATATTTTGGCCTGATCTTAATTATGTGTCTGAATGAAGGCCGAGGAGGCTGCAATTTCTGCACTAAAGAGAGCTTTGGGTGCTTTGAACACTCATCTTGCCTCCAATACTTACCTGGTTGGGCATTCTGTGACCCTGGCTGACATCATATTGACATGCAATTTGTATTTGGGGTTCACAAATATCCTTGTTAAGAGCTTCACCTCTGAGTTTCCTCATGTTGAGAGATACTTTTGGACCTTGGTCAATCAACCAAACTTCCGAAAGATACTTGGGCAGGTCAAGCAGACTGAGGCTGTTCCACCTATTCAATCTGCAAAGAAGCCTTCCCAGCCAAAAGAAACTAAGCCCAAGGCTAAAGATGAACCAAAGAAAGAGGCCAAAAAGGAGGCAGAAAAGCCCAAAGAAGAAGCAGAAGAAGAGGCACCTAAGCCCAAACCCAAGAATCCCCTTGACCTTCTCCCTCCAAGTCCAATGATACTGGATGAGTGGAAAAGGCTGTACTCCAACACTAAAACAAACTTCAGGGAGGTTGCTATCAAAGGTATCGTTTCTGTATCCCCTTAGGAGTCATTGTTTTGAATTTTTTCCAAGGATAACGATAATAGTTTATGATCATTACAAAGTGATTATGAATAGATTTTAATTCGTTTTATGACTTGCAGAGGCAGGGTCATTTAAATCATTCCTTTTAGGGTCATTTAAATCATTCCTTTTACCTTGCAGGATTTTGGGACATGTATGATGCTGAGGGATACTCTCTCTGGTTTTGTAATTACAAATACAATGACGAGAATACTGTATCTTTTGTGACAATGAACAAGGTTGGTGGATTTCTTCAGCGAATGGATTTGGCTCGCAAGTATGCATTTGGAAAGATGCTAGTGATTGGATCAAATCCACCATTTAAGGTGAAGGGGCTGTGGCTTTTCCGTGGGCAAGAAATTCCACAGTTTGTTATCGATGAATGCTATGACATGGAGCTTTACGAGTGGACGAAGGTTGACATATCCGATGAAGCTCAAAAGGAGCGTGTCAGTCAGATGATAGAAGATCATGAACCTTTTGAGGGCGAGGCTCTTCTGGATGCCAAGTGCTTTAAGTGAAATTTATTCCTTGTAAGAGGCTGTTGCTTTTGTCATGTGTCTTCGTTTTTGGTAGGGTTCGGTTTCTTTCATATGTCTTTTACAGTGAAGTGTTAGCCGTACGATATTTATTTGAGCCTCATCGAAACTTTATAATATTTAGTTTTTCTTCCTTAATTTTAATGATAGCAAGACAATACAAAGTGCCATATTTTTTATGTTAGATCTAGAGGGGTTGGTGTTTTTCTCCTTCCCCCTCAACAAAAGAGCCAAAACAACGTGATGTTGATAATGTCAATGCTATTTTCTCCCACCAACTGCAATTCACACCCGTTGCCCTTGAAACAGGGGCAGTTCAAGGAGGAAAGGCAAGGAGGGATTTTGTGATTAATTAATAAATTAACTTGGAATCTTTTTAGAAACATGTTGAATTATTCTCTTCATATTTAGGGATTGTAAGTCCAGATTTTGGTGCACACATCTCGTATGTTATGGTGGTCACCACAGAATCCATCTATTTTTTAGCAATGCATTATTTATTCATTTTATAAAATAATTATTTTATCTACCTCTCTTCTCAAACTAAGAATAGATTTATAAAATTATATTGAGCTATAAAAGAATAGAAAAACTCTCAATTGTTGCATGTTATCCTTTGTAAATGCCTCGCGTGCTTGAGCTAAGACCATGAGGTAGAAGATGAGAACCTCGCTTCTTATTCCTTTGGTCTTCAAAAACATTTGAAAATAATTTTGAAAACTTAATGACGTAGCTTATATATAGCTTTTCGAGGTCTCAGAATTCGATTTTTTTAATTAACTTTGATGTAATGTGATGCGACTTGGGGTTACTTGTGATATAGTAAGTTGTTCCAAAGTCGAATTTTGTGTGACTCAGCGCAAGGTTGCGTTAATTTTTAATTTTCACTTCATTAGAATCACTTACGATATCTTTTTAATATATTTTAATTTTAATGTAGACGGAGACCAAATTATTGTGTAAAGTTTAATCTTGAGTCAATTAAGGTCTGTTTCTGTTGCTAAGTAAAAAAACAATGCAGCTCATAGAATATATTGAAATTGATCATTTTTTTAATCTCACTATTTCTCCTATATTTTGATGTATCTCTTTAAAACGCATATTTTCAATTTATTTCTATCAATTTCATTGACAATTCAATTAGTGTTTAAATTTACTTTTTTGTGTTTATAGTTTGGTAAATGTGTGTAATTTTAATTTTAATTCTTGTTAAATTCACTTTTTTTTATAAAAAAATTAAATAAATTTAACTTATTAATAATATATATTATTTGATTTAAAAAAAATATGCTAACTTATCATCATAGTAGTGTAATGTGTATCTAAGTTACTAAACGGTAGAAAATAGAAGAAACACAATAATAGAATATATGGTTGAATCATGTTTCAAAAAATTTAAAGAACTTATTTCGATATTGTATGGTGAGAGATAATTTATGTGATAAACGATTTGTTATTAAGATTTTAAAAATATTTTTTGGCAAAAATTCTCGTTCTTTGATTAACACAAACTAATAACATACGATGTAGAATATTAAGTTAAGAAGGATTATTCAATACTTTTATATTGATTTATTTGATAACATAGATTATATCCATTTCTTGATAACTAGTTAAGTTTTATTTGGTAGACTAATAAAATATTATTTTATATCAATTAATTGTGCAAAATATTCTTTAATACCTAGTCCCTCATGAATAAAAATCCTGATTAATTGATTGACCATATTTAAATATTATTTCAATAAGTCATTTTTGATTTAATACAAATATTCTTTCAATAAATTACTATTGATTTTGCATAAATATTCTTTTAAGAAGTCACTCTTGACTTAAAAAGAAAGAAATTTGTCTTATAATAATATAATAATAGTTCACCTATGTAAGTTTGTCTTAAAATATTTAGAAGGGGAGTTCTGAATTATTTTGTATAGTAAGTAGCGTTTATTGACACTAAAAAAGATTATAAGGTAGAAATGCTATTTCTTGGCAAGAGTGAGATCCCTATATTAATTTATATTCATTAGTTTTGTATGCTATTCTATTATATATGTTATAAATATGCAAATTGAATCTGTTGCTCACAATAGATTGGATAGAGTTGATAAAGTACCTAATTATATTTATGTGGATAATTGAGTGAATTTTGTTCCCCTGTTCTACTCTCAGTGTCTTTGCATAATGAATATAGAAGTTATTTGTTGATTGACAGTTGCTAGTTCACATATTGCATTTTCGTACACATTTGATTAGTTGGACAATGTTTGCTACTGTGAAATTAATTCTTATATTTGCCGCAGACTAAACATGGTGTATGTTGATATTTTTTTTTTATTCGATGGAAGAGAGGTGTATGCTGATATAAAATAATGTTTTTGGTTATATGAAAAAACTCAAATCAGTAGATTTAAAGGTTTTGGTTTTGGTGCCATTCATTCGAAGGTTCATAATTAACCTTGTTAGTGTTGTTCGGAAGTATTGATGATTGTGAATAAAATAAAATTGAGTGATTTTCTTTTTACCATTGTGGCTAAATCAAATTTTTTATTGTTGTGTAGGATGGAAAGTATGGACTCATTGGTTCAATCATTTCTCATAGGGCAATTGCTTCCTGCACCATACCACTCACCATATCACTGCACCCAATTTCATAAGAAAAGACGAAAATACCTTTAAAAAAGGTACATAAAAATACTTTCCGCACTTTCTTTTCTGGAATACATTTTTCAATTTTGGATATTTTTATTCAGAATGAGACTTTAATTTTTGTTTCTGGATTTTTATATCCGAAATACAATAATATCTTCCAGATCTACTTTTCTAGAATACATTATTTTTAATTCTGGATTTTCATTTATGGAATAAAAGGTATTTTCGCAATTTTTTAAGCTGTGTTGGGTGCAGGTTCAAAAATGTTGGGTACAGGAAGCAATTGCCTTCTCATAGAAGGGATTTTTCAATTAAGGATTCTTTCTCCATTTCCATTAGTTCTTCGTGCACTTCGTATAATTTTAAAATTCTAAATCTATCCTTTATCAGTATTAGGGTTTTTGTTTAGTGGGTGACTTGTTATTTATTTTGAAGGGTGCTGGTTGATTATGGTGATTGTTTAGGGTTTTGATTTTGTGGGTGTCTTGTTCTTTATTTTGAAGAGTGTTGGTTCTTGTGGTGATTGTTTGTGGGTGCTTGTGATTGATAGTGGTGGTGAATGTTAGTGGTTGAGGTGAATTTTTTTTTTCATCGTTTTCTTTCATGTACTTTTTTTTTCATTTTATTTGTGTATATTGGGTTGCGCAATACAAAACACTTCCATTGTGTAATATACATATTGAATTGTATAATTCTAAAGCTAAATCCAAATCCGGGATGATCTTTCAGATTATATAATTTAGTTTGTGATTTAAATTTACAAATCAAATTGTACAATCTGGATGACCATCCCGGATCCTGATTTAGTTTATGGATCGTACAATTTGACATGTAATTTAAATTATATTGTATTTTAGATTGTACAATATGATATGTAAGTTCTAATCTGATATGGACATCTGGATTGTACCATCCGATATGCAATATAATTTAAATTACTCATGCTTTTTTTTTTAAAACTAATACTGAAGTTAATTTTTTATTGTTTTTTTTTTTTTTTATAAATTTGAATGTTGTAGGTTAGTCATTGTTCAATTATAGTCCGGGAATATAAAATGTGGAAAAATATATCTAAAGAATTAGAAAAAAAACTCTAATATGAATCAATTAATAAATTATGAAGTTAGTGAAGATGAATAGGTCCCAACAGATTAACAAATTATGGTAGTCATTTTACAATTAATGAGCTAAATCATATTTTCATTGATTTTGTTATAAGTTTGAGGTGTGATTTATTGATGTTGACATATTTTTTAGGTTTTTGTTCTCGAGACAACTTATTGGAATGGGTGCGTAGGGTGACATTTTAACTTGGTTTTGTTGTAGTCATTGTTAGATTTGACACTGCAAATGGAAGACAAGATAGAAAGAAATTTGTGTTGTTAGGTTGTGAGAAGGATGGTAAATATAGAAAATACAAGTCTGATGTGGAGATAAGTGTTACAAGTACAACAAAATGTGAAAATGTAACTGCCCATTTATATTGTAGGGTAAACTTGTTAGGAAAGGTGAATGTTGGGTATTAAAGGCATTATGTGAAACTTTGACCTCGTCATTAGTTGGTCACCCATATGCTAGTAGATTGAAACCCTATGAACATGCCATGCTTGTTGATATGATAAAATTTTAGTGAAACTGGTAAACATATTACTTACTTTAAAAGAGAATAATGAGTACAGTGTGACAACAATTAAACAAGTGTACAATACTAGATATGCGTATAGAAGATCAACTAGAGGTCCTAGAATTGAATTGCAACAATCAATAATGTTACTTGACTCTGGATACTACATTCACTAGAGTAGGTATTATGAGTCTTTTGAGATTGAGTGATTTTTTTTTGAACTCATCCCAATGCAGTTAAATTATTAAATGCATTTAACATTGTGTTATTGATGGATAACACTTACAAAATCAACAAATATAGGTTATCTTTGCTTAAGATTTTTGGTGTGATATGCCAAACAAACAACTATAACATAAACACAAGAAAGACGAAGAGCTTAAAACTCACCACAATTATATCACCAGTCATTTAGTCTGACTGTGTATGATATGTCGAATAAAATTTAAGTGACTTAAAATAAATTTAAATAATATTTTATTCTATATAAAAAACTTGTCAATAATTTTTTTTAAAGATTTACAAATTTATGGATGCTTAAATTTTATATACTTTTAACTTTTAAATTTTAGAGTTAAAGATTTATGTTTAGGATTTAGTTTTTTAAAGTGTACCATTTAGAATTATAAAATTATTTTATAATTAAATTAATTTACACTTAAAAGAATAACTATTTTTCTTAAATTATTCCACTGATTATTAATTTTAACCATTCATTAATTATTTCACATTCAAAATAGGAAAAAATAAAACAATTTTATTTGTTAAAAAAAAAAACAAAAAAGTTATACTGAAGTTGTGGTTACCCAACACTAAACACAACTTCAAATACTCTGTTCATGAAGATCGTTTTCATGTTCCACGGACTTCACTGTTACATGTATTCATGCTCAACATTCACGATTTCTTTGCAAATTTTTTATATTGAAGTTGAGGAATTTCGCCAACACATTACAGAGTATGTTAAAAATATAAAAGAATATTGATTATAAGATTATATACATGGATATTAATTTATTTAAAGTTTATTATAGATGAGACGATGAGGAGAAGAAAAGGAAAAGGAAAAGGAAAAGAAGAGGAGGAAGTTGTGCGTGACGTGGCTAATTTAAGAACAAGAAAAAAAAAATGAGGTGAGGTAAGATGAGAAGGGAGAAGGGAGAAGTGAAAAATTGAAGTGATAATGTCCACGATGATGGCTGCACCTAATCTGGTGAGATGTTACAGTTCATACAGAAATGGTTTGAGGAGTGAGAGTCATAAGTCTAAGTGGAAGTGTAAGGCAGATGGTGAAGCTGATGTGATTGTCATTGGGAGTGGCATCGGTGGACTGTGTTGTGGAGCACTGTTGGCAAGATACGAGGAAGATGTGTTGGTGGTGGAAAGCCATGACCAACCCGGTGGAGCTGCCCATTCTTTTGATGTCAAAGGTTTCAAATTTGATTCTGGGCCATCTTTGTTCTCCGGCTTGCAATCACGGGGTCCTCAGGCTAATCCTCTTGCACAGGTTTTGGATGCCTTGGGCGAGACCCTTCCATGTGCCACTTATGATTCATGGATGGTTTACATACCTGAAGGTCAATTCTTGTCACGCATTGGCCCTACCGAATTTTTCAAGGTTTCTTCTGCTCTCGCATGCTCCACATGCATGTTTTTCTGCTCTTTTTCTCTTCCTGCAAATCACACATTAGATTAAAATATTTCATAATTTATTAGAGATTAGTATATTAGAGATTAGATTACAACCTTATCTTTTATCTTAACTCCATTTTATAAGATTTAGTAAGACGACAATTTTATAAGATTGAATTAATCACTATACTTCTATAAGGATAGCGTTACTTTTATAAGGTTGAATTATGCAAGTTTAGTTTTTAATACGTCTAAATTGTCTTCACTGCATGCAGGACCTTCAACAGTATGCAGGTCCAAATGCTGTTGATGAGTGGCGCAAACTTTTAGTGAGTTATCTTCTCTTTCTCCCATCCTAATATTGTTCAAACAGCCCCCAGTCATCGTAATTTGTTTGACATCACAGGATGCTGTGCTTCCATTATCTGCAGCTGCAATGGCTCTTCCCCCTCTATCTATTCGAGGAGACTGGGGTGTGGTTTCCACTGCAGCAGCTCGATATGCTCCTTCTCTCTTAAAATCCTTTATTCAGATGGGACCTCGGACTGCTCTTGGGGCCACAAAACTTCTCAGACCATTCTCCGAAATACTTGATGATTTGCAACTCAAAGACCCTTTCATACGGAATTGGATTGACCTCCTCGCATTCTTGCTAGCTGGGGTCAAAGCTAATGCTGTGCTTTCTGCAGAGATGGTTGGTAACTACTCTTCTTTTCATTTCTTAACATCTTCTAAAGCAATGATATAGAAAGTTAGTGATTCACTGCTGGTTGAAGTCTTAGTGTACTAATTAGTGAAACCTTTGTAAATTGTTACTGAAGTTTCAGTTTATGAATGTCCAAACAAATTTCCCCCCAAATTTTCAGGTTTACATGTTTGCAGAATGGTACAAACCAGGATGCTGTCTTGAGTACCCTCTTCATGGAAGTGCAGCGATTGTGGATGCTCTTGTGCGAGGACTAGAGAAATTTGGGGGAAGAATTTCCCTCCAAAGTCACGTGGAAAATATTGTTGTTGAAAATGATAGAGCCATTGGAGTTAAACTGAGAAGTGGTCAAGTGAGTATGTTTTGATTGATCAGAAAAGGCACAAAGATAAACTTTTGTTGGTTAGCATCTGCGTTTTGTTTTTAATTGAATATTTATGTATTCTGCAGTTCCTACGTGCTAAAAAGGCTGTTGTCAGCAATGCATCGATGTGGGACACCTTAAAATTGCTACCTAAAGAAGTTGTTGCAAAGTCTTTTTCAGATAGGATTAACACGACTCCTCAATGTGATTCATTCATGCATCTCCATTTGGGATTTGATGCTGAGGTTTGCCATTTTGGTGACTGGTTTTATTTGTTTGTAATGTCTTTCTCTTGAAGCAATTGATAAATAAAAGGGGAAGGTCCATGTTACAGCCAAAGTTTTCATGTGTTTGGTCTCTTCCCTAACAGCATTCCAAGTAGTTGGTAGTTCACAAAACACTGTTTCATCTGTGATTTCTTCACTGAGAATTGGTATATTTCCTCAAAGTTGTAGCAGCACAACACAAGTAATGTCACTCATGCTGGTTGCATCTTCAAGTTTCAAGTATCTGTCTGTCATCATCCGCCGTTTAAACTACTTAAACTGAAGTTGATATCATGTTCCAAAATCTGATTGAGCAGGGTATACGCAGTGATCTGGGGATTCATCATATAGTTGTAAATGACTGGAAAAGAGGAGTTGATGCAGACCAGAATGTTGTGCTGATATCAATACCCAGTGTACTTAGTCCTCATCTGGCCCCGCATGGGAAACACGTGCTACATGCTTATATGCCAGGAACTGAACCATTTGACTTGTGGGAAGGACTTGATCGTAGGAGTGCTGAATACAGAAATCTGAAAGCTGAAAGATCAGAGGTATGCATATGATATGTGGAGAATGACATTGATATCTATGTATAGTTAGTAGTAACATAGCATATATGTGTGTTTGTTGAGTTGAATCAGGTAATGTGGAAGGCTGTGGAGAGAGCAGTGGGGGAAGGTTTCAGCAGGGAGAAATGTGAGGTGAAGTTGGTTGGAAGTCCACTAACACATCAAAGGTTTCTTCGGAGGAACAGAGGAACATACGGGCCCGCTGTGCAAGCTGGCACAGATACCTTTCCTGGACATTCAACTCCCATCCCACAGCTTTATTGCTGTGGAGACTCCACCTTTCCTGGCATTGGAGTCCCAGCAGTTGCTGCCAGTGGTGCAATTGTAGCTAATTCATTAGTCTCAGTATCTCAACATTCCAACCTGCTTGATGCAATTGGCATATGAGACCAAGAAACAAAAACTTTTCTGTGGCTTTCCAAGTTCCAACCTACCTCTCTCTTCTCACTCTTCACTAGTAAGTTGTTATTGGAGTTCTTAGTAAGGCTTCACAGAAATTGCATCTGTTGGAAAAAAATATGCAATACAATTTTGAAAGAAAAATTAATGTGGAATTATAAGACAATTGATAATAGATTCGGCCACTTAAGCTCACATATCAGGTCTGCTGTAGATCTTTTACTCAGGAAAAATATGTTGAAGTCAAGCCCATCATGAAATGAAATTTATAATGATAATAAATTATTAATAAGAAGATTCTATTTCTTTTGAACTTTGCTTTGAAAATGTTATCAAAAGAACAAGACCTTACGATATACATGAGAACAAATCACAGGGAATATGGATGAAGTTTGAGAGGAATCCACCTTAAATATGTTTAGGAAGTCTGTTCTTACTTTTAGTTTCCTTTTGATACAAAATTTGTATTAATCAATATGCTCTTCTTCCTTTTGTTAGTTTTTTTATTTTATTTCAAACAAACTGGTATTTAGTGTGTTCTTAAGATAAACCCTTTACTACAATTCAACAAATAGATGGATCCTGAAACACCCTACATAGCCCTAGCACCCCTTGTGTTGATGGTAATAATGACCATATCTAGGTTGCAAGAATTGAGGCAAGTGATGTTTGGGAGGCTGTTGAGGAGGAATCCAACAATAGCCAGGTAAAAAATCAGAAGGAGATGAAAGAAAGAAAAGGAGAATGAAGGGCATCTTGTGTGCCAATTCCTCACAAAACTAGAATTAAAAATATTAGTGTTTTGTACTTAGTTCCTGTAGTTAATGTTCAATAAAATTTGTCCACCCAAGGTTCTAACGGTCAACAACAATTGTTCCGTTGACTTCATCATTGTCACCTTTCGTCATTTCATTGCTATCGTTGCCAAACACTGTTTCTTACAACGCTCTCATGTTAACATTGCGACTATCTGCCACCATCACTACCACCGGTTCAACTTCAAAATTCAAGTTGACCCATTTCTTGTTCTTAATTTTTATTCTTTAAACGATTATTGTGCATTGATTGATTGTTTTTAATTGTATGTTTAATTTTGAATTATATTTTAACCAATGAATTATGAACACGGATACGAATATGGGATAGGGTTAAATTAAAAATTATAGGACACCGATACTACATATATATTAATTATGTTATTTAAGTTATTTTATAGTATAATATATTATATTTATTATAGTATAATATATTATATTTATTATAATATAATATAGTCTATTTATTTAAAGTTATTTTATGTTTTTTCATTTTAATATGATTATTATAAAAAATATTATCTTTAATATTTTATTTTTTTCTTAGGTAAAAGTTTAATATTATTTTAAAATATTAATCTTTAATAAAACTTTAATTTACTATTTAAAAATATATTTAAATTATAAGAAATAATTTTATGTTTGTAATTCAAAATAAAGTAAAATAAAAATAAAAATTTTAAATTTTAAATAAAAAATATTATATAATTATATAATAAATCATATTTAAATTTAAATTAAAAATATAAATTAAATAATAACTTTAAATTCAAAATAAAAAGTAATTGTTTTAGGAATCCTAATCCTCTTTGTTCTGAACCTCCTCTCTCTGCCTCACATCGTGTCCCTCTCTCTGTCTCACCTCTTGATCCGACCACTACCACAAAACTTCCTTCAACTATAGCGTCGTCATCATCCCCATGCCGCCTATCTCCAAAGATATTTTGGAGACCGTTCAAGTTATTTTGTCCCGGTCAACCTCCCCCTACAATGGTAGAAGCCCACGCCACTGTCGTACTGTACTCTAGTGGGGAGAGTAGGGAAACCGTGAGCTTGTGCAAAAGGGCATCGTCACTATAACTCACAACGTCGTCTTCTATTTTCTTGCTAGTTTTTTGTGTTACAAATGTGTCCAAGGAGGTGAATTGTTAACATATATTATTTCTATTTAAATTGTTTACTTTTTTGTTTTAGGTTGTTAGGTTTTGTTTGTTCTTTGACCTAATTTTCCTTTTCTATTTCAACTAGGTCTTAGTTTTTTTTCTTATATATACACCATGTATTTTACTCTCCACGATACAAGCGAATAAGAGTTTCTTATACATTTTCTTTTCTCCGCTTTTTTCTCTTTTACGCTTTAGCCATTGTTTCTCTTTCATTTGCAATTAGGAATCAGAACCTCCTTTTCTCCATTGCGATTACGTGTGATTACGTGTGCTCCATTAATCACCACGTGAAGCAAGGAATACTCATCTTCATTGACTATAATATGGTATCAGAGCTCCTTGAATGATGAGCTCTGTTGCGCTTCTTTCTGATCTTTATTTCCCTCTTTGCTGTTCTTGGTTATCTTTTCTATTCTTTTTCAAAATTTTGATTAGGTTTCAAAATCTTGTAGGCAATGTCTGATGAAAACCCCACTCCGCCTTCCTTTTCGAATGAAAACCCTAGTCTTTATAGTCTTAACAGTAGTCTCACCATTACATGCAATTTCTATGGTAAATACGATCATACTAAGGTTGTTTGTTTGTTTTTGCAAAGTGGGTTTTCCTTCTGGTTTTCTTCTACTAGAAAAATCTGCACTTTTTGTAATCGTCTTGGCCATACTGTCAACACCTATTATAAAAAGCATGAGTTCTCTCCTGGCTACAAATTCACCAATAGGACATCCCAAGCCAATAATATGATTACTACTGACACTTATGAGTTTTTTCTTCTTCTAAAGAATAGGATGTAAAGGGGATTCAACTTATATCACAGTAGTGTCAATTCCCGACCAATATTTTGCGTAAGCAAAACCTTGATGATCCTGCCCCTCAAACTCAAATTAATAAAGTCGACACCTTCTCTGTGGATAAAATCCCCAATACCGAGCAATCTTCAACGGGTAAGTTTCTCTCTTCACAGATCTTGGATTGTTGATTCTGGTGCCATAGATCATGTTTGCCACAATTTGAGCATTTTTACCACTTGCACTAAAATCAAACCTGTCTTAATTAGTCTCCCAAATGGCCAAACTATTTATGCCACATATTCTGGTTTAGTACGTTTTTCTGCCAAGTTTTATTTGTCTGATGTGTTATAGGTCTCTCATTTTCAATTAAACTTAATATTTATTTCTAAACTCACACACCAACTTAAATGCACTTTAACTTTCACTTTAACCCACTGCATTATATAGGACAATCTCACCCAAGAGAGGATTGGTACAGTTACCTTGTCACTACCTTGCTTGCTTCTAGCCATTCTAAACCACATAGTTATGCTCCTTTTATTAATTGTAATATCACAGACAAAACACTGTGGCACTATAGACTGGGGCACCCTTCACTTGAAAGATTACATGTCTTAAGCAAACAATACCCTTTTATTACTGTTGATACTCATCATGTTTGTGACACTTGTAGTCGTGCAAAACAGAGAAAACTTCATTTCACTTTAAGTAATACTACTACCTCTGCTATTTTTGATCTTGTACACTTTGATATTTGGGGACCCTGTCCCATAATTTCTATGCAAGGTTTTCGTTATTTTTTAACTATTGTTGATGATTACTCGCGTTATACTTGGGTTATTCTGCTGCATAACAAATCTGAAGTTCATCAGCACATCATTAACTTCACTGTTTTCGTTCAAAATCATTTCAAAACTAATATCAAAACGATTCGTACTAACAATGGTGCTGAGTTTGCTATGTCAAATTTTTATGCTTCAAAGAGAATTATCCATAAAAAATCGTATGTTGAAACACCACAGCAAAATGGCATTGTGGAACGTAAACATCATCACATACTAAATGTAACCCGAACTTTACTTTTTCAAGCAAATCTTCCTCCTATATTTTGGGAATTTGCTGTAAATCATGCTGTTTTCTTAATAAATGCTATTCCTACTCCATTACTTAATAACATCACTCCTTAAGAAAAGTTGTTTGGAAAACTGTATGACATTTCCTTTTTAGAAATGTTTGGTTGCCTCTGTTATGCTAGTACCATTATTGCACATAGGAAGAAATTAGATGATAATTCTATCAAAGGTATTTTTCTTGGATTCCCGCAAAATACGAAAGGTTATATTGTCTTAAATTTAAAGTTTCATAGCATAGAGATATCAAGACATGTAATCTTTCATGAAAACCACTTTCCATATAAATTGGATAGTGGCTTGACTAGGGACCCCAACTCTTTATCTCTCTCTATTTTTAACGCATATAATTCTGCTCTTGATTTTTTTTTTCTGATACTGCACCTCCTACCGAGCCATGTGCCTCTACTCGTGCACCCAATACTGCACCTCCACCAGCCTCATTATCCTCTGATATTCTAGAAAATAGTGCCTCTGCTCTTGCATCCAACACTGCAACTCCACCAGCATTTTCACCTTCTGCACCTCCAGGAAGCACCTCACCCAAATTATCAAGAAGATCAGCTTGTCCTCACTGACAACTTGCTTATCTTGCCGATTTCCACACTACAACCAACATTGTAAGTAGTAGATATCCTATTCATAATTACTTGTCTTACAATTCCTTATCTTCTAATTTTAGAAATGTTATTTCCTCTATCAATTCTCATCCTGTACCTCGGTCCTATATTGAAGCCTCTAAACATGCTTTTGGCAATCTGCCATGCAATTTGAGCTCCAAGCTTTTGCTGTTAACAATACTTGGCAGCTTACCCCTCTCCCTCCAGGTAAGAAAACTATTGGTTCTAAATGGGTATATAAAATCAAATACCATTTTGATGGCATTGTTGAGTGCCACAAAGCTAGAGTTGTCTCCAAAGGGTTCACCCAACTTGAAGGACTTGATTTCTTAGACACTTTTGCACTTGTTGCTAAACTCACTACCCTCCGCCTTCTCCTTGCTGTTGCCACTACCAAAAATTCGATTTTAAAACAACTTGATGTCAATAATGCCTTTCTTGGTGATCTCCATGAAGAGGTATACATGACCCCCTTACCTGGCCTTTCTCTTCCTTCTCCCCATCATGTCTGCAAGCTTCAACGATCTTTGTATGGCCTTCGTCAAGCTGATTGCCAATGGTATGCCAAGCTTTCTACTTTTCTTTTATCAAATAATTACTCTATTTCTGCTGCTGATCACTCTTTTTTTCTTAAATATAATAACGATAAACTCACTGTTATTCTTGTTTATGTTGATGACTTGGTCTTAACTGGTGATGACATGGAGGAAATCAATACAATTACAACATCCTTTTGTTGATCAAGGTTGATCATGAGCTTTGAAGAATCCAAATCCTGTGTTTGATGATGGCTGGTGTTGCTGCTGTGTATGGGTGGGAACAGGGGTAGAATATGTGTAATCCACACCTTGTTTGTATCCAAAACAAGTTTGGTTTGAAAGCCTTTTTAAAAGAGTTTGTTTTTCAACTAAGTGAAAAAAACCTGTTGTTTTGTCGAAACAACCAGTTATTCTTTGGTGAAAAGGTTTTGGAAAAGGCTGAAAAGCTTTGGCTTTGTTGACTAAGCTGTCAAAGCCAAAGATAAAACTATCGGTTGTTTGTTTTGAAAATCTTAACAGCTTCTTGGTTTTGAATTGAATCTTTTATTAAATGTTTCTAACTAATTGCGCTTCTGTTTTAAATGCTCTTTGACCACTCAGTTGGTCTATATAAAGTTAGTTAGTCACTCCTAAAGGGTAAGAAACAATTTTGAGAAATCAAAGTGAGATTTGGGTAAGTGCTTTTCAAGATTCAATCAAGCTTTTGGATTTTCATGTGTGTGGAATAGGACTGGGTTGTAAATCTGATCTAGAAGCTTTGTAACTCCCAGGTGTATCCAGTTCTCTCTTTCTTGATTACTGTATTTCTGTTTGAAAGTTGTAAGTGCAGATTCAGAGGGGTTTTGAAATTTGTGGTGTGTTTTACCAAAGGTAGTGTGTTTCTTGAAGGGTTCAAGGTCACTACTTTGGTGTGTGGTGTATGTAATCTGTGATTGATTGCATAGTAGAACCCAATGATTTTCTGGGAACTGGATGTAGCCCTTGTGATTAGGGTGAACTAGTATAAAACTATTGTGTGCATTTCTTTCATCCTTAACTCTTTAAATTGCTGTTTTAAGTTGGTTTTAATATCTGCTGATATAAGCAATCGATTGTTTCGCAGAAACAACTGATTGTTTTTCTGTATTTGCCTTAAAACAGTTTGAGTTCTTGACTAACTTGATTCCTTGATCTGTTATTCTGCACTAAGATTCATTATACCTTCTATATTTGCGAAAATCTTTCATAAACAATTCACCCCCCCTCTTGTTTAAGGCCATATATTCTAACACCTCTCACTATCACTTCAAGATCAAAAATTTAGGTAATCTCACTTACTTTTTGGGATTGGAAATTGCTTGTAACAACATTGGTCTTCATTTAAGTCAATGCAAATATACTCTTGATCTCCTTTAAGAAACATGCATGCTTGATTTTGCACCTGTGGCCACTCCCATGACTCACACCTCTCGTCTTTCTCCTGATAATGGAACACCTCTTGATGTTGATGCCACTTCTCAATACAGAAGACTTCTTGGACGACTCATCTACTTAACTAATACTAGATCTAACATCGCCTTCACTGTCCACAATCTCAGCCAGTTCGTCTCTACACCCACCAGCCTTCATCAATAAGCAGTCTCTCGTATTTTACGCTATCTTAAGAGCACTCCTGGTGATGGTATCTACTTTTCAAACACTAGCACAATTCACCTCTGTGGTTTCAGTGACTCTAATTGGGCCACCTGCCCTACCACTAGAAAATCAGTCACCGAATACTCCATCTATTTAGGGGATTCTCTAATTTCATGGAAATCAAAGAAGCAGCAAACTATCTCTCACAGGTCCTCTGAGGCCGAATACAGAGCACTAACAACCACTACTTGTGAATTGCAATGACCGTCATATCTCTTTTAGGATCTATATCTTCCTCTCTCACAGCCTGCCACTTTGTACTACGACAACAAATCTGCCTTGCAAATTGCTTCCAATCAAGTTTTTCATGAATGCATAAAGTACATCGAAATTGACTGCCATTTGGTTTGTGAAAAACTCAACTCTGGTCTTCTCAAAATGTTGCCTATTTCTTCAGCTATGCAGGTTACAGATATTTTCACCAAGCCCTTTGCATCTGCACAGTTCTGCCTTCTCAAGTCCAAGCTAGGCATGCTTAACATCTACTCCTCAGCTTGAGAGGGGTGTTAACATATATTATTTCTATTTAAATTGTTTACTTTTCTGTTTTAGGTTGTTGGGTTTTGTTTGTTCTTTTGCCCAACTTTCCTTTTCAGTTTCAACTAGGTCTTAGTTTTTTTCTTATATATACACCATGTATTTTACTCTCCAAGATACAAGTGAATAAGAGTTTCTTTTACATTTTCTTTTCTATGCTTTTCTCTCTTTTACGCTCTAGCCATTGTTTCTTTTTCATTTGCAATTAGGGTTCATCAGAACCTCCTTTTCTCCATTGCGATTACGTGCGCTTTATTAATCACCACATCAAACAAGGAATACTTATCTTCATTGACTATAATATGAACTGTGTCATCTCTGGCATGTCCAAAAGTTGAGTCGTGTCCGACCAAGGAAGTGTGTTCGACATTGTGTCGTGAATGTATCTGTCGCATGTCTGTGTCCGACATGCATCTAAAGTGCGAAAGCAGAGCTTTTGAGTCGTGTCCAAGCTTCATTGATTTTAATTATATTGTGATTGTTGCATTAATAAGTTAATAACACATTGATAAAGAGTTGGAGGGTATTTGATCCTAAAAAATTAAATTATTTTACTTTTTAAAAATTTATATTTTACTCTTTATGTCATCGAAATTTTGAAAAAAATACATAAAATTGAAATTATGATTCGTGAAATAGATTGTAATTTCATAAATTGCCAAGAGTTCCTACAGGTAAAAGGAGTTCGTATAGATATTGGTTGTGTTTCAAAGGTTTTCAATTGATTGAAAAGTCCAATTCCAATATCTTGATTTCTAACGGCAATGCATCGTGAACCTCTGTATATATCGTCTGCTAATACACGACCAATTAATGTTTGTGTCCGAGTACTTTCCGGCATCATTTCATTTTGGGTATTCACTGAAATTCCTCGAATGGTACCACAATCTGTTCGACGTATAACAATATGTTGAACCACTTCAACAAGTCTACGTGTAAGATATCCAACATCTGATGTTCGTACAGCAGTATCTACAACCCCTTTACGAGCTCCATAGTAAGAAATTATATATTCTGTTAAAGATAGCCCTTCGTGTAAATTGATTTGAATAGGTAAATCAATCATTTGTCCTTGTAGATCCGACATTAATCCTCTCATACCTACTAATTGGTGTACTTGAGATGCATTTCCTCTAGCTCCCGATAAGGACATTATATAGACTGGATTAAAAGGATCGGTCATTCTAAAATTAGGATTCATTTCTTGTCGAAAATATTCACTCATAGCATACCATATCTCAATGGATTGGTGTAATTTTTCTACCGCATGTACATTTCCATAATGATGCTTGTAAGGACCTGAAAAATTAAATTGGAATAAAAGGATATATTTTAAATGAATTCTAAGTATGTTTTTATTTAAAATAAAAAAGGAAGGAAAGTGTAGTTTAGAAGATTATAAGATTTCCTTGTTAGTACATAATCGCCAGTCGCCTAGACTACACGTCATCGCCAGGGCGCGAGGCATGCAGACGTCGCCAGGGCGCGATGCATGCGGGCATCATCAGGGCGCGAGGCATGCGGGCATCTTCCAGGGGGAGACATCGGTCGTCCGCTAGGATGAGGCATCGGTGGATTGTCTTCGCGCGAGAGGTCATCGGTGGATAGCCTTCGCGCGAGAGGTCATCGGTGGATAGTCTTTGCGCGAGAGGTCATCGGTGGATAGTCTTCGCGCGAGAGGTCATCGGCGAAAGGTTATCGCGCGATGTCGAGTTGCACACAGAGAAGGTGGGACCCAGACTCCCAGCATGGAACGTCCTGCACGTACGCCACGTAGACAAAAAGGATGATTCAGAATAGTGACATCAGAATGTTGGCATGCGCAGGAGACACTCGCGGTCGTACTGTTCAGGAAGTGGTTGGCATGCGCAAGAGACAAACGTGGTCGTACTGTTCAGAGAAACGTACACTCAGACTTCTCTGCAGAGTGGGTGGTGGCAGCTGCTTTTGTGGACAAGCTGGTTTAAGATGCAAAAACCCACTTCTGAGAGAGGGGAACGTTGCAGTTGTTCAAAAGCGAAAGTGTGAGTTTACCTCCCTTCTCCTCCATTCTCTCCTTCGCACTGCGATTCTGGCACCTTCACACAAGAGTACGACGAGCGACGGCCACCATTAGAGCACCTGGGAGGTTCTCTGCAAGTCCTTCAAACCAGACGCAAAAAAACAGAGCCAAGGCATTCTTTAAGCTTCGTTGGGTTTCGGAGCTCCTGGTGTTTTGCGCAAGTCCAGGTAAGGGAAGCTAGCTTTATTTTCAATACAAGCCATAGATTAGCTGTTTCTGAAGTGAGGGCGACGTGGTCGCCGGTTTCGTTTTCATCTTCGTGAATGCTCTGTTCTATGTGTTTGGGCGACGTGGTCGCCGGTTTTATATACAGACTTCGAAATACCTTGTTTTTGAACCAGATCGCCGGTTTTGGCGTTGTTTGCGAACTCCCTGTTTTTGATGTTGCTTTGAAACTGTTTGAGATTTAAATGAGATATTCGAAAATAAGAACCTTGGAGTGAGTTTTGCTGTGATTGAAATCATTCCTTTAAGTGTTATGTGATGTGTTGAATGTGGTGAATGTGGGATCAAGGCATAGTATTTTCAGGAAAGAAAATACCGTGTAAGATCGTGTAGGATGTGCATTGATCGGTGATTCCTAATGAGATATCCTGACTCTGCTGAGATAATGGAATCACATAGAGGAAGTTACTCAGTTGGTGAGAGTCGAAGGAGGTTCATATGAATGGGTGAGTCGTGTGAAAAAGAACGAGCTCGGCCTGTTCCATGGATTAACCCTGTCATACTGTGAGAATGATGAACTTGAGATCGAGATTGTGTTGATGCGCATAGCTGGGGAAACATTACAGCTGTTTAGTATGACAGGTGCAGATCTCTGAGTCTAATCAATGCACGAGTCTTCCGGAAGTAGTGTCAAGTGTCTTGTGTGCTGAGTCAGTGGTAGTCTGACGTGAGAAATGAGGGACCTTGAAATTGATAGACACTTGATGCAGTTTGTGAAATAGAATGACTCTGTGCAAATATTGTAAAGTGTGTGATTTCTTGGCGATCAGGTGAAGGGAATGAGAAACTTTATAGTTTTATGTGGGTATCTTGAATTTGTTTTATTCTGATTTTTATGTTCATATTTAAACTCTCTTTAAAATATATAGCTTACCCTGCGTGTTCTGCTCTATGGCTGTTTTTCTCTTAAAACTGTGATGATCGTGTAATTTTTACACGGGAGCAGATGATCTTCCAGGAAGTAGAGCTCCGTAGTGAGTGGTCGCCGGGGAAGAGATCGCCTGTTTCTATCTCTTGGTGGTGATCGCCGGATTTATGTCCTGATAGCAGATCGCCTGTTTTGGGGTCTTCTGTTAGGAGATCGCCGGTTTATGTATGGAGACCGCCGTTTTCGTTGTATTTGATTGATTTCGTTAAGTTTTGAAAAACATTTGACTGGTTATGTATTAAACTCCCTGTGAGGAGCAACTTCATTACTTATATATATAATTATGTTCTCTTCAACATTATTTGTTTACCTTTATTTTCATTATATAAATATGAATAGTTTTTGGCGGGATGTTACATTAATGGTATCAGAGCAGTTCGTCCTTAGGATGACCTGAGGGCTGTGGATCCATTGTGTTTCTTCTGCTCATAAAATCTATTTGAGTTTTAAATAACAACTATAGTGAAAGGTTTTCAAAACGTTTTTGGTATTGAAATTTTGTGTGTGCCTTAGTGAATGTATGCCCTAATTGAAAATCTTGGTATTAAGAATGAGAGGATCTTGATAAAGTATTGAGGGTGCACACTCATAACTGGATCGAGATGATTCTTAATCTTAATTCCAAAGGTTTGATGTTTAGCCTACATTGAATTCTGGTGTGATTTATTGAGTGCTCTTGTAATTGCCTGAAAGTGGTTGTTTGGATTGATGATTGTACACTAGTAACTGTTCTGGTGTTTTGTTTGAAGTTATAAGTATTATGATTCTGTTGATGAGCTCAAATTCTTAATGATTTTGAGATGCTGACCTTTGTAAGGTCTATATGTTACCTCCTGAATGAATTGATTTCTTATCGATATCATTCTTGTAGTTGTAGGGAACATAGAAAACCTATAGTTTCAAAATCTGAAACGAAGAGAGATGGCACGTAGACCTTCTACCCCTCCCCAACCTTCTTCGGAGATGAGCCAGATTGCTAAGGCCATTGAGATGATGGCAACTGCCATTCAACAACAGAATACAGCGATGGCACAGAATCACCAAGCTGCGATGCACCACTGGGAAACTGCTCGATCGGCTGAAACAAACTCCCACGTCGGTCAGCCTCAAGAACAGATGGGACTGACCGAGTTCATGAGGCACAACCCACCCAAGTTCAGTGGGAATGCTACCCCTGATCAGGCAGATCAGTGGGTCAGAGAGTTGGAGAAAATCTTTAGGGCGACCTCCTGCCCTGAAGAGAAGAAACTGTTGTTTGCCACCTATCTGCTATCTGGAGAAGCTGAGTTCTGGTGGATGGGAGCTCAGCAGATGATGGAGGCCCGAGAGGATGTATTGGATTGGGAGAGCTTCAGGGTGAGGTTCTTGGAGAAGTACTTCCCAGACAGCGCCAAGTTTGCGAGGGAAGCTGAGTTCCTAAAGTTGGAGCAGGGGGATATGTCAGTAAACGCCTATGCTGCTCGGTTTGAGTACCTCGCCCAATTCTATACCCAGGCGACCTCCGAGGCCTGGAGGTGTAGGAAGTTCGAAGAGGGGCTGAAGCATGGGCTGAAGAGGACCATAGCCCCGATGTGCATCAGGGAATTTCACGCCTTAGTAGAAAAGGCGAAGATGGTGGAGACCCTGGAAAAGGGTGATTCTCGGGTGATCAGGTCACACCCAAGAGGTTCTTCCAGTGGGAAAGCTAAGGCACAGCACCCACAAAGCAAGCCCTATGCGAGACCTCCACCACATCGAGCAGGAGCAGCGCCTCCCCAGTTTCAGCAGCAGCAACCTTGGAAACACAAGTGTCTCCATTGTGGTGGACCACACGCCTCCAATGCATGCTTCAAGAAGACTTCAGAGAGAAGATGTTTTGCCTGCCAAAAGACAGGACACGTTGCTAGAGAGTGCCCTAGCAGGAATGGGGCGACCCAACCCAGTGGCTCTCAGCAGATGAGGAACGAAGGGGGCAGACCTCAGGCAATAGGGAGAGTGTTTGCCATGTCAGGAGCAGAGGCGTCTCAGTCAGGTAACCTCGTGCAGGGTATATGTTTTATAGCTGGTAGGGGTGTAAAAGCTTTGTTTGATTCTGGAGCGACACACTCCTTTGTGTCAAGCCTGTGTGTAGCCGAGTTGGACCTTCTAGTGAAGGAGTTACCTTTCGAACTGTTGGTCTCTACACCTGCGTCAGGACAGGTGTCGACCTCTACAGTTTGCCCCGAATGTCCAGTGATAGTAGAGGGACGCAGATTCAAAGTGAACTTGATCTGCCTACCTCTTCAGGACCTGGATGTTATCCTGGGAATGGATTGGCTAGCTGCCAATCACATTCTCATAGACTGCGGTAGTCAGAAGGTAGCGTTTCCAGACCCTCAAGAATCAGAGGTGATATCAGTTCAGCACGGGTGGTCAGAGTTGGAAGAAGGGGCGAGGTGCTTCGTGATGCTAGCTCGGTTGGAAGTGGAGAATGAAGGGGACGTAAGCAGAATACACGTGGTGAAAGATTTCACGGATGTATTTCCAGAAGAGGTACCTGGGTTACCCCCTAAGAGAGAAGTGGAATTCTCTATTGACTTGGTACGTGGAGCTGGACCAGTGTCAATGGCACCTTACAGGATGGCACCAGCCGAGTTAGTAGAGTTAAAGAAGCAAGTGGAAGAGTTGCTGGAGAAACAATTCATCAGACCCAGTGTATCTCCATGGGGGGCTCCAGTGCTCCTAGTCAAGAAGAAGGATGGAGGGTCTCGGCTGTGTATAGATTACAGGCAGTTGAACAAGTTGACCATCAAGAACAAGTACCCCCTACCCAGAATTGACGATTTGATGGACCAAATACATGGGGCCTCGGTGTTCTCCAAGATTGATCTGAGATCGGGGTACCACCAAATTTTGGTAAAAGCTGAAGATGTTCAAAAGACAGCTTTTTGGTCTCGGTATGGGCAGTATGAGTATGTGGTGATGCCGTTTGGAGTAACCAATGCTCCAGCTCTGTTTATGGACTACATGAATAAGATTTACCTGAGGACAGTATTGGAGATACTGAGGGAGAAACAACTCTATGCCAAGTTCTCTAAGTGTGAGTTCTGGCTGAAGGAAGTCAACTTCTTAGGACACGTGATATCTGCCCAGGGGATCTCGGTGGATCCAGCCAAGGTAGAGGCAGTGCTGCAGAGGGAACGTCCTAAGACAGTCACCGAGATAAGGAGCTTTGTGGGGTTGGCGGGCTACTATCGGAGGTTTATTGAGGACTTTTCCAAGGTAGTGGCTCCTTTAACACAGCTGACCCGCAAGGACCAACCTTTTGCTTGGATCGACCGATGTGAACAAAGCTTCATGGAACTAAAGGAGAGGTTGACCAGTGCTCCAGTGCTGGTGATCCCAGAGGTAGGAAGACCTTTTGACGTCTACTGTGATGCTTCACATCAGGGTTTGGGATGTGTTTTGATGCAAGAGAAAAGAGTGGTTGCATATGCTTCAAGGCAACTCAAGGTTCATGAGAGAAACTACCCTACGCATGATTTGGAGTTGGCAGCTGTAGTATTTGCCTTGAAGATATGGAGGCACTATTTATATGGAGCTCGGTTCCAGGTGTTCAGTGACCATAAGAGCCTGAAATACCTGTTCGATCAGAAGGAACTAAACATGAGGCAAAGAAGGTGGATGGAGTTTCTAAAGGACTACGATTTTCAACTCATGTATCATCCAGGGAAGGCCAATGTAGTGGCAGATGCTTTGAGTAGAAAATCAATACAAGTAGCCACCATGATGATGGAAGAACAGAAACTGATCGAGCAGTTCAGAGACTTAAATCTTGGGGTAGAATTTCACGTAAATCACATTAGTTGTAGTAAGCTGGCTATAACTAATGACTTCCTTGGGATGTTAAGGGATAGGCAATTGGAGGACCCTAGTCTGAAGCGTACTGTGGAGTCGCTAGGGACAGATCAGGCTAGAGACTTTGTGATGGGCGATGATGGGATCTTGAGATTTAATGGCAGAATTTGAATCCCTGCAAATGGAGAGTTGAAGAAAATGATCCTAGATGAAGGTCATAAGAGTCGCCTTAACCTCCATCCAGGCATGAACAAGATGTACCATGACTTGAAGGAGTCAGTTTGGTGGTCGGGCATGAAGAGAGACATCGCCCAGTATGTTGCAACCTGCTTAACGTGTCAGAAGGCGAAGGTAGAGCATCAAAGACCTGGCGGGTTGTTACAGCAACTGGATATCCCTGAGTGGAAATGGGACAGCATCGCCATGGATTTTGTCACCCATTTACCCAGATCGGTAAAGGGTCATGATGCAATCTGGGTCATCATTGATAGGCTGACGAAGAGTGCCCACTTTCTTCCAGTGAATATGAAGATGCCTATGGCCAAGCTGGCACAGTTATACATCTAAGAAATAGTGAGGTTGCATGGAGTGCCTTCCAGCATCGTTTCAGATAGAGATCCCAGGTTCACTTCACGGTTTTGGCAGACCTTACAAGAGTGCTTGGGAACTAAGTTGAGGATGAGCTCTGCATATCATCCCCAAACAGATGGTCAGTCAGAAAGAACGATCCAGTCCTTGGAAGATCTGCTGAGGGCGTGCGTCTTGGATCAATTGGGAAGTTGGGATGAGGTGTTGCCGCTGGTGGAGTTTACCTATAATAATAGTTACCACGCCAGTATTGGGATGGCACCATATGAAGCCCTGTATGGGAGGAAATGCAGAACTCCCTTATGTTGGTACCAGGAGGGCGAAGCAGTCTTGGTTGGGCCAGAGTTGGTTCAGCAGACGACCAAGAAAGTGCAACAGATACAAAGCAGAATGAAAGCTTCTCAAAGTAGGCAGAAGTCCTATGCAGATCAGAGGAGAAAGCCTTTGGAGTTTGTTGCTGGAGACCACGTGTTCATGAAAGTGACACCAACCAAGGGTGTAGGACGGGCGATCAGGTCAAAGAAGTTGTCCCCTAAGTTCGTGGGACCATATCAGATCTTGAGAAGGATTGGTCCAGTGGCTTATGAGATCGCCCTACCTCCCCATCTAGCGAATCTGCACAATGTCTTTCACGTATCACAGCTGAGGAAGTACATGGCAGACCCTAGTCATGTGCTGGAAGTAGACGATGTGCAGATCAGGGATGACTTGTCCTTTGAAGCAAAACCAGTCAGGATTGACGATCGGCAAAGTAAACAGCTCAGAGGCAAGACCATCGACATGGTGAAAGTGGTGTGGGATGAGAGATCGGGGGATTCAACTTGGGAGTTAGAAGAACCCATGAGAGAAGCTTATCCATACCTCTTTTCCTTGTAATTCAATTTTCGGGGACGAAAATTTTTCTTGATGGGGAGAATGTAAGGACCTGAAAAATTAAATTGGAATAAAAGGATATATTTTAAATGAATTCTAAGTATGTTTTTATTTAAAATAAAAAAGGAAGGAAAGTGTAGTTTAGAAGATTATAAGATTTCCTTGTTAGTACATAATCGCTGGTCGCCTAGACTACACGTCATCGCCAGGGCGCGAGGCATGCAGACGTCGCTAGGGCGTGATGCATGCGGGCATCATCAGGGCGCGAGGCATGCGGGCATCTTCCAGGGGGAGACATTGGTCGTCCGCCAGGATGAGGCATCGGTGGATTGTCTTCGCGCGAGAGGTCATCGGTGGATAGCCTTCGCGCGAGAGGTCATCGGTGGATAGTCTTCGCGCGAGAGGTCATCGGTGGATAGTCTTCGCGCGAGAGGTCATCGGCGAAAGGTTATCGCGCGATGTCGAGTTGCACACAGAGAAGGTGGGACCCAGACTCCCAGCATGGAACGTCCTGCACGTACGCCACGTAGACAAAAAGGATGATTCAGAATAGTGACATCAGAATGTTGGCATGCGCAGGAGACACTCGCGGTCGTACTGTTCAGGAAGTGGTTGGCATGCGCAAGAGACAAACGTGGTCGTACTGTTCAGAGAAACGTACACTCAGACTTCTCTGCAGAGTGGGTGGTGGCAGCTGCTTTTGTGGACAAGCTGGTTTAAGATGCAAAAACCCACTTCTGAGAGAGGGGAACGTTGCAGTTGTTCAAAAGCGAAAGAGTGAGTTTACCTCCCTTCTCCTCCATTCTCTCCTTCGCACTGCGATTCTGGCACCTTCACACAAGAGTACGACGAGCGACGGCCACCATTAGAGCACCTGGGAGGTTCTCTGCAAGTCCTTCAAACCAGACGCAAAAAACAGAGCCAAGGCATTCTTTAAGCTTCGTTGGGTTTCGGAGCTCCTGGTGTTTTGCGCAAGTCCAGGTAAGGGAAGCTAGCTTTATTTTCAATACAAGCCATAGATTAGCTGTTTCTGAAGTGAGGGCGACGTGGTCGCCGGTTTCGTTTTCATCTTCGTGAATGCTCTGTTCTATGTGTTTGGGCGACGTGGTCGCCGGTTTTATATACAGACTTCGAAATACCTTGTTTTTGAACCAGATCGCCGGTTTTGGCGTTGTTTGCGAACTCCCTGTTTTTGGTGTTGCTTTGAAACTGTTTGAGATTTAAATGAGATATTCGAAAATAAGAACCTTGGAGTGAGTTTTGCAGTGATTGAAATCATTCCTTTAAGTGTTATGTGATGTGTTGAATGTGGTGAATGTGGGATCAAGGCATAGTATTTTCAGGAAAGAAAATATCGTGTGTAAGGACCTGTACTTTTGGATTGGAATAAAAGGGTATATTTTAAATGAATTCTAAGTATGTGTTTATTTAAAATAAAAAGGAAGGGAAGTGTAGTTTGGAACTCTATGAGATCGCCTAGTAGTACATGATCGCCGGTCGCCTGCTACACATGAGCGCCAGGGCGCGAGGCATGCAGGCATCGAGCGGGCGCGAGGCATGCGGGCATTGCCAGGGCGCGAGAGGCATGCGGGCATCACCAGGGCGCGAGGCATGAGAGCGTCGCCAGGGATAGACATCGGTCGTCTTCCAGGACGAGGGAGACATCGGTCGTTCTCCAGGATGAGTCAGCGGTGGAAAGTTGTCGCGCGATGACGAGCTTCACACAGATAAAGTGGGACCCAGACTCCCAGCATGAAACGTCCTGCACGCGCGTCACGTAGACAAAAAGGGTGGTTCAGAGTGGTGACATCAGAATGTTGGCATGCGCAGGAGACACTCGCGGTCGTACTGTTCAGGGCAGTGGTTGGCATGCACCAGAGACAACAGTGGTCGTACTGTTCAGGGCAGTGGTTGGCATGCACAAGAGACAACAATGGTCGTACTGTTCAGGGCAGTGGTTGTCAGGCTTTCCTGCAGAAGGGGTGGCAGCAGCAGCATACGTGGACAGGTAGGCTTGGATTCAAAAGCCACTGCGGGAAGGCAAAGAGCGTTACAGACTCAAGAGTGTTAGAGTGAGTGCAAACTTCCTCCCTCCCTTCTTCTCTCCTTTGCGTTGTGACTCAGGCCACCTCAAGCATCAGTGCGACAAGCGACGTTTGCCCTTAGAGCACCTAAGAAGTTCTCTGCAAGTTCTACAAACCAGGCACTGAAAACAGAGCTAAGGCATCCTTCAAGCTCGGTGGGTTTTGAGCTCTCGGTGTTTTGCGCAAGTCCAGGTAAGGGAAGCTAGCCTTCATTTTCAATACAAGCCATAGATTAGCTGTTTCTGAAGTAAGGGCGACGTGGTCGCCAGTTTCCTGTTTCTTTTCGCAATGCTCTGTTCTATGTGGTTGGGCGACGTGGTCGCCGGTTTTAAATACGGATTTCGAACTCCCCTGTTTTTGATGTTGTTTGAAGCTGTTTGAGATTTAAATGTGAAATACATGTGATATTCGAGAATATGAACCTTTGAAATGACTGTTGCTGTGGTTGAAATCATTCTTTGAGTGATGTGTGGAATGTCGTGAATGTGGATCAAGACATAGTATTTTCAGGAAAGGAAATACCGTGTTGAGATTTGGTTGTGAAGTGTATTGATCTGTGAGTATCCTGTGAATGAGGCGATCCTGACTCTGCTGAGGTAATGAAATCATATAGAGGAAGTTACTCAGTTGGTGAGAGTCGAAGGAGGTTCATATGAATGGGTGAGTCGTGTGAAAAAGAACGAGCTCGGCCTGTCATATGGATTAACCCTGTCATACTGTGAGAGTGATGAATTGAGATCGAGATTGTGTTGATGCGCATGGCTGTGGAAACATTCCAGCCAATGAAGTATGACAGGTGCATGTCTCTGGATGCTAGGTTCAACGCACGAGTCTTCCGGAAGTAGTGTCAAGTGTCTTGTGTGATGAGTCAGTGGAAGTCTGACGTGAGAAATGAGAAACATTGAATTGATAGACACTTGGTGCATATTGTGAATAGAACGACTCTTGAAAATATTGTGAAACATGTGATTTCTTGATGGCTGTGTGATATGAATGAGAAAGTGATGGACTCTTGTGAATGTTTAAAAAGGCTGATCTACGTTGGTTGTCCAGTTTAAAATTTAAAGTTTAAAAATATCTAGCTTACCCTTTGTATTGTTCTCTGGCTGTTTTCCCTTAAAACTGTGATGATCGTGTATTTTACACGGGAGCAGATGATT
This sequence comes from Phaseolus lunatus, assembly GCA_013389735.1. Taxonomy (NCBI): domain Eukaryota; kingdom Viridiplantae; phylum Streptophyta; class Magnoliopsida; order Fabales; family Fabaceae; genus Phaseolus; species Phaseolus lunatus. Next base: position 11,249,707 of record CM023859.1, on the reverse strand, counting down.
TTCCAGGAAGTAGAGCTCCTTAGTGAGTGGTCGCCGGAAGGAGATCGCCTGATTTCTGTTCCGGTAGCAGATCGGCTGTTTTGGGTCCTCTGATAGGAGATCGGCCTCTTCCGATAGGAGATCGGTCTCTTCCGATAAGAGATCGCCTGCTTTGTTTTTTACTGTATTTTGTTTATGTTTCTGGAAAATTTGACCGAAATTGTATTAAACTCCCTGTGAGGAGAAACTACATTTCATATATATAATATTTTGTTCACTTCAATCTATTTGTTACCTTTATTTTCATTATATAAACATGAATAGTATTTTGGCGGGATGTTACACCGTGTAAGATCGTGTAGGATGTGCATTGATCGGTGATTCCTAATGAGATATCCTGACTCTGCTGAGATAATGGAATCACATAGAGGAAGTTACTCAGTTGGTGAGAGTCGAAGGAGGTTCATATGAATGGGTGAGTCGTGTGAAAAAGAACGAGCTCGGCCTGTTCCATGGATTAACCCTGTCATACTGTGAGAATGATGAACTTGAGATCGAGATTGTGTTGATGCGCATAGCTGGGGAAACATTACAGCTGTTTAGTATGACAGGTGCAGATCTCTGAGTCTAATCAATGCACGAGTCTTCCGGAAGTAGTGTTAAGTGTCTTGTGTGCTGAGTCAGTGGTAGTCTGACGTGAGAAATGAGGGACCTTGAAATTGATAGACACTTGATGCAGTTTGTGAAATAGAATGACTCTGTGCAAATATTGTAAAGTGTGTGATTTCTTGGCGATCAGGTGAAGGGAATGAGAAACTTTATAGTTTTATGTGGGTATCTTGAATTTGTTTTATTCTGATTTTTATGTTCATATTTAAACTCTCTTTAAAATATATAGCTTACCCTGCATGTTCTGCTCTATGGCTGTTTTTCTCTTAAAACTGTGATGATCGTGTAATTTTTACACGGGAGCAGATGATCTTCCAGGAATTAGAGCTCCTTAGTGAGTGGTCGCCGGGGAAGAGATCGCCTGTTTCTATCTCTTGGTGGTGATCGCCGGATTTATGTCCTGATAGCAGATCGCCTGTTTTGGGGTCTTCTGTTAGGAGATCGCCGGTTTATGTATGGAGACCGCCGTTTTCGTTGTATTTGATTGATTTCGTTAAGTTTTGAAAAACATTTGACTGGTTATGTATTAAACTCCCTGTGAGGAGCAACTTCATTACTTATATATATAATTATGTTCTCTTCAACATTATTTGTTTACCTTTATTTTCATTATATAAATATGAATAGTTTTTGGCGGGATGTTACAATGCTGTTTTTCCAAAATCAAATTTTGGTGTTCAGCATCTCGGACTAGCCATCCTTTAGAAGGTATTGTTAAAAGGTCATCAATTCCTAATGAAATGGATGTAGCCGTAGCTTGGCGGAATCCCAGAGTCTTGACTTGATCCAGGATATGTGATGTATATGCCATTCCGAAGTGATCTATTAATCTACTAATAAGTCGTTTAATGGCAGTTCCACTTATCACTTTATTGTGAAACATTAGATTGGTCCGTTCTGCCATAAGTACCTCCCTATTCCACTCAGTGAGATTGATTCAGTTCAACAATGGGTTTGAGTCAATGATTGAAAAACTGCCTTTTCTTTATCTTAATTTGTGTAGAAATTGAAAAATTGAAAAACTAGGATCCTTGTCAAATCACGAAGACCTGAATTTACATCGGTATCATAAATTTGTTTATCTTAGATACAACCGTCTATATGATTAGATATCATATGAATAGGCCCGGCATAAACCTTGTACAACTTCTTCGATTTCTTGATAAAAAGAAATATGACCTACATTGATTCGAATGTATATAAAACGCATTTGTTTTTTTATAAATTGAAATTATGATTCGTGAAATAGATTGTAATTTCATAAATTGCCAAGAGTTTACTTAGTTGAAGTAAAGATTATATGTAATATAATTTTTTTAGATTAATTTGTTGAATATATAAATTTAATTTATTTTATTTAATATTGAAATTACATTATTATAATGATTGAATAGATAATAAATTTATATATTCCTTAAATTTATTTTATATTACATTGAATGAATCTTAATTTCTCCTTTGAGATAAAATAGAAAAAATATATACAACTTCCAATTTGAAAAATTTCTATAATTTTTATGTATACAATTTAGAGGAGGGAGTAATAGTAATCATTATATCAAATCTTGAATTATCCGGTTCGATGGTTTGAAAATATTAATAATTTTTTAATAATTTATTAGGGTATTTATTTTAATCTATATTTTATATATTTATTAAATTTTAGTTCATTGCATTTTATGTTGATTTTTAGGTGCGTAGTGATTGTGATTAATAGTCGTTTTTATTTTGTGAACCTGAAGATCAATGTAAAGTCTCTCTAAAATTTTTGAAATATAAGAAATATTAATTAAAAATTTTGTACTAATCAATTATAGGTCACATCTTTGATTATAAGAGTAAGATTTACATGCATTTATTCAACACATGAGGTGAGTGATAATATTAGAAGTAGAGACCAAAATATTATGTTTAACTAATTCATTATTAAACAAGCTATTTATAATTTATAGGCTAATTTCAAATTATTGTGTTACAATATTTCATGGATATGTTCAATCATTCGATTTTAAATCCATTGACTTTGTTATATCAACAAGGACAACCTACTTTATCAATTTGTACAATATATTAGGCTATATTAGGCTATATGACATTTAATTGTTTATAGACTTGTTTTTTAATTTTACTTTTCACTTTTGGCTTTTATGTTTCACAATTCTCAACATTTGCAATACTTATTTACAATTTTTAATATATATTTATACTATTTTTCATTGAGTTATAATTGTCTTCATTTAAATTAAAAAAAGAAAATTTATGCTTTCATATGATATTGTTGATTCTGGCTAGTTATAAATTTGTCGAGGTTGTTTAATTAAGGTAAACAATAGAAAAAAATAAAAAAATAAAGAAAGAAATAAAACAATAATTATACCTATAACCGTCATCATAAGGTATCAATGACAACAATTTTATATAAAATTGTACTCGTATTGATGTAGAATTTAATAAATATTTAAATGACATGAAGACGATTGTGTGCAATGTCGTTGTTGTATATGCAACGTGTGACAATGATTAGTATTGAAAATCTTTATCGTAGGTGTATATATCATGACGATTTTGCATAAAACCATTGTTAGAGGTTATATATACGACAATGATTTCATTCACTATTGAAAACATCTTTTTTCAACAACGAATCAATCAATGATGGCTCTAAAACCATCATTAAAATGCATTTAAAACTGTTATTAAAGATATCTTTTTTAGTGGTGATTGAATCCTCCTAATGCCTAACCAAATTGGAAAGATGGTTAAATGTCTAAGGATCGACAACAATTTAGGATTATACTTTAAGGAGTTTATTTATTATTTTTATTTAAATAAGGGTATTGCAAGACATTTGACTGTTCATCGCACTTTGGTTGGGATAGACACCATTACTATGAGGTAATGAACACAACATGTTGTTTGGTGAATTTTTTATTTGTTTATTGTTATAGAGTTGAAAACTCCAATTGATATAGTTAGACAAGTTGATAGATTACTCAATGTTGATGGTATTTATGTGTCCTATTTTCTACCGTGTAAATGACTGTAACATTGAACTTAGATTCAGGAAGCGAGTGTTTGTGGGTTTTTAGTATGGAGTTTAGGGTTTCAACCTATGATAACTTTTTAAGGGAAGGGTGATTGTTAGTAGAGATATTTATTTTGAAGATGTCTTTAGGACTCAAGGAAATAAGAGGAAGCACTAGGGGACACACTTGGAAAGTCAAAGAGTGTCCAAGATAAGGTGGAATATATATTTTTAAACGAGTTGTTTGATAAGCTTATGACGCCTATAAACAAGGCACCCAAGCGTTTGATGGCAACACAAGTTCGAAGGTTTCAAAGGCAAGGACGTCATCCAAAGAGACGTGGGTTTAACGATACCCTTGCCTATGCTTTAGCTGTAGTGAAATATGTGTAATCTTTTAAACCAACTATGTTTCGTGGGACAATTGTTGCATTGAGGCAACAAGTGAATTCTAGCCATGCACGAAAATATGATGTCATTTAAAAAAATAAGACTTAGGAGTTCGTAAGACTAGCTAGAGGAAAAAGCATTGTTGGTTGCAAGTGGTTTTTCAAGAAGAAGATTATAGCATATGATGATAATGTGTTTGTTAAAGAGCCTATGTGAGAATTTGATGGTATTGTGTATAATGAAATTTGCATGTCAAAGTCTGATGGTTGAACTAGTGATAATGTGTTTGTGTCTAAAATAACATTTGATGGTAATGTGTTTGTTCAAGCGTCTACACCAAGAAAGATGTATGACTAAAGAACATTTTGTGGAGTGTCTATATCAAAGTGTGTCTAATTTAAGGCTTGTTTGGTAGCTAGGGAGCTACAATTAAAAAGGAAGTTGTTAATTATAATGAGATTTTCTCTAATTGTCAAACACACATCAAGGTCTTGTTTAGTCTTTTTGGCAAGTAAAGAAATCAAGCTTGAACAAGTGGAAATTATGAAAACCTTTATTCATGGACACTGCGAGGAAGAGGTTTTGATATGTTAACTAAAAGGTTTTGAGGTGGAGGTAAGGAGGATTATGTGTATCAAATGAAGAGATTGTTGTAAGGACTTAAAAAATCTCTCATACAATGGTATAAAAGGTTTGACTAATTAATTATCTTTCAAGAGTACAATATAAGTTCTTATGATCTTTACATCTATCATAAAGTGGACAATTGTGAGTTCATTTACTTATTATTGTATATAGGCAACATACTATTGCATCTCAAGATAAGAGATAAGACTATGATCAAAAGGTTAAAGTCATTACATGGTAGTGAATTTGAAACAAAGGATTTGGACACAACAAAGGTGATTTCAGGATTAAGGTCAAGATGGATGAACCCAAAAGAAACTCTTTTTGTGTTAAAGGAAGTACATCCAAAAGGTACTAATATGTATTAGGATGGAACGTGCTAAGGCCATAAGCACAATTTTGACAATATATACATCTTTTAGAGCTCAATATTGCTTAATATGATGAGAATAAGGAATATGTGTCTTGTGTTCCTTGTATTACTAAAATGAAGAGTTTGATGTATAAAGATATGCATTCCTAAGCAATTAGTTTGGTTAAGTAGGTATGTGAGCAAACTTGGGAAGGAGCATTGGTAGACTATGAAGCAGATCTTGAAATACGTAAAGATAATTGAGGATATTAGAATTATCTTTAAGGGAAATTTGCAATGTACCATAAGGGTATATGACCATGAATTTATTGTAGACATAGATGTTAGATAATTAATAACATGTTATGCTTGCATGATCACTGAGTCTTTGTGTAACTTAAAGTTACTCTCTAACTAATAATGACTTTGTCGAGCACGAAAATGGAGTATATGGCATTGGTGGTGGGGTGAAATGGTGAAATTGGGTTTTCTAGAATTCGAAGTTTGGAAAGACATTTCCGGAATAGGCAATCCAGAATGTGTTTGAGGTAGTTTGTTTGAATTCCATAATTACATTTCCAGAATTGAGTGATAGGTTGCAGAATAGGTAATCCAGAACTTTGTTTTCATTTTGACATTGTATTCCAGAATGGGCTTTTTGAAATTGTTTGGTATGCATACTAGAAAGCGATTTTTGGAATAGATTAGGAAGCATAAGCAAGATTTGTGAAATACATTGTCCATAACTTAATACATGATTTTAGAATTGCTTTTCTGGAATAGAGAAAATGCATTTTGGAATAGTTATTTTGGCTTTTAGAAATGTAATTCTAGAAGTGTAATTTTCATTCCAAAATTACATTTGCAAAAGCCAAAATAACTATTCCAAAAAACCTAATTTGGATTTGCTTTTCCACAAGGCACTAGGTTTTTGCATTGGAATTTTTCATGTTTTTAAAAATTTCTAACATGTATTTAATTGTTGCAGGAGTATGATCATACCCTAGGGTTTCACACGGGAATATCAAATGAGGTTGATGTGGGTGGGGGGTGGGGCTAGATGATGTTGATATCGAGTAGTCAATATCTTGTAATGCATTAAATAATGAATGTAAGACACATGAATGTAGTGACATGTTTGTGATAGATGAAGTAAAGGTGAAAGATCCAAAACTATTTTAATATTATATATTTGTAAAACGTATTTGATGAATGGAATATGAAATTATGATAATATTTTGTGGATATTTGCTACTAGGGATGACATGTTGAAGTGGGCGAGAAAAGTTGCCTTTGATTTTGGCTTTGTTCTTGTTATATTATGGTCAGATACATGAAATGACCAATGAGGAAGGATGACGTACATATTATTAGGTTGTGAGAGAATATGTAAATACAAATGATATAAAAAAAAGCTTAGAGGCTACTGAAAGCGGAACTAGAAAATGTGCATGTCCTTTTAGATTGTTTGGAAAATGGTAAAAGATAGTGAAGGATGCATGGTCAAATTACTTTGTGGGTCTTATAATCATGACTTGGCAGATACGTTGGTAAGTCATCTACATGCTGGTAGGTTAACAACTAATGAGAAGTTTATACTTGTTAATATGATAAAGAGTCCAGTGAAGCCTAAAAACCTGAAAATATTTTGCTAACAATGAAGGAGCACAATGAGAAGAATCTAACCACCATAAAACACATTTGTAATGCCATGACTGTGTATCAAAGACCAGAACGAGGTCTCATACTAAATTGCAACAATTGATAATGTTACTCGAGTGAGACAGGTATGTTCATTTGGTGTAGGTTCAATGAGGGGCAAATGTGGTGCAAGATATATTTTAGACACACCCTGATTTAGTGAAACCATTGAATTCCCTTAAAATTGTATTAATGATGGATAGTACCTAGAAAACTGACAAGTACATGATGCCCTAACTTAAGGTTGTTGGTATTACTTCAACGAGGTTGACCTTGTCCACTCCATTTGTGTTACTCGCTTTTGTGCATGGAAATAACTTTATATAGGCCCTTGAGAGACCTAAAGGATTGTTTTGAGAATTGATGCATACCCTAGGGTCATGGTGAGTGATAGAGATATTGCCATCATGAATGCAATAAATTTTGTGTTTCCCGAAACTTCTAATCTTCTATGTCACTTTCACATTGATAAAAGTTTGAATGCAAAATGTAAAATGTTAGTGCATCCAAGAGAGACATGAGATCAAGTGATGGAAGCTTGGAGATCTGTGTAGATTATGAGAGTGTAGAAGCGTTTAAGCATCGTGTCCAGGTGTTTGAAGTTGTTTGTTCTTCATGATCTATATTTGTTGAATATGTGAATGATACTTAGTTAATTCCACACAAAGAAAAATTTATTAAGGCATGGACAAATTGGGTAATGCACTTAGGCAACATAATAAGTAATATGTATGTACATATGTTGCATGTCTTTGTTTTCTTTTGTAGGGTTAAGGTTGCATATTAGATTTACAAGCATAATATTTGTTTTCCTTTGTAGGGTTCAGGCTGCACATTGGAGTCTAAAGAGGATGCTTTAGACCTCCATGAGAGACTAATGCTTTTGATAGGATTTCATGAACAAGATGATTTATCTTGCAACATAATATAATTAAAGTTTCATCTCAAAAGAGTCTTGATGTGGTGGGTCATGTCTTTAACATGACAAGGTACAAAAAATTGTTTGGTTTTGTGTCCAAATATGCTTTACAACATATTACGGAAGAGAATGATCGAGTTAATATGTTGGGTTACATAAAACTCATTGTGGATGTACCCCTAAATATACTCAAGGCTTTGTGTTTGTGAATTGACTTCCTTCAATGTAGGTAACATACCACTACAATCAATGCATGTCAATGGACACGTATGGTATTTTAACATTGTTACCACATTATTCCATAACTGTCTTGCCACATGGTCCTCATAACTACCCAATAATGATCTATCCATTGGACCTCCAACATAGACTTCATTCCCGACAAAGAGTGTCTCAAATCCGACAGTTTCTTACTGCACCCCTACGTTTTTCTGCCTGCACCCCCACAATTTCATGCAAAGACTAAATTGTCCCTATCATTTTTTAAAAACCTTAAAATTCCCTTAACAGACTCTATTCCTAAAAACCGTAAAACTCTCACTGTTCTTTTCTTCCCAAAAATTCCACACCCACACTCCAGAACTCCATTCCTCTTTGCGGTGCCTTTCAATCTCCCATTTCTCTTAGTGGTTTGGGGTGGTCTTGGCAACTTGGTGTTTAAAGGTAAGTAAAATTTTTGGTTTTCGGATTTGTACTTCTATTTTTTCTTCGGGTTTTCGTTTCCCCAGTTCATCTATATTATTCCAAAAATGCAGTCTGGTAGTTTTATGGAATAGAGAATCCATATATGTTTTTTCACATTCTGAATTATGAAATCTGCAAAAAGCCCAGATTCGGGAATTAGTAAATCTACCGGATTGATGCTTCCGGTAAACATTCCGGATTGATGCTTCCTGTAAAATCCCGGATTGATAGTTATGGTAATATTCCAAATTACTACTTCTGGTAATATTCTGGATTGCTACTTCCCTAACTGTGTATTTGTATTGGCTCAAATTAGTAAATCAAAATGTATTATGTAATTTGTATTGGGTCGAACTAGAGGAGTTTTAGGGCTGGGTTAGTATGCATTCATTCATTAGTTGTAACCAAACTTGGAAGCATTTCAATCAAGATAATACATTTTTTTAAATAAGTGATTTAGTTTCTTTAGTTTTGATTGTTTAAATGAAGTTCTTATTTGTTTTTAAATAAGTGATGTACTTTATAAAATAGTAAAATTTAGTTTCACACTTTATTTGTTGTTAAATTTATAACTATAATATTAGATGATTAACATTCTGGATTGGCAGATCCATAGTAGGTGTTCGGATTTCCGAATTCGTATTGTGCATTATTTGTAATTTAGTTTAACTTGAATGGTGTAATTGAACAGAAATGGTGAAAACTAGGGGAGGAGGTTCATAAGGTGATCGTCTATGTCCCACATGCGAATCGTTTCTGGATTATAACTGGAACCCCCCTTTTTTTGGATCCATCTCACATCAATAACTCGACCCCTACCGCCTATGGGTAGTTTTAGACAAGTTTCCTTTGCAGTGGATACCTGAATGCCAAGTATAGCTCGTAATAATCTATCTTCGGGGGAATATGAGGATTCTTTTGCCATTTGAGGTGTTAATTTACCCACTAAAACATCGCCCGTTTCGACCCACGACTCGAGGATCACAATTCCGTTTTTGTCTAAATCAATTGAACATTCATTTTCTTTCTACAGGAGAAAGAGATATTTGTAACCATTTAGCAAGTAATAATAAAGTAAGACATAAATTGTTTCGTTTCAATCCTTCTGAGAAAAAAGAAAGAAGGATTTCAGATTATTCAATAATTAATCAAATCATATGTATAGATCATTGTCATTTTACAAATCCTGCTATTTTTCATGATACTACGGATTTATTAGCAAAGAGGCAGAGAAATCGATTCATTATTCCATTTCAATTCCAATCGATTCAAGAACGAGACAAAGCACTAATGTTAGCTTCCAGTATCTCGATTGAAATACCAATCAATGGTCTTTTTCGTAGAAATAGTATTTTTGCTTATTTTGATGATCCTCAATACCGAACACAGAGCTCGGGAATTACTAAATATAGGACTATTGATATCAATTACATTTTTAAAAAAGAGGATTTTTTAATCGAGTATCCAGGAGTTAAAGAATTTAAGAAAAAGAAGACATGTTAATGAAGATGAAGAACATGTTGAACATGAAGATGCAGAACATGTTGAACCTGAAGAAGTCGAACCCCAAATGGAGGTGGAGGATGAAGGCTCACCTCAAGTAGAAGGTGAAGACTATCCTAGAGGTCCAATGGATGGGGCACTAATGACAGGTTATGAAGACCATGTGACCATGCAATTATGGAATGGTGTGGTAAGTAAATATGTTGTAATATGATACTTGTTCATTGTTAATTTTATATAATTTTGGTTGATTAAATTTTATATTTTATATGATTTTGGTTGGGTAAATTAGGACCGAAAGGAGTTAAAATTGGTGTCTCATGGTTGAAAAATGAATAAGATGGACGCTCCTTATCTTGGGATACTACTTGCAGTGGAGTTGTCAGGTTTAGCTGGGCTTGTTGGGATAAACTATGACACTATATACAAAGGATTGTTGTGTACCTTTGCAGAAAGGTGGCACAGAGAGACAAATTCCTTTCATCTGCCTGTAGGTGAGTTGACCATTACATTGGATGATGTGTCAAATTTGTTGCACCTCCCTATTACCGAACAATTTTACACCTACCCGAGCAAAGATGTAGTTGCGATAACCGATTTGCTTATTGATTCACTTCGCGTAGATTGGAGAGTAGCAGCTGCTGATACTCGTCATTGTCGGGGTGGGCATGTGCGTCTAAGCTGGTTGAGAGAGTTGTATGAGGATGCATGTACCAGGAGACAGTGAACCGTGATTGCACGGGCATATTTGCCACACCTGCTAGGTTACACCATCTTTGCAGATAAGAGTGCTAAGTTGGTTAATGTATCCTATTTGGGATTATTTGTAGATTTGAGGCACACCGGGGGATACTCGTGGGCAGCAACTGCTTTGACCCACATGTATGAGTAGTTGAGAGATGGTTGCTATGCGAATACTAGATAGTTATCACTTTTCGACTATTAGACACCGACAACTTTGAGATGACTATGTTGAGGATGAGCCGCGGTGAATATATGGTCAAGAGTAGGTTGTCCACACTTGGATCTGTTCAGATGCAATTAGATAGCATATGTATAGGTACTGTTCAATGGATGCCCTATAAAGAGCACAGAGTGGTGCATCCTTTTGAGTGGATTGCATTATTTTCAGGGTACATTCGGGTGAGGGCTTGTAGGCAGATGCATTTATTTGAATGTGTATTCAGACAGTTTGGATATATATAGTGTATCCTCATCACCCAGCCATCGTTCATCATGGCAATCCCTCCACATCTGACCGATGATGGTTAGATTTTAATGCTAACCTCGTACATGATGCCGTATTAGCAGCTGATGTTGGAGCCTATGTTCCTGCATATTTGGAGTGGTTTCGGTCTATATCACACCCATATGTCATTCAGATGGCTGAGGATAATAGCCCTTCGGTGATTACCCTTGATGGACGATGTCAGAACGGGAATGATACTATCTCTGAGCATCCTGCAGTGGTAAGAACTTATTACTTGTTTATTTAAATAATACATGCTCAATTGTAATCAATGTAATTTGTTGTATCATTGTAGGATCTTTGTAGAAGAATAGCATCCACCTTGCAGTTGATTATAGATGATGGACATCTAATCGAGGATTCATTTGCATGGGAAGGGACACAAACATCCTTGATGCTAGCCCAATCAGCCACGGATGTGAGTTGATTTTAGATTGGTACATTTTAGAGGTTACTATTTTGATTATGATTTTTGAGATTAACTATTTAAGGTGAGAACCTAAAAAAGATCCCCACTGGACACAAACTTAACCAAGTGGTTAAGTAAGTGTGAATGTTCACTTCTAGAGGACAAAGAAAAAAACATAATTATATGGTGTTGATGATGAAGAGGTGCGGAATTAAAGAACATATAATGGAAAGAAACAAGATGAAAACCAAATAAGAGAGGAAGAACACAAGAACATAAAAAGGAATGGAAATGGCACAAATAAGAAAGGGAAAAGATGAAAAGATGAAGAAAGCTTATGGAAAATGGAGCAAGGAATCACACCACTTGGAGGGTGAGGGAATTCCAAGATGAGTGGTGAGGAGCCGCCACTTGAGGTGGACTACTCTCAAGATAAGACCCAAGAACAATTTAGGAGACAAAGCTCACTAATCACTCAAGAAGAGTTTCTTTTCTATTCAAAATTCAAGTGTGAAATACATAAGGCAATACACTCTATTTATAGGAGAGAGTGTCTTGGAGAACAAGATAGAGGGGTAGGGGTGTCATTTGTGAGAAGCCTTCTAGAAGGTAGGTCAAAGAAACCCTAAACCTAGAAGTGCTTGTTATGACAGGTGGGCTAGACACAAATCCAAATTACTAAGCACACCTTACTCAAATTACTAAGAACACACTACTCAAATTACTAAGCACACCCTACACACATTAATAAGCACACCCTACTTAAATTACTAAGCACACCCTACTTTAGTTTATCCTTCTATTTGAACCCCTAAAGTGTGCCCAATTTATTTACATAACTTCTCTTGTGGAAAGACAAGAAGGAAGAACTTCTGATATTCTGGTTTATATTTGGTTCTTCTTCTGCTGATGCTCTCTTGAGGTTTGGTGGGGCCTAGCTTTGTATACTGAGATGACTGATCACAGTGTGAATTGTTGCTTATGTCCTTGGTCATCTGCTTGGCTAATTGGGTTGTATCATGTCCCCCAAGTTGGAAAGAATTCAACCTCGAATTTAGAACTCCTTCAAATAACATAGTTAGTTTGTTCACATATAAGATATTGCAAGATGTGGAATGTGAAGTAAACTTATGTTCTTTAAGCTTTGGGAGTTCATATGGTTGAGTTCTAGATACAGGCCATGTTTGTAGAGAATGTTTAGGGATGAAATGATTTATTTGTGAAAATCCTCTTAGAAGGTGAGAACCTTTAGGAGGTTTTTGAAGATCATCCCTAAACTTTTTTTTATCAAAGATGTCAAGTATTTAGAATGTTTTGGTAATGAAAAAGGGAAGGAAGAAGTATACCTAGGAGGTGCAGTTACTTTCCTTTCCTTTTTAATTTTCTCTTTTGGTTTTCATTTTTATTTGGTCCTCATGAACTTCTTTGGGAGAGAGAGGTTTTAAGATAACCTTATGCCTTTGGAAGTTGAAAAACATTTTATTGGTATGACCATCATGTAAAACTTGTCTATCATATTGCCAAGGCCTTCCCAATAGAATATGTGTTGCTTCCATTGGCACAAAATCACATAAAACCTCATTTTTATACTTTCCTATAGCAAAAGTTATGAGGACTTGTTTATTAACCGTGATTTCACCCTCTTCACTAAGCCATTGTAGTTTATAGGGCTTTGTATAAGAGATAATGGGTAATCCAAGCTTCTCCATTACTCTTGTACTTGCCACATTAGCACAACTACCCCCATCTATTATCATGGAACATAACTTGTTGTTGATAAGGTAGCGGGTGCGGAAAATATTTTCTTTTTGGGTTTTATCCAAAGGTTTTGGAATTGTTCCCAACATTCGCCTTACCACCAATAAGTCACCTTCACACGGTATCTCATATTCATTTTCACTAGGGGTTTTTGAAGGGGTAGGGGAGTTAGACCTAGAAGATTGATCACTATTGTCACTTACTACTATCCCCCCTTTTATCATCATGGTTCTTTTGTTAGTGCAATTTGCAGCGATATGACCAAAACCTAAATATTTAAAGCATTTTGTACATGAGGTTTTGTTTGGCGATTTAGTCCTAGAAGGAGAAGGATTGTCTTTAGAAGTTTGTGGGGTGGATTCTTTAGAGGAATTGGAAGGATTATCTTGTTTTGAAAATTTATTTTTACCTGTCCAAGATGAGTTATAGAAGCCATCATTATGAGTATGTTTAAAAGATGTTTTCTTTAAAAGTTGTGATTCAACCTTGATGGCAAGGTGAACCAATTTTTCTAAAGATGTATACTCATAAAGTTCTACAACATTTTGAATTTCTCTTCTTAATCCACTCACAAATCTAGCAATCTTTGACTCTTCATTTTCATGTATATTAATCTTTGTCAAAGTTACTTCTAAATCTTTGAAGTATTCATTTACACTCCTAGGTCCTTGATGAAGTCGTTGGAGCTTCAACAAGAGTTTATTCCTACAATGAGGAGGAACAAACCGCACGTGCATGCATAACTTTAAATCACTCTAAGAGACCACGACTGACCTCCTGTTTAGCCCAATGTCCATTACAGTTTGATGCCACCACTGCATGGCATAGTCTAAAAACTCTAGGGAAGCTAACTTAACTTTTTGGTCCTCTTTGGCCTCATGCACATTAAAGATTTGTTTTACTTTAGCTTCCCATCCTTAATATACATTTGGGTCACTATCCCCACTAAAACTAGGTAACTTTACAAAGGAAAAGAATTATTTGGTGGTTGGTGTTGATGGAACCTTTCTTCAAGATTGTGCACTCTCCAATCTTGTTCTTCTTCTTGACTTCCATGATGCATGTAATTTCTAGTAGCTATTCTAGGCTCCCATCTCCTTTCTCTAACTTGTCTCTCTTGAGCCTCCTCTAGCCTTTGCATTCTTTCCACTAGTTGTCGCATTTCCTCTTCTTTGTGGATCAAACTCCTCTTGGCATCCTCAAGCTCTCCCAAAAGACGTGCCTTTTGAGGAGATCGTGATTTAGAAGATTCTCCTAATGATAAATGATACATGATATTGCACAAAAGAAAGCAAACAATTAGTGAAAATGACAATTAATGCACTCACTCACGTGTATCACTCGGCTTTTTAGTAAGGATGGAAAAAAAAGGTTAACTTCACTCAAGAAAGGTTTTTGCAATTTTTCCAAAAGGTCTACACTTGGTAGCAACACTTCAAGTGAAAAAGGTTAAAGCTCTTAATACTTGCTCACCAAAGAACCCAACAAAACTTAAGAAAAAATTGAAGACAAGCAAGAAAAGTTGAAAGAAAGAAAGCTAAACCAAAATGGAAGTAAGATAATGACAAAACTTAGGGAAGACAAACAAGCAAAGCACTTATAAAGACTAAAAAAAACTTACTTAAACTTTTAACTATGAAGTTTTGATTTTCTTAGAAATTATAAAAGCAAGAAGGATAAAATTCCACAAATATGAAAACAATTTGTCACATAAAAAGAATCCTCTCTTTAGTAATTTTGAACTTGAAAAGTGAATTGCACTAACTTTTTGTTGTTGTTTTGCTTTTATTTTATGGAATCAAAATGTCCATAATCTTAGCATGCATATTTTAATTCACTTTTAATTTTCCCAAATAGATTGAGATTCAATTCTTATGATCACTTGAATTCTTTGTTTGGAACTAAATCAACTTCTACTCAAACAAAATTGATTTTGAGTTCTTCAAAATTAAAAATCAAAATAAGGAGAATGGATTTAAGACTCCTAAAACACTAAGAACATAAGACTCAAGCAAAAGATGTAAGGGAAAAAAATTGACACAACAAAATTCAAAAGCAGAATTTAAAGTGCTTAATGAATAAAAAGACGAAATTGTAAATGACAAAGAATTTAAAGACTAAATTGAAAGGTGCTGAATTGTAAAGCGGAATTTAAATTGCTAGAAGATAAAAACAAAATTGAAATGTGATGGAATTTTAAAGCAGAAAATCAACTCAGAAAAGATAAGAAAAATTAAAACCATGCTCCGAATATCACATGATGTGAGTTGATTTTAGATTGTCACATTTTAGAGGTTACTCTTTTGATTATAATTTTGTTCTTAAATAATTTGGGCTCACTTTAGGGGTCCAAATAACAAAATAGGCTAGAGTAAGTTCACATAACATAAAAGGGAGTGTACTTAGGGAAATGGACTTGTACCAAGCCCATTTTTTCAAGACAAGACACATAGAATTTGAATAGTAAAAAAATTTTGCTCGAGTGATTAGTGAGCTTTGTCTCCTAAATATTTTGGGTCTTATCTTGAGTGTGTGAGCACTTCAAGTGGCGGCTCTTCCTCAATTGGAGTTCCCACCCTCCAAGTGACGTGTTCATCTTTTCCAATCTCCATAAGCTTCCTTCATCTCATATTTTCCATTCCTTTCCATTTTGCCATTTATTGTCTTCATTATGTTATTGTTTGTGTCTTTTTCCATTCGATCATCTTCTTCATTCCTTGCTTCATTTTATGCTCCTTAATTTCCGCCCTTGCATCATCCACACCATATTATTGTCTTTTTCTCTTCGCTATTCTGAAGTGAACCTTCACACTTACTTAACCACTTGGTTAAGTTCGTGTTTAGTGGGAATCTTCTTAGGGTTCTCACGTTAAATTGCTAAATCAAAAATGTTAAACAAGAGCAACCAATTAAAATGTGCAATCCTAAAATCAACTCACATCATGTGGTATCAGAGCCGAGTGACTCAAGTGAGGAGTGGATAAAATTGTTGTTTTTCACTAATTATTTGTTTCCTTTTTAGTGAAAATTATTGCGCATTTGTCTTCGGAAGAATCTTCCAAGCTACAATCTCCTCAAAAGGCCTTTCTTTTGGGAGAGCTTGCAGAAACCAAGAGGACTTTGTCCCAAAAAGAAGAGGAGATGAGGCAATTAGTGGAAAAGTTGCGAACACCATCTCATCCCCAAATATTCTTTCCACATATGGCTTGTATCTAGAACTTATCCATATAAACTCCCAAAGCTTAATGAACATAAGTTTACTTCACATTCCACACCTTGCAATATCTTATATGTGAACATACTAACTATGTTATTTGCAGGAGTTCTAAATTCGAGGTTGAATTCTTTCCAACTTGGAGGGCATGATACAAACCAAGTAGCCAAAAGGATGACCAAGGACTCAAGAGACAAATCACACTATGAGCAGTCATCTCAGCAATCAAGTCAAGGCCCTACCAAATATTAAACGGACCTCATCATAAGAAGAACTGGGCATAGACCAGAACATCAGCTGTTCTTTCTTCTCGTCTTCTTAAAAGATAAAAACATGTTTGTAAATAATACAGGCTCACTTCAGGGGTTCAAATAGCAAAATAAGCCAGAGTAGGTTCACATAGCATAAAAGGGAGTGTACTTAGCGAAATGGGCTTGTACCAAGCCCATTTTTTCAGGACAAGACACATAGAATCTGAACAGTAAAGAAACTCTGCTTGAGTGATTACTGAGCTTTGTCTCCTAAATATTTTGGGTCTTATTGTGTGAGCATTTCAAGTGGCTTCCTCACTTATCTTGGAGTTTCCACCCTCCAAGTGGCTTGTTCATCTTTTCTAATCTCCATAAGCTTCCTTTATCTCATATTTTCCATTCATTTCCATTTCGCTATTTATTGTCTTCATTATGTTATTGTTTGTGTCTTTTTCCATTCGGTCATCTTCTTCATTCCTTGCTTCATTTTATGCTCCTTAATTTCCACCCTTGCATCTTCCATACCATATTATTGTCTTTTTCTCTTTGCCCTGCTGAAGTGAACCTTCACACTTACTTAACCACTTGGTTAAGTTCGTGTCTAGTGGGAATCTTCTTAGGGTTCTCACCTTAAATTGCTAAATAAAAAAATGTTAAACAAGAGCAACTAATTAAAATGTGTAATCCTAAAATCAACTCACATCAACTTAACCAGGTACTAATCACATATTCAGTAAATATAGGCTATGGTGAACAAACAACATTAAATGCCTCCACATGATGTTCATATGACTCTACATTTTCACAATCAATAATAGCTCCCCAAAATTCTATCACTGGATCCCATGCCTCTTTTGGATGAACAATCATTTTACATTTTGCTTTAACATTTTTATCAATGAGAAAACGACATAACAAATGAGCAGTTTTCGGAAAAACAACATTTATTGCATTCATTAGAGCAATATCTCTATCACTAACCACAACCTTTGGGTATGAATTAACTCTAAAAAACAAACCTCTCAACTTCTCAAGGGCCCATACAAAGTTATGATGACGTTCTGATACAAGTAACATAAATGCAGTACTAAAGGTCAATCCCGTTGAGGTAACACCAACAACTTCAAACAAGGGCATCCTATACCTATTAGTTTTGTACGTACTGTCCATCATCAATACAATGTTCAAGGCATTCAATAGCTTCACTGAATCAGGGTGTGTATAAAATAAATCTTGCACAACATTCGTCCCTTCCTCAAACCTAGACCAATGGACATACATAGCTCGCTCAAGTAACATAATCAATTGTTGCTTTTCAGTTCTATCACCTCATTTTGATTTTCTGTACAAATATCGTGCATTGTAAACTTGCTTTATTGTGGTCACTTTTTTCTCATTATGCTCTTTTATTGTTAGCAAAATATTTTTGGGCTTTAGTGTACTATCTGTCATGTCCATAAGCATTGACTTCTCATTACATGTGAACCTACCAGCATATGGATGACCAACCAATGTTTGCCAACTCATGATTATGAGACTCACAAATTAATTTCAATATCCATCCTTCACCACTCTTTACTGGATACCCTCGTAACCTGAAAGGAGAATCACATTTTCTAGTTCCACTCTTAGTAACTTGTAAATCCTTCTTATATCGTTTGTATTTACCTCCTCTCTCACAACCTAATAATACAAATGTCTTCCTTCCTCGTTGGCCAGTTGAAGTATCTGATCTCAATATTACAATAACAAAACCAAAGTGAAACGCAACTTTTCTAATCCACATCAAGAGCTCACTCCGAGTACGAAATATCTACAAAAGTTATCATAACAAATTATTTCATTTACCAAATAACAAACAACCTAAACATACTTTACAAACTTAACTTTACTTCATCTATAGTAAACACATCTATACATTCATATCCTTTCGATATAGTCTTTTGCTTTGTTAGATAATGACTTCTCAATATCATCATCATGTAAATTGTCCCACAAATCAACCCCATCATATAGTTCTTGTTCAAATTCTTTACTATTGTACATACTACTACAAATTAAAAAAATGAAACTAAATCATTGCATTTGGGATCCATGAATCCATAAGTCAAACAACTCATTTGGATCCAACAATCCATAATTCAAAAAAATCATTCTAGATCCACCAATTCGTAATTCAAAATATGCATTCCAAATTCGAAAGTCCGTATTTCAAAAATATTATTCCAGATCCACCAATCCGTAACAGAAATTAGGCTTCCAGATTCAGCAATCCAGAAATCAAAAATTTATGAAAGATTCCGATTTCTGGTAACCACAAAAACTCCTTAACACCAATGCTCTTAAAAAAAAAACTTAATTTTTACTTCTAGAACCCAAACAACACTTCGACAACGTAGTCTACTCCTCCACCTTGCTCCGCACAACTACAAAGATCCTCCACCAGTACCTAAGATGAATAGTGCCAAACAAACTCCACCAGAGTGTCCTTTTCCAAATAAAAGGTTTCAAGGCAAGTTTTGGAAGTTTTAAAATTGTGGGGTGCTAGAAGAAGAAGCCCTGAAATCCCTACTATCACCACCGATAACCACCCAATTTGCAACCATAATGATCAACCAAACTTAAGGATACTACAAATACAGTGAAACACAACCCAAGTACTAGAACAGTTAAACAAAATACGCAACGAGAGAAGATGGAAAACCTATTTCTTATTTAAAAACTAACAGTGACATTGTTATCAATTAATAACAGTGATGTACAGGTTCAAATTTGATGAAGACACCGGAAACAAAAGCCCTATTTATGAAATGTAATGTGACGTCTTATGGTTATCCTCAGGCATCACTTGCCAAACTTAATGACCTTTACGTTACAAAAATTAATTATTTATCAATTTAGCTATTGCGTTGAATTTTTTTAACTTTACAAAATCTATATAAATTAAACATTAATTGTTATACTTTGTCGAATTAATTTATTTAAACATAAATTTTATTTGAAAATAAAACGAAATATATGAACTAAATAAAATTTACCGTACATAATCCATTTACCTCCCTCTTCCCCGCACCCACATACACAATTTTTCTAGCCCACAAATATTCTTTAAAGCAAAAAATAATTACAGAGAAGATATTAATTTGTTTCTAAAATAATATGGAATAAATTTTTTATCCAAATTATCAGAAGGGAAAAAAACTAATAAGTTTTTCATTTGTGTTTGCAGATCCAATTTCGGTTTAGGAAAAGAAGTGAAAAACAGATCAATTAAATCAAATTGATTGAATCGGTATCACATTATTCAGTTAACTTTTTGAGAAGCCACAAGGAAATGTAGCCTCCTCGATTCAGCTACTGATTTAGCATTTCACGAGGTATTATAATATGTACATTGTGTAAGAACCTAGAAGTTTATATTGGAATAAAAGTGTTATATTATAAATAAATTCGAAGCACGTGTTTATTTAAATATAAAGGAAGGAATGTATAGCTGAGAAAACTACGAGATCGCCGTTATTAAGCGGGTAGGCGATCTCCAACTTCTCTGGCACTTGAACGCCTATCGCCTAGCTTATGCTTGAACGCCTATCGCCTAGCTTATGCTTGAACGCCTATCGCCTGTGTGTACCTAGTAGCCTGTCGCCTAGAGTACACCTAATCGCCGAAACTACACTTAGTGTGTAGCCAAAATGTTGGATCAACCCTGGTACGTCCCAAAAGCCACGCGTATCAAGGTGTGGGTTAAACCTTGGATACGCTGGGCAGGCGAAGCTCTATACTTGAGCACAAGAGAATCATCCTTAACGTTACACGCTTGGGCGCACGAGGACTTGTGCTAATCAACTCTTGGAAGTGTGAAGCTACCGCCGTCACCAAGCCTTGTGGAGAGAATACCCTGGATGTAACATAGTGGAATGAAGAACCTCCAGGAAGGCGTGGCGATGTGTCATCGAGCATCGCCAGGGGGAGAGGTCATCGGTTGCTAGCCCTCGCGCGAGAGGTCATCGGTTGTTAACCTTCGCGCGAGAGGTCATCGGTTGTTAGCCTTCGCGCGAGAGGTCATCGGTTGTTAGCCTTCGCGCGAGAGGTCATCGGTTGTTAGCCTTCGCGCGAGAGGTCATCGGTTGTTAGCCTTCGCGCGAGAGGTCATCGGTTGTTAGCCTTCGCGCGAGAGGTCATCGGTTGTTAGCCTTCGCGCGAGAGGTCATCGGTTGTTAGCCTTCGCGCGAGAGGTCATCGGTGGATAGTCTTCGCGCCTGTGGTCATCGGTGAAAAGGTCATCGCGCTACGTTAAGTTATACACAGAGAACGTGGGACCCAGACATCCAGCATGAGACGTTCTGCACGCGCGCCACGTAGACGAAAAGGGTGGTTCAGAATAGTGACATCAGAATGTTGGCATGCGCGGGAGACACTCGCGGTCGTACTGTTCAGAGCAGTGGCTGGCATGCACAAGCGACAACAGTGGTCGTACTGTTCAGGGAAGCGTGCACGCAAACTTCCCTGCAGAGTAGGTGGTGGCAGCTGCTTTTGGAGGGATAAGTTGGTTTAAGTCACTGAAATCCACTACTGAAGAGGAAGAAAACGTTGTTGTAGTCGAAGAGAGAAAGAGTGAGTTCCCTCCTCCGCGTTGCGATTTCAGCCTCTCCACACAAGAGTACGACGAGAAGCAACACCATTGGAGCACTTGGGTGGTTCTCTGCAAGCTCTTCAAAACCAGACACAAGAACAGAGTTAAGGCGTTCTTCAAGCTTCGTTGGATTTCGGAACTCCTGGTGTTTGCGCAAGTCCAGGTAAGGGAAGCTAGACCTCTTTTCCATACAAGCCATAGTGTAGCTTTTTCTGAAGTGTGGGCGACGTGGTCGCCGTTTTCGCTTTTGTCTTCGTGAAATGCTTGGTTTGTGTGCTTGGGCGACGTGGTCGCCGGTTTTAAACATAGCCTTTGAAATACCATGTTTTTGAACTAGATCGCCGGTTTTGGCGCTGTTTTACGAAATCTCTGTTTTTGATGTTGTTTTGAAACTACTTGAGATTTACATGAGATATTCGAAGATCTGAAGCTTTGAAATGTTTGTTGATGTGATTTGAATCATTTACTTGAGTGGTATGATGTGTTGAATGTTGTGAATGTGGGGTCGAGGCATAGTATTTTCAGGAAAGGAAATACCGTGTAAGACCATGTTAGATGTGCATTGATCGGTGATTATGAACGAGATATCCTGACTCTGCTGATAATGGAATCACATAGAGGAAGTTACTCAGTTGGTGAGAGTCGAAGGAGGTCCATGTGATGGGCGCCTCGTGTGAAACAGAACGAGCTCCACCTATCCAGGATGGGCGCCTCGTGTGAAACAGAACGAGCTCCACCTGTCCATGATGGGCGCCTCGTGTGAAAAAGAACGAGCTCCACCTGTCTTGTGGATTAACCTTGTCATGCTGTATGGTGATGTGTTGAGATTCATCGTACGCTTGTGAATGTGTAAGATTTCACGGCGACCCTGTGGATGTGTGTGATTCCACAGTGGGCAGTGTGACAGGTGCAAATCTCCGAGTCTAATCAATGCATGAGTCAATCCGGAAGTAGTGTCATGTGTCTATGCTTTGTGAGCCAGTGGAAAGTCTGACATGTGAAATGGTGAAATGAGAAACTTGAATATTGATAGACACTTGATGCTGTATTGTGAAATGGAATGACTATGGGTGAATGTTGTGAAGTGTGATTTTGGGCGATCAGGTGAATGAGATGAGTAGCTCTACGTTTTACATAGATATTTGAAAAATGTTTTACCTTGCTCTATTATGTTCATGATTTTAATGCCTTATTCTAAACTCTCTTTAAAATGACTAGCTTACCCTATTATCTGTTATTGTGGTTGTTTTCTCAAAACTGTGATGATCGTGTAATTGTTACACGGGAGCAGATGATCTTCCAGGAAGAAGAGCTCCCTAATGGGTGGTCGCCGAGGGCTGAGATCGCCCATTTCCACCTCTCGGTGGTGATCGCCGGATTTTGCCCTACTATCAGATCGCCTGTTTTGAGGTCGTCTGTTATGAGATCGCCGATTTTATGTCTGGCTAGCAAGTCGCCTATTTTTGGGGACTTCTGGTGATCGCTGGTTTTATGTATGGAGACCGCCGGTCTTGCTGTATTTGATTGTTTTCTTTAAATTTCGAAAAACATTTGATTTCGTTTATGTATTAAACTCCCTAAGAGGAGCAACTTCATTTCAAATATATATATTATCATGTTATTCTCTTCAATATTATTTGGTTACATTTAATTTCATTATACCTGTATGTATGTATTACTTTGGCGGGATGTTACACATTGCAACCACAACAGTCCCGACAATAGCAGGTGTCGACACCTCCTAAATAAATAATAGTAGTAGCACCTGGTCTATACTAGAATAAAATATCTGCCTGTCTAGAAAGAAATAGAACTTGCTATTTCCTTGCACAGGACATAAAAGCTAAAGCGCAGGTCTGATCAACTTTATGGAACTTTATGGTTGAACTCGTTTGTCAGAGTTTATAATCAACAGTCCAAAGACAGCAAAGAAATAGGAAGGTTCAAACCGAATGACAAGCAGATTACACGAGGTAGAAATTAGCCTCCTATACTAGATAACCAGAGCAGCTTTAAGTGGCTCACATGAGTTGACAGTTGATACTCAATCATTGTTGCGTGCTTCCTTCTTCCAAAAGCAGAGTGATCATTGATTTAATGATCTCATTATTCAGACCAGTTGCATTCTGAAAACAAACACAAACCCGAGTATTATTCTCATATTGAAAGAAGTCACAGGTAGCCATAGATAGCATAAGGCGTCAAACAATGCATTCACAGATTGATAGAATACTTAAAATGCGGCTAATTATAAAGAACTAAAATTAGCTCAAAATTCAGGGATTTGGGGGAAACAGTAGACACTGATAAAACTCGTTTTATCGGACTGGTGAATACGTGTGTGATATCTTTAGGATATCATGGCATATCTGTTTTCCTATTTTCAGTTATTTACTTTTTTAATCTTTATCCTTTAAAAGGGAGATTACTGATTGTACATCACAATTAACATACAAATTATTTTTCTTTCAACTCAGACCATCCAGTTTGGTCACATGATACCAAGGATGCAGATTAAGCTATGAGAAAGTGTTTTGCAAATGAAGTTATGACAATTGGTCCAACCTTTATTTGGACTATCCAGATAGCAAAACTAATTTGCTTTATTAGCAGAAAATGCCAGTATAGATTTTCCTCATGGCTTTTCATTGTTGTTTCTTTTGGTGTTTAGCCCCTTTAATGCACAAAAGATGTTCTTTCTTATTTCATTCCGGAGAGTTGTGAGAGATAATTTACTTTTTTTCTCTTCATCCTCATTATTATTAAAGGATTTTCTGAGCACTCTATTTCACAGTTAAATAAGTAGATTTCATTTTGTGGAAAAGTGAATATATTTCACTGATACAATCAGGAGATATAAATAGGAATAGGAGAATAATTCTGTGCACGAATCTGACCTAAAAATCAGGAAAGACACATTCTAATTACATCAAATCCTATTATTAATAGCATAAATCAGACCACATATTTCTTATTGATTTCAATATGTCAAATCTATCGACTCTGATTTCTTTCCTTAATTATCAACAATCATATCAATATTAGTTCCAAAGCAGAGTTTAACACGCTTTATTTGCTTATCTTTAGTTCTTCTATTGATTTGATGTGTTTCTACGTAGTACATATGCCTTAGTACGTGGTATAAAGAGAGCTCATACTTATTCCATTGAAAATTTAAGATGTCTATTGCTACAAAGTTTGACATTGAGAAGTTTGATGTTTTTAAAATCAAACTTGAACTCCTTTTTAGGTGGGAGGTATATAGAATTTTGACCATTAAACTTCAGTGGTAAAAAATGCTTCAGAATTTGAACCACCCACCACATAATATCATTAACTATGGAAATAAAGCTTAAAATGGCACCTTTGGCTTTCTGATCAGCTCCTTCAGAATGGAGTGGAGAGCTAATCGCAACTCCTTGAACAAGACAGCTACTTGGGCTGGTGCTGTCAATTTCAACCATCCATCAATGATGACCTGACCAGTCTATCACAAAAAGCAAAGAAAATTCAAAATAAGAAACAAAAATTACACTTCGGAGTGCAGTTTTAAACAATCTAAGCAAAATACCTGTTCCCATTAAGAAAATACTTATTGTTTGAAGCATCTCTTTGGTTCACCTAACTTCAGATGCACTTTCTGAGTGTCCCCCGAAGTCATTATTTTAAATTAATAAGAAATGTTTCTAACAAACACCCAAGCACTTGGGAACCAATTCTCAAAAACTATTGGGGGATCGAGAGAATCGAGAATTTAAATGCTCCACCAAACATCTATTACTCAATGTGAGACTTATATATTCTATAATACCCAATTCCCTACCAGTTTCTTATTCAATTAATAAACTGGTGAAACTAGAAAACAGGCTCTTAAACTATTTGCCAAATTATGATTTCAATCTACGATTACCTGTGAATCAAATGTCTACTTAAAATAACTTAAGTCGGAAAATTTAGGACTAGGTTTGAATGATAGCAAAGCCCCCTACTTACCAACTAGCAAAATTTCAATAAATTGGTACTTTTTCAATTATCTCCTCTATTTATTGTATTGAATTCTTTTTCTTAATATAAATTAATCACCTGTGCTGCCCTAGACATGGTTTCAAATCAATGCTTGTCTTTTAGTTATAGTTTATCATAGCTAATACTAAGAAACTAACAGATTGCAAGCTGTCCCTAACAGACTAACAAAACTGATAAATGTGCTGAAAAAATAAAGTATGGCTAATGTAGTCTGGGTTCTAATAATCCCGAGTATGTATGCTCTAATACAGTACATCATGGAATTGGGTACTCATACATGATACACCTAACAAAAATCAAGTATTTCCTCTCAAAATTTAGTCTTTTTACCATTGAATAAACATCATTTGTTGGGAAAAGAGTAACATGTACCTGATGCTGGACGTTGATTGACCCTCCGAACAGCAAAATGGAGTATGGAGATATGACTGAAGTGTCTCGAAGAAATACTTTGTTTGTTTCAACCTGATAATTTCACCAGTAAACAATATGTCTTATTAAAGGAAAAGAAAGAATAGGGTAAATCCCTTGTGTCTATTGAACACATAGGGTTATGTTTATATAGGAAAAATAAACATATGGACTAAGCCCATTACATAAATATGAAATATCAAACAATAACTATAATATCTCATAATATCTAATAATATATAATAATATATAATAATATCTAATAATATCTAATAATATCTAACACTCCCCCTCAAGCTGGTGCATATAGATCATATGTACTCAGCTTGTTACAAATGTAATCAATCCTAGGCCCTCGTAAGGATTTAGTAAAAATATCTGCTAATTGATTATTTGAATTAACAAACTCAGTTTTGATATCTCCCGATATAATCTTTTTTCGAATGAAATGACAATCAATCTCAATATGTTTTGTCCTTTCATGAAAAATTGGATTTGAGCTAATATGAAGAGCAGCCTAATTATCACATATAAGTGTCATTTGAGTGACCTGTCCAAATTGCAATTCTTTAAGTAACTGTTTAAGCCAAATAAGCTCACAAGTAGCTGAGGCCATAGCTCTATATTCTGCCTCTGCACTAGATCTGGCCACAATACTTTGTCTCTTGCTTTTCCAAGAGATCAAGTTATCACCAATGGAGACATAATAACTAGAATTTGATCTTTTATCAGATGGAGATCCTGCCCAATCAGCATCTGAATAACAAACGACTTTAGTATGGTTATTATGACCATATAACAAACCTTTTCCAGGAGAACCATTAATGTACTTCAGTATAAGAATGACTGCATTCTAATGATCTTCACATGGAGAATTAAGAAATTGACTCACCACACTGACTACAAAAGAAATATCAGGACGAGTAACAGTGAGATAGTTCAATTTTCCTACTAATCGCCTGTACTTCTCAGGATCTGAAAGAGGCTCCCCTTGATTGGGTAGAAGCTTGACATTGGGATCCATGGGAGTATCAACAGATTTCGAATTCATCAACCCAATTTCCTCCAAAATATCTAATGCATATTTCCTTTGAGAGATAACAATACCATTATCGGATTGTGCTACCTCAATCCCCAAGAAATATCTGAGTTTGCCAAAATCTTTGGTCTGAAAGTACTGATAAAGGTGTTGTTTTACTTGTGAGATGCCATGGTAATCACTGCCGGTAAGAACAATGTCATCAACATATACTACAAGATAAATACACCCAGCACTCGAGTGACGATAAAAAACTGAATGATCTGCTTCATTGCGAGTCATACCAAACTGTTGAACAACATTGTTAAATTTTCCAAACCATGCCTTAGGAGACTGCTTGAGGTCATATAAGGATTTGCGAAGACGACATACCAATTCAGAAGACTCCCCTGAGCAACAAAATCGGGAGGTTGCTCCATATATATTTCTTCCTACAAATCCCCATTAAGAAAGGCATTTTTGACATCCAGTTGATAAAGAGACCATTGTTGAAGAGCAGCCATAGCTATGAATAACCGAACAAAAGTCATTTTTGCCACTGGAGAAAAAGTATCACCATAGTCTAAACTAAAAATTTGGGTATAACCCTTAGCCACAAGACGAGCTTTGAGACGGTCAATGGTACCATCAGGACTAACTTTGATAGCAAAAATCTACTTGCAACCAACAACAAATTTCCTAGATGGTAAAGGAACAAGTTCCCAAGTTCCATTATTCTGAAGCGCATTCATTTCATCAAGCATGGCCTGACACCAACCAGGATGAGCTAAGGCATCACCTACAAATTTTGGAATAGAGACAAAAGAAATAGACGAAAGGCAAGTATAAAAGGGTTGAGATAGTCTATGATAACTCAAAGCAGTATAATGTGGAGAGGGATTACGGATAGAACGTATACCTTTTCGGATAGTAATAGGAAGATCAGGTTCAACAAGAGGGATATTAACTTGATTAGATGAAGACATAGAAGGAGAAGGACAAGACTTAAAGTAAAGGGAAGATTCACTGAAGGTGACATCTGCTGAAATAAAATAGCGGTTTAGAGAAGGGGAGAAACATTTATACCCTTTTTGTGATCTAGTGAACCCTAAAAAGACACATTTGTGTGATTTAGGAGATAATTTATCAAGACTAGGATTAAAATTATGAACAAAGCATGTGGACCCAAAAACTTTGAGAGGTAAAGAGTGGAGAGGGTCATGTGGAAATAAAATAGAATGAGGAATTTTGTTATCTAAAACTGAAGATGACATTCGATTAATGAGATAACATGCACTAAGAACAGCATCACCCCAAAAACGCTGAGGAACATCACCATGGATTAAAATAGTACGAGTTGTTTCAACAAGATGTCTATTCTTGCGCTCAGCTACCCCATTTTGTTGAGGTGTATAAGCACATGAAGTTTGATGAAGAATACCATAAGAAGCCATAAAATTTTTAAAAAAATGAGAAAGATACTCACGTCCATTATCACTGCACAAAACGCAATTGGAAATTCCAAATTGATTTTTAATTTCATTGTAAAATATTTGAAATATAGAAAACAACTCAGAATGGTTTTTCATTAAAAACACCCAAGTACATCTTGAATAATCATCAATAAAAGTAACAAAATACTGAAATCCTAAAGTAGACTTAATACGACTTGGTCTCCAAATGTCAGAGTGAACTAAGGCAAAAGGAGATGAAGCACGTTGTAAGACACTACTAGGAAAAGAACTACGAATGTGCTTCCCTAACTGACATGACTCACATGATAAACTAGACACATTAGACAAACTTGGAACAAGCTGCTGCATCTTGGCAAGACTAGGATGACCCAATCGAGCATGAATGAGAGATGGAGAATCCATAATCGCGCCAACATGTGCAGAGATCTGTAGGTGATAAAGTCCATGAGACTCACATCCGGTGCCAATCATCCGTCCCTGTACAGAAACAAAATCTTTGGTAAAAGAAATAACACAATCAAGGAAACGAGTGAGACGACTAATGGATAATAAGTTAAATGGAGACCCAGGGACATAAAGAACATTATCAATAGATAAAGAAGGAAAAAGGTTAATAGTACCAACACCATGTGATGGTACCCTATATCCATTGGCCATGGTAACTGAAGGTAAATAACCCGTAGTAGATAGGGAAGAGAAAAAAGATTTATTACCAGTAATATGATCTGTGGCACCTCAATCTAGAACCCAAGGGCCAATGGAAGTAAAGTGAGTGAGGCCAACAAAAGATGTACCTGAATGTGCAGCAGAAGTTGTGGAACTAGGTTTCTGACGATCCTCATACCATTTAAGAAATTTATTGAAAATAGCAGGCTGGCCCGGGGTATCAATTGAAGTATGGTCCACAGTAGAAGGTTGCACAGGAACACTTTGAGCAACCGCAACAGATTGAGGAGGACGACCATGTAAGGCATAACATCTGTCAATTTTGTGGCCAAGTTTGCCACAATGGTCACACTTGTGACGCCCTTTGCCCGACTTGTGAGGACGAGTACGATCATTATGTTGAGAGACTAAAGCAGAAGAGTCAACTACATGAGACGTTAATCCAGTGGTGTGTTTACTTGGCACACGCAGAAGTGTAGAACAAGTGGAAGTAAAATTGGGCACGATAGGGGATCCCAAAATTTGATCACGAACATGAGAATAATCATCAAGAAGACCATGTAAACCCAATAACATGAAGAACTTGGATCTTTGTTCTAGTTCTTGAGAAGGAGTGGGGGCAGGAGGTAATAACTCATTAAAATCATGAAGAAGAGCATGAAGTTTACCTAGATATTCTGCCATTGTACCATCAAGACGTTTGGGAGCAACAATTGTGAGGAGATTTTGACACACCATAAAGATGTTGAGTATCATTGGTGTATAATAATTTTACTTGTTCCCAAACTTCTGAACATGTCTCATAGGTACGAAAAATTTGTTTTAAAGATGAATGAATGGTAGATGTGATAACAATGCATAATTGAGCATCAATTTTCAACCAACGGAAAACCTCATTTTCAGCAACATTAGGATGGGTAAGATGATCAACATAACCTTGACTCTTAAGCCATAATTTAATATCTGAGGCCCACGTATGATAATTGGTTCCATCCAATTTGTCAATGGAGAGATGAACATTGACATAATTAGTATAAATAGACAGATCCGGCATTATGATAGCGGAAGGAGTCACAGTGGCAGCGGAAGAAGCGATATAGGAAAAAATTTAAATCCAGTCACCAGTCAATTGGCGGCAACAGCTATTCCAGCGGTGGTTCCGGTGAGATTCCGGCAGCGGCTCCGGCGAGATTCTGGCGGCGGCTCTGGCGAGGGTCCAGCAAGAGTTTGGTGGCGGCTCCAGTGAGGCGGTGGCTGGAAAATTCCAGTGAAAAGTGGGTTCACCAATAAAATTTGAACACTAACCTTATGCTCTAGATACCATATTAAAGAAAAAGAAAAAATAGGATAAATCCCTTGTGTCTATTGAACATATAGGGTTATGTTTATATAGAAAAAATAAACATATGGACTAAGCCCATTACATAAATATGAAATATCAAACAATAACTATAATATCTCATAATATCTAATAATATCTAATAATATCTAATAATATCTAAGAATATCTAACATGTCTAAAATCTTAAGAATTGAATTGCAAGTAATTCTGCACAAATATACATAATTTGTGCAGAATCATATGCATGATAACTAGTACATTAAAGATTATAATAATAATTGTATGAAACATGAGTGGCGAATACATCAAGTAATACTAGCTAAGGATCCAATGGAACATGAACAAACTTTTGCAGTGCTAAATCTAACACCCATCAATTCTGATGATCAAAATTACCAACTCTTTTTCTCAAGGTCAGTAAAGGTAGCCACGATTTCCTTATAGTAATTTTAGATTTGTAAATATGTAAATACCATAATATTACATTGATTTCAAAGCACCAAATTGGATAAACAAATATGAACAAAAATAATAAATTTTCAAATTGTGTGGTAGAAGAAATTTGATGCTAAAAGGAATTAATAAGCTGCTGCAGCCAAAAGTATCAGCAAACCTTTTCAAGGAAGACAAGAAAGGGGTACTGGAATCCTTTTGAGTTACTGTTGATAGATGAAGGGTGAATATGAACCTCCCTTCTTCCATCAAACCAGACTGTCCGATGAGAATTTGCATAGCTAGAAGACTGCTTAAGGCTGCTGAGAGCTGCTGCAACAATGCCTTGTTCACCAGCAGCTACATTGGGGTATAAACCTGCACATAGTATAGCCTGCAGGAGTGCACTTAGAGATTTTCTATGAAAAAAAAATTGAGGTGATCAAGGCTGTCAAACATGAGAACTAAATTAAAATAGTGGAAGTTTTGTAAACTCATAAAAGAATCTAATATAAATAATATTTAGAAATATATATAGCATAATGCATGAAACACAATAGTAACTTCACATTTCAATTCCATAATAAAGAAAAGACTCATCCACTTTTGGTTCCTCACATAGTTAATAACAAATAGCGGGGTGGTCTCCTCCCAAAACCACTACAGAGGGATATCAGTAGTAGGATTGTTATGACCCAGACGGTCTAATACATAAGCAGTCTAGGAATACTAGACAACCCCTAACGCTCCTTTTCAACTACTACAAATCTGTGGGATTACTTGAAGCAAATTTACAGCAAGAACAATGCAGCCATATGCTTTCAACGTCAGATTGACATTGCCAATTATCAGCAAGGATCTATTTCTGTTTAGTATTGTTACTCTGATTTTCTGAATCTGTGGCAGAAGAACATCTGCCATTTTACACCTCAATGTCCCTAAGAAGTCATTATGTGATATTCAACACATTTATAAGGTCAACAAATTGGATCAATTTCTTAAGAAGCTCCGCCTATATTAGATTATGATTTATAGATATGTTGTATTATGCATTTATTGTCATTAGCTAATGTAAGATGGACTTTGCTGTGTGCAGTCCATACAGATAGTTTTCAGCATCTTTCCATCTATCTTTCTCTATTTCAACATGAATATAGAAAGTCAAAATGATTGTAAAGAATATCAGTTTAAAGCTTAATTAAACGAGAAGCAAGCATTAAATAAAAGTTGTAATCAAGTTAATATGTGAACTTTACCTTAATAACTGACGAATGATGCACATATATATTAAATGGTTGTGATGCATCAGAAAGCCAATTGTCAAGACTCCCTATTTTTTTTCCATGTTTCTGAAGTGAGCCAGATCATGTATAAGAATTTTTTCCATACAAAGAGGGCAATCTCACATATAATATTAAACAAAATGTATACAGCACATATCTAGCATCGATAAAATAAACAGACAAGTACCATATAATAAAGATAGTTCACCTGAAATGGGATGCAATATTGTAGATAGTGAAGTATTTCAAGGAATTTAATTTAAATATTTGAATGTTCATCTTTCCCATGAATTTATAGTTTTTATTTTAATTCTGAAGTGTTATATAAATAATTTTTAACCAACCTAGGAGAGTCTACATGATAAAGCTTAGAACAAGAGCATGTTATCAAAATCCTTCTATTCGTTATTCAAATCTTATGGTTCTATACAATTTACCAAAACAAATTCGTAGCTGTCAAATTGATGCGTGCCGACTTCTAACAGTTAGGGGAGATGTCAATTGAAATTATGACAAATTCTCTGAACTTTAAATCAGTTGCGTAATTGTGCATTTTGTAAGCCTTATTCTACTTTTAATGAGGATAAATGTACATATGTCAACTGCCTATTATTTTGGGTTGTGAATTAGCACGTCAGCTTGTAATTAGAGACTACATATGAGATAATTCTCCAGCAATTGGTATGATTATTATCAATAAAATATTCTTGATTTCCTTACATAGTTCAATTTTGTATTAGAACTCCCAAACTTGGGAGTCGTGTTTCCATTGCCATGTTAACCACTGCCACTGCTGCTGTTTGTCATTGCCATTGAGGTTAGTGGGGGGCCAGAAAAGGTCTGTGCCACTCCGGCGATCATATACAAAGGTCCTAGCCCTAATTTAGGAAACAAACATTTCCTTGCTCTCAACCATAATTGCTTTATTTAAAGGATATGCCGTTATTACAAACTATTATGCATGAGTACCATAAAAGAATTAAAGGATGCTGAAATGGTTGAAATTTCACTGTGAAAAATGCAAAATATATTGCTCAAATTAGGTTTTAATTTCATAATGGAAGTTTTGAAATAAACAACTTTGAACATTATTTATTAAAAAAACAGTAATATACTTAGAGAATTAATCAATGAAAGTAACAAAGAATCTATATCCTTAGAAAACTGACACAACTAGTACACAAAACATCTGAAATAACAATATTAAAAGGTGACTATGACTCATGATGAACAGTGCTCAGCAAAGAACCCTGAACATGTTTTCTAATTTGGCACGACTCCATGAACAGTTGCATATAATATGAGGGATCATTTCTAATTACTTGTCTATCCTTTAAACTTAAGAATAAGAAAAGAAGCATACCTGATAATCTTTCGGAAGAGTGATGAGACCAATATCTGCTAGCAAAGTTCCAAACTGCATCCTCATCTCCCTGACATCAAATACACTAGCTACTGAAAAGAGTTGATAAAGAATATAATTTACAAAGAAGAGATTGAATTAACAAGTCATCTTATGTTTGCTTAATGTAAATTAGTACCAAGGGTTGGAAGGTCAAAATAAACTAAACATTAAAATATCATAAATAAGCTATGCATCTGCCTAATGTATCCTCATCTATATCCTAGCTTGTGGAGTTGGCAGTTCCTTTTTATCAGGTCAGGACCATTATCCAAGATGCCATGATTGATATTATTAACAAAATATGGTTCAGCAGAAATAAACTGAGGTTTTGTAAGATAGATTATCATTACATGAAGCAAAAAAATTTACAAATCTAATCTTGCAGGTAACATTTGAGTTGGTAGCATAAATAACAACATTGACAAATTTGGTATAATCAAAGTCCTTGTCGTATTTGAACATCCTAGGAAATCTGTCAAGATTATTCAAGTTAGCTGGATGCCTCCAATTAATATTTGGTTAAATGTAACTAATGGAGCAGTTGGAGGCAATGTTGTTAAAATCACGAGTATACTCGCACAATTCAGCGAGTTTGGAGGACAAGCCGAAGTGACTCGGATGGTGGATCAAAATCAAAGGGGATTAGAGTGAGTTGTCGCGCGGCTGGTGGATCGGAGGATTGCCAGAGCTTTTCTATCCTCTACTCGATTCATGAACAACCATTTTTTGGTAAAAAAGAAGGTTGTTACTTCCTGCAATATACAATTTACTACCAACACTATACATATTTTTAAATGCCCAACATACCCTTGTCATTTTCATTTGAATGAGAGCACAATGCATAGCTTGTAGTGGTTGATTTCAATGGAGGTGGAGGCTAGCTGAGCTCCGGCGAGGTGCATTGGAGGTCGTGGTTGTGATTGGAAGGTTGGTTTACGTGATTGAGGTAAGAATGTGTGATTGAATATGGGTTTGGGATGAAAATGGCAAAGGTAGTGTGTCTAGAAATTGGGTTCCGGAAAGACCTTTCAGAATACTCAATCTGGAAGCACTTTTATGTATAGTTTGAGGTTTAATATTATGGATCGGAAGAGGGAAATTGCATTATGGAAAATGGAATTCGGAAGAGGAATTTTGGCTTATGAATTTTGGTTTTCAGAAGACTAATTACCTCTTCTAGAATTAGTATTTTGGAATTCATAATTAACCTTCTGGATTTTGTTTTAGGTTTATTCTTTAATAATTTTAATTTTTTTGACAGGATAGATGAATATACTAGGCTCATAGATTGAATGTCAATTGAGGTTGATATGCGGGAGGAGCTACATTATGTTGGTCTATAGTAGTCAATATCTTATGATGCATTGATAATGAATGTAGGACACATCGGTGTGTTGAGGCGTTTACAATAGATGAGGTAAAGGTAAAAACCTATTTACATGTTTTGTATTTGTGAAGTGTATTCTGAGAATCGTAGTTGAAGTAGACATATGTTATTGTAGCTTTTTCCTACTTGTGATGACTAGTTTAAGTGGTCGAGGAAGGTTGCACATGAATTCGGTTTTGTTATTAAGTTATTGTAGATGGAAGGAGCTACGAGGAAGGATGACGTATGTATTATTAGGTTCTGAGAAGGAAGGTAAATACATACAATATAAAGACTTACAAGTTACTAAAAGTGGAACTAGAAAAAGTAATTGTCCTTTTAGATTGCGAGCTAAACCAGTATATTTTAGGCTTGCAACAACGTCGCATACCCAATTATCTGCCTCGTATTTGTGTAGCTAGCATCTCCCAACCGCTCGTACATGTGGGTCAATGCCACTGCCGCCCATGCAAATCCCCTCGTAAGCCTCAAATCTACAAAAAATCCCAGATAGGAGACACTAATTGAGGTTGCACTCTTATTTGCGAAAATAGTGCAGCCAACTAGGTTGAGCAAATATGTTCTTGCAGCAACCTCCCTCAACCAAATTAGACGGACATGACTACCCCAACAAGCAGATGAAAGATGTTTGTATCTGCATGCCACCTCTCTACAAAGGCAGATGAAAGATGTTTGTATCTACATCTCACCTCTCTACAAAGAGACACAACAATCCTTTGTCTGCCGAGGCCAGACAACTCTAGTGCAACAATTATGCGCTCATGTGGTGCCTCCAGCTTAGTCCTCTTTCTCCCATGAGAAACCACTTTAAGTTCACCACGATCTTACAATACCTAATGAATATCATTTTAGAATTCAATTTTACTAAATAATAAACAAAATTTTCCAATTGCATAACATTATTACTTACCACACCATTCTATAATTGCCTTGCCACATGGTTCTCATATGTAACAAGTAGAGACTTATCCACTAGCTCTCCAGGATAGCCTTCATTCCACATGGGATCTCCAACACATCCCTTAGCACTGAAACCTACCAACTCGTGTGTGTGACTGTATGGGTGTTCCGATAGTGGCCCAATAGCAGGTGGCCTGATAAGCTCAACAAACTTTCGCTAGGATACACTTTAAATTACAAAACCGACTCGGAAAGTGATGTTTGCACCCACTTATACAGTATAAAATTTCTTATCTCTAGTCGATGTGGGATGTCTAACATTAAGTGTTTCATCTTCAGTTGTTAGCACTAGATTAGTCTTAGCTATCTGTAGTTAGTTGTCCGAGCTTTCCATTATGTTACAGGAAGTTACAAAAATTTCTTCTAATCTCTACTATGAATAACTGAATCCTCTGTTGAGAGATTCAGAAAAACTCTGTAACAAAAGATTTTTCTTTTTCAATTCATAGTTTCTATAATTCTATAGCAATCAACATCGAGATAAAAAACAGATGAAACAATATGAAGTGGTAGCTGATCTGCGCTCCTAAAAGAGAAAAAGGGAGAAGTTATGAATACATGAGAAACAAATACAAACTAACCTCTGTAGTCACTTGAATGAGATGCAGATAAAAAGAAATAATACCTTATCATAGACATTACGGAGCTGCTCAAAAAAAATGAATTGCAGAATTTCTGTGCAGCCTTAGTTCCTTTCTGCAGGTTTGAAATTATAAAGCAATTAAACCTGTGTTCTGAAAAAACAACATACTAAAAAATAATGTGCAGAAATGTGACAGTTTATATGGATAACAGTGTATATTCTTACAGCTCACAGTTAAGTATATCCACCACTAGATAAGTAAATCCTTTTCATAATCACGATAAGTGATAGTATTTATCCAAGCATGTTCTCTACCCTTCCTCCCTAAATCCAACAATAAATACCATTTATGGGCAACACAAACAGTAGTAATTTCTTCCTATAGGGTTGTGTTTCATGTGCATTCTTAGTTTGTGCAATCGAAAAAGTAACAAATAACTTGAAAATAATACTGAAGGTAAAATGACAGGATGCGTAAAAGTGAAATTGCAAATACATACTGACCTCAGTCAAAATCCTCTGCCATTTTTTATAAGCTGTCATCATCAATAAGTGATCAGATTGCCGATCAATATCATTTGTGTTGCAAGGCCCATCTATCTTATCATTCAATAGTGTCAATTTTGCTCTTTCAACATTTTGCCTCTGAAGATAGGCATAGCAGCTTATTTAAAATCTAATATGAAGTAAAGCTCAGGAAAAATTTATGAAAGCTCAGATAGAGGACCTCATCCTTAGGATATA
The DNA here is from genome assembly GCA_013389735.1 of Phaseolus lunatus. NCBI lineage: Eukaryota > Viridiplantae > Streptophyta > Magnoliopsida > Fabales > Fabaceae > Phaseolus > Phaseolus lunatus. The sequence continues at coordinate 11,212,612 of CM023859.1, read as the reverse complement.
CAAATGGAGACTTGTAACTCAGAAATGCAGCAATAGAGAGGATAGGAGACAAACAGCCAAATATTGCACCATACAGCAGCATCTGCAATTACAGAAACAATTCCATTCGTGGATGGTTCAGCATGCCTTATATCACATTTTTCTCAACATCAATGAAGAGAAGAGCAGCATAGAAATCGACATAGCAAGCACCAATTTTTCAGTAAATTTGATATGTGTAGGAGATCCCACATCGATTAGAGATTAAGACATTTCATAGTATACAAGTGGGTGAAAACCTCACCTTATAAATCAGTTTTATGAGGTTGAGTTAGGCTTAAAGTCCACTTCTTAATAATATAGTATTATCATTTACCAGAAATAATGTCAACTATGGAGAAGATTCTTATTTTAGCACAAACAATAAACATCTTATAGACAAGAAATAAAAATTACAAGTGACTTCTGTAATTTAATTTAATGTGTTGGTTTTTTTTGTATTATATTTATTGAGCTTTTATTTATATTATTATATATATTATGCTTTATTTAGTGTATTACATATTATGCCATAAATAGTCTTTATATCTCTTAATACTATATGCTTGTTATTATTACCATTCCTTAGTTATTTATATTACATGTTTTGTCCAAGCTTTATCTACTGATAAAAAATATGCTTTAGATGAGAAAAAAAGAAAGCAATTGGACTCAAAATTACAACAAATTTAAACCAACAAGTAGTAAACTACCCTAAAACTCTAAAACCCAACCATAAGCCAGAAGCTAGCATCCCCCTCCCCCATAACGTAGATGGAAGAGCAGGAACCTTTTTCAGCAATGGCGAAGGTTGTAGTCTCGTAGAGCCTTGTCTAACCACAACAAAAAAGTAGTAGTGGCCACAAAGCCAGCAATCTATCACAATTTTCTACAATTTGCCTCACAAATGGCTCTATGATGGTTGCAAGAGCCAGATGCTCCATGACAAGTGCTTTAGGAGTAGCATACAGGTTGCTCCACTCCACTACTCTGCAATTGTGACAATTGAATACTATGGCTAACATGCTGTAAAAGAGAAACCAAATAGTTGCAAAAATGGTTACATTAAAGAAACGTATTGATGAACAAGTTCCCAAGTTCATCAAACATGGCCTGACGCCAACCAAAATGGGCTAAGGCATCACTTATAGATTATGGAATGAATACAACAAAAATAGACAAAAGGCAGATATAAAAAGGTTCAGATAGTCTATGGTAACTCAAAGCAATATAATATGGAGAGGGATTACGGGTAGAACGTATACCTTTACGGATGGCAATGAAAAAACCAGGTTCAACTGTTGGAGCAGGAGGGGATGAAGGTGTTGGCACTAGAAGAGAGTCATCTGATAAACGATGGGAAGTCCGATGATGACTATACACCTACAAAGTTGGTGGAGGTGGTGAATCTTTAGGTGCACAAGACACAACAAAAGGATCACAAAAAATAGGAATATTAACTTGATTAGATGAAGACACACAAGGAGAAGAACAAGACTTGAAGTAAAGAGAAGAGAAGATTCACTAAAGCAGAAGAGTCATCTAAAACTGAAGATGGCATGCAATTAATGAGATAACATGCATTATGAAAACTATCACCCCAAAAACGCTGAAGAATATCACCATGGATTAAAATAGTACAAGTTCTTTAAACAAGATGTCTATTCTTGCGCTTAACTACCCCATTTTGTTAGGTGTATAAACACATGAAGTTTGATGAATAATACCATGAGAAGCCATAAATGTTTTAAGAGAATGAGAAAGATACCCACGCCCATTATCACTGCGCAAAATTGGAATGGAAATTCCAAATTGATTTTTAATTTCATTGTAAAAGATTTGAAATATAGAAAACAACTCATAACGGTTTTTCATTAAAAAAACCCAAATACATCTTGAATAATCATTAATAAAAGTAATAAAATACTAAAATCTTAAATAAGACTTAATACAACTTGGTCCCTAAATGTCAGAGTGAACTAATGCAAAAGGAGATGAAGCACGTTGTGAGACACTACTAGGAAAAGAACTACGAATGTGATTCCCTAACTGACACGACTCGCATGATAAACTATATTAGACAAACTTGGAACAAGCTGTTGCGTCTTGGCAAGACTAGGATGATCTAACTAAGCATGAATGAGAGATGGAGAATCCATAATCGTGCCAACATGTGCAAAGATCTGTAGTTGATAAAGTCCATGAGACTCACATTCGGTGCCAATCATCCGTCTCGAACTTCGGTCCATTAAAGAAACAAAATCTTTAGTAAAATAAATAACACAATCAAGGGAACGAGTGAGACGACTAATGGATAATAAGTTCAATGGAGACCTAGAGACATAAGGAACATTATCAATAGATAAAGAAGGAAAAAGATTAATAGTACCAACACCATGTGTTGATATTCTATATCCATTGGCTATGATAACCGAAAGTAAATAACCCATAGTAGATAGGGAAGAGAAAAAGGATTTATTACCAGTAATGTGATCTGTGGCACCTGAATCTAGAACCCAAGAGCCAAGGGAAGTAGAGTGAGTGAGGACAACAAAAGATGTACTTGAATGTGTAGCAGAAGCAGTGGAACTAGAGTTTTAACGATCCTTATACTATTTAAGAAATTCATTGAAAATAGTAGGCTGGCTTGGGGCATCAAATGAAGCATGGTCCATGGTAGAAGGTTGCACATGAGTAGTTTGGGCAACCACAACAGATTTAGGAGGACGACCATGTAAGACATAACATCTGTCAATTTTGTGCCCAAGTTTGCCACAATGGTCACACTTGTGACTCCTTTTGCCCAACTTGTGAGGGTGAGTACGATCATTATGCCTAGATACTAAAGCAGAAGAGTCATTAACACAAGACGTTATATCAGTGGTGTGTCTACTTGACACATGCAGAAGGATAGAAGAAATGGAAGTAAAATTAGGCACGATAGGAGATCCCAAAATTTTATCACGAATATGAGAATAATCATGAAGAAGGCCATGTAAGCCCAATAACATGAAGAACTTGGACCTTTGCTCTAGTTCTTGAGAGTGAGTGGAGGCAAGAGGCAATAACTCATTAAAATCATGAAGAACATGAAATTTACCTAGATATTTCACAATTGTACCATCAAGACGTTTGGGAGCAACAACTGTGAAGAGATTTTGACACACACCATAAAGATGTTGAGCATCATTGGTGTATAATGATTTTGTTTGTTCCCAAACTTTTGAACATGTCTCATAGGTACGAAAAATTTGGTTTAGAGATGATTGAATGGTAGATTTGATAACAATGCATAATTGAGCATTAATTTTCAACCAACAGGGAAACCTCATTTTCAGCAACATTGGGACGAGAAAGATGGTTAACATAACCTAGACTCTTAAGCCATACTTTAATATGTGAGGCCCAAGTGTTATAATTGTTTCCATCCAGTTTGTCAATAGAGAGATAAACATTGACATAATTGGTATAAATAGACAGATCAGGCATAGTGATAGCGGAAGAAGCCATACATGCCAAGGACAGATCCAGTCACTGGCCAATTGGCGGCAGCAGCAACAACGACGGCTCCGGCGAGAGTCTGGCGAGTCTCCGGTGGCGGCTTTGGCTAGAAGATATCGGTGAGCAGTGGGTTCACCATAAAAATTGAACCCTAACCCTCTGCTCTAGATACCATATTAAAATTAAAAAAAAGGAAGAATAGGATAAATCCTTTGTGTTACATTGATAGAAATATCTATAATATCTCATAATATCTAATAATATCTTACAATTACAACACTTCTTGTCAACCTGGAACATGAGGTCATACGTGCTCAGCTCGCTGCAAATGTTATTGATCCTTGGGATATGTTTGTTAGTTGTTAACTAGATTTGACAAATCTAGTGGTAATATATCTATCCTTAGAATTTTCATATTCATTCTAGTAGGCTTTATTTCCTCATTTAAGAGAATGTGATTGTTAGAAATAGAGAAGTTGAGAATGTAATGAATGATATTAATTATATATTTTTTCTTATTTTCATCTCGTTATTCAAGTTGGTATCATGCCCCCAATCTTGGGGGCTTTATTTTTGTAGCCATTGCCATCCTTGAAGATGGTGGTGGGGATGAAAGGTGTGTCCCTCACTGGTGATCACAACGCCAATAGTCATATCCCCTACAAAAACTCCATGTGTTGCCACCAACATCAACACATGTGGCTCATGCACTTGGTTCTAGCAACACCCACTTGTGCCTTGTAATCAATTAGCAGGGTGGAGAAATAATCTCAAGCACATTTACAAAAATTCTTCTCTTGTTCCTTACACATGCCTTTCTCTCATTTTCTGGAATCTTTATCATCTTAAATTGACGAAAAGATAGAAAAGCACAATATAAAAATTGACAAATTCTTAAGATATAACAACATTGAAAAACAAATTTTGAATTTAACATTTGAAGAAGAGAGAAAAGAGAAATTTGGTTAACACCTTCCCAATTAATACATCCACAGGTAGTTTTGCCAAATGATGCCCAAGAGGTGTTAGCTCTTCATCCCCTTCAAGAGCGCCAACCTAAAACAATGTGGTTTCCACGAAAGCAAACATATGCAAAAGATAAGAAAACATTTCGATCTATCATATTATATAATAATGCTACAAAAAAGGATGTGATTACATTGAGTATTCCCAAATGCATGACAGTAGGACTAGGCACATGTGCTTATGGAGAAAATCAAATACTAACTTGGGAAAAGAAATATGAAGTGCTATATAATAAGGCAATACAGATCACTATAGAATAAAGTTCTTAAATTTATCTAATAATAGAAAAAAAACCAAAAACTAGATAAAAAACGAGCTACGCAAAAGCATCACTATATAGATTGCAAAACTAACTAGGTTGGCACTCCAAACTATATCAATCATTTCCAACATACCTAAAATTATAAGGCATCTTAAAATTCTGCCATTTCTCAATGGCTAAGAACAGTATTAGCACATGTTGAATGCTGAACAAATAAATATGATATTCTATCATTAATGAGAGTGCAATCTTGCAGCCTGTTTTGCTTTAAAATAAGATATGTATAATTTATCAAAGTGGGTTATCAAAATCAAACCTATAGTTTCTATAAGTTGAAGGAAATTGTGAAAATAAAGTAAAAAATAGGTATAGTATTAATCCCCTATGTATAATGAACAAATAGAGTTATGTATTCATAGACAACAAACATACAAAAAGTATGGATTAAGCCCGTTACATCTAAAACTCCCCCCTCAAGCTAGTGCATATAAGTTGTATGTACAAAGTTTGCTACAAATATAATCAATTCAAGGTCCCTATAAAGATTTAGTAAAAATATATGCTAATTCATCATCCAAGTTAACAAACTCAATCTTGATCTCTCAATATACAATCTTTTCTCGAATAAAATGACAATAAATCTCGATACATTTAATCCTTTCATGAAATACAGGATTTGAGCTAATATGAAAAGTAGCTTAATTGTCACATATAAGTATCATTTGAGGGACCTCTCAAAATTGTAATTCTTTAAGTAACTATTTAAGCCAAATAAGCTCATAAGTAATAGAGACCATAACTCTATATTATGCTTATGGACTAGATCTCGCCACAACATTTTCTTTACTGATCTTCCAAAAGATCAAGTTATCACCAACGAAAACATAACATCTGGAAGTAGATCTTTTAGTAGAAGGAAATTATGCCCAATACACAATTGAATAACAAAAAACTTTTAGTATGGTTATTGTGATCATATGACAAACCTTTTCCAAGAGAACCTTTAATGTACTTCAATATATAATGATTGCATTCTAATGATCTACACATGGAGAATTAAGAAATTGACTCATCACACTAACTGCAAAAGAAATGTCAAGACGAATAACAATAAGATAGTTCAATTTTTCAACTAATCTTTTGTACTTCTTAGAACCTGAGACAGGCTCACCTAATTAGGTAGGAGTTAGTATTGGGATCCATGGGTGTGTCAATAGATTTTGAATTCATTAACCCAGTTTCCTTCAACATATCCAACTCAATCCCATAGAAATAATTGAGTTTGACAAGATCTTTGGTCTGAAAGTGGTGTGAAAGGTGTTGTTTAACATGTCAAACGCCATAGTGATCACTTTCTGTAAGAAAAATGTCATCAACATATATTATTAGACAGATACACCCAGTGACGATAAAAAACTGAATGGTCTAGTCAAACTAAATTGTTAAATAATATTGCTAAATTTTCCAAATCAGACCCTAAGAGACTACTTGAGGCCATATAAAGATTTGCGAAGACGACATACCAATCTAGAAGACTCCCATGAGACACAAACCTGAAGGTTGTTCCATATACATTTCTTCCTACAAACCCCATTAAGAAAAACATTTTTGACATCGAGTTGATAAAGAGACCATCATTGAAGAGCAACCATTGCTATGAGAATCTGACGAACAACATCATTCAAAAAACATTGAGGAACCTCACCATGAATTAAAATTGTGAGCATTTTGTTGAGGTGTATAAGCACATGAGGTCTGATGAAAAATGCCATGAGAAGCCATAAAATTTTTAAAAGAATGAGAAAGATACTCACAGACATTTTCATTGTGCAAGGTTCGAATAGAAACTCCAAATTGTTTTTTAATTTCATTGTAAAAAGATTGAAATGTAGAAAACAATTGAGAGTAATTTTCCATTAAAAACAACCAAGTACATCTTGAATAATCATTAATAAAAGTAATAAAATACTGAAGTCCAAAATTGGACTTAACACGAGTTGATCCCCAAATGTCCATGTGAACTAAGGCAAAAGGAGACAAAGCAAGTTGTACGACACTATTGGGAAAAAACTAAGAATTTGTTTCCCTAATGACATGAATCATAAGGCAAAGTCGATAAATTGGACAAACTTGAAACAAGTTGTTGCATCTTGATAAGACTAAGATGACCCAGCTGAGGAAGAAGGAGAGATAGAGAATCCAATACCATGCCAACATGTGCAAATGTCCGTAGGTGATAAAGACAATGAGACTCACATCCAATGTCAGTCATCTGTCCCGAATTTCGGTACTGTAAACAAATGGAATCTTTGGTAAAAAAATAAAACAGTCAAGGGAATGAGTGAGGTGACTAATTGATACTAATTTAAATAGAAACCTAGGGACATAAAGAACATTATCAATAAATAAAGAAGGAAGAATATGAGTAGTACCAACACCATGTTATGAGACCCTAAAGCCATTGGTCATGGTTACAGAAGGTAAATAGCTCGAAGTAGAAAGAGAAAACAAAAAAGATTTGTTACTAGTAATGTGATCTGTGGCATCTGAGTATAGAACCCAAGAGCTAAGAGAAATGGACTGAGTGAGACCAACAAAAGATGTACCTATGTGTGCAACAGAAGTAGTGGAACTAGAGTTTTGACAATCCACACATTTAAGAACTTCATAGAAAATAGCAGGTTGTCCTAATGTATAAGATGAAATAGGGCCCAAGGTAGGCGGTTGCAAAGGAGCAGTTTGGACAACTGCAGTAGATTAAGGAGGATGACCATGTAAGGCATAACACCTGTCAATGTTGTGGCTTAGCTTGTGACAATGTTTATATTTGTGACGCCCTTTGCTTGGCTTGCGAGGGCGATTGCGGTCATCAAGCTGAGATACGAAAATGGAAAAGCATAAGTGGAAGCATGTATATCAATGGTTGGCTTACCTGGCACACACAAAAGCGTGGAACAAGGGAAGTAGAATTAGGCACAACTAAGGATCCCAAAATCTGATCATGACATGTGAAAAATCATCAAGAAGTCCATGTAAAGCTAATAACATGAAGAACTTTGACATTTGCTCGAGTTCTTGAGGAGTGGATGCAGGAGGCAATAAGTCATTGAAGTTGTGAAAAAATGCACAAACTTTACCTAGATATTCAGTCATTCTACCATCAAGACATCTAGGGGCAACAATATTGAGAAGATTTTCACAAATACCATAAAAACGTTGCGTATCATTGGTGTACAATAATTTGGTATGTTTCCAAACTTCTGATCATGTCTCATAAGTAGAAATATTTGTTTTAAAGATGACAAAATAATAGACTTGAGAATAATGCATAATTGAGCATCAATTTTCAACCAACGAGAAATTTCATTTTCAACAATAGTGGCCTCACTCTGGGTAAGAAGATCAATATAACCCTGACTCTTAAGTCATAGTTTAACGTCTGATGCCCAAGTGTGATAATTAATTCCATCCAATTTTTCAATGGATAGATATACATTGACATAATTAATATAGATGGACGGATCAATCATAGTGGCAGTAAAAGAGGCCATAGATGAATAGCAAGGAGATAAACCTTAAAAGAGAGAGAAAAGCCCCAGAAAATGAAATGAACTCCGATTAGGATGACAAAGGCATATCCAGAATGAGGACGACAAGGTGTTCTCAAGCCTAGTAATCATCGCTAGAAAAGGGTTCAGACATGCCACCACGTACGAAAGAAAGTAAGGCGATGACGTGGTGTGGAGAGGCACGTTGAGGCTCTAATTCTCGTTCTTTTTGTGGTGTGATGGTCGCAAGGCTGGGATGATCTAAAGGGAGGTGTTGCAATTCCAAACAGTAACGACAAAAATAAAAATCTGGTGAACAGTGGGTTCTCCAAGAAGTCAAGGATATTACCCTAGCTCTAGATACCATGTCAAAATAAAGTAAAATAGAAGTATAGGATTAATCCCTTGAGTATAATGAACACATAAAGTTGTGTATTTATAGATAAGAAGCATACAAAAAGTGTGACCTTTACTTGTTACAACTAACAAAAATCAAATTATTTTGCACATAAAATGAAATCAATGACACAGTATGAGACCATAAATTACCTCATACAATAAAGATATTGCTGAATCCATTGCTTCAACCTTTGGAGGTTCCAATGCCTGATAATGGAAATATACTGAAGAAAATTCTGCAGAAAATCTGATCATGCATCATATTGTCTTAAATAAAACAGTTTACCTCCAATAAAAATGGCTTGATATATCCAAAAGACAGTAACTTAATCTGCAAGCACAATTCAACTAACGGCATTCGAAGCATCTCTGGAACCTTGCAAAGCAAAATATAATAAAAACATAGGATAATAACATATATATATATATATATATATATATATATATATATACACGTATATGTGTGTGTTGTAAATAGCAAATTATTAGGATAAAAATATTCTAAATACCTCCATAGTATTATTAAGATAAAAAAATTTCTCAATATCACCAGAGTAATTAAGAAAAAAAAAATATCTTAAAAATCTTCATATTCATTTTAGCATATTTTAATTTTTTTAAAGGTTTTGATTATTACAAATATTAAAAATAGAGATGATGAGAATGTAATTAGTGTGATTGTTATCAATAAAATAATACTTTTTTTTTCTTACACAGGAAATGAGCAAACATATCAGCGAATCAGAAGTTTTTCGCATGAAGAAACCTAATCCGCAGAGTGTTTTATGAAGCACTAAGTGGATGCACTTAAATGACAACCGCTTGTATTGGACTATAAATAGAAGATATTATAGGGCCACGAAGTTGGGAGCTCTATAGACATCAGTTGTGCTACTCATGAGTAGCTAATCCTCCTTTTAATGGGATTGGATGTATCTTTGTAACTTTTTTTATAAACTCCTTGCTACACACACACATATATATATATATATTTAGATTTATGCTTTCCAATCTTAGATTTAGTTTTATGCTTGATGCTTGAAAGTAGAAGAATCTATATCATGATCGAGGGAATGGATTTGTATTGGAAAATATTATCTTCTTTTGAACTAAGCTAAACCATCCAAAATTTGCAACAACTAGGAAAGTTGAACTTTTGGTTATAAAAAGTTTTTCTCTTAATGCGAAGAATCAAATATGGTTAATCAAAGGATTGATTGATTATTTTTAGATTCTTAGGTGACCAAGATTAAGGAATTAACTTGGACTATTTTTTGTGGAACTTGGAAGGTTGAAACATACATTTATGTGTATAAGCAAGAGGCTTTAGATTAGTTCTCAAGTACATTTAATATCATTGCGTTTTATAACTTTGATACTCTAATTTATCAAATCAAACTCTGCAAATCTGTGAACAAATGTTATTTGTATATCCTGCAAGTTTTAGTTAAGGAAATGCTTAAATCACTACTATTTGCTAATCTCTAAAGATACGACAACCCCTTTTTAGTTGTACTACACTTGCCAAAAGAAATCATCAAATGGTAAAATGAAAGATAAATAACATATTTGCATCCTTAAAAAGTGGAATCAAAATAAAAACATAATGCTTTCATGTGTGTGTGTGCGTATATATATATATATATATATATATATATATATATATATATATATATATATCTTGAGAAGGGTATATACTTTCATGACAAAAGACAAACTAAATGAACCTTTGGGTATCCTTTGAAAATTTAAGCATTTCATATAAAATTATATACCTGATATGGACGCATGAGCTTTTCAAATCTATGACGAGTGTACAAACAAAAGCAAATTCCAGGTTTTACACGTCCTGCTCTACCACGACGCTGCATTGCATTTGCTCTTGAAATCCAATCTTCTACCATGCTAGACAATTTCTAGTATCAACCATAAAGGCAATCAAACCATGTCTATAAACAAATATATTTTACACAATTGCCTCGTATTGATATAAGAAGGAAACCATACCTTTTGAGGATTGTAACGATTCTCTTTATGCTTTCCACAATCAATTACATATACAACATCATCTATCGTTATGCTTGTCTCTGCTATATTTGTTGCTATAACAACCTACGAGAAGAACAAAACATATTTTTGAGATATTAGAATTGTTAGAAGAGAGAAACTATGTGCATGTTGAGCATAAAACTGTGTTAGAATACACCACGAATGCATGATAATATAGGCTTATTGCAGTCATTACACACAACTTGAGAATCTTATAAGTATCGAAAACAAAAATGAGCAAACAAGGAAGGAAGAACGGAGAAGCCACGGATCGTTTGGGGATCAAGATTCTTCTCACTAAATCGATGAATCATACATCACGTCAGTCCTAAATGCATTTTGTGGGCTCAAGCTTTACTACCAAATTAATTGACCCAACTCCAGTAGTTGGGATTTTCTGGTTGGGTTTATAATGACCTAATTTAAAAAATATTGGAAGAAAGTATTATCAAGAGGAACTTATCGATTGAACCATCATTTAGTAAGGACATCAAAGAATGTTGAAGCATATACCAGTTCCAAATGATGATAGAAAATCAATGTTTGGTGTTGTTTTTCAAGTGCAGCAAAATTTGATTAAAAAGTCATAATGCAAAGAATATGAAGGGGGCAAAGTATGGGTTATTCATGAGGTAAGAAAAAAAGAAAAAGACAGGCAAGAAGAGTTATACTTAAAAAAGTATTTTCAAGCAAAAGGGATTGAGCAACCAAATTATTACCAAAGACATTTTTTCAAGAAAAGTGAGAGTGAGGATGGATGTCAAGAATTCTTTTCAACAATGCTATATCCATTAATGTAGCACAGAGTGAAGAGTTCAAGAGGATGCTTGACTTAGTTTCCAAACACGCTAAGGCATTTAAGCCACCATCATACAATGAACTTACAATGAAAAATTTAAAGAAACAAATTTAAAATGCCAATGATAATTTGATAGTACACAAACACTTTTGAAAATAAATTGGATGATCTCCTTGGATAGTTTCTTGACTAAATTATTTTTCACTGTATGCATGAGTCTATAACTATATTACATATATGCATAAATTATGCAGTGTTACTAAATCCATTATCCACCCTCACTCAAACCTATTTTCCATCCCCATGAGACATGTGCATCAATTTGGAGTGAGGCTAGTGCCATTACACCAATGACACACAATACTTGTACGACATGTGCCAAGATCTCATTAGACTTCTTGCTCCATGATGATTTGAGGTTCCTATGTATGCTTATCAAGGGTGAATTCATGCTATCTTAGGTCATCTTAATGAGCTCCTTCCATCACTTGCAATACGTATTTTTGTAACCCTAGCCTCATGGCTGGCCACAAGAGTACACTGCTGCCCATGATCAGATTTTGGGATCACAAGTAAACCCCACTATGACTTCTACATCTTCTGCGCTTCTTCGTATTCCTCAAAAGATAAACATTAAAAAAATACTTTGTTTGCAGGGGAAAATATTGCTTTTGCATCATACAATAATAGTTCTGGACCCTTTCAAACAAGGAATTCTAAAACTTGTCCAAAATATGAACAATGTCATTGCATTGTACTCATTATTGATAAGTGTTGGAAGCTATATGGGAAACCCCTCGTTCACCAAATATTGCTCGAACATCTAGCATTGAGTCACTTGTTGCTTCTGCATAACCAGCTGATCAGCCTTATGTGACTTTGACAACATATGAAGACTTTATCAAATGGTGTAAGACTCACCAATCTACTAGTAACACTACCTTGGTGACACATTGGTAATTCATATGCTTGTTTCTCTCAATCTCTTTCTAATAGTTCTAAGGTAATTGATTGTGGTGCAACCAATCATATGTCTAGTGATCGTTCTCTTTTCCCTTCCTTTACTATTATTGTCTATGGTTCTATTTTTCCGAACCATATGCTAATTACAAGACACCAAAAGCCCTACACTAGGTGAAGTTGGTTACATAGATCACATGACACCACTTGTACTCAAGCCATACTGCATTTTATTACTAACATAACACAAAATCTGTCATGAGTGATCCATGTTTGGTATATAAAAGTGTTTTGTGTTCACAGCTGAAGACCTAACACAGCACTCTTCCTTACCAAAACTTGGGACTGACTGATATCATAGCAACGGATGTCATGATTTACAATGAAAATTGTAAGAAAAAAAAGTTATATTAGGTCAAACTTATGAGAAACTTAGCAGAGAGAGAGAATCAGAGAGATATCTTGTTTATTGAAATGATAGGAACAATTATAAAGAGAACTGAATTACAGAGGACCTATTTATAGACTGCTGACTCAGCAGTCATTTACAAACTAAATACAGTTACACTTTGAGTGAAATATAACTAACACATCTAACAATACAAATATAGGATCATAAACATATTACTAATAAAACTCACCTTACGTATATTTCCTGGAGGGCGTAAAAACACCCTTTTCTGTTCACTTGACACAACTGTTGAATGCAAAGGAATAATCCATTCAGAAGATGGCCCACCAAATTGGCTACATGCCACCAACTTATCATGTAAACAGTTTATTTCAGACATTCCCTGGAATGACAAGTTATAAGGAAAAATATAACTATTTGCACTAAAAAATACAGGTAAACATATCAACTCAAGGGGTAACCAAGTAGTCTTACAGGTAGAAATACAAGGATGGCACCCTCACTACAGGTTTCATCAATGAAACATATTAGATCTTCAACGAGTTCATAATCAATGACATCTTCATTCAATCTTTTCTGAATGAAAAAATATTGAATGGTCAAATTAGAGTGCCAATTTAAAATGCTATACAGATTCACAGCTTAAAAGGGATTTACCATATTTTGTTGAGTTTGTTCGCTGTATAATTGATAACAACTTGGAACAAAGTATGGATTAATTTGTCTTTCAGAAAGCAGAGACTCATCACCCCAACCAGATAAGTATAGATTCTTCTTACCCCTGCTTTTTGTCACAACATCTCTCTGCAAAATCTAGATTGCAATGCTTCATGAATTAGAGGAAGGAAAATCCATAATAAAATATAATTCAGATGGCGTATGCTTCAAATAACAAAAAGCATAAAGAATAAATAATAAAGCGATTAAATCACAGTCACAGACATCTAACAGTAACTAAAGCTGATCATAAATTACCTGCCCACGGGGAAATGTCCCATGTGTTAATGAAGCTGCAGAATCTGAAGTAAGTCGATAATCAATCTTATCATATATATCCTCAAGAAAGTATGTTGTCACTGGATGAGTTCTGCCTTCAGCAGTAACTACAGGGCAATTGCTGAAGTATCTTGAAAATAAACTTGAATCAACAGTTGCAGACCTGATCATTATAGTTGCATATATAACAGATGAAGTTAGGCCCAAAGGAAATTAATATAAGCAAGTTTAGTCCTCTAATTCTTGTAACAATATAAAACACATATTTGCATACATTAGAATGATCTTCAGTTTTCTAGATCCTTTACTGGACTGCTTCTCAATTAGATTCTTTAGGACAATTAGAAGAAAATCACCCTGTAATAAATGAAAAGGAAAATACATGACATTAATGTTTAAAAATATAAGATTAGAAACATAGACTAGTGCAGAAACAGAGGAATACTTCAAACACCACAAAAAAATATAAAATCACTAGCTTAAATAAGCTCTTAAATTTCATGACAGAAGAAAAAGTTGAAAATTCCACAATTTACATTACTAGCTTCTTTAATGACTTTACTACTTATAGAGTTATTGGAGAGATGATAACTAATATTCTTCGTGGTTAGGAGACTCACAATAAGGAGACGGCAATGGATGAAGCATGGGACCGGTAAAATTTGATGGATTGAAATAAATAATGTGGTGCATTAAGTTTGGAAAAAACAAATTGTTGAAATCGAATAGAGTGTGCAGTTAATTTATAGAAAATGATGTAAAAACTACAGTGTGGTAGTTTTGTAGATGTATAGTTTCTCTGAGAAGTTGAAGGATAATATATCATATTTGCAATACTCATTTGTTGAACAGTAAAACAGGCACACCAAATGGAGATATCCTTATTATACATTGTTATAGATATGAGCTTTGCAAATACATATTCCCACTATATGCAGATTTTGTGCATATCCTTGTCAAGAGCAATGGACTGATGCTGATCAAGCCTCTTTCTCTGACAAGGTTTAAACTCAATGTCACTGAATTTAGCTCTAGTTCGATATGTTATACCTAAGCTAATTATATAAATACCAAATCATGTACTGTTGGAATGAAATTATTTTTAAGTTTCTCTCCAATCCTTAACATTACTAGAATTGTTTTTTATAAAAGATTATCCTCCTGGAACCATCACTATGATCCCATAGCTCATCAATCATGTCCCTTCAAGAGAAAAAATGCATAAAACCAAACAGAACATCAAACATGGGGGACCAAACCAAAACCATGCACAAATTAAGCAAACCGAAATCCTGTTTCAACACTTGCCAATGTAATCATAAACATGTTGATATAATAACCAGGGCTGGATTTAGGCCTGATTTGGGGGGTGACAACCATGACTAGAAGGACCCTAAAAATTTCAAAAATTATTTATAGCTGTGTAATTAATTTTTGGATTAAAAGTGTTTTTAGTCCGTCAAATTTGGTGCTGGTTTTTGTATCCCCTTAATTTAAAATTGACCATTTCCTATTATGTTTTAGTTCCTCAACCCCAAATACCTTTAATGATAAGCTTACATGGCTAGCAAATTACACATCATTTACATGATAACATAATTTCATTTTGCATTCTTATCATCAAACATCCTACCATATGTTTGTTTGCTTTTTAAGGTATTCATTTTGACAGCGTTTAGAAAGAAACCATTTGGACAAAGTGGCTAAAAAAGCTTTTTTCAAATAATAATGACTAAAAGGATCAATTTCAAATATAAACTTAACCGAAATTTGTGGACTAACCGTATTTAAAAGCTATATTTTTTCAATATATTTTACATAATTTTCAAAAATGGATTGAAATTGGTTTATTGTTTCATGCCCCCTTTTATTCAAATTAAAATGAGATGAGATTAGAAAGTATTATTCTCTTCTTTCTTATTACTCTTTTCATAACGCGATATATTCATATATTCATGATAAGTTTTCAAGTAACTTAATAAAACAAGATATAATGAACACATTATTGTAACTTCAAGTGTTTTCTTTTTTAACAAAGTAAAAAATATAAATCATAACTTATTATAAAGGAATTATTAGTCAATAATAAACATATTTGTAAGGTTTAATTTGAAATCATAATATATTTGTTAACAAATGACAGAACTAGATCAATTTATTTAAGGAATATCAAAGTTAAATTATAATTTTATGATTAATATATTTAATTAAACAAAATTCTATATACATGGTAGATAAAGTCATCATTAAAAGTTTATGCACACAATTCCTATAATACCTTTTTACAACCCTAGACCCATAAAATGTCATGATCGGACAAATAATAGCCTAAATATTTATGCATGGTGTTACATATTATTAGATATTATTAGATATTATAGTTATTATTTGATATTTCATATTTATGTAATGGGCTTAGCTCATATGTTTATTTTTCCTATATAAACATAACCCTATGTGTTCAATATACACAAGGGATTTACCCTATTCTTTCTTTTCTTTTAATATGGTATCTAGAGCATAAGGTTAGGGTTCAATTTTTATTGGTGAACCCACTTTTCACTGGAATTTTCCAGCCACCGCCCCACCGCCTTGCCAGAACTGCCACCGTTGCCGCCTCACCAGAGCCGCTGCCGGACCCTCGCCGGAGCCGCCGCCGGACCCGCTGCCGGAATCTCGCCGAAGCCTCTACCGGAATCTTGCCAGACCCGCCGCCGGAGACGTTGCCGGAATAACTGTTGCCGCCAATTGATCGGTGACTAGATTTATTTTTGTCCTATATGACTTCTTCCGCTTCCGCTGCCACTGTGACTCCTTCTGCTGTCATAATGCCGGATCCGTGTATTTATACTAATTATGTCGATATTTATCTCTCCATTGACAAATTGGATGGAACCAATTATGATACATGGACCTCAGATATCAAATTATGGCTTAAGAGTCAAGGTTATGTTGATCATCTTACCTGTCCTAATGTTGCTGAATATGAGGTTTTCCGTTGGTTAAAAATTGATGCTCAATTATGCATTGTTATCAAATCTACCATTCATTCATCTTTAAAACAAATTTTTCGTACCTATGAGACATGTTCAGAAGTTTGGGAACAAGCAAAATTATTATACACCAATGATACTCAACGTCTTTATGGTGTGTCAAAATCTCCTCACAATTGTTGCTCCCAAACGTCTTGAAGGTACAATGGCAGAATATCTAGGTAAACTTCATGCTCGTCATGATTTTAATGAGTTATTACCTCCTGCCCCCACTCCTTCTCAAGAACTAGAACAAAGATCCAAGTTCTTCATGTTATTGGGTTTACATGGTCTTCCTGATGATTATTCTCATGTTCGTGATCAAATTTTGGGATCCCCTATCGTGCCCAATTTTACTTTTACTTGTTCTACACTTCTGCGTGTGCCAAGTAAACACACCACTGAATTAACGTTTCATGTAGATGACTCTTCTGCTTTAGTCTCTCAGCATAATGATCGTACTCGTCCTCACAAGCCAGGCAAAGGGCATCACAAGTGTGACCATTATGGCAAACTTGGCCACAAAATTGACAAATGTTATGTCTTACATGGTCGTCCTCCTAAATCTGTTGCGATTGCTCAAAGTGCTCCTGTGCAACCTTCTACTGTGGACCATATTTCAATTGATACCCCAGGCCAGCCTGCTATTTTCAATGAATTTCTTAAATGGTATGAGGATCGTCAGAACCCTAGTTCCATAGCTTCTGTTGCACATTCAGGTACATCTTTTGTTGGCCTCACTCACTCTACTTCCGTGGGCCCTTGGGTTCTAGATTCAGGTGCCACAGATCACATTACTGGTAATAAATATTTTTTCTCTTCCCTATCTAGTACGGGTTATTTACCTTCAGTTACCATGGCCAATGGATATAGGGTACCATCACATGGTGTTGGTACTATTAACCTTTTTCCTTCTTTATCTATTGATAATGTTCTTTATGTCCCTAGGTCCCCATTTAACTCATTATCCATTAGTCGTCTCACTCGTTCCCTTGATTGTGTTATTTCTTTTACCAAAGATTCTGTTTCTGTACAGGACTGGAGCTCGAGACGGATGATTGGCACTGGATGTGAGTCTCATGGACTTTATCACCTACAGATCTCTGCACAAGTTGACGCGATTATGGATTCTCCATCTCTCATTCATGCTCGATTGGGTCATCCTAGTCTTGCCAAGATGTAGCAGCTTGTTCCAAGTTTGCCTAATGTGTCTAGTTTATCATGTGAGTGGTGTCAGTTAGGGAAGTACATTCGTAGTTCTTTTCCTAGTAGTGTCTCACAACGTGCTTCATCTCCTTTTGCCTTAGTTCACTCTGACATTTGGGGACCAAGTAGTATTAAGTCTAATTTAGGATTTCAGTATTTTGTTACTTTTATTGATGATTATTCAAGATGTACTTAGGTGTTTTTAATGAAAAACCGTTCTGAGTTGTTTTCTATATTTCAAATATTTTACAATGAAATTAAAAATCAATTTGGAATTTCCATTTGCGTTTTGCAGAGTGATAATGGACGAGAGTATTTTTCTCATTCTTTTAAAAATTTTATGGCTTCTCATGGTATTCTTCATCAAACTTCATGTGCTTATACACCTCAACAAAATGGGGTAGCTGAGTGCAAGAACAGACATCTTGTTGAAACAACTCGTACTATTTTAATCCATGGTGATGTTCCTCAGCGTTTTTGGGGTGATGCTGTTCTTAGTGCATGTTATCTTATTAATCGCATGCCATCTTCAGTTTTAGATAACAAAATTCCTCATTCTATTTTATTTCCACATGACCCTCTCCACTCTTTACCTCCCAAAGTTTTTGGGTCCACATGCTTTGTTCATAATTTTAGTCCTGGTCTTCATAAATTATCTCCTAAGTCACACAAATGTGTCTTTTTAGGGTTCACTAGATCACAAAAAGGGTATAAATGTTTCTCACCTTCTCTAAACCGCTATTTTATTTCAGCAGATGTCACCTTCAGTGAATCTTCCCTTTACTTTAAGTTTTGTCCTTCTCCTTCTATGTCTTCATCTAATCAAGTTAATATCCTTCTTGTTGAACCTAGTGCACCTAAAGATTCACCACTGCCACCAACTCTTCAGGTGTATAGTCGTCGTCAAACGTCTCATTGTCCATCAAATGACTCTCTTCTAGTGCCAACACCTTATCCCCCTCCGGCTTCGACAGTTGAACCTCCGACAATTGAACCTAATCTTCCTATTGCTATCCGAAAAGGTATATGTTCTATCCGTAATCCCTCTCCACATTATACTACTTTGAGTTATCATAGATTATCTCAACCCTTTTATACTTGCCTTTCGTCTATTTCTTCTGTGTCTATTCCAAAATCTGTAGGTGATGCCTTAGCTCATCCTGGTTAGCGTCAGGCCATGCTTGATGAAATGAATGCGCTTCAGAATAATGGAACTTGGGAACTTGTTCCTTTACCATCTAGGAAATCTGTTGTTGGTTGCAGGTGGATTTTTGCTATCAAAGTTGGTCCTGATGGTACTATTGATCATCTTAAAGCTCGTCTTGTGGCTAAGGGTTATACCCAAATTTTTGATTTAGACTATGGTGATACTTTTTCTCCAGTGGCAAAGATGGCTTCTGTTCGCTTATTCATAGCTATGGCTGCTCTTCAACAATGGCCTCTTTATCAACTGGATGTCAAAAATGCCTTTCTTAATGGGGATTTGCAGGAAGAAATTTATATGGAGCAACCTCTCGGGTTTGTTGCTCAGGGGGAGTCTTCTGGATTGGTATGTCGTCTTCGCAAATCCTTATATTGTCTCAAGCAGTCTCCTAGGGCATGGTTTGGAAAATTTAGCAATGTTGTTCAACAGTTTGGTATGACTCGCAGTGAAGCAGATCATTCAGTTTTTTATCGTCACTCGAGTGCTGGGTGTATTTATCTTGTAGTATAAGTTGATGACATTGTTCTTACAGGTAGTGATCACCATGACATCTCACAAGTAAAACAACACCTTTGTTAGCACTTTCAGACCAAAGATCTTAGCAAACTCAGATATTTCTTGGGGATTGAGGTAGCATAATCCGATAATGGTATTGTTATCTCTCAAAGGAAATATGCATTAGATATTTTGGAGGAAATTGGGTTGATGAATTCGAAATCTGTTGATACTCCCATGGATCCCAATGTCAAGCTTCTACCCAATCAGGGGGAGCCTCTTCAGATCCTGAGAAGTACAAGTGATTATTTGGAAAATTGAACTATCTCATTGTTACTCGTCCTGATATTTCTTTTACAGTCAGTGTGGTGAGTCAATTTCTTAATTCTCCATGTGAAGATCATTGGAATGCAGTCATTCGTATACTGAAGTACATTAAAGGTTCTCCTGAAAAAGGTTTGTTATATGGTCATAATAACCATACTAAAGTCGTTTGTTATTCAGATGCTGATTGGGCAAGATCTTCATCTGATAGAATATCAACTTCTGGTTATTGTGTGTCCATTGGTGATAACTTGATCTCTTGGAAAAGCAAGAAACAAAGTGTTGTGGCAAGATATAGTTCAGAGGCAGAATATAGAGCTATGGTCTCAGCTACTTGTGAGCTTATTTGGCTTAAACAGTTACTTAAAGAATTGCAATTTGGAGAGGTCACTCAAATGACACTTATATGTGATAATCAGGCTGCTCTTCATATTAGCTCAAATCCAGTTTTTCATGAAAGGACCAAACATATTGAGATTGACTGTCATTTCATTCGAGAAAAGATTATATCGAGAGATATCAAGACTGAGTTTGTTAATTCAAATAATCAATTAGCAGATATTTTTACTAAATCCTTACGAGGGCCTAGGATTGATTACATTTGTAACAAGCTGGGTACATATGATCTATATGTACCACTTGAGGTAGAGTGTTAAATATTATTAGATATTATGAGATATTATAGTTATTGTTTGATATTTCATATTTATGTAATGGGTTTATCCCATATGTTTATTTTTCCTATATAAACATAACCCTATGTGTTCATATACACAAGGGATTTACCCTATTCTTTCTTTTCTTTTAATACATGGTGTTGAAAAATATAATATAGAACAATTCATCTATCTTTACCTAACAGCTTAAGCTTTTGGGACGGTTGGTTTATGATATATTGAAGCCTGGATGACCCAATAGTCTAGGCTTTGATCCTTTTTTCTCCCTGTCTTCTACTAGAAAAATAAAGGTTTCTTCAATCTAGATGGCTCAATACGAAGTTTAAATTAAGAATGAGATTTCCTCTTTCTCATATTTATAGGTGTCAAAACCCGGCTATTCATTATGTATTTTAGGAAGTTTTTTTCTTTTATCCTTGCTATAATACTATTCTTTATTACAGGGGTATTTTGTTATTAATACCAGGATTATGTATTTAAAAACAGCCCCATAATTATAGGAATTTGTTTCCTTAGAATTAGCTCTCTAAATTTCCTAAAATAACCAGCAGGCTCATGCATTTATAGGTCCAATGTGTCCACTCAAAATCAACTAGCAGACATACTCACCAAAGCATTGAACTGCTTTAACCTTGAAAGAATTAATAACCAGACTGGGAATGAAGAACACTTACTCATCAGCTTGAGGGGAATGTCAATATTGTGCTGTCATTATGTATTTTAGGAGGTTTTTTATTTTATCCTTGCCATAATTTTTTTCTTTATTACATGTGTATCTTGCTACTAATACTAGGATTATGTATTTAAAAAAATCACATAATTACAGGGATTTGTTTTCCTAGAATTAGCTCTCTATATTTCCTAAAATAAGCAGCAGGCTCATGTATTTGTAGGTCCAATGGCCTCATTATTCAAATACAGAAGCAATATTATTCTTTCTAAAATTGAGAATAGTGAATGGAATCATTGTGTTCATAGCTTGCGTACTTTAGTGTAAAAGAAATCTTTTGTATTTCTTTTCTTTATTTTTATGCTATTAGAGTCTGCTGCAAATGATTGATATAACATAGGGTGTCAACCTGATTGGGATCATGTTTTATAGTAATGCTTTTGCGTATTCTACTTTTGATAAGAAAAAAGGGTAGGTGGGTCTGTGCATTGTTTACATTTCAAGCCTAAAGGGATGTAGCATGAGAGGCCATGTTGGAAACATAACATATAATCAGTCATTTGTTGTTACCTAAGTGCTTACTCTTTTGGAATACTTGATTCACGATACATGGTGATCAAAGTCATCTTAGCGAGAACTTCACACATCCAATCAGCCAAGGTATAAATAATGTGAATTATATTCAATGTAAACTTTACAAAAAGCTTGTCTATAGCATATTAATTGATTCAACTCACCAACAAAGACCTCTCATGAACTTCATCAACTATGATATGAGTAATGCCCGACAAGCTTTTATCCCCCTGGAATATCAACAAGGTAAACAATAACTTGAAAGTTAACAAAATAAAACTTAAGAATGATTTAAAAACAGTATAATTACATTTATGGTAAAATTCTTCTTATCCTTAATGTAAGACCCTTCCAACAGAATCACATAAACCAATAAAAGTAATTAATTCAACTGATTTTGTTCAATTTTTTAAAGAAATGTTATCAATATATCAAATTTACTCTCATTATTAATGACTTTTAAAATTCCCTTCACATTATTCTTAACAAAAAAACACATAATATTTAAGAGGCAAGGGAAAGAAATATAATGTTTTATTGAAATAACTTATAAAAAGGACCATGAATTTCTTATAAAATGTGTCTTATATTAAGAACCAGAGAGAGTACTAACTAAATGTGTATTGTAGGAAAATAATATGCATGGCCTAGTCAAAACCAGGATGTCTTACAACGAAACAATGTCAAGAAAATAAATAGTGAACTATCTCTTTTAAAAGCTTCTAGGATACTGTTACACTGTTAAGATCTCATAAAATTTAAAGTAATTTTTCTCCAATAAAAAACGAAGAATATCAAAAGACCATGGTATGGCAAAATTAATACAAAAGAAAGCAATAATAAAACTATTCAGACATTTAGCATTGTAACGGACAACACATTTCAGATCCTACACCAATCTCTCCTAACAGTTTCCACCTGATAGTATACAATTCAGTCTCGCATGCAAATCCTATATATTAATTTCTCAGTTACCACCAGTTATCACCCACCAGCCCACCATAACTTTGTTTCTATTTTATAATCAGTTACCATTACTAAGAATATTCAAAAAGCACTATCCCATCCAGGGTGGAACAGACAATGCTTGAGGAGATGGTAGCTTTGGAATTTAATACATGGGATTGTTGTTCCACCTGCTCTAGAAGAGTCTACAATTGGTTGCTGCTGCATGTTTCCTATTAGGGAACTTTTGATACAAGATTTCTCAGTTTTCAATTAATCTGAAGTTAGGAATGTATATTTTTCATGTTTAGTTAATTATTTAGAAAATAATATTCTCAAGAAACCTATTTTCCAAGAAATAATTTTTACCTAGAATTCTCACAAAATTGTTCTCATGGGAGATGTGTGAATCTAACATTCCCGATTAAAATTTTTTTATTGTCTTAAAAATATCACGTTACCTTTTTTATATCATTTAATGTGATAATATTTTAAGTTAGGGGAAAATTCTATTAAAACTAAACATAAAAATCTTTTATTTCAAAGAAACATAAATATTCCAAGATTTTTATTCCAAAGAAACATAAATATTCCAAGATATATATATATATATATATATATATATATATATATATATGACTAACCAAACAAATTTAAGTCAGTCTGAGAAATCATGATTGTGAAAGAAGATACTCAAATTCTTGGCTTTACGGTCATACTTACTCCCCCATTTCTATGATGGCCTCTATTTGTTTGTTTGATCATATCTAATGCTGGCATGAGTGTTGCCCAAATAAAGTCGGTTACACAGGATTAAATAGTGTCATCATGTTTTGACAAAAAAACAAAAATAAAAACAATAAAAAATTAGTCATTCTCATTTTCGATGCAATGATGCATGTATCAAGTTGAAGACAACAAGAGGTATAAACCTGGTATACTATTTAACAAAAGTAACCTACCATCAATTTTCTTAGAACGATCCCTGTTGTACAAAACAAAAGCCTTGTTTTCTCATTCCTAACAAGAAAATAAATGGTCAATAACGTAATACTTCCAATTAAGAACAGAACAGAAAGAAAAACATTATTTTTGTTGCCCCATGGGGAATGGGATATGTGAAGGGTGAAAAAAAAAAGCATCAGTATTGAATTTCCTTTCCATCTAGGTAACAATTTTACACAGAAAAGGTCCAAGGTACTGGATAGTGGATACTGGTTTGTATTGATAAATATCCTCAACTAGTATAAAAATATTTAATAATTCAAAGTCAAAATTCAAAATGAATGAAGAAAACAAAGCAAGCAATTGAGTATAAATGACAAATGAGTACCTGGCACTGTCAAGACGAACTTGATAACCAATCAAAGAACCATCTGAACCTGGTGAAGGTTCACAGCGCTCATCAGCAACCCTTTCAGCCACAGAAATAGCCTAAAACATGAGGCATAAAACAAAAACCAAAGGTAATAAGAATGCAGAAAATCATACATTAAATTTTGGGAGTATTCACTAAGATTCTAGAGTATCCAACCAATCGAAGATTATTTTTAGTTTCAATTTGACAGCTTCATACAGTGCAAGTGTACAGTCAGTAAGAAAATTCAAAATGCTGTATTCCTCGTCAAACCTTGATGACTAGGAAAAACATGCCCTCACATGCACGTAGGGAAGGAACCAATGTAATGAGTAAATAACTATTCCATTAATAATATGCGACAGAAGACTACCAATTACAGCTGAAAACTATTGTAGATATTGACAAATATGTGAGCACAATATATTGAACCTACCGCTATTCTCCGTGGTTGTGTGCAAATAATATTACAGTATCCACCATGTCCTGACTCAATCATGTCATCCAATATAAATTGTGGAACCTACATCAAATGGCAGTCAGAAAGGAAACTGTGCATGCACTGACAAATGATAAAAATGACAGAAAACAAGTTTAGAATATACAGGATAAAAAATATCATAAATTGTAGTTGATATGTGTCACCTGAGTTGTTTTTCCTGAGCCTGTTTCTCCGCAAACAACAAGAACATCATGTTCCTTCAACAATTGCAATATGTCACCCTTCCGAGCTGCAATAGGAAGTGTAGCTCTGAGATTCAGCATATCCTGAAGTAGATAAATTATCCAGCTCAGAATTGATTAATTTTCCTTCTCCCTATAGAATAGGTCAATTGTTCTAAAAATCTTACGAAATTTATTGGCTATCATTTACTACACATATTACATAAGATATTATACACTAATACATATAGAACCTTTTATAAGCTTCCATGTCATAGCTTGAGCTTCAAGTATTTGATTCTTGAAATTGCATCAATCCTTGTGATCCCAATTCCCATATTATATTGGACTTTTGAACAAGGAAAATTTGAAAGATGCATTGTATACTAGAATATTGCATGACAAGTTGGGAAAACAAATAAAACCAATCTTGTACCTTTAGCTAAAAGCTTAAATGTTTCAAAGTTCTTCTTGCTAAAGCATAGCCTTAGCCTATATGAATAAGCAATCAAGACATCAATTCTTGCCATGCTAACCAAAGGAGATGACTAACCAATGAGAGAGAGGAATAGAGAGAATGAATTTGGGTTTTGGGTACATGGATGAACAAATTAAAGACTTTTGGGTAGAAGAATTAGGATCGGTTATCATTGCTATGACTTTGATTAGCTCTAAGAGGCAAAGTAGGATTTCAAAGTATTTGTAAACAAAATGAATTGAATGATTTTATTAATTAACTAGTGATTACAAAAAAAGAAGTAGAGTCATTCTTTCAGAGCTTTAGATCTAACAAACTTCCGGTTATTGCAACAAATTCAATAGCTTTCATAACTAACTAAGAAGTAGCTCTAAGCTAATTGCAGGTCTATTTTGCTTAGAATGGAACTATTAGAGATATGATTTTCTCTGTTTCATAACGTTTAGTCTGTTTATAGTTTCTAAACTGCTTTATGTTGTCTTTGTTGTTTGACAGTTGAAGATTTTTACAAAAATCAATTATCTTTCTTTATGCAGTGCTCCTCAGTCCATATATACATGGGTTCTGTAAGAGGTTCACTGACTCTTGTATTTTCTCTAATAAATGGATTACATCTTTTGTCCATTTCACTATTGAATGTAGAGCTAGTTTATTCCTTTTCTTGGCTTCCCCCACAATCTTTTCTTTCTGATTCAATGGCTTCCCTAGGTCCTAACTCTTCTGTTTCACCTTCAACCTCTATTGTTCCACCCTTAACTTCTACTAATCCACCTCCAATCCAAACCCTCCTCCTCAAGAAAACTCTTGTTCATTTGTTCCTACCAATGTACCTGTCACATTCTCCAATCAAATTACAGAGAAGCTTGAAGATAAAAAAAAAAACTTTGGATGTGGCATCAACAGGTTGAACCTGTCATTAAAGAGCATTGTTTGTGACAGTTTGCACTTTCTCCGTAAGATTCATCACAGTTTCTTGCTCAGAATATTGTGATGTTAAACATGTTAACCCATTGTATCTTTCTTGGGAAAAAAGAGTTTGTATGCTTATTGTGTGACTTAGGTCTTCCATTTCCAGTTTTATCTTATCATGTATTCTTGGCTGTGCTAGTTCATATGAAGTTTGGGACAAAATGCATGCCTATTTTCTTCACCAGACTAGGAGAAAGGCTACATACTCATGCTCTGAGTTACATCATTCTTCTTCAGATAATTGCATGCTTATTTATTAGGCTTCTTTCTCATATTAAGCCTCTTATTGATTGTCTTCGTTCAGTTAGAGAACCAGTTTCATTAAAAGAATATTTGGATTCGATTCTTGAAGGTCAAAGAATATGATTTTGTTATGACTCTTGTTAATGGCGAATCTGATATTATTACTATTGAGGAAGTTGAGGGTTTTATTATTGCATAAGAATTGGCCGTATAAAAAAAAAAAAATCAAATTTCCCTTATTATTGTTCAAGTTTCATCTACTACTTCTACCCTTCTTCTTGATAAGCAGATTCAACACAACAATACTGACCAAATTTCCCCTTTGAATAAACTGAATTTGTTGTGTTGCTAGAGGTCGAATATAAATTCTACTTCTCTAGTTTTCACGCTTCAGAAAGCCATTTATGGTCTTAAAAGCAAGCTCCTCGAGCTTGGTTTGGGTTTAAGAGACTCGAAACTACCTTACCAGACTTTGGTTTTAAACACAACAAATTGTGATCCATCTCTATTTATTTATTGTCATAAAAAACGTATTATGTACTCACTTGTCTATATGTTGATATCATTATAATAGGAAACTCTACATCTCTTGTTTTGCATCTTACTAATAAACTTGACTGTTTCTTTTCTCTCAAACAGCTGCATTCCTTGGATCATTCTCTTGACATTGAAGTCCACCACAGTCCAACGGCTCTAGTTATGCCACAAACAAAACATGTAAAAGATATTCTTGCCAAAAAAAATATGCTTGAACCTAATCCTATATCTTCTCCTGTGGTTTCTGGTTCTAAACTATCAACACAGGGTGCTGATTTTCTTCTTGACCCATCTTTTTACAGGTCTATTGTTGTGCTCTTCGGTATATTACTATTACTAGATGAGATATATGTTCATTTGTTTACGAAGTGTGTCATTTTGGGTTTGCTCTTG
This sequence comes from Phaseolus lunatus, assembly GCA_013389735.1. Lineage (NCBI taxonomy): Eukaryota > Viridiplantae > Streptophyta > Magnoliopsida > Fabales > Fabaceae > Phaseolus > Phaseolus lunatus. The sequence goes on along the minus strand of CM023859.1, from coordinate 11,184,876 downwards.
TGAAATCTCAATTGAGTTGTTGTTAAATGCATCCCAATATATCTTAAAGGTACTCTACATTGTGGTCTATGCATCTCTTTTACTATACCACATCAGCCATTGTATATTAGCACCTTTGGTAATACTGATTGGGTTGTTGTAAAGGATATTGGTTATGTTAACCATGCCCTTATGGCACCATTGGTTGTGTATGTCGCTCGTCTTGTTCTTGATATCTAAAATGCCGTACAAAATCCACCCAAACCATCACTACCACCTCTTATCACCTATCAACTAGTCCAATGCTCCAATGTGAGTCTTTTATCAAGTCATTCTGAGTCATCACTCAATATTCAAGGCTCCTAATAATGATGACTTGAGTTGGCACAATGCTATCCGAAAAAGTACTCACTCTACCCGTAATCCACATCCTATTTACAATTTTTCTTAGCTAGCACAGGTTGTGTCCTTCCTACTTCTTTTCTATTTCCTCTATATCTTCTATTACTATTCCTAAAACTGTGACAAAAGTACTTGATTATCCTGAGTAGCAACAAGCACTGATTTGGAGGGGGCATGTTAGAATAGGTTCAGAGTAGACTAAATAAGCTTTGTTCAAAAGTTGTTTTTTTGGTAGTACTTATTTGAACCTAGGATTACTTGTCTTTTACTCTTTGCTTTGTCACTATTGTATGACAAAACTGATGTATATAGGTATAAAACCACCAAAGAGCAACCTCTTTCCAGCTCCCAATATATTTTCTCTTGTTCTTTATTTTCTCAGGCATTAAGAATTCAAGTGTTTTTTCCCCCTAAAGCGGAAGATTAACAAAAAGGGATTTGTTTCATGAAAGGTTACACCCATGGTGATAAAGACAACAATTCTTAGGATGATAAACTTTGCATCCACTTTTATTGGAGGATAAAATACACATTAAGAGCTTTAGGATCTAATTTCTTGTTATTAGGATTATGAAAGAGAAGAAAACCAGCACATCCAAAGACTAGACACTAAGGGAGTAAAGGGATCAAAAAACAATAAAAACTCAATAAGAATAACATAATTTAAGTCACAAGTGGGTAACTATTTGATGAGGTATGTGACCGTTAACATAACTTATTTCTAGTAGGTTTTGGGCACAAACATTTGAAAAAGGAGGGTTCTAACTACTTCTAGAAGATGACGATTCTTCCTTTTTGTAACCCGATTTTTTTGTAAAGTGCTAATGCATGTTAGTTCATGAACAATACCATCATGGGTTAAGATGCATAATGATGTTTTTGACAGTTAACAAATATCACATTTGAAATACCAAACAAACTCTTTAGTAAACAAATAAGGGAACAAGAATGATGTTGAAAGATGGATGCCCAAGTCTTTTATGATGAAGCCATGTTTGGGAATTGAAAAGCAAGAGAAAGGTAGTCATGTGATTATTTGCTTCTGAATCAAGGATCCAAACTCACTGAGACATAAGGCCAATAGTATTGAATATATTCTATTGAAGATTCCACATCGACTAAAGATATAACCAAATTATAGTATATAAACAGATATAAACCATAGCTTACAACTCAGTTTGATAAGGTTATGTTAGGTATAAAGTCCACTTTCTAAAATGGTATCAAAGCTTATTCTAGCAAGGTTTGTTAGGTCTATCGTATCACACATTATTGAAAGTCTACAGGACCATCAAGCATCTAGTCCCCTACTCGAGATGTCCTTATCTCACATCGACTAAAGATATGTCCAAATTATAGTATATAGATTGTTGCAAATATCACCTTACAAGCTAGTTTTATGAGGTTGGGTACACCTTAAAATCCACTTTAAAGGATCGGAATTAACTCCCAAATTAGTTTGTATGCTTTTAATTTTGGTATCAAACTAAAAAGTTCAACCATGGACTTAAAATTCTGAAAAACAGTGAAAGCTTCAAATTAAAGTTTTAGAGGATAAAACCAATTAAATCTTGAAAAAGCATCAACGGAGGACACATAGTACAAATATACATCGTTAGATAGAATACGTGAAGAGCCCCAAAGATCACAAAAAATCAACTCAAAAGGTGAATTATACTCAGATAAAAAGAGCAAGGTACTTTATGAGATTTTCCAACACAACATGATGAACAAAAATCCACATTTTTATTAGATGGATTTATTTTACAATGAGTCCTAACATGTTTCAACACATTAGCATCTAGATGACCAAATCTAGCATGCCACAAATTGCTAGATTCGGATATATTTGTTACAATAGAATCAAAAGTAACAACTAAACTAGAGGTAGTAGTGTAAAATTAAGAAATCTTTGACATAGCTTGAGATGAACAGTCTTGAATCTTGAGATTAGGGAAGGAGTATAGACCATCAATTCCAACAGTGCCTCGAAGAAGGACTTCTTTGGTTGCCTATGATTTAACATTACAATAGTAAGGAAAAAACTAAAAATAAACACCATAATCAAGAGCAAATTTACTAACACTAAGTAAGTTTTTGGTAATTGAAGGGACATTCAATAAATTGTGTGAGTAAAGTGAGAAATTAGGATTTGTAGGGTTTTTGAGACAAGAAGAACAAAACCATGACCTTCACCATTACTAATATAAATTTCATCGGGCCCTTCAAAGTGATTAAACTATTGAATATTTTGTGATTTACCTGGCACATGAAAAGAGGCTCCTAAATCGAGTATCCAATTGGAATTACCATTTCTTGGGCTGATGAATTAGCTATCATAGCACTTGGGTAACTTGAATAGGATAATTTTGAGTTGTTACAATGACAGGCAGGATTGACCCAGATGTTTGATTTAGAAGGTGGGTTTGTAAGGTCATATAGGATAGGACAACAAATTCAAGAGGTTGATACGATGAATCGGCACGATGGCAACAAATATTAGAAGTGTGTCTATATTAGAGACAAATCAACATTGAAAGTTGTCAAATTGTCGACCACGACCACCATGGCTTCGAGCACCACAATCAGAAAAGGAAGAGTGGCTGAATTTTCCACAAAAATTGTTATTGTGAACTTGCAAGCTTGAAGAGGTTGGATTTTCATAGGACTGAGAGTAGTTTATCGAAGGAGGGAAAAAATTCCTCAAAGTGGGATTCATGGGCAAGATGAAGAGCCTCAACTTCTATGATTGGAGGTGTTTCAAATTTGCTTTCAATAACAAAAATAACTAGAGCATATTCTTGCAGAAGACCATCAAGAATAGCATCAACATATTCATCATGCTTGACAGGACATCCAATTCCAGCAAGTTCAACTGTAATGGACTTACTGTGTCCCAAGAATTCACGCATAGTCTTGTTAGTGGGCACAAAGATCATTGCAAAGCTATCTAGAACACACCTTGGTTTAGGCAAAGAAGAAATCATGAATATGTTCCCACACCTGATAAGAGTGAACAACTCCAAGAACGTGAGACAAAATAGACTTTGACAAAGTCGATTGAAGCCAAGAAAGCAAGATTTGATCTTGGACTTCCCATTCTTCATAGGCTAGACTAATTGTTCCAAAGGCACAATCATCATCAAAAAGGAAACACGGAGGAATCACAGAATTTACAACAAATCTATGAAGTTTATGTGACTTTATAACGGGTTCAACTTGTTTCTGATGGAAATAATTGGAATCCTAAAGTTTTTCACCTATAGAATTGGGAAAAAACAAGGAACCAGATGGGAGCGAGCTTGAACTAACCATTGCAGACCAATATTTGGCTCTCGATACCATATTAGGAAGTGTGTTTAAGCCTAACTCATCCTTACAAAATCGGCTTGTAAGGTGAGGATTGCCCCCACTTATTTACTGTAAATTAGTCTTATCTCTACTCAATGTGGGATCTCCAACTCACCCCCTCACAAAGAGACATCTACATCTCAAGTGTCGGACTAGATATTTGTGGGTGGAACGATAGTGACCCGAAAACATATGGCACAATAAGCCCAACAAACTTGGCTAGGATAGGCTTTAATACCATATCAAAATTTTGACATGAAGAAAAAAAAAATTAACAAAAGAAGACCTGAATATTATTTCACCTGTACATAAAGACTACACATGCAGAGTATATATACTCTAAATAGCTTACACAACCATAACAGAAAACAAAAAAGTCAACACCCACCATCTAGTTGAATAACTGAATATGTACATCAAGAATAATGTGGCAATTGCATTGATGATGCAATTGTTTGTGTTGTGATCGCCGGAGTGGGGCGAACTATTTTGGCCACCATTGACCTCAACAATGATGGTCAATAGTGGTAGTAGCGACAGTTAATGTGGAAATGGAAACAAGACTCCCAAAATCGTGAGTTCTGATACTAACTTTAACTTTGAAAGAAAATAGAAAATTATTTTAATAATAAGTATCACACACCAATTAGGTTCTTGTCATCTCTGTTTGTAACAATAAATTTTTCTTAAATAAGGAAACAAAAATATGTTTATCCTAATTTTATACTATTCTTTTTCCTAATTATTATTGACATATTAAGGATATGTTTATCCTAATAATATACTATTTACAACAATGCTATACAGCTTCCAAAAAGTGACAAAGCCAAAAGTCAAAATACAAAAGTATGCTCAAACCTGGTATCTTGGTGTTCTCATTTTAATATATTGCTCCTGTCTCAAATCACCACTCTCCTTTTCCTTGATATAGGTTTCTCCTATACAATGGAACACTAATTTCATGAAGGAGAAACTAAAAAAGAAACAATTACATGTATAAGGAAAAAAATAAGCATTAACCACTAGGACTTTATCAACAAATCATTTTTCAATAAAAGGTGTGCAAAACCATCATTATACAAAGTCAGTATCTCAACCTGTATCAACCATCTGCAGCACACCAAGAAGTCTATGAAAAGAAATAACAAAACAAAATACATGATAGTGGGTGGACCAAACCAAACCCACTATGAAAACTTAAAGTTAGATAGACCGAGTCTATATCTAACAAACTCATGACTCACAATAGTAGGCATATGCTCCCACCAAGTAAACAATCTTGAGAAATACCAAAGGAAGCTAACCTATCAGCACATCTATACCTTTTCTAAACATATTCTATTTGTTATACTAAACACTATTTAATTACTATACAAAATCAGATGACATTATTAAGTATTGGATTTGTAATGATCTTTCAAATAAAGTTGATGTATTTAGCCAAAACATACAATTTACCAACCAAAGTAATGCATGTTGCCAAAAATGGCTAGGCAGTTTTTACATGTAGTTACTATGACAATCATATATCATAGTGATGGCATTAAAATCAAACAACCCCAAATTAGCATTTAGGATTCAAGGATGTGGATGCTTTACGAGAATTATTCAAGTGCCATTCATCAGCATTTTTTAAGAAAGCAGTGTTAGATTTCTTTTAGAAAGGGCATTTTCATTATAATAATTTTCCCCCATTAAGTTAATATGTGATGTCAAGTATTAATAAAGGTGGCTTTCTTTTTTAATTGAATTTACAACAGCTCCTATTTCCAACGTGCACAAGATAGATAAGGCTGTTTTTTATCCAATATTTAAGCCCAAGCAGCTAGAGAGAGGAACATGTTAAATAAATAATATAAAAAATCATGCGCATGTCCTAGAGTTGTCGTAGTAACTCAACCTAACTCTCTTACGTTGGCTCACCACAGGTTGAGAAAAGGAGAGTCAACCCAACCCGGTTCACCTTTCTAATGAGCTAGAAAAAAAACATAACCTGGTTCAACCTACCATAGGTTTGTATTAGAGATATTGTGTTAGCTGTGTATTCAGATTAATGCATATTTTACATTCTCTTTCATTTCAATGTAGTTACATAATTACATTACATTCTGTTTAGCATTTCTATTTTAGTTAGTTACAGATTACAAGTTAGCTACAGGTGGTTACAGGGCTGACTCAGAATTGTATCACACTTAGAACTAGATATAGCTATCTGTTGTAATTACAGTTTTCATGAATTAGATTTAAATTTTCTCAATCGTCACATACTTTTCTTTTCTTTTCTTTACTCCTATCTCTCTTTTTCCTAAAAGTTGGTTGGTTCTCCTAAAACATACAAAAAGAAAAGGAAAACTAGTGGGGAAAACAGGAAAAGGAATAAAAAACCATTATAATGATCCAAATATTACTGTTCCAAACTTTATAACCCCCAATTTTCTGGAAAAATGAAAAATGGGTTAAGTGGGTCAACCAAACTTCAACCTACTTTAACCCATGGATTAAGGGAGCCAACTCATTTTAACATGAAAAAAATGAGCCAAATTTTGACCAACCCAGCCAACTATTAGTCAGGCTGAAGCATCTTGACTCATGAACCACAATTCACATTGACCTGTGTACCGTGCCCCCATCTAACATCTTAAGATTATAAAAGCTAGTTCAGAATGAAAACTATGTCAGGATTTAAAGGATCATTAACAGATAATATACTCCATCAAAGCACTAACAAATAGTGAGCATATTTCCCAAAGGATTTCTTTTAATTTAACCATTATGGATTGAAAGGTTAAATTGACTAGTTAAAATATCTCCAAATATATTATAAAGTACTAAAAAACTAATAAATGGTTGCAAATCAAAACAGAAAGTATTTAAACATAAAGGCAGACAAAGAAATAAATGTATTTCAAAATCTTAAAGAGCCATTTGGTTTAAGAAAATTATTTCTGCATTCACTTTCTTTCACGTTTTCAAAAATATAAAGCAAAGAGTAATAACCTTTTTTAGTTTTCTTTTATCATTCTTTGTTTTCACTTTTTTCCTATTTAAACTTCAGAAAACAGGAAACATGGTATAAACAGAAAAGAATGGGAATAAAATTCAAAATTACATTAAATAAGACATGGATGAACCTACTTTGAGCAAATTGTTGATGATGGGCAATGGTTGGACATTTATTTTCATAGAGTCCATCAAAGTATTGGGGACACTTATAATCTGTAACATCAAAACATGCAGTGGCACCAGAACTATTATCCTTTAATAACGAATCCACAAAACCAGATCTATGATCTTTCTCACTGTCTTCTAGATTGCAGGATGATTCCCCTGTAAGTTATGAAATGTCATATCTTCTATACAAAACTTCATATATATGGTTAAATACATAACACCAATAGCTTGATAATACCTAATTAGAGATTGATAAAAATTAAATGTTTCATGCAATAAAATGTATACAACTAATTGTTTACAAACAAAAAATTGATTAGATAAAAAAAAAGCAACCTTCCATCCACTTCAGAATAAGAAATGCATAAGGTTCTGAAATTGGGAGATGAACTGGGATCTCAGGAAACAGTTTGTACAATGCATATGCTGCCACTTTATTCTGTGCATCCTGAAATCAGGTAAAGATTTGCAAACAATGTAAGGAAAGATAACAATAATTTGTTAACATAATTTTATGTCTTAAATATGTTTTTAGTCCACCAAATTGGGGCACTTTCTTTGGGTCCTCTAGTTAAAAAATTTCACTTCCTTTTGTGAAATGCAATTTTTAGTCCTAAGATTAGACAATGTTCGTGATGTTGATGATGTGGCAAACGGTGGTTTACTTAGCATTTGCCACATGGATTTAATTGAGTCACATGGTTTTTTGAAAATTTATTAAATGTTTATATATGTTTTTAGTCCTCCAAATTGGGGCAATGTTTCTTTTGGTCCTCCAATTAAAAATTTTCTTTTTTAACAAGCATGACCCAAATCACACCTTATAAAGAGGTGTTAAGATACAAGCTCAGTATTGGTTGTTACATCTACACATACTTTCTCTGGGAAATGGAAAGGCCCAAACAGGATTGAACAACCTCAATGTCCAAGAACCATTTAACTAGTACTAAGTATTTTGTTTGAACTTGACTATGGACATGGAATATGAGCCATTAAATACATAATTACTATTAAATATACAGTACAAGATATAGTACAAAATCTTATTATTTAGAAGAAACAAACACCCAATTGATTAAATAACAGATCGTGGGAAGTGTGTCACTCTAGAAGTGAAATGGAATTTGATAGTGACGTAGAAAGGGTGTGATTTGTTTCAACTAGTTGAGAAAATTTGCATTCAGCAACACTATTTTGTTATAGTGTGTTAACAGATGAAGTTTAATGAATAATTCCCTACAAGGAAAAAAGGTTTGAAGTAAGGATGACAAATATTATTTAGCATTACGAGTTTGCAAATTTATGAAAAATGTTTGAAAAACTAGCAATGACATAAAAATGCTACTAATAAAACTCAACTACAATAGGAAAAATCATCAATAAATATAACAAAGTAGTAATAACCTAGACAAATATCATTTAGCATTACCAGTTCGCAAATTCATGGAAAAAGTTTGAAAAACTAGCAATGACATAAATATGCTATTAAGAAAACTCAACTATAATAGGAAAAATCATCAATAAATATAACAAAGAAGTAATAACTTACACTTGAACAAACTCAACTAGGCCCTCAAATTTCAAAGTGAGCTAAACCAAACACCAATATAACAAGTACATTAGCTCGAGGACTATAAGAGTCACAAATATACTTTCCTAATATACAAGAAGCACAATTCAAGGATTTAAGGGTGCAAACACAAGCAACTACAATGCAATTTTTCTAGGCAAGGGTGATCAAGGCGTCGATGGGCATGTTCAATGAAGGTAATGGAGACACGGGCAACCAGTGGTGAAAGTTGATATAATCCCCCAATACTCATGTCCAACTTCAATTTGTTTGTATAGTACACCTACCATATACTAGAACATACTTAATAAGAAACAAAATAAAAAGAATGAAGGGAATGAGTGAGTTTGCTAAGGGGAACAAGGATTGTTAAACATTAAGAAAGAGAAAAACATTAAGCTGAAACCGTGTTTCTAAGATAGCATGGGTGCTTTATTCATACTGAGAAAAAATGGATCAATACAATAAATAGAGGAGATTTGGTATCCTCAAATAACAACTATATGATACGGAAATAAACAAAAGGTTCTTAATAATGCATATATAATCTAGATATTCTTGATTATACAGGATTAGTTCCTTATTTCTATGACTATAACAAGGGCAAACAAACTTTTAAAGGGAGGTTATGAAGTGGGTGAGCTTGACCAATGCCTTGAACTCTAATCCAAGAACCGTCTGTGGGGTAATGTAAGACAAAGTATGAAAAGGACACTAGGACAAAGGAATTGGTTACCAGTCATATGATAAAAGGTACCAGAGCCAAAGGATTACCATATTGAGCCACAATAATAATAGGAGAGGGACGATGTTAGACTACTCAGACCTAGAGAAACACATGAAAGTCAACAGCAAAAATAGTAACATTCACAAATGGGGCAAGGTTGATAGTATGAGCAACATTGGCCATCTTTGATAGTTTCCTGACTTTGGTGTGACATCTCCCTTTAATATAGCCAAAACATTAACAATATTGCAATGAGTGGATTCAGCCATGAGAAATGTTGACCAAACAGGTAGGAGAAGAGGCTAGGTAGGTCACCCAAAGGTAAGGGAAGGTCAAGAAGACGTCACCACAAAAAGCGTTCACGCACTGGAGCTGTGCGATAGTTGTCATGATGGACTTCAGCAAAAGGTGGCCGAAAAACTATTATACAATGGCACAAGAACGCACATTAGTGTTCATCACGAACAAATGAAGAATAAAAGAAATAATCAAATTGTGATCTTATGATACCAAAAGAAAGGGGATTACAAGAACTGTATGATTGCTACGCATTCAATCATTATTTATAATCAAAGGTGTCAAAATTACTTAACTTATGTGAGAGGGTTAACTTGTTAGAATAGTTTAACTCATCTTTTGTATTACCTATCTGACACTGAATCGTAACTTTTTTGTTTTTTCTAATAATCTACAAATCCATACAAATGAACGAATCAGCCAAAAGTCTTTTGAGCTCTTAAGACATTCTTTCCACACTTTCCAGTCTCAAGTTGGTATCAAGCGGGTTGCTCCACTCTGTTTATAATTATTTGGTGTTTTCACCGCTTACCGTTGTCATCCACTATCGACCACCGTTACTCGCAACCACGCACTACTTACTTTTAGTGGTTTTGTTTGTCTCATCAAGTGACAAAAAAACCAAGTACTAGTTGTCGTTGTTCATCGTCACCATCATTGTTGCCACCACAATTTTTACTCAAAAAGCATTGGATTTGGAGCACCTCTTCGAACAAAGGAGAACCCAACCATCTCGGACGCTAACTCCTCCCGCACACAACGCAAAACACTTGTAGACGATGCACCTAGGCACGTGCTCTCCAAACCTCGCCTTCCAACCATCGAAAAGACATCCCGCCACCTACATTATTGTTCTCAACTGCTTTTCTTCATGTCCTTCCCCAATTAGTCAACTCACCAATTGCTCATGTGTTACAAAATGAATTGTCAATAAAGGTTACAGAACAGTTTAATGACATAATTAAATGATTTAAAGAGATAAGGTTAAATAGATATAAAGGAACAAATAAAACAGATTTCAAGTTTAAAAAAGGATAAAGGGAAACTTGACCAACTCCGTAAGAATCAACTTTAAATACATTAGCTAAGGTTATGAGGTGAGGAAATTTAGAAGAAATAGAACAATTATGCATGGATTTTGAATTTCCATAGATTGTGTGATGCAAGAAATGGGATGTGCAGAAGATTGTGTTTGGGTGTTGGATTTTAACCTCAAGTATTCTAGGTGTTCTTCATCAAAAAAAAAATAAAAATTATTTAGCTATTTTGGATTTGGAGATATTTGTTGTCTTGTCAAGAAAGTCATGCAAAGAGTAATAATTGTCTTGAGTATGACCCATTCTTTTACAATATGAGCCATGGGGACACCCTTGGCCACCACATCCTCCTCTATTGCCATGACCTCCCATTCCGCGAGTAGAGACCAAAGCAAAAGCTTCAACTAACTCATGAGGATTTCTACTTTTAAGAGTTGGAGCACGAAGGAACATGTTGTTAGGCTCAAACCTCTTGACCGTTTAGAATTTAATCCAAAATAAGATCAAAATCTTGATTTGTTGCACGAAAAATCATGACCACATGTAACATATTCAATTTTTGCTTGATTTCTTCCAGTGAGTCGACTTCTATGGAATTTTAGTTCTTCAACATTAGATTGGCCTTCATCAATAAATGATGTCATATCATGATATGCCTGCGTAGGAGATGTCAATTTATGCCCGAAACCAAAAAGTCTCTAAATTTCATTTGCAAAGATGCTCTAAGCCTTCCTCCAAAAAGGATTTATATGTTTTGAATGTTCTGAGGGTCTCTAATATATTAGGTTCCATGGATTGCCATAGTAGAGCACAAAGTTGGAATTCCAGCTTCTTCCACTATTCAACACTTGATGATATATCAGTGTTGTCCTTTTCCAAGTGATCATGAAAACCTTGTCCCAGATACCATTTAAGAAAGATTAAACTATATGAAAAGAAGATATTTTATTGAATTGATTGAATGAAACAATACATAGGCTTCCATACATAGAGAACTCTAACCTTAAGTTAATGATAACAAAGAGATCTCTTGAATCTTCCAATAGCACAAGGAAGTAGACAAAGATAAATAACTTTTATCATTAAATTTTTTTGAAGTAATTGTTGAAGACCCAGAAAACAAGTGGCCAAGTTCAGCAAATATGTGTTCCATATCTTCAACAAACATCCAAGTCAGAGAAAAGGGAGAAGTTGCCTAGGGTTCAAGAGAACCTATACGTGAATTGTGTTGAAATGGAAGGTGAGAATCAAAACAAAGACAGAAGATGCCATCGAAATTGATGGAGGCAATGCAACAATGTTCTGGTGATGGAAAAGAAGCTCGTGGACTATACGTGATAAAGTCGCGTAGGGAACCGATGTGTGAGAGACCGTGTGAGTGAACTAGCCTCTGCAACTGGTTGGGTTGAGCTCTACTCGAGAGGAGCTCTAGATCCAGTAATAGAAGTTGAGACAGTAGACAGTAGCGGAAAACGTTTTCTCACCATACGAGACGGGCAAAGCAAGATCAACCCGCACTTATACAAACTAAAAGAGAATATATGAGAAAATTTTTTTAAGAGGTCTCAATATGGATTTCATAGCTTGCTCAGATTCTTATATTTATAAGGATTTGTTGCTTACAAAAAAAAAAAGCTTAAGGAAAGAGAAAAATGAAACCCCTAAGATACTAGATTACTGATAGATACAACAGAGAATGGTTTCTTAATTACAAAATGATAAAAAGTAATCCAACATTACGAAAAATCTTACAATCCATATTCTTTGTATTAGTATTTTTATCGGTGGAGAGAGAGACATTGTCCTTCATTTTGTGAAATCACACCCCTGTAAGGGAGCCTTTACAGTACAACCTCGCTATGAGACTTATTTCCTAAGGAGACTAAGGCTCTGTTTGCTTCAAGGGTTGTACTGTTCAAGAGGAAGGATGTGAATGAATATTCATTATTTGGATCCAGGGATGTGCAAGGAAGGGAGAGAGTGGATCTGCATGAATAGTGATTTCTTTCATCGTCCCCATATGCAAAGATTTAAGGGGAAAGCCACCTAGGATGGTGGTGTTTTCCCTTTTTGGCCTTCTTTTTTCTGTCATTCATGCAATAATATATATAATAATACCTTTTATTTTTATTATTTTTTCATCATAATTATCATATTATGATATTTCATATTCTATGGATTTTCTCTTCTTTATAAATAAATTTGTTTTACAATTCACTCTATATATAATATTTTTTTATTATAAAATGTCATCTAAAATATCTACATGGTTATGTATCTACATACAATATAAATCAATGAATATAAAAAACTTTCAAAATGTATAAATAAATATAACAATAAATTTGTATATGCTTAGATAATATTATTTTTATGATTCTTTTTCATGTTTCGATAATATTAAGTAACTCGTATTTTTTCCGAAAATAATTATTTAATGGTATCGAAATAAATTATTCAATTGTACCGAAAATAATTTAAAATATTTCAATTAACTCAAATCTACACAAAAATACATCATATTTCATCATTTAAATATTTTTAAATACAAGGGTAAATTTGTAAACTTACATTTTTAAAAAAAAATTAAAAAAATCTCACAACCATTACATCACTCACAAACTCCCATAAACTTTCCTCACACATCCACCCTAACATACGTCAATCCAAACAACCTCACTTTCTTCACACTTTCTTCTCACATCCTCACACATCCACTCCCTCAAATCCTCACACATCCACTCCTCAATCCAAACACACACTAAGAAAAGATAGTCAAGAGTGGCTTAGTATACTCAAGTTTAACAGAAGTGGCGTTGTTTACTCGATTGTTCAATTTTGATTATTGTGAATCCCTTTAAGAGTTTCTTAAAGAAGAAATAGACATGGCCCAAGAATTAGGGTTAAACAATGTAAAACATATTGTGTCCTTGATGTATAGATGGTCTAGTGTTAATTATGAAAAAGTGACGTGCTCTATTCAACCCTCTTTCTAAAATATGTTTGTTCCTTCAGAGTTCAATGTATCTTAGGAAGCTATGATATTTTAATTGTTCTCTTGTAAATAATAATAGTTATTTATGATGTTTGTAATCATTCTTTTCTTATTATAAATCAATCATTTACCCAATAGAGAAAACACTCAAGCACTTTAGGAAATTTTCTTTCTTAGTTTAACAAAATATATTATATACATTGTGTTATGTAAATCTACTTAAGGATCAACATAGATTTCCCACCCACACTCCGACTATAACCGTTTTGGGGCACATCCACTTCCATGTTGCACTTGACTATTCTGCTTATATCAAACAAAACATCATGATCTTCCCCCATCCTCCCCTTTCCACACACAAATATACACACACACACACGATAGGCACAATTTACATGTCTATATAAATGGGCTTCAGGACCCTCTAGATTCTTGGGTGAAAGTGGAGAGGGACAGGTAGCAACTGAATTCGAGGGAAGGGACAACAGAATGAAAAACATAACAGAATGGACATGTGATATAGGGGAATTGCAGGACCGATTCAGGAATCATGCAAGAAAGCATTATTAGGGAGTTAGGGTAATCAAAATGGGGGAATGAAAATGGGAGGTTTTAACTGATTAGGAAAGTGGTCTCTCAGACTTGGGAAATTTGGGAAATTTCTTCTTCTCTGTTTCATGATTTTGCGAGAAACGTTGCTCTGTTACATTGTCATTTCAATTCCTTGACAGTTCCAGAAATTACCTTGAAAAAAGAACTCATTCTCAGTCCACAGAAATCATCAATACATATTTCTCTTTCTTCTATTTTTTTATACTGTTTTCTATTAATATATATATATACACACACACACACACACACACAGAGTTTAGAAGTATAGAGTTCAATCTACTTGGCCTTCTGAAATTTAACCTACACAAAGCCTATATTTCATGCCAGAAAATAACAAAAAAGAAAAAGTTGCCTAACAAAATAAGTTCTGATCCCTCTCAAGTACCCAAAAAACCCTTGTATATCTACAGAAGCATGGAGATGACAAGCTTAAGGATGACTCACCTCAGCAGATTCAACAGTTTCATTTTGATCCGGCAACTGAAGAGTGACCAACCCCCCAGCTTTTCGATTTTTGCCCCTCCCACTGGCTTTACGCAATATACTTACAGTATAAGAGAAACTCTTTCCTCTACCTACAATTTTATTGAACTTTGGAGCCTCCCACCCTGATTTCTGGCATAGTTGATGAAGAACGGCCTTTGGAATCTTTTGAGGGTCTCCCTAACAGTAAGAAAATTATAACATGCAGGAAATAACTATTGTCAGATTATAGCAAGAACAAACACAAAAAATGTTTACCCCCTAATTCTAAGAAACAAACAACATAGTTATTTCAAAATCACTATTTTATGAAGAAGAATTCACTAAGATGAAGTGGAAAAAGATTACAAGGAAAGGAAGGTAAGATTATGGAATCTTCCAAAGCAAAAGAGAAAATCAATGGAGCAAAGCTGCAGAGTTCCTAATCATAAATGTCAGTGAAACCACATTTTGATTTTCACCAAAAGCCAAATATCTAATCTTATCCCAAATCAAGAGTTTTAAATTTAAATGTAAGTTCTTATGGCCTTTTACTGGTTTCAAAAATCAAAAAACTATATGCATAAAGGTAAATAACATAAAAATCAATGAAAATATCCCATCCACCTTGATTGATATATTAACTTTATTTGAAACAAATATCCATGCGTGAATTTTTCCCCTCCCTCTCTCTACCTATACACAATTATTGCATTTCCTCAAACTTTTGAGAAGCATAAAGTTATTCAGAGCAACCGGAAAACACAAACAGCATTAAACTCCATTCATCAAGAAACATCAAATGCAGCCTAAAATTACCTTCTTCCAAATGCCTTCTAGTTTATCCAAATTTTTCTCAGATAGTCTTCTAATTTCTTCTTGTTTCTGTACTTTCAAAATATCAGGAGGTAATATTTCACTAGATGAATCATCTTCCAAGAAGAAACCACCAAGCTCAACGTCTCCAACCTCCGCTTCTTGAGCTGAGTTTTTTTCCACACGTACAAGTGGTGAACCAGACTTAACAAGATGCTCCACCATGCTATGGCTCTCAGGATCACTTCCATCAACTTTCGTTTCGTCAGAAGCCAGTCCTTTGATATCACATTGAGTTTTTTCTTTAAAGCAATCAACAGGCTCATGACCTGTGGATGCTCTCTCAGATTTGAAGTTACAATTGATTTCATGCTCATGTTCTAAGGACAAATTGTCAACTGATAATCCTGATCAATGTATTAAACAATCAAATGAGACAATTACAGTTCACAAAAAAATATTGAAATAGAAAATGAAATTCAAACTAACCTAGAGCATCCAACTCTTGCTTCAGTTTACGGATGATATGGCCTGCCTGCTCCTGGCGTTTTTTTTCCCCTTTTTCTTTGGCTTTTGTAGCTTCCAATCTTGCAGCAAGATACTCCTTCGCAATCACATCATAAGGCCTAGCTTCACAGGGCTATCGAGACAAAAGACAGAGGTTAAGCTTGTAACCAGAGCTTAAGCTCCTTAACTTCGCAATAAACAATGTTACGACATAATTCCACAATTAATAGGAACCAAACAATATGAAGATATTGAACTTTCCATCCTCTAATGAAGATGGAGACCTAAAAGACTGTCAGCATATCACACTACCCAGAAAAATTTACTGTGGAAGTGAATAACCACTTAAAGTAAGAAACTGCATCAATTCAATGTCATTAACAAATGGCATATAGGAAAAGCCAATGAACCTAATTTTTACTGTAGAAATTATCATGCATTTAATAAAAAACAACTATAAGACTGATAAGAAATCAAAGCAAGAATCAACTATAACCAAAACATGATGTAAAAACGAAAAAAAAGACTATTGAATACTGATAACTATGGGTGTAAACTAGAATTTGTAATACCTAACCAAAAGTTATACTCCCTCATCTCTTATTTTTTAAGAAACAAATAACTAATTCATTAGTACCAACGAAAAACATTTAAATCAAGGCTTACAAGGCTTAATTAAGTTTCAAGAATCTGATAAATTTGAAATTTTCAATTGAGTCCCTATTAAAAAAAAAAATTGTTCTATTGAATGCTTTAAGTATTTTTTTATTTAAGTACCCTGCCATTTGATTTTTGGCAGCTACAGGATGTCGTGACCATTACTTTTATCTTCTCGTCTCCAAATCATCAATCAATCCGCTCCTTCCCTTTCCAATCACCTCCAACTCACTGATTAACTTGTTAATTCCCTCTCCAAGAGCAAGTTCACTAACAAGTTGGAGGAGATTGGAAAGGGAAGGTGTGTTGATATGCAAGTGGGACAAGAAGAAAGTAATGACTATGTCTCATTGACGGCAAAATCAAATGATAGAATACTTAAACAAAAATAAAAAATATTGAGCACTCAATAAACAAAAAATTTTAGTATAGACTCAATTGAAAATACTCAAATTTATAAGGTACTTAAAACATAACCTTAAATCAATTAATTTTATTAAAAATGTCATAAATCAAACTTTTATTAGCTCCTCCAAATTCTTTCGCCAACATGGTTCTTCAAAATGATAGTGATTTGCCAAATCCTCTTGCTAAGATTGAGAAGAGGAAACACAAACCCAAGCGTCTTGTTCAGTCCCCAAACTCTTTCTTCGTGGATGTTAAGTGCCAGGGTTGCTACTGTGTTTAGCCACTCTCAAATTGTTGTTGTATCTGGGAACTGCAAGACTATCTTGTGCTAGCCAACTGGTGGACAGGCAAGGCTAACAAAGGGATGCTCCTTTAGGAAGAAGGGAGATTGAAGGTTGTCATTTGTTTTTGTTTGAGTGGAAAGTTTCATATTTGCCTTCTCTTGTCTTAGTTATGATTCGGTTAATTTTGTTACATTGGATGAGTTGAGCCCACACATTATCAAGACATTAAGGATTTAAAAAAAATAATAGTAAGTGAGTTTACGCCGAACTTAATCTCGTAAATTTGACTTGTAAGGTAAGGATTACACCTAAATTATATATGATAATATTCATAGTTGATGTGGGATCTCTAACACACCCCCTCACGTTGAAGAATGAACACCTCGCGCATGAGGAATTAGATCTTTGTGGGTAGCCTAATAGGAACCCAATAGTGGGTGGCACAATGGCCCAGTGAATTTGACTATGATAGGCTCTGAATGGCTTTGATACCATCTTAGTGAGTGGGTTTATAACTCAACCTCACAAAACCGGTTTGTAAGGTGAAGATTACACCCTACTTATATATTATAATTTAGTCCACGAATATCGGAACAAATACCTATAGAACTAAAATATTTAAATGATGGAATATATAGGTAATGAAATTAAGGGTACGTTTGGACAAACTTCTCCACAAGGACTTCTAGGAGAGAAAAGTAAAAGAAAAAATATTAATTTCTCCGTAAGTTAAAATTAGTTAATGCACAAGCTAATTTGCAAAACTTCTCTTGTATAAACTTTCCCAATTTTTATTTTTAACTTGTGCATAAACTAATTTCAACTTTATGGAGAAGTTTATCCAAATGTGTTCTAAGTTAATCATTCTTAATTCCAAGTCTCCTTTTTTTCCCAGCAATGATTGTGGCTTACATTGTTGAGCAACATGACCAAGTATCCATTTGGTGTCCCTCGTGCCAAAAACTACTCCAATAATTGTCATTAAGGATGAATAAAGGATGAACAAATAAACTTGCAGATAGAATGAGCAACTGTCTCGCTAAGATAGAATCCACCACAAAATAAGAGTATAAAAGGAATTTACCAATTAAAACATCAGACAAATGGGTCTACTTTTCTTGTAATTAGGACCAAAAATAATACACTCAATATTTCTATTATAAAAAGGACCAGAGGGGATACTAAACAATGGAAATAGATGGGGTTGAGCTTGAGATCAACATCCAGAATATTTAGGCATTGTTAATATTCAAGAAAGAGAGAAATACCTTTTTTGTGGCTCTATTTCCAATAAAAATGTCATCTTCCCAAGTATCAGATTCATCCTGCAAATACCACATTATTAATTAATTAATTAATTTCAAATTCCTATTTTAGGTTATGCTTGGAAAACCATTATCATTTACACGAAAAACCTAATACATTCAAGCACTACCTACAAGAAGCATTCATAGGCAGTGATGTACGGACTCAAATTACCTCATCCTGTAGCTCCACGTATTGTCTGATCCAATCTGCCTGAGATGGTAGACAAGAATCTAAAGTATCATCATTCCACTGTCTCTTGATTAAAACTGATGATTCTGGAGCATCTTCCTTAGTTCTAATAGATGAATCCACGGCCGGAGTTGAAGTGTTCGGTTGATTTGATATAACACCAACAGAACCCCCTAACAAGGCATAACAGTTATATGATCACTGACCAAAAGTCCAAAAAGTGGATGAACTCAAGAATATTATTATTATTAAATAATAAAGGAGATTACTAATACACCTTCGTTATAATTGGATGTTCCAGTAGAAAACTTGAGCGGAAGTTCATTTCCCGGCAAATTCAAACATAACCAATCAAGAGCTGATTCAAACGTAGCAGCTTCCTATAAATGACAATGAAACAGAGAAGGAATTTTAATGTCGACGAAAAATTGAAATTCCATAGTTCCATGCTCAAGATGGATTGGGAGCAGCGTACCCTGAGAGCAGAGAGAGCGAGCTCAATTTGACGATTGGTGAAACCTTCGCAAGAAAGTTTATCGTAAACGGCTTTGAGCTTCTTTGCCTTTTGGGCCTTGGTTAGAGTATCGTCCGTCGCGGTCGCGGTCGCAGTGGCACTGACAGCCGCAGGAGTGGAGCGGCCTGAGTTGAGCAAGAGGCGGCGGAGGCGGTTCTCATTTTCGGCCGAAATTTGAAGCCTCGGACCTGATTGCGCCTTTGCATTCTGCTTGTTCCTTTTCGGCGCCATCTTTACTTCAATGTGAAATGTGTTTTGCACGATCAAACATTTGAGTTTTTCTTTCCCTTCCAATGCGCCATTCGCCTAAATTTTTTAGTTTTTTCTTATATGCAGTTAAATTTATCCATAATTACGATCAAATCAGAGTCATGTCACTGTGATTTCCTATAACAGTACTAACTATTGCACATCGCTCTTTAGTAACAAAAATAACTGGTGTTATTTACTTTTAATTGACAAGTTATTAAAATTTGTATTCTTAAAATAATAAAAATTAAATTATAATTGTTATTTCTATACTTTTCATATATTATTATTTCAACTTAATGATCGGTTGCAAGTAAAAAAGGGAAAAAAGTGTGAGGAAAAAAATATATAAAATTATTTTTTAATTTTAAAAGATAATAAAAAGTTAAATATAAATATAAAACATGGTTAATGATAAAGAATTTGATAAGAAAAATAGCAGGGGCGAATCTTATTTTGTAAATATGCTTAGCAATGACACCTTATATTATGTCCCCAAAATTATAGAATTAATTTTTTTATAATATGAGTTTGCTTTTAAAAGAAAAATTCTTTTGATCCTATATGAGAAAAGAAGTTCAAAGACATTGTCATAGATGTATTTCATGTTTAAAAGTTAAGTCTAAGACAACTTGATGGAATCCTGAGAGATAAAACAACCATTAACCTAGTCCAACCCTCCAGAAGGATGACCAGAAGCATAACACAGGATCTAGGACTAGGTCAAGATCAGTCCATAACCAATGCATCTTAGCCTATCAATCCTCAAATGATTACCAGGAGCAGAGCCCACATGATTGGACCTGAGCCCCAATTATTTTCATTACTTTTAATTTCATTAGAGTAGGGTGTATTTAGTATTCCTTTACCCTACCTTTTAGAAACCCCTTTTATGGTGCGACATTGACCCTAGGGATTATACCTTCCTCATATTGAGTTTGCATACAATAAAGTGGTCCATAAGACTACTAATATTTCTCCATTTGAGGTTATATATGGTTTTAATCCTCACTCTCCTTTGGATTTGTTACCTTTGCCTAATCCACATGAATTTGTGCATAAGGAAGGGGTAACAAAAGCTGATTATGTTGAGAAATTACAAGAGAGGATTAAAAATCAAATACAAAACACAAACTGAGAAATACATAAAGCATAATAATAAGGGGAAGAGGGAGATAGTTTTTAAAAAAGGAAGACTGGGTTTGACTACACCTTACAAATGATAGATTCCCTAGTTAGAGGAAGTCTAAACTTAGTCCTCGAGGAGATGGTCCTTTCCAAGTCCTTAAGAGAGTCAATAATAATGCATATTAGTTGGATCTGCCTAAAGAATATGGAGTACATGCTACTTCTAATGTTATAGATCTAACACCTTTTGCAGGTAGCACAGATGATGAGGCAGAGACTTTTGATTTGAGGACAAATCCTCTTCAAAAGGAAGGAGATGATGGTAGAGGCCTCATCTCAAGACCAACCACTAAAGTTATGGCCAAGAGAATACAAGAAGATTATGACTCTGCTACTGATGTCAGAGACATTCTCTTATACATGTTTAAAAGTGTCATAACCTGGTGTAAATTCTATAGTAGGATTTAAATTTTCTTACTTAAAAGTATAGTAGGATTTTTGCTTGTAATTTTCTTTAAGTAAATTAGAGTTAGGGTTAGGCTTCTTAAACCTACCTGGGGTATAATTGGGCTTAATTGCAACCCACATTAAACCACAGGTCGGTCATTAGACCTAATTAGGTCACATGGTGCACACTTGATCATGCTTTCCCTGTGACTTAAGTTTAGGCGCCTAATTCAAACATTTTCCATTTGAATTTTCCCACAATTTTTGCTTGTGAATGGTTAGTCCTCTTACCTATAAATTAGAGTGCTTGACTCGTGAAAAGAGAGATCAAATATATGAGTGTTATGCTTCCAAATTGCAAGCCTAAGCAATCTCTTGTTTAGCGTTTCTAGGATAGACACCTTTGGTCTCATTTTCCACCTTTTCCAAGTGACATGGTCGAACCAATCACTCTCCACAATTTTCATGGAAACTCTTAGGAATCTATATGATGTGAGTTGATTTTAAGATTGCACATTTATGGGTTGCACTTTGTTTATGAGTTTTTGTTCTAAGCATAATAGGGTGAGAAACCAAAAGAAGATTTTCACTGGACACGAACTTAACCAAGTGGTTAAGTAAGTGTGAAGGTTCTCTTTTAGAGGGAAAAGAGAAAACACAATTATATGGTGGTGATGATGATGAGGTGCGAAATTAAAGCTTAAAATGGAAAGCAACAAGATGGAAAAACCAAAAAGGAAAAGAAGAACACAAGAATAAAAGAAAAATGGAAATGACGCAAGGAAGGAAGAGATGAAGAGATAGAGAAAGCTTATGGATGATGATGGTGGTCACGCCACTTGGAGTGGTGGGAGACTCCAAGATGAATGGTGAAGAGCTACCACTTGAAGTGTACAAACACCCAAGATAAGACCCAATTTAAGAGCACTCAAGACTCACTAAACACTCCTATAGAGTTTCCTTTCTATTTCAAAATTCAATGTGAAAATACATGGGGTAAGACACCCTTTATATAGGAAGGAGTGACTTCGAAAGCAAGATGAGAGAGGGATAGAAAAGGAATGGAGGAGGGGCGACCCTAGCATTGACTATGGTCAATGTCATACCCTATACCTAGTTTCTAGAAGCTAGGGTTACAAAGACCAAAACCTAGGTGCTCATGAAGATAAAATGGCACAAGCTCAAGTTGCTAAGTACACTCCCATTTATGTTATGTGAAACCTAATCTACTGAAATTAAAAACAAAGAGACTAGTTGGTGCTCAGCTCCCATCATGTGGGCTTTGCTCCTAGTGACCCTCTGAGGAATTATAGGTTCTGAGGCACTAGCTAGTGGATGATCCTGACCTAGCCCTGGGTACTGTCTCATGCTCTGGGTCATCCTTCTGGAAGGTTAGGCTAGTTCAAGGGATGCTCTATTTGATAGTGCCTTCATCCGCATAACTTGTTTTCTTGGAATTTTAAATGGAGTTGGCGGAAGCTTGGTGTAGGGAATGGAACAAGGATGGATCCAATGGAGTTATGGATTCCTTGAAGGTGCTTGAAGAGTAGGGAGAGTGATTGGTTGGACCATATCACTTGAAGAGATGAAGAAAAAGACCAAAGGTGTCTATCCTAGAGAGGTTTAGACAAGGGAGTGTAAGAGTTAGCAACTTGGCAGCATAATACTCAAAATTGATCTTATTAATTCATGAGCCAAGCACCCCTTTAAATAGTGGAAAGGTCCGACCAAAGCTTACAAGAAAAAGAGGGAAAATTCAAATGCAATTGGTTTGAAAATGGCGCCTAAATGAAATCACATTGTAAGCATGACCTATATGTGCTTCATGTGACTAATTTAGGTATAAATGACCAGCATAGGTTAATTAGGAGTCTTAATGAAACCCTAATTTAACCTAAGTTGGTTTTTAGATGCCTAATTTCAACCCTAATTCAATTAAGAAAAATTACAATTAAATTTCCTACTTTACTTTTAGCAAGAAAATTAAATTTTACTTTAGAGAAATTACACTAGGTTATGACATTTTTGAACATATATAGAAGGGTGTCTCTGCCATCAGTAGCAAAGTCCCAATCTTCTTGAATCCTCCTTGCCATTAACCTGGTCCTGAGTTGGGCCTTCTGCCATCACTATCTGTTAAGGCTTCATCATGCTATCCGGGTTAGAGAGAATTCTCATCCACGACTTTGCAACACCTGTAGAGAAAGAAGTTAGATCTGTAAGGACCTATAAATTTTATTGGAATGAAAGTGATATATTTTAAGTGAATTCTAAGTATGTTTTTATTTAAAATATAAAGGAAGGAAAGTGTAACTTAGAAGTCTACGAGATCGCCATTGTTGAAGACGGAGGCGATCTCCGACTTCTTTGGAACAAAATCGTCTGTCGCCTAGAGTACACATGATCGCCAATCGCCTATGGTGTACATGATCGCCGAAAGTGCACTTAGCATGTGGCCAAGATGCTGGATCAACCATAGTGGGTTCCAAAAACCACGCGTATCAAGGTGTGGGTTGAGCCTTAGATACGCTGTGCATGCGAAGCTCTATGCTGGAGCATAAGAAATCGTCCTTAGTGTTGCATGCATGGGCGCACGAGGAGTAGTGCTGATCTATTCTTGGAAATGTGAAACTACCGACGTCACCAAGCCATGTGGAGGTGGTACCTTGGACGTAACATAATGGGAGGATGAACCTTCAGCAAGGTGTGACGAGGTGACATCGGTGACCAGAGTAAGGCGATGTGTTCTCGTCACACACAAGGGCGATAAGAGATCGCCAACAGGATGAGAGGAACATCGGTCATCAACTAGGATGGGAGACACATCGGTGGTCTGCCAGGGTGAGACATCGGTGGTCTGCCAGGGTGAGACATCGGTTGTCTGCCAGGGTGGGACATCGGTGGTCCTCCAGGGTGAGACATCAGTCGTCCGTCAGGAAGAGGAATCAGTCATCGCCAGTATGAGAGGCATCGGTCATCGCCAGTATGAGAGGCATCGGTCATCGCCGGTATGAGGGGCATGGTCAGCGCGCGAGCAGTCATCGGTGGATGGTTATCACGCGATGTCGTGTTTCACACAAATAAGGTGGGACCCAGGCTCCCAGCGTGAACGTTCTGCATGCGCGACACGTATACAAAAAGGGTGTTTCAGAATAGTTAGCATCAGAGAGTTGGTATGCGCAGAAACCCACGTGGTCATACTGTTCAAGGAAGTGTGCACGCAAGGTTGCTCAGAGAGTGGGTAATGGCAGTGAAGGCTAAAGAGTCGTTCGACCTTAAAAGCTGAGGCAATCAGCTCATTTAGTTCTCCTTTCTCCTTTCTCCTCCACTCGAAGACGCAGCTATCCTCACGTACCAGTGCTACGATCGGCGACTGTCATTGTCCTTCTGGAAAGTCTCTGCAAGTTCTCCCGTCAGGACGCTAGAACAGAGTAAGTTGTTTTACTCTGTTTTTCGAGTCGAATCTGAGCTTGAAAGGGTTGCCTCTGCATAGGCGTTGCCGGCGACTCCCTTAGCTCCAGAAATCATCTCTGTTAGCGTAGAAAATGAGTAGTATAGTCAGTTTTGTGATAAAGGCTCCATGGTGCAGGTTAGGACATCTTTAAGCTTCGGTAGGTTTTGGAGCTCTTAGTGATTGTGCGCAAGTTCAGGTAAGGGAAGCTAGCATTTTCGTTTATAAAAACTTTAGGCGAGTGGGTTCTGAAGTGAGGGCGACGTGGTCGCCGGTTTCATATTCTATTTCACGATGCTCTGTTTCATATAAAAACAGTAATGTTGATTTCGAACTCCCCTGTTTTAGTGTCGTTTGAAACTGTTTGAGATTTAAATGTGAAATGCATGTGATATTCGAAAATCTGAACCTTGGAATGATTGTTGATGTGATTGGAATCGTTCATTTAAGTGTTATATGATGTGTTGAATGTTGTGAATGTGGGATCAAGGCATAGTATTTTCAGGAAAGAAAATACCGTGTAAGATCGTGTAGAATGTGCATTGATCGGTGATTTCTATAATGAGATATCCTGACTCTCCTGATATAATGGAATCATATAGATGAAGTTATTCAGGCGTTGAGAGTCGATGGAGGTTCATATGTATGGGTAAGTGGTTTGAAAGATAACTACTTGACCTGTTGTATGGATTAACCCTGTCATACTAGGAGAGTGATGAGATTGAGATTGAGATTATGTTTATGCGCATAGCTGTGGGAACTTTACAGCAATGTAGTATGACAGGTGCAGATCTCTGAGTCTAGTCAATGCACGAGTCTTCCGGAAGTAGAATCATGTGTCTATATGTTATGAGTCAGTGGAAAGTCTAACGTGTGAACCATGAGTATTGAATGTATTGAATAGACACTTGACGAGTTTGTGGAATATGGGGATGTTGATGGTTGAATTTGATATAGATTATGAATGGTGTGAAGATTTATGCTTTCTATTGATATAAAGTTTCATATTTAAAGTTTTTTAAAAATATCTAGCTTACCCTTTTGTTTTGTATCGTGGTTGTTTTTCTTAAACCTGTGATGATCGTGTATATTTGCACGGGAGCAGATGAGGTTGCAGGTAGTAGAGCTCCCCAGTGAGCATTTTCTGGAGGAGGAGATCGCCGGTTTTGAATGCTGTTGTTTCGTTTTATTTTGAAAACTCCTGTATGGAGATTTATTAAACTTCCTCAAAAAGGGATATTATTTTGAGGCACGTTTGTATTAATGGATGAATTATATTATGTATATATCTATGTTAAATTTTTTTGACATTACTGTTTCACCTTTATTTTATTATATAAAAATGAACAAAAAAAAAATTCTGAGGGGCGTTACAAGATCACTAACATTAAAAGAGTTACTCCCTAAGTGCGTGTTAGGTAAATCTAACTTATAAGCATTATCATTGATCTTTTTAATGATCTAAAAGGGATCATCACCACGAGGCAGGATTTCATTTGAGTAGGGAAGCGATCCTTCCTCAAGTGAAGCCAAACCCAGTCCCCAGGTTCAAAGATTAAAGTTTTGCACCCCTTATTGTCATGTTAAGCATACTTGCCTACCTTCCTTTCTATTTGGCGCTTGATGTGTTGGTGTTTTTACTAAAAGATGTTTTTTTGAAACCATCCTTGCATAATACCTCATCAAGTATAGGAAGAGGAAGTAGGTCAAGAGGTTTAAGGGGATTAAACCCATACACAACCTCAAAAGGGGTTTGAGAAGTAATAGAATTAACTTCTCGGTTATAAGCAAACTCAATATAAGGAAGTAAATTTTCCCACACTCTAGGGTTCCCAAAAATAAGGCATCTTAACACTTGGGCCAAAGTTCTATCCACTATTTCTGTTTGACGATTAGTTTGGGGATGACAAGTAGTAGAAACATGAGTTTAGTGTCAAGTTTGCCCCACAATGTCTTTCAGAAGTGACTCAAGAACTTAGAGTCTTTATCAGATAGGAAACCCATTCAATCGATCAACTTCCTTAAAGAATAGATTTGCAATATTACAAGCATCATTCACTTTGTGGCATGGAATAAAATGGGCCATTTTTGGAAAAATGATCCACTACCATAAAGATAGAATCCATACCCTTAGATGTCTTGGGAAGACCTAAAATGAAATCCATAGAAATCTCTACCCAAGGCATGTCTAGAATGGGAAGAGGGGTATATAATCCATGCGGTTGAACCTTGGACTTAGCTTTCCTACATGCTATGCATCTATCACAGAAGTTGTGTACATATTTTCACATGCTAGGACAAAAGAAATGTTTATGCAATGTGTTGAAGGTTTTTGCTACCCCAAAATGTCCCATTAAACCACCCTCATGTGCCTTCTTTACAAGAGATTGTCCCAAAGACCGTTGGGACACACAAAGTTTTTTCCCTTTAAAGAGAAAGCCATCATGTATGAAAAAGTCTTTGTGACCTCCTTTTGAGCACTCTTGAAAGATGAGAGAAAACTCAAGGCTATCTTTGTAAAGTTTCTTGATGTGTTCAAACCCCAAAATTGAGTGTCTAAGACATTAAACAAGGCATGTCTTCTAGAAAGAGCATATGCCACCACATTAGACTTTCCTTACTTATGTTTTATCACATAAGGAAATTGCTCACTAAACTCTACCCATTTAGCATGCCTCTTATTAAGTTTGCTTTGGCTTTTCAAATATTTAAGAGATTCATGATCACTATGTATCACAAACACCTTTGGAAAAAGGTAGTGTTGCCAATTTTGCAAAGCCCTAACAGGAGCATGAAGTTCTTTGTCATATATGGATAATTGAGATGACTCCCTTTAAGTTTCTCACTAATATAAGCTATGGGGTGACCCTCTTGAAGGAGGACAGCCTCAATGCTTATGTTAGAGGCATCACACTCAATCTCAAAAGTTTTAGTAAAGTTAGGGAATGTTAAGATGGGTGCCTTAGTTAATTTGTCTTTCAAAGTTTCAAAAGCATTTGTTTGCTCTTGGCCCCATTTGAACACTACATCCTTCTTTACTATCTCATTGAGAGGTGCAACAATAGTACTAAAGTCTTTCACAAATCTTCTATAAAAACTAGTTAATCCATGAAAGCTTCGTACTTCAGTAATACTAGTGGGTGTAAGCCAATTTCTAATTGCTGTTACCTTTTGTTCATCCACATGCACCCCTTGGGCTATCTACAAACCCTGGGAATTCTATATGGTCTATGGCAAAGACACATTTTTCCAGATTAGCATATAACACATTTGTCCTAAGGGTTTCTAGAACTTTCCTAACATGCACTTTATGGTCTTCTATGTTCAAGTTGTAGATAAGGATGTCATCAAAGTAAACTACTATAAACTTGCCTATACAAGGTCTTAAGACATCATGCATTAGTCTCATGAAGGTGCTCGGAGCATTGGTTAAGCCAAAGGGCTTGACTAACCACTTATACAATCCAAACTTGGTTTTGAAAGCGATTTTCCATTCATCTCTCGGTTTAATCCGGATTTGATTATACCTACTTTTAAGATCAATTGGTGAAGATTTGAGATCCATGTAACTCATCTAACAAGTCATCTAATCTAGGGATGGGATGCCTATATTTGATGGTGATGTTATTTATGGCGCGACAATCCGTACACATCCTCCAACTCCCGTCCTTTGATAAGAACGATAGGCATAACATAAGGACTCATGCTATCTTGGACCCAACCCTTGTCTAATAACTCCTCGACTTATTTTTGAATTTCTTTGGCCTCGGTTGGATTGGTTCTATATGCAGGTCTATTTGGTAAAGAAACTCCATAAATGAAATCAATTTGACGTTAATTGCCCCTTAAAGGAGGTAAGCCTTTTGGAGGCTCTTGGAACACATCCTGAAATTCCTTTTACAAAGGGTCCAAGCATTTAGAACTATCTAGAGTCGACTCTATCTTTAGGTTTTTCTTAGGATAGGCTATATAGATAGCCTTGCAAGCTAGCATTACCTTTTTGACCTCTTTGGAGGAGATGAGAAGACTCTTCTTAGCACTCTTATTTTTTTTCATTTTCTCTTCTCTTTTATCTTAATTTGGTCTTCATTCACCTCTTTAGGAGAGAGAGATTTTAATATGACCTTATTCCCTTGGAAGTTAAAAGATATTTTATTAGTAAGGTCATCATGTAAGACTTTTCTATCAAATTGTCATGGACTTCCTAATAGAATGTGGGTGGCTTCCATTGGCACAACATCACACAAGACCTTATCTTTATATTTTCCAATGGAGAAAGCTATGAGGACTTGTCTATCAAAAACTAATTCTCCCTCTTCACTAAGCTATTGTAATTTGTAGGGCTTTGTATGAGAGATGGTGGGTAATCCAAGTTTCTCCACCACTCTTGTACTTGCCACATTTGTGTAACTACCCCCATCTACTATTAATGAACATAAATTGTCATTAATAAGGTATCTTGTATAAAATATATTTTCCCTTTGACTTTCATCAAAAGGTTTTTTGTAGTTGTCCAAGCATGCGCCTTACTACTAACAAATCACCTTCACAAGGCATCTCATATTCTTCCTCACTTTGGCTTTTTGAAGAGGTATATGTATTTTGGATTTTGTAATACATTTTTTAATTACACAATATATAATGTATTTCCAAAGTACATAAATGTATTATGGATTGTGTAATTTAGAACATATTTCCAATTTCCACAATCTAAACATGGGCATTTTAGACATTTTTAACACCCTCATGAAGGTGTAGGAAGAAACCATAGGAGTGTAAAAGATAATTGCCCAAAATCAACAATTTAAATGGTAATTCGTATTATTGGGGCTTCAAGAGCTTATGGAGAAATGACGATGATGGACACGCCACTTGGAATGGTAGATGGTTCCAAGATGAATGGTAAAAAGTCGCCACTTGAAGTATGCCCTCATAGGATAAGACCCAATAACTTTTAGGAGAATGAAGCTCACTAATCATTCAGTAGAGTTTCTTTTCTATATTCAAATTCAAGTGAAAATACAAGAGGCAAGGCACCCTATTTATAGGAGAGGGGGCCTTAGAGGGTAAGAGAGAGAGGGAAGGGGCGGCCAAGGCTAGCCTTCTAGAAACTAGGTCAAGCCTAGTGTGCCACCCAAGCTAGGTCTTTCCTTCTAGAATTTAGGGTAAAAATGTGAGTATAAGGGGTGACCCAAGGTCCTTCTAGAAGCTATGGAGAGTTGGGCTTGAACCAAGCCTAATTTATGCTAAGTACACTCTAATCTACTAAAATTAAAAACAAATAAACTAGTTGGTGCTCAACTCCAATCCTGTGGGCTCTGCTCCTAGTAATCATTTGAGGAAGGATAGTGATGGAGGAGGGCCAAGCACATCTAGCCAAGGAAGCCAAGGCCCAAACCAAGAAGACTGTCTAGACCAAGAGGAGCGTCTAGCTCCAGGAAGTGAGCGTCTAGAACGTGAAGGAGGGAGGCTATCCATGGAGCTAGACCGTCTAGGACCTCTCACAAGATCCATGGCCAAACATATCCAAGCACACATAGAAGAAGCCACGGATGGAAGAGAGAGATCCTTGTACATGTTTCATAAAGGCCCAAAGGGGGAGGGGGTGCTTAGTAGATTAGTGTAGTGTAGAAAGCAAAACTTGATCACTTAGGGGTGTGCTATCAAAAAGGTGCCCTTAGCAATAGAAGGAGGGGTGTGCTAGCAAATAGGTGCCTTTAGCAAAAGAAGGAGGGGTGTACTATCAAATGTTGCATTTTTGACCTATCTTCTAGAATATTAGGATGATGGTGTGGTTTGACTAAAGTCAATACCCTAGGCAGCCCCACTTTTTGTATTTCCATCCCTACCCTTTAAGCTTGCTCACCAAGGCTCCTAAATCTATAAATAAGGAGGCCTACCTCATGTATTTTCAAGTTTATTTGAGTAATGTTATGCTGCCATTTTTTGTGCACAAGCTTTACTCCTCCTAGAAATCTAGGCTATAAACTTCAATCCTTTCACCTTCTCCCTTGAGCTGGCCGAACCACTCAACCCATACTCACCATGCACCTTCAAGACCAACACAACTCCTAGGAGGGTCTTGTTTCACTCATCCATTGCTTCCGCTCCATCTATTTCTACTTTGATTCAAGAAGAACACATGAAAATGCCATCATTTGGTATCATGAGCTTTTGGTTCTTCAAGATGAGTAGCTTGTCTTTTTAAATTTTCAGTTCTTCTTTATTTTCATCTTGTCATTTCAATTCCATATTTGTCTTGCTGTTTTTTACATTTTAAATTATTCTTGGTGTGCTTATGGAAGATCCAACCGAAGCACATGTGTTCAATTGATCTTGAACATTTTCTTGTGCAATTGTGATAGGATTCCTTACACATTGAGTGGCTGTTTTCTTTTAGGAATTTGAGTCTTTATTGTTTTCTTATAATTGCTTCATTTTATGCTTTGAGTCTTTATTTTTCTGAATCTATAAATGTTGTGTCAAGTCATGTGAATCCATAATTGTCATCAATTCTTAGTAGTCCTTTTTTTTGGCTTGATTGTTTCTTGTTTTTGGGTCTCTTTAAGTTGCCTTAATCTGCTGTTTTTTTTTTATCCTTTGCTGCCTTTTTAATTTTAGTTTGAGTTCATAATTGTGTCTTAGTTCTTACACAATTTCCTTCTTACATTTTCCTTTGTGTTAAATTTTGGTATCTTGCTGTTTTTTTTTTCCAGTTTTCCAGATTTCCCCTGTTTCTCTCTCTGTGCTGGCTGTTTTTGCTTGGGAAAATTATTTTTCCAGATAGGAAAATTTTGATTCTCTGGAATATGCAAGATTGAGGTGTTATAGAAAAGAAAAAAAAAGAATCAGGTCAAAAAAAGAAATAGAAAAAAAATGATAAATATTTTAAAAACAGTGTGCAAATCTGGGCGCTCCAGCTGGCGTAACTGAACACTGATTTTGCAAAATTTATTAAAAAAAAATGGCTCATGCGTTTTGGGTGAAATCTGTCCCAGAATTTAGTTGAGATCTTGAAATATTTGCATATCAATTTTCAGAGGCAAATCTGTAAAGGACAGCTCAGCATAAATTGGGGAAAATCACGTTTTCTGGCCACAACAGTTTTTCAGTGGTGCTGTTTTTGATTTTGAAATCAATTCTAGTGCTATTCTTAGGATTCACTTTGTGTGCCTACCTTTCTTTGAATACCTTTATTTGCTTGTTTTATATTTCTTTGGAACTCTTTCTAGTTGTCACAATTTAACTCCATTTGTGTGGTACTGTTTTTCAAATTAATTTGTTTCTTGCTTTCTTTCTTTGGCCTCTAAGCTTGTTGGTGGATTAAATATCAATTGGTACTTGTTGAGTGAGAATTTGACTTGAGGGGAGTCTAGCTTGCTTAATAGGTGCTGGATTGAAGATTTTATTGACCTAATTCCAAGAGGAACAAAGGCAAAGGGCAGCAACAAACACCATACTACAAATACACCACACACTTTGGAAGGCCCAACAAGTAGAAGAGCAACAAAAGGGGTGCAACTAGAAGAACAACAAAAGGGGTGCAAATAGTAAAAGCAACAAAGGGAGTGTCATTTAATTTCTTTGCAATCTTGCTTGTGTTAATTACTTGTTAATCACGCAATTAGTCGGTGAGTGTGTCTTCAAGGGCTCCAAGTGTCCAAGAAGCCTCACCTAGGGCCGTCTAGCTTAATTTTGTTTTTATTAATTGCTTTAATTGAACCAACTTGCTTTAATCACTTCGTTAATTTCTTGTTTAATCTTGTTTAAGGCTTTGATAGCTTGCATTGTTTTCTTGCATTAAAAATTTGATTTCTTCATCCTCATTGTGTTCTAAGTGTTTTACCTAAAGAAGGACTTGTGTAAAGGTTTTGGAGGGATAGTTTTTGGCTAAGGCAAGACTTGGTATTTAAGTAGTCCATTGTGACTCACCTCTCTTACCTGGAAAGCTACCTTCATTAACTTTCCTCTTCTTTCTTAAAAGTAAAACATTTCTATACACAAAGTTCTAGTCATGTCTACTCACTCTTCCAAGTCCATTGAAAGTGATGTAAGGTCCATAAAATCTCTTTTGAAACAACTCTCCAAGGACGTACAACACATTTCAAATAGACAATTGGAGAATGAGGCCAAAACTAATGAATTGACTAAATCAAAGGATGAGAAGTCTCACATTGCAAAAAAATTACCTTCTCATGCATCTATCTCTAAAAAGCATGATTCTTTTGGGGAGGGAAGACATAGAAGAGATAGAAAAGAACAAGAAAGCCCAAGAAAGGTTAGGGTAGACCTACCCCATTCCCATGGAAAAGAAAATATAGAAACTTGCCTAGATTGGGAAATGAGGGTAGAAAAGTTGTTTGCTTCCCATAAAGAAAGAAAGGAAAGAAAGATACAAAAGAAAAGAGAGGAAACCGAAAGGGAAGCTAAAGAAAAAGAAAAAGAAAAAGAAAAGCATGAGAAGACCCTTGAGAAACAAAAGGCGTGGGAGAATAGTGTTCCTTCTCACAAGGTCATTCAACAAGACAAAAGATTTAAAAATACCTTTGAAAATATGCGTCTTGTTGAACAACCTAGCCTTTCCTTTTGTAAAGGAGCACTTGCAAGCATAGTAACAAAAAAAGAGTCTTTAAAAGAAGCTTGCATAGATAAAGATAAAGTGGATTATTTCTCATATGTGCTAGGATATCACCAAGTGAATGTCAAGTTATTTACAAGCATCTACAAAAACAAATTTTTATGTGAAGTAGTGCCTAAAGAAACTTGTCATGTCCTATTGAGACAACCATTGCCAAGTGTGCAACTTCTCATAAACAATGGTTGTAACAACGAGACTATCTTTACACATAAGAGAAAAATTCTTCATGAAGGAGAACTCATGGACCAAATTAGAGTTGATAAAACTCTAGAGCTTTTAAAAGGAAAACTTTTGTCATCCATGAGAAAAGATGTTCAAAGACATTACCCTAGATACATTTCTTGTTTTAAAAATACACCTAAGGTGATGTCTCATGAACTCTATACTCCTTTACCTTTTGCAAATGATCCTTGGGAAGACATAAACCTCAATTTTATCTTAGAGCTTCCTAGGACAACAAAAGGTTTTGATTCCATTTTTATGGATATGGATAATCTCTTCTATATAGAAGTGACAAGTCTTCATGGTTTATCTTCAAGCATAGTATTGGATAGAGCTCCAAAATTTGAAAACCATCATTTGAGGAATCTTTTAGAAAAACTTGAAATTAAGTTGTACTCTTCAAATTTTTATCCTCAAAAGAATGGTCAAAATAAAATTGAAAACATAGCTCTTTTTACTATGCCTAGAGAAATCATGAAAGACAATCACAATTCTTGGGATGAGTATCCTTTTGAGCATGCATACAATGGAGTAGTCCACAAGACTACTAATATTTCTACATTTGAAATTGCATGTGGACTTAATCCTCTTTCGCTTTTTAAGTTGTTACCCTTTCCTAAAGGTATTGTGCCTAAGGAAAAGGTAACCAATATTGAAAATTTTCAAATACATAAGAGGATTAGAGAACACATACAACCATCAAAAGAGAAATATTGTACAAAGTTGCCAAAAACAAAAGAAAAACAAAAATGGCAACTTCATACAATTAAGTTCTCTCCAATTGCTCACACTAACACCTTTACTTTGTTTGATGATTTCCATAGGTGGACGTTTGATCCGGGAGGACAAGCCTTGCCGAAACAATAGGTTGCTATCCGAGATCAAATCTGTAGATCTGAGGATAGATCTTCTCAAAGGAGGAGGAGATGATGGACACCATCCAGCCCCATCCATCCCCCTAGTTGAAGACAAAGCAAGGGATTTGAGGACAAATCCTTTTTCAAGAGGGAGGGGATGATGGAGGAGGGCCAAGCACATCTAGCCAAGGAAGCCAAGGCCCAAACCAAGAAGACTGTCTAGACCAAGAGGAGCGTCTAGCTCCAGGAAGTGAGCGTCTAGAACGTGAAGGAGGGAGGCTATCCATGGAGCTAGACCGTCTAGGACCTCTCACAAGATCCATGGCCAAACATATCCAAGCACACATAGAAGAAGCCACGGATGGAAGAGAGAGATCCTTGTACATGTTTCATAAAGGCCCAAAGGGGGAGGGGGTGCTTAGTAGATTAGTGTAGTGTAGAAAGCAAAACTTGATCACTTAGGGGTGTGCTATCAAAAAGGTGCCCTTAGCAATAGAAGGAGGGGTGTGCTAGCAAATAGGTGCCTTTAGCAAAAGAAGGAGGGGTGTACTATCAAATGTTGCATTTTTGACCTATCTTCTAGAATATTAGGATGATGGTGTGGTTTGACTAAAGTCAATACCCTAGGCAGCCCCACTTTTTGTATTTCCATCCCTACCCTTTAAGCTTGCTCACCAAGGCTCCTAAATCTATAAATAAGGAGGCCTACCTCATGTATTTTCAAGTTTATTTGAGTAATGTTATGCTGCCATTTTTTGTGCACAAGCTTTACTCCTCCTAGAAATCTAGGCTATAAACTTCAATCCTTTCACCTTCTCCCTTGAGCTGGCCGAACCACTCAACCCATACTCACCATGCACCTTCAAGACCAACACAACTCCTAGGAGGGTCTTGTTTCACTCATCCATTGCTTCCGCTCCATCTATTTCTACTTTGATTCAAGAAGAACACATGAAAATGCCATCAGATAGGGTCTCATGCTCTTGGTCATCCTTCTGGAAGGTTGAGTTAGCTCAGTGGTGGCTCTATCTCTGGGTTCCATCATGCTTTCCGGGTTGGAGAGAATTCATCCACGAATTTGAAACACCTGTAGAGAAAGGAGTTAGATCACTAACATTAAAAGAATTACTCCCTAAGTATGTGTCAGGTAAATCTAACTCATAAGCATTATCATTGATATTGCTAATGATCTGAAAGGAACCATCACCACGGGGCAGAAGTTTGGATTTTCTTTGAGTAGGGAAGCGATCCTTCCTCTAGTGAAGCCAAACTCAACCCCAGGTTCAAAGATTAAAGCTTTGCGCCCCTTATTTGCATGTTGAGCATACTTGCTTACCTTCCTTTCTGTTTAGCGGTTGATGTGTTGGTGCAAGTTTTTAATAAAATTTGCTTTCTCAAAACCATCTTTGCACAACACTTCGTCAAGTAAAAGGATGGGAAGTACGTCAAGAGATGTAAGGGCATTAAACCCATACACAACCTCAAAAGGGGTGTGAGAAGTAACAAAATTAACTATTCGATCATAAACAAACTCAATATGAGGAAGTAAATCCTTCCACAGCCTAGGATTCTCGAAAATCAGGCATCTTAATTTGGGACAAAGTTTTATTCACCACTTCTGTTTGACTGTCTATTTGGGGTAATGTCTTCCAGAAGTGACTCAAGAACTTAGAGTCTCTGTCACGTACTATACTTCTAGGAAGCCCATGCAATTTAACAACTTCCTTAAAGAAGAGATTTGTAATATTAAAAGCATCATCTACTTTGTGGCATGGAATAAAATGGGTCATTTTCGAAAAGTGATCCACTACCAACAAGATAGCGTCCATACTCTTAAATATCTTGGGAAGACCTGAAATGAAGTCCACAAAAATGTCTACCCAAGGCATGTCTGGGATGGGAATAAGAGTATATAATCCATGGGGTTGAACCTTAGACTTAGCTTTCCTACATGCTATGCACTTATCACAGAAATTATGTACAAATTTTCGCATGTTGGGCCAAAAGAAATGTTCATGCTAGGTTTCTAAGGTTTTTGCTACCTCAAAATGTCGCATTAAACCTCCCTCATGTGCCTCCTTTATAAGAGATTGTCTTAAAGACCCTTAGGGCACACAAAGTCTTTTCCCTCTAAAGAGAAAGTCATTATATTGGACCAGAACTCACAGTGAAGACCTCGGTGATCAGTCATCGGCGTGTGTAGTGGACTAGAACTCGGAGAAAGGACCTCGGAAATCGGCGCCTGCATCAGGCAGCTCAGCCCGGCTATTAGGCCAGGATGATAGGCCACATGTTTGGACTCTGGTATTTGCATAATAACCTGCATTCATGCATTTGGTATAATTATTCGTGTATAAGGCCTGGTAGGTCAGTAAAGCATACGTTCATGGACCTAGGGTGCACTTAGTACATTTGGGTCTAGCATGAGTGATACGGTCTCTGTCAACCCAAGCCCAAAGTGCGCTAGGTTTTGATAGAGCAGTTGGCATGTTAAATGAGGACACATGCATGATACGTATCGGCCTATGCATGGTACATTGATGTGAAAAGGCATGTAAAAGTACTTGAAAACAGATTGGACCCCGAGAGTGGTTGCCTTAGTTGGTGCCCAGGTGGTTATTCTATTAGGGTTTATTGCACTCCAAGAAGATAGAATTCTACGCAGTTGTGTTGATAAGATTATGCACACTATAACAAAATTCTCGTTATTGAATATACTCTTGCTAGAGATAGGATTCTCGTGAGGGAAGGTGGTTACCAGTGGTGACCTAACGATACTCTATAAAAGGGGCTTAAGGTCTCAGGTGAAGGTACGTAATTCTGAATACGCATTTTGAATATTGAAGCTATTATTTTTTTATTCTTTGATAAGCCCTTACTGACTTGATCGTCGGAGTGTGACCGGCCGTAAGGGCGCCCTTTGTCTCAATAGGAACAACATCCAAACAACCAAGGAAGGAGCAGATTTCATCGAGAGGCAGGCGGAGCCAGAACTTGTTGTCAGAGTCAACCGACGACCAAGTCAACTGGCAAGAACAGTCATCATGGATGAAAAAATCTTTGTGGTCTCTTTTTAAGCACTCTTGAAAGATGAGAGAAAAGTCAAGGTCATCTTTGTAAATTTTCTTGATGTGATCAAATCCTAAATATTGAGTGTTTAAAACATTAAGCAAAGAATGTCTTCTAGAAAGAGCATCTGCCACCACATTTGACTTGCCTTGCTTATGTTTGATCACATAGGGAAATTGCTCAATAAATTTTACCCATTTGGCATGTCTATTGTTAAGTTTGCTTTGGCTTTTCAAAAATTTAAGAAATTCATGATCATTATGTATCACAAACTCTTTTGGAAAAAGGTAGTGTTGCCAATTTTGCAAAGCCCTAATAAGAGCATAAAGCTCTTTGTCATAGGTGGAGTAATTGAGATGACTCCCTTTAATTTTCTCACTAAAATAAACTATGAGGTGGCCCTCTTGAAGGAAGACAACCTTAATGCCTATATTAGAGGCATAACACTCAATCTCAAATGAGTTAGTAAAGTTAGGGAGTGTTGAAATGGGTGCCTTGATTATTTTATCTTTCAAAGTTTCAAAAGCTTTTGCTTATTCATTGAAAGGTGCAATAATAGTACTAAAGTCTTTCGCGAATTTTCTATAAAAACTAGCTAATCCATGAAAGCTTCATACTTCACTAAGGGTGTAGGCTAATTTCTAATTAGTGCAACCTTTTGTTCATCCATATGCACCCTTGGGAGATAACT
Source organism: Phaseolus lunatus (assembly GCA_013389735.1). Taxonomy (NCBI): domain Eukaryota; kingdom Viridiplantae; phylum Streptophyta; class Magnoliopsida; order Fabales; family Fabaceae; genus Phaseolus; species Phaseolus lunatus. The sequence goes on along the minus strand of CM023859.1, from coordinate 11,146,838 downwards.
ACAAACCTTAGGAGTTATATATGGTCTATATCAAAGACACATTTTTCCGGATTAGCATACAACACATCTTTCCTAATGGTTTCTAGTACTTTCCTAACATGCACTTTGTAGTCTTCTATATTCAAGTTGTAGATAAGGATGTCATCAAAGTAGACTACTACAAACTTTCCTATAAAAGGTCTTAAGACATGATGCATAAGTCGAATGAAGGTGCTCGGAGCATTGGTTAAGCCAAAGGACATGACTAACTACTCATACAAACCAAATTTGGTCTTGAAAGCGGTTTTCCATTCATCTCCCGGTTTAATTTGGATTTGATTATACTCGCTTTTAAGATCAATTTTGGTGAAGAATTGAGACCCATGTGATATAACCCAATTAGCCAAGCAGACAACCAAGGACACAAGAGACAATTTACATTGTGATCAGTCATCTCAGCATTCAAGACAAGGCCCCATCAAATATCAGAAGGACCTCAGCAGAAGAAGAATTGGGCATAGACCAGAACATCAAATGTTCTTTCTTCTGATCTTCTTAAAAGACAAAAAAATGTTTGTAAATAAATTGAGCTGACTTTGGGGGTCCAAATAGAAGAATAGGCTAGAGTAGGTTCACATAGCATAAATAGGAGTGTACTTAACGAAATAGGCTTGTGCGAAGCCCACTTTTTCAAGACAAAGCACCTAGAATTAGGGTTTTTAACCTAACTTCTAGAAGTTATGCCTAAGGAGGCAGTTTTGACCATGGTCAACCCCTAGGCCGCCCCTTCCCCTTTTCATTTCTACCCCTCACCCATCTTTCCCACCAAGGCACCCTTCCTTATAAATAAGGTGCCTTGCCTCATGTATTGACACATTAGAAATTGGAAGAAAAGAAACTCTGTCATAGTGATTTTGTGAGTCTGAGTACTCTTGTGTATTTGGGTCTTCTCTTGGGTGAGTAACATCTTAAGTAGCAACTTGCACCTTCTCATTCCATAAGCTCCCTTCATCTCTTCCTCTTTTTATCTTTATTTGGGCCATCATTTCCATTCCATATATGTCTTCTTCAAGTCTTTAATTTGTTCTTTGTTTTGTTCTTCTTCCTTTTTTGTTCCTTGTCTTCATTTCCGCACCTTGCATCATCCACACCATATTATTGTCTTTTCGCTTTGCCCTTTTAAAGTGAACCTTCACACTTAACGACTTGGTTAAGTATGTGGTCAGTAGGAATCTTCTTAGGGTTCTCACCATAATAGCTAATCCAAAAATCATAAACAAAAGTGAAGCCTTTAAAATGTGTCAATCTAAAATCAACTCACATCACCATGGAACTCATCTAACAAGTCATCTAATCTATGGATGGGGTGCCCACACTTAATGGTGATGTTATTAATGGCGTGACAATTTGTACACATTCTCTAACTTCCATCCTTTTTAGGAACAAGAATGATAGGCATAGCACAAGGACTCAGGTTGTCTTGGAGCCAACCCTTGTCTAATAATTCCTCGACTTGTTTTTGAATTTCCTTGGTCTTTTCTGGATTGGTTCTATGGGCACGTCCATTTGGCAAAGAAGCTCCAGGAATAGTCAATTTAATGTTCAGTGACTTTTAAAGGAGGTAATCCTTTGGGGGGCTCTTGAAACACATCCTGAAATTCCTTTAACAAAGGTTCCAAGCACTTTGAACTATCTAGAGTTGACTCTATTTCTAGGCATTTCTTAGGATAAGCTATAAAAATTGCCTTGCGAGCTAACATTACCTTTTTGACCTCTTTGGAGGAGATGATAAGGCTCGTTTTTACCCTCTTATTTGTGTTTTTCTTTCCATTTTCTCACTTCTCTTTCATTTTTATTTGATATTCATTCACCTCTTTTGGAGAGAGAGATTTTAATATAACCTTATGTCCTTGGAAGTTAAAAGAGATTTTATTAGTAAGGTCATCATGTAAAAATTTTCTATCATTTTGTTATGGCCTTCCTAATAGAATATGGGTTGCTTCTATTGGCACAACATCACACAAGACCTCATCCTTATATTTTCTAACAAAGAAAGCTATGAGGACTTGTTTATTAACAACAAATTCTCCCTCTTCACTAAGCCATTTTAATTTGAAGGGCTTTGTATGAGAGATGGTGGGTAATCCAATTTTCTCCACCACTCTTGTACTTATTTGTACAGCTACGCCCATCTACTATCAAGGAACATAATTTTTCATTAATAAGGCACCTGGTATGAAAAATATTTTCCCTTTGACTTTCATTAAAAGGGTTTTGAAGTTGTCCCAACATGCGCCTTACTACTAACAAATTACCTGTTGGATTGAGCAATCCTTAAGTTCAAGAGGGGGGGGGGGGGGGGGGATTGAGCTTATTAAATTTTCGCAGATCAAAACAGTTTTTCACAGATTCAGAAAAAAAAAAAAGAACAGATTGATTATTAAAAGAACAGATTTATTTTTTGATTCTTATATCAAAACTTGAAGGATAGGCTGATCAGATTGTGATTAAAAGACTTTTTCAAGCAGTTAAAAATTCTTGCTTCACCAAAGAGAATGGGAGTCTCACCAAGAAATACAATCTTGATATTTTAATATGAAGACTTGAAATCCTTTAGAACTTTGTATTGGTTCAGTTTTACTTGTCTTAATATCCTCTTCAAGAACAACAATCAACTTTAAGATTTTGATAAGCACTTAAAGAACCTTTTTCAAATCTTTGAAGAATAGTGTGTACAGTTCTAGAAACAACAGATTCAATTACAAAAGAACAGATTTATATTGTAGCAGATTTCAGATTTAAGGATATTCAACACATATTAGAAAGAGATAAATGCACACAAGAATTATATTGGTTCACTCTATAAGAGCTACATCCAGTCTCACCTCACACCAAGGTGGTTTCAACTAGAACAAATCAACACAATTACAAAAACTTGTTATTCTTGAACACTACAAGAACACTTACAAAACCAGTGCTGAAAACCCTATTTCAACAGCTAACACACCTCAAGAAAACCTATCACGAGATGTCACACCTATCATTATTACACAAGAAGAGAATAGGAATGAAAGCACTTGGAAGATTGAACAAAAACTCCTGAAAACAAAAGCCACGAAATTGCAGCACCACAATGACAACACCTCAATCTTGACCAAGGTAACCAAGGAACAAGCACTTGAAAATCTTTGTGAAAATTCTTACAAAAGCAATCAACTCTGTGATCTCAACTGGGAAAACTTTATTGCACTTTCAAAACTGTGTAATCTCCGTCCTAAAAAGAGAAGTGCCTCTCTCTTTTTAAAAGAAACTAAAACATAACAACCTTTTTTAAAAAACAGTTTAAAAAGCTATTATAAAAAGAATCTATTAAAAAGACAAATGAATGGATTGTTTCTTTTAGAAAAGATAAGGAACAGTATTTCAAAAACCTTCTAGCTTAACAGAGTTAGACCAAGCTATTTGTGCTTGTAGACTTTCAACAACATGAGCACCAGTTCAGAAAGAATCTGTTGATTTACAGAACAACAGATTTATTTTATGTCTAGTAACATGATTTAAAGGAAAAACCAAAGATAGTTTTAACAAAAAGCTTTTGAAAACCTCTTAATGCTTGAGCTAGCTATCTTGGTTAGGATCATGAGGAGATTCACAGTGCAAAAGGCTATTTTAAACACAAACAAGTCTATATACCAAGACTCTAATTACATCACTACATTCACCAAGACAACCTAGTTATTTTCTTCATCAAACATCTACAAGTCGTGGCTGAGAAGATGCTTCATCCATATTCAACATCACCTTCACAAGGTATCTCATATTCTTCCTCACATGGTGATGTGAGTTGAATTTTAGATGTCTTCATTTAAGGTGACACTTTACTTTAGGATTGAGATTTTAGGAGTTAATGGTGATGACCTTAGGAAAATTCTCACTGGACACTAACTTAACCAAGTGGTTAAGTAGGTGTGAAGGTGCATTTCACAAAGCCAAAGATAAAAGACATTATATGGTGAGAATGGATGCAATTTGCGGAAATGAAGAAAGGAAACTAGGAAACATCAACGGTGATCAAGGCCAACCAAATGATGAACTCCACTCAAATAAGAGTGCCAAAATCGAGAGCAAACCCAAAGGAATAAGAGCAAGGAAGTTAACATAAATGGAATGGAAGCATGAAGGAAAATGGAAGAAGAAACTTATGGAGGTGGTAGTTGATGATCACGCCACTTGGTGTTAGGAAATCACCAAGATAAGTGCTAGGCCGCCACTTGAGAGCTTCATTCTCATCAAGATAAGACCAAGAAAGAGGAGATAACACTCACTCAAGCTCACACAATATTTGTGCAGAGTAACTTTACTTCAATTTCCACTTGTAAATACATGGAGTAAGACACCCTATTTATAGGAATGGTTGCTTTGGTGGGAAAGAAGGGCAAGGGTAGGGTGGTAAATGTGTGAGGGGGCTGTCTTTATGGTTTGACTAAGTCAAAATTGTACCTTAGGATTGTTCTTCGAGAAACTAGGTCAAAAAACCTCCTAAAGGGCTAGAAAATAGCTAAAATGATAACAACTGTAAGGATCTAGAAATTTACACATCGGTCATCTGCCAGGACGAGACATCAGTCATCTGCCATGATGAGAGACACATCGGTCGTCTGCCAGGACGAGACATCGGTCGATTGCCAGGATGAGACATCAGTCGTCTGCCAGGGTGAGACATCATTCGTCTGCCAGGATGAGACATCGGTCGTCTTCCAGGGAGAGACATCGGTCGTCTGCCAGGGTGAGACATCGGTGGATAGTCATCGCGAGATTAGTCATCGGTTCCTTCTCATCGGGGGGTCCTGTTATACGCAGATAAGTTGGGACCCAGGCTTCCAGCGAAGGCGTTCTGCAGGCGCGACACGTAGACAGTAAGGGCCCCCAGAGCAGTTGGCAACAGAGAGTAAGTAGGGCAGCTGGCTCCAGAGTTTTGGGCATACAAAGGTGTCCACGTGGCCATCCTATCAGAGGAAACTTGCACGCAAGAGTTTTCCATCAGAGTGGGTGGTGGCAGCGGCATTCCTGGGCAAGGTGGTTTATTTTCAAAATCCACTTCTGATAGGCAATGTTCGAACGTTGTTTGGGTAGAGAGAAATCGAGTGAGTTGAGTTTTGGTTCCCTGTTTCCTTTCTCCCCTTCTCTCCACGTTCGGGCATCTTCGCTACCAATTGACGTTTCCGACACCATCAAGCACCCGTTTAACGATCGGTGACTGCCCCTGGGCTCCGGGCAAGTATCTCTGCAAGTTTTCGATAAAAGCCTTAAAACAGAGTAAGTTCGTCGTGCTCTGTTTTTGAAGTCGCTTCTGAACTTGAGAGAGTTGCCTCTGCATAGGCTTTGCGTGCGACTCTTTTGGCTTCAGAGTTAGTCTCTGTTAACTCAGAATATGAGTGTTATAGTTCGTTTTGTGATCGGGACTCTATGGTGCAGGTTAAGGCATCCTTGAGTTCTCGGTAGGTTTGGAGCTCTTAGTGAGATCGGCTCAAGTCCAGGTAAGGGAAGCTAGCGTTATTTTTAATAAAAACCTTAGGCTAGCAGATTCTGAAGTTGGGGTGACGTGGTCACCAGTTTTAAATTCTATTTCACAATCCCCTGTTTTTGTGTGAATCGGTATTTGTTGAGATTGAAATGTGGTTTTTTTTTAAATATAGTGGATGCTGTGAACTGTGTATGATTTTCGAAATTATCAACCTTGGTATGCTTTGATTGAGATATGTTTGGATTGTTAGAAAAGGTTTAAAGCATGTTATGGTTGCCTTGTTCATTTACGTGTTGGATGATATACTAGAATGATGTGAAAGAGTGATCAAAGCATAGTATTTTCAGGAAAGAAAATACCATGTGGAGATTTGTTTAGAATGTGCATTGACTAAGGATTTGTAATAAGGAGATATCCTGACTCTCCTGAGATAATGGAATCATATAGATGAAGTTATTCAGGTGGTGAGAGTCGAAGGAGGTTCATATGTATGGGTAAGTCGTTTGAAAGATAACTGACTTGACCTGTTATATGGATTAACCCTGTCATACTAGGAGAATGATGATATTGAGATTATTTATGCGCATAGCTGTGTGGATTCACAGCGACCCTGTGTGGATTCACAGTGGTGTAGTATGACAGGTGCAGATCTTTGAGTCTGAGTCAACGCACGAGTTTTCCGGAAGTAGAGTCAAGTGTCTATGTGTTATGAGTCAGTGGAAAGTCTGACATGAGAAAGATGAATAAAGAGAAATTTTGATAGACACTTGATGGTTATGTGGAATGAATGACACTTGATGAAATTGTGAAATGTGTGAAAGTTGATATAAAGTTTCATATTTAAAGTTTTTTTTTTTTTTTTTACAGCTAGCTTACCCCTTGTTTTGTTTTGTGGTTGTTTTTCCTTAAATCTGTGATGATCGTGTATAATTTACACGGGAGCAGACAAGGTGGCAGGTGATAGAGCTCCCCAGTGAGTTATTGGAGGAAGGGATGGAAGAGTTTGAATGCTGTATTTTCGTTCTTTTTGAAAACTATTTGATGAATCTGTATTAAAATCCCCTAGAGAAGGGATGTTCTTTTGAGATACAATGTATGGGATGGATGTATTTTATTATATATACATATGTTAATTTTGATATTATTGTTTTACGTTTATTTTATTATATAAATATGAAAAAAATTTGAGGGGCGTTACAACAACACCCCCTATTATGCTATAGGCACCTTATTCTAGCCTATTATACTATTTGGACCCCTCAAGTGAGCCCAAATTATTTACAACATATTTGTATCTTATAAGAAGATAAAAAGGAATAATAGTTGGTGTGCTGGTTTATGCCTTGCTCCTTTGGTGAGGTCCATGTGATCCTTGGTGGGGCCTTGAATTGTTTGCTGAGATGACTGCTCACCATGTGCTTTGTCTTTTGCTTCCTTCGTCATCTTCATAGCTACTTGGGTTGTATCATGCCCCCCAAGTTCGAGAGAATTCAACCTCGAATTCATAACTCCTGTAGATAACATAGTTAGTTTGTTCACATATAAGATATTGCAAGGACTGGGATGTGAACTCAACTTATGTTCCTTAAGTGTTGGGAGTGCATAAGATGGGTTTCTATATACAAATCAAGTTTGAAAAGAATGTTTGGGAATGACAAATCTTTTTTATGAAAATCCTCTTAGAAGGTGGAAACCTTTGGGGGGTGTTTGAAAATCATCCCTAAAATTCTTGAAGAAAGATGGTAAGTAGGTAGAAACCTTTGGTAATGAAAAAGAGAAGAAATAAGTATACCGTAAAGGCACATTTATTTATGTGAGGTCTAACAAGATGAGACCCATTTTACTTTCCTTGGCTTTTTCATTTTCTCTTTTTTTTTTATGTGTTTTTGTTCTTTATTTGCCAACTTGGTGCTTTTAGTTGGACAATTGGCATCGATGTGCCCAAAACCTAAACATTTAAAACATTTCATATTGGAGGTTTTGGTGGGTGACTTAGGGGTAGAGGTAGAAAGGTTGTCTTTAGAAACTTTTTGGTGACTAGTGATTTCGTTTGAAAAATGGGAAGGAGAAGTTTTTGTATAAATGTTGTTTGCATCCTTCCTTGAAGATTTGTAGAAGCCATCACTATGAGTATTTTTGAAAGTTGTTTTCTTTGAAATTTGTGATTCCACCTTGATGGCTAGGTGAACTAACTTCTTTAAAGAAAAGTACTCATATATTGCTACAACATCTAGAATTTCTAGCCTCAAACCACTCACAAACATAGTTATCTTTGACTCATCACTATTAGGCATATTAATTTTGGTCAAAGTTGTTTCTAAATCCTCAAAATATTCCTTTACCATCCGAGGTCCTTGATGAAGCCGTTGGAGCTTCAACAAGGCACATACATGCTTTCAAATCATACCAAGAGACCACGGTTGGCCTCTTGTTTAGCCCAATATCCATTACAGTTTGTTGCCACCATTGGTTGGCATAGTCTAAAAAAACTAGGGAAGTTAACCTAACCTTTTGGTCCTCGGTGACCTTATACACATTAAAGAGATGTTTAACTTTAGCTTCCCATTCTAAATACAAAGTAGGGTCATTGGACCCACTAAAACTAGGTAATTTTACAAAATTGAAAGAATGTTGTGGTTGGTGGTGGTGTTGATGGTGTCGTTTTGCAAAAGTGTGCACTCGCCAATCATGTTCTTAACTCCCATAGTGCATGGAATGTCTAGTTTCCCTTGGCGGCTCCCATCTCCTCTCTTGAGTTTGCCTCTCTTGAGCTTCTTATAGTCTTTGCAATCTTTTTGTTAGTTGGCTTATTTCCTTGTCTTTGTGGACCATTCGCTTCTTGGCCTCCACAAGTTCTCCCAAAAGTTGGCATTGTGATGTGATTGGGGCTTTGAAAATTCACCTAAAGACAAATGACCCAGAATTTGCACAAGGAAACAAACAATTAGTGAAAACATTTTAAACACTCTTCACGTGTTTCACTCAAGAAAGAAATGCTTTCAACAAAGGCCTATCTTGGTGATGAAAAAAGCCCCGACCCCGAAAGGGCTGCCGTCCGATGGGTACACGAAAGTGACGAAGTTGCTTTAACTACAAAACCATTCCTGTCTGTTGGAGTGAATTGGATGATCGGGCCGAGGGCTGCCCCCTCTCCCCCTCACTCTCCTTTCCCTAATATGAACCTTGCTTGAGTCATCAAAGCCTTTCTGACTCAGCCTGGCCCGGTCGCCCTATGCGACTGGTGCTTCAAAAGGTAGTGGACTCTCAAATGAAAAAGGACAAAGCCCTAATCAGTTGATCTTAAAAGAACCACAATAAAACTAAGAACTTTAAAAGACAAACAAGAAAAGCTCAAAACCAAGAAAGCTAAACCAAATTGGAAGAAAGATTATGACAAAATTTTTAAAGGAAGACAAGCAAGAAAAGCACACAAAAAGACTCTAAGACACTTACTAAACTTTTAACAATGAAACTTTCTTTAGAAATTTGTTAAAGCAAAAGGATCAAAATTTCACAATTGTTGAAATCAATTTTGTTGAACCAAGTGGTGTTCAAGGTTTTGAAGAATCCAAATCCTTTGAAGGATGATGAAGCTTTTGCTGTGCTTGCTGTTGCTGTGCTGGTTTAGTTAGGATCTGGGTAGTTTGAGTTGTGTAACTCAACCTTTGATTGAATCTAAAGCTCAAGCATCTCAACTTTCAAACAAAGTAAAGTTTTTTTTTCAAACTGAGTTAAAACAACCGATTGTTTTATCGAAACAACCGATTGTTTAAGCTTAGGTGTTTTGAAAACTGTTTTGAAGTGTGAAAATTGGTTAAGTAACAAAACAACTGATTGATTCGAGGAAACAATCGATTGTTTGTTATGTTTTTATAACAGAAAACAGTTTTGACTTTGACTGAGCTTTAAATTGTTTTAATTCATACGCTCCAGTCATTAAATGCTTTGACTAATCTTTCTAAAGCAATTAAGAGTTTGTTAAGATTTGATTACAAACATCTTCTTTATATATATACAGAAAAACAGATTTGAGTTTGAAGAATCTAAGTGAATTGAAAAAAAGTTTTTCTAAGAGTTGGAGATTGCTTAGAGTTTTGGTTGATCAAAGTGCTGAGATAGGATTCTCTTGTACTGATTTCAGATTGCTTCTGTAACAAGTGTAATCCTTGTAATTCTGTGAACATTCGTTTGTGCTGTTGCTAAGAAGAGCTGTGTGTTCTTGAGGGGATCAAGATCAGCTTTCTTAGTGTGGTGTGCTGACCAAGGAAAGTGTGTTTCTTGAGGGTGTTCAAGGTCACTTTCTTGGTTGTGTGTAAGTAATCTAGTGTTGATTGCTTAGTGGATTTCCTCAGGGTTTCTGAGAAGACTGGATGTAGCTCTGGGTTGGAGTGAACCAGTATAAACATCTGTGTACAATCTCTCTATCCCTAACTCTTTAATTTCAGTTTGTTTATTGTTTGCTGGTATAAACAACCGATTGTTTCGAAGAAACAACCGATTGTTTTCCTGGCAGTGCTGTTTCGAGAAACAACCGATTGTTTTCCTGGCAGTGCTGTTTCGCTTGCTGTTTTGGCAAACTGAATTGCTTAATCATTTGATTTCTGAAAGATATTCATTCTAGCTTGGAAAAGTTTGCGAAAACCTCTTTAAACAATTCACCCCCCTCTAGTTTAAAGCCATCTTTCCTAACAATTGGCATCAAGAGCTTGGTTCTTGAAAGTCATTCAAGTTGATCCTAAAATCTTTTAAAATGGCTGATAGACTACCTTCTGGGGAAGGTGCTTCAATAAACAGACCACCCTTGTTCTGTGGTTTGAATTACCAGTTTTGGAAAGTTAGAATGAAAATATTCATGGAATCTCTTGACAAAGGAATTTGGGATGCAATTGAAAATGGTCCTTTTATACCAAAGTTTGAAAAAGATGGTTCTGTCATTGAGAAGCCATGGTCTCAATGGACTGATGCAGAAAGCAAAAAGGCCAAATTTGATTGCATTGCCAAAAATATTATAACCTCTGCTTTAAATTCTGATGAGTTTTTCAGGGTATCACAATGTAAATCATCAAAGGAAATGTGGGATACTTTGGAGGTTACTCATGAAGGAACAAATGAAGTTAAAAGAGCTAGAAAGCATGCTCTAATCCAAGAGTATGAAATGTTCAGAATGCTTAAAGGTGAAACAATTGCTGAAGTACAGAAAAGGTTTACTCATATCATCAATCACCTTATGAGCCTAGACAAGACTTTTGACAAAGAAGAGCTAAACATCAAGATCTTGAAATGTCTTGATAGAGCATGGCAACCAAAGCTAACTGCAATTTCTGAATCTAAAGATCTAACATCCTTAAGTGTTGCTTCTTTGTTTGGAAAGCTTAGGGAACATGAGCTAGAGATGAATAGACTCAATGTTCAAGAGAATCAAGATAAGCACACAAGGAGCATAGCCTTGAAAGCATCCAAACACAAGGGAAAGCAAGATTCAAGTGATGATAGTGATGAGGAAAATCTGAGTTTGCTGTCAAGAAAATTCAGCAAATTCCTAAAGAGAAACCGCAACAAAGACAACAACAAGGATAGGTATGGAAACAAGAAATCCAATGATTTAAATTCAAATAACTATACTTGTTTTGGTTGTGGTGAGCAAGGTCACATAAAGGCAGATTGTCCCAACAAGAGCAAGGAGAAAAAGACAAGCTATAAGGAGAAGAAAGGCAAGACAAAAAGAGCCTACATAGCTTGGGATGAAAATGAAGTGTCTTCATCAAGTTCCTCATCAAGTGAAGATGAAAAAGCCAACATATGTTTAGTGGCTGAGGATGATGATGATGCTTGCAGTTCAAGTGAGGTAAGTTCTTGTGCTTCCTTAAATGAACAAAATTATTGTGAATTGCTTGAAGCTTTTCAAGAAACTCATGATGAAGCTAATCGATTGGTGCTTTCAAACAATCGATTGAGAGATCTTAACAATGGGCTTGAAAAGAGAGTTAAATCACTTGAAGAGGATCTGAGAAAAGCAAAAATTGATTTTGAAAAGATGGAAAATCATTTCAAAAACACCTCTTGTAAGTGTGATACTCTCATTTGTGAAAATTGTGAAAATCTTGAGAAAAAGGTTCAATATCTTGTTGAAACTGTGGACAAGCTTTAAAAGGGAAATCAAACTTTGAGAATGTCTTGGCATCTCAAAGTTGTGTTTTTGGAAAGGCTGGTTTAGGCTTCAATCCACAGAACAAGCAAGATAGGTTTTCAAAAAGTTTTTTAAGAAAACCAGAAAAACAACCGATTGTTAAGACGAAACAATCGATTGTGACATGCTTTTATTGCATGAAAAAGGGCCATTCGGTTAGATTCTGCAAAATAAGAAAGTTTTCTGTTCCAAGAGGCTACATGAAATGGATCCCTAAAGGATGTGAGGTTCCAAGTGTGAAAAAGAAACCAATTGGACCCACATTTGTCAAAGGACCAAATCTTGTTGCTTGAACTAATGTTTGTGCAGGAAAATAAATAGAAAAAGAGGAGCTGAGCCAACTGGTTAGACTGTTACAGACAAAGGGCAATCATTGAAGCTGAATCAATGCTTTGCAGAAGGTCAATTCAATGAAAAGAAGCCTTCTTGATCAACAAGCAATTGGCTCATTGAAGAAACAACACAAGGATGAGATTTTTCTTTTACTGTCCTCAATTTTAGTATTAAAGTTCTTTCCTGTGATTAATCCCTCTTTGGTCAATGTTATCTGCTTCTGTTTTTGGTTAAAAAAAAAATTCTTAAAATCAAGTTTTAATTGCTGCAGAAAAACAACCGATTGTTTCTTCGAAACAACCGATTGTTTTGAGTCTGACAGCACTGTGAAGAAATTGATTTAATTTTGAATTCTTCTTCTATCCGTTGCAGATCAAATTCAAAAGGGAGAATCTTGGTCAAAATATCTGTATTGAAAGCTGAGCGTGCTCAGAAAGTGGTTACAACATTCATAAAGGAATATATTCCAAAATCTTGGAAATTCAAGAGCCTTTATGACTAGTCAAAAGACCATGTGTTTTTCAGTTTCTTTTTCTGACATGTTCTGTGCAGAACAGCCTTCTCTCTCTGAAAATCAGGTACCCATTGAATGGAATTAATCATAAATTGGTTTTCGGATGGTTATAAAATCAGGTGCAGATGAACAACCAATTGCAACATCTCTTGCAACATCTCTTGCACCATCTCTTGAGAAAATCTGTAAAGAAGAGTTGCCCTCTGTTTTCTCATCTCTGCTGTCATGGAATCAACTCCTCCCACTTCTGAAAGAATCAAAACCAGAGCTGTAAGGTCTGGAGGAAGGCTGGAAGGATGGTTTTCTGGAGATAAAGATCTCATAGAAAAATATAGATATGAGACAAGTCTCAAGAAAATCAACAACCCCAAGGTTGTGAGTTTTGATTGGCTAAAAAGTCAAAAGCTGGACAATGTGAGGAAGCTTCTCAAAGATCAGTATCTCAGAAGGTTTCTGGAGATGAAGGGCAACATATATCCAGACTTGGTGAAGGTCTTCTACACCAATTTTAAATTTGAGGGAAACAATCTAGTTTCTCATGTAAAAGGTGTGGAAATGGAGATAACCCATGAGGTTTGGGCTGCTGTTGCTGGACTCAAGTTTTCTGGACTGCGAATCAGCAAAGGCAATCTTGGTGTGGTGGAGGATTTCAACAAAATTCAGTTTTACAGAAGCTGTTTGAAAAACACTCAAGCTCAAGTGAGTGCATGCTCAGTTGGAGGGTTGAAACTGGATGAGAGGCTGCTTGCTCTCATTGTGACATGGATTCTAACTCCAAGGGGGAGCAACCATTTTGTTTTGACTGAAGAAGATCTGGTTTACATCTTCTGCATCACCAAGAAGATCAAACTAAATTGGATCCACATCATCAAAGAGCACATGCAAAAAGCAATGAGGTTGGGTGACTATCACTATCCCTATGCTATTTTGATATCTAAATTCCTAAACTATTTTAAAGTTAATCTGGAAGATGAGACTTCTGAGCTGGTCAAGTCAACTCAAGAGTTGAACAATGGATCACTCAGTAAGATGGGATTTACAAAAATAGGTGGAAAATGGGTAAGCAAGGATGGTGATCATGGTGCCTCCTCTAGTGGTGCTGCTCAAGAAGAACCTACAAATATGGATGTTGAACATGAAGATCCAACAGGAGGGTTTCAAGATGCTGGACCCAGTGCGGCTGCTGAACATCCAGAAGAAAGGATTCAATCAATGTCACCTTTTGAAAGGTTCATGATGAATAGGATGGATAGCTTTGCTGAAAACCAAAGAAACCTCCATGATCTGTGTGTTAGCAATTTCCAGAGGTTTGATACCAGGTTTGACAACATGGATGAAAGGTTCATGAGCCTGGATGAACAAATTGAAGCTGTTCAGAACCAAATCTTTGATCTTCAGTTTGGAGATAAGGAAGAATGAAGAAAAACAACCGATTGGATTGTCGAAACAATCGATTGTTTTTGCTGCTGTTGAAGTTTGATTTTCTTTTCTTTCCTTCTGCTGTTGCTTTTATAATTCTGATGTAATATGAACTTTTTATGGCTTTATCTCTTATATTTGTCTATTTGTGAAGACAAATAGGGGGAGATTTTATGCTTGTTTGCTTATATGCTTGTTTAAGACTGCTTTTAGCTGTTTTTACTGATATTAATTGTTTAAGCCTTAACTGTGTATATATATTCTAACCAAATATCAGAGGTTCAATGTCTGCTAAAAGTTCGTTTGCAGGAACTGCTTCAGATTTAATCAGAACAACACAAGCATTAGGGATCAAGCATCAGGGATTTGTCTTCATCAAATAGGGGGAGATTGTTGAACCAAGTGGTGTTCAAGGTTTTGAAGAATCCAAATCCTTTGAAGGATGATGAAGCTTTTGCTGTGCTTGCTGTTGCTATGCTGGTTTAGTTAGGATCTGGGTAGTTTGAGTTGTGTAACTCAACCTTTGATTGAATCTAAAGCTCAGGCATCTCAACTTTCAAACAAAGTAAAGTGTTTTTTTCAAACTGAGTTAAAACAACCGATTGTTTTATCGAAACAACCGATTGTTTAAGCTTAGGTGTTTTGAAAACTGTTTTGAAGTGTGAAAATTGGTTAAGTAACAAAACAACCGATTGATTCGAGGAAACAATCGATTGTTTGTTATGTTTTTATAACAGAAAATAGTTTTGACTTTGACTGAGCTTTAAATGGTTTTAATTCATACGCTCCAGTCATTAAATGCTTTGACCAATCTTTCTAAAGCAATTAAGAGTTTGTTAAGATTTGATTACAAACATCTTCTTTATATATATACAGAAAAACAGATTTGAGTTTGAAGAATCTAAGTGAATTGAAAAAAAGTTTTTCTAAGAGTTGGAGATTGCTTAGAGTTTTGGTTGATCAAAGTGCTGAGATAGGATTCTCTTGTACTGATTTCAGATTGCTTCTGTAACAAGTGTAATCCTTGTAATTCTGTGAACATTCGTTTGTGTTGTTGCTAAGAAGAGCTGTGTGTTCTTGAGGGGATCAAGATCAGCTTTCTTAGTGTGGTGTGCTGACCAAGGAAAGTGTGTTTCTTGAGGGTGTGCAAGGTCACTTTCTTGGTTGTGTGTAAGTAATCTAGTGTTGATTGCTTAGTGGATTTCCTCAGGGTTTCTGAGAAGACTGGATGTAGCTCTGGGTTGGAGTGAACCAGTATAAACATCTGTGTACAATCTCTCTATCCCTAACTCTTTAATTTCAGTTTGTTTGTTGTTTGCTGGTATAAACAACCGATTGTTTCGAAGAAACAACCGATTGTTTTCCTGGCAGTGCTGTTTTGCTTGCTGTTTTGGCAAACTGAATTGCTTAATCATTTGATTTCTGAAAGATATTCATTCTAGCTTGGAAAAGTTTGCGAAAACCTCTTTAAACAATTCACCCCCCTCTAGTTTAAAGCCATCTTTCCTAACAAATTTGCCAATCAAGATGAACCCCAAAATTTGAAATGTTGCTCTTTAAAAAGGTTGGAAAAACCAAGTTTGCGCAATTTCCTTTTTCTCCTTTTTTTTTATACTTGTTCTTGGATTATGGAAATGAAATGTCCATAATTTTGATCATGCATATTTTCATAGAACTTCAATTATCACAAAAAGTTTGGGATTCAATTTAATTGATCACTTGAAATCTTTTGTTTGGAACTTAAATCTACTTCTACTAAAACAAAGCTCTAATTACTTATAACTTTCACAATTAAAAGCAAAGTAAGTAGAGGCAAAAAGGTAAGGACTCCTAGAACACTAGAGAACATATGACTCAAAGCCAAAGAGGCAAGAACAATAAGAAGACACAATTATCATCCAAAAGTGAAAACAAAGCTAATGAAAGGATAAATGCTGAATTTTAAAGCAAGAAAATAAAGAGCTGAAACTAAATGTGCTTGAATGTAAAGACAAGAATTTAAAGGTGCAAGAAAGATAAAGTGTCAAATCAACTCTAAACAAGATAAGCTCAAAAACCAAAGCTCTTATACCACATGATGTGAGTTGATTTTAGGTTTCACATTTTAAAGGTTTCACTTTTGTTTAGATTTTGGATTTTAGCAATTTAAAGGTGAGAATCCTAAGAAGATTCCCACTGGACACGAACTTAACCAAGTGGTTAAGTAAGTGTGAAGGTTCACTTCAGAAGGGTAAAGAGAAAAACACATATATGAATCAATCTTCTAGTGGAACTATGTTCACTTATTGCAACCCCCCCCCCCCCCCCCCTGACCATCGTGGTTCTTTTGGTAGGACAATTGGCAGTTGTGTGCCCAAAACCTAGACATTTGCATTTTCTACTTGAGGTTTTGGTGGGTGACTTAGGGGTAGAGGTGGAAGGATGTTCTTTAGAAACTCTATGTTGGGAAGTGGTTTCTTTTGAAAAATTGGAAGAAAAGGTCTTAGTTGAACGTTTGTTTTTGTCCTTCCAAGAAGAATTATAAAAGTCATCATTATGAGCGTTTTTGAAATATGTTTTCTTCAAAATTTGTGATTCCACCTTAATGGCTAGGTGAACCATTTTTTCTAAAAAAGACTACTCATAATTCTCCAATATCTTGAATTTCTCTCCTTAAACCACTCATAAACCTAGCTATCTTTGACTCTTCACTATCATTCTAGGTCCTTGATGAATTCGTTAGAGCTTCAACAAGATTTCCTTCCTATAATGAGGACAAACAAACCTTGTGCGCATGCATTCTTTTAAATCATTCCAAGAGACCACAACTGATCTCTTGTTCAAACCAATGTCCATTACAATTTGATGCCACCATTGCATGACATGGTCTAGGAACTCTAAGGAAGCTAACTTAACCTTTTGGTCCTCTTCGACCTTATACACATAAAAAAGTTGATCTACCTTAGCTTCCCATCCTAAGTACAAATTTGGGTCACTTTCCCCACTAAAACTAGGTAACTTAATGAAAGACATGGTCTTCTTTGATTGTTGATGTTGGTATTAATGTCACCTAGCTTCAAAATTTTGCACTCTCCAATCTTCTTCTTCTTCTTCTTGGCTTCCATAGTGAACGTGGTACCTTGTAGCTCTTCTAGGCTCTCACCTCCTCTCTCGGTTTTGCCTCTCTTGAGTATCCTCTAGCCTTTGCATCCTTTCCACTAGTTGTTGCATTTCATCTTCCTTTTGAACCAAGCTCCTCTTGGTATCTTCAAACTCCAACAAAAGGTGTGTCCTTTGAGGAGAGGGTGGCTTGGAAGATTCTCCGAAAGACAAATGAGTCATAATTGCACAAATAAAAACAAACAATTAGTTTAAACAACAATTAATGCACTCCTCACGTGTATCACTCAGCTTTCTAGAAAACAAGAATGAAAAGGGTAAGTTCACTTAAGAAAGGTTTTCAACACTCAAAGAGGGTTCACACTTGAGAGCAAAACTTCAAGTGAAAGAGGTCAAAACTCTTATCACTTGCTCATACAAGGACTCCAACAAAACTTTAAAGAAAAAATTTTTAAGACAAGCAAGAAAAGTTGAAAGAAAGAAAGCTAAACCAACATGGAATAAAGATGAAGACAAAACTTTAAACAAGACAAACAAGAAAATCACTTTTTAAGACTCAAAGGCACTTACTTGAACTTTTAACTATGAAGTGTAATTTTCTTAGAAATTGTAAAAGCAAGAAGGATAAAATTCCACAAATATGAAAATAATTTGCCACACAAAAATAATCCTCTTTAGCACTTGAAACTTGAAATGTGAATTGCACTCAAATTGCTTTTGTCTTTGTTTTTGTTTTTATGGATTCAAAATGTCCACATTCTTGGCATGCATATTTTTTAATTCACTTTCAATTTTTGCAAATGGTTGGGATTCAATTCATATGATCACTTGAATTCTTTGTTTGGAACTAAATCAACTACCACTTGAACAAATTCTAATTGTTTTTAGTTCTTCACGATTAAAGTCAAAATAAGAAGAATGGATGAAAGACTCCTAGAACACTAAGAACAAAAGACTCGAGAAAAATAGGTAAGGAAAGAAAAAAATTGACACAAATAATTCAAAAGCAGAATTTAAATTGCTTAATTAAATTGTAATGACAATGAATTTAAGGACTCAATTAAAAGGTGTTGAATTGTAAAGTGGAATTGAAATTGTTGGAAGATAAAGACATGATTGAAATGTGTTGCAATTTTAAAGCAAAAAATCAACTCAGAAAAGATAAGCACAATTAAAATCATGCTCTGATACCACATGATGTGAGTTGATTTTTGGATTTCACATTTTAGAGGTTGCACTTTAGTTTATGATTTTTGGATTAGCAAAAATAAGGTGAGAAGCTCAAAGAAGATTGCCACTAGACACGAACTTAATCAAGTGGTTAAGTAAGTGTGAAGGTTCTCTTCTAGAAAGCAAAAAAGAAAAACACAATATAATGTAAAGATGATGTAGGGCGGAAAATGTAAGCAATATATGAAAGGAAGACAATATATGGACCAAATTATGAAAGAGAAGACATTAACATAATGAAAGGAAAAAGAGAAAAGTGAGAAGAGCTTATGGAGAAATGATGATGATGGACACGCCACTTAGAATGATGGATGGTTCCAAGATGAGTGGTGAAGAGTCGCCACTTGGAGTATGCCCTCACAAGATAAGACCCAAGAACTTTTAGGAGAACAAAGTTCACTAATCACTCAAGCAAAGTTTCTTTTCTATATTCAAATTCAAGTGAAAATACAAGAGGCAAGACACCCTATTTATAGGAGAGGGTGCCTTGGAGGGCGAGAGGGAAGGGGTGGCCAAGGCTAGACCTTCTAAAAACTAGGTCAAGCCTAGTGTGCCGTCCAAGCTAGGTCTTTCCTTTTATAATCTAGGGTAAAAATGTGACTATGGTGGGTGGCCCAAGGTCCTTCTAGAAGCTAGGGAGAGTTGGGCTTGACTCAACCTAATTTATGCTAAGCACACCCTAATCTACTGAAATTAAAAACAAAGAAACAAGTTGGTGCTCAACTTCAGTCTTGTGGGCTCTGCTCCTAGTAATCCTCTGAGGAATGATAGGCTCTGATGCATTGGCTATGGATTGATCCTGACCTAGCCCTCATGTGTCTTGTGTCATGCTCCTGGTCATCCTTTTGGAAGGTTAAGCTAGCTTAGTGGTGGCTCTATCTCTCAGGGTTCCATCAAGAAAGGTGTTCCAAAATGACCATTCCATAACATATTTTTGGATTTCATTTTCATGGTTTTGGTTTTTAGTTTATGTTAGGACTTTAGTAGATTATATTCATATTTTTGTTTGTGTATTTGCAAATAATCATAGTTAGAAACAAAAGGAGGTAATTCTCAATCTGAACAAGTGGGACCACTTGCCTTAATATGAGAATGCGAGGAACTTAACTTCACTCATGAGGAAGACCATGAAAAAGAGAAAATCAAACTCGACAAGCCTTGGGTGGTGGGGGATGATGACCTTAATCCTATTTAATATATGCATACCTTGCATTATACACTTGTTTTATGGTAGTCAATTCTTCTGATTATGCTCCTTGACTGTTAATAGAATATTTCCAATCATCATTAAACTTTTTATCGTATAAACAAACATTGACTTTTCATTATGTGTTAATCTACTAGCATATGGATAACCTACTAACGTATTTGCCAAATCAGGATTATGAGAGGCACAAAGTTATTCCACAATTCATCTTTCATTACTTTTTATCAGTTTCCCTCACAGCCTAAAAGGATACTCACATTTTTCTACTTTCAGTGGCGATTACTTCTAAATCATTCTTGTATTGTTTGTATTTACCTCCTCACTAATAACAAAATAATATGTATGTCTTTATTTCATGTTGCACATATGACCTATGACCTTAATATGATAATAACAAATCCAAAATTATAAACAATTTTTCTTGTCTATTCCAACATGTTATCTGGGATAGTGAATACCTAGAACAACATAGTTCAACATTATATTTTGTTCACACAAATTTACGTGATGAATTTATTATATTAAAATAATTATGTGCTACAAACATTTGTCTCATTTCTTAAAAACGTGCCATTATAATCATATGACCTAAATTCATTATTCATTGCATTAGAAGAGAAAACATACTCCATATAAACATCGTTTATATCCAAAAATATGTCAATATCATTTAATATCCCCACCTAAAAATCTCCATTCATAATAACTTTGTTAAATTAAAATTTAAGTGTCAAAAATAAGAAAATTAAATTATTGTTTTTATGTTCTGAAACATGTAGTCCAAAAGGTAAAAATATATATTCATGAATTGTCAAACCAAAATACATATTTCACCTTCCAAATTTCGTGTTTCGGAACCTCAAAATAATTATTTCATAATACACTTTTCGAAATAACACAAAACATAACTTCCAAAAAGTTTCTAGATTACTCATTCTATTCCATTAACATAATTGTTTAGAAATGTGTTTTCGGGAATTTTGAAACAACCTTCAAGACAAGCCAATATGGAAAACAATGTTTTTTTTAAAAGAAGTACCTTCTGGAATACGTTTTTATAGAAGCCACTTTTCCAGGATTGGTGATCCAGAAGACACTTTGGTGTTTCTTCTGCACCCCTATATTTTTCTTCCTACACCCCTACAATCATGTGTAATAACTAAATTATCCTTAGAGTTTTGAAAAACCTTGAATGCACCATACCACTACTATCACAGCGTATCTTTCTCCCTTCTCTAGGATTTTGTCTTAACGTTGTCATTGAAAGTGCAGTAAGTAGTGGGGTGCCTAGCTTCGTTTTGGCTGTTTCTTCCTGCACCCTCACTTTTTTCTTCCTGCACCCCCATACTCTTATGCAAAGATAAAATTATCCTTATTAATTTTTAAAATCCCAAAATTATCTTTAACCTAATAAAACCCTAAAAACTGGAAATGGGTGCTGTTTGTGCAGGCAGCGTCGTCTTCCTTGGGTTGGCAGCGGCGCAACACTTTCAAGTCATTCTTCTTCCAAATCTCACACACCTCTCTTATGATTTAGAGTGTTGTTGACAAAGGTAAGTAAAGTTTCATGTTTTCAGATTTGCACATCCGTTTTTGTCATGGATTCTTGTTTCCATAAACCTTTTTTCACATTGCATATCACAGAATCCGGTAGAATTTTGGATTTGTAGATTCGATAGTTTCCCAGATTTGTGGATCCGGTAGTGTCCCGGATTTGTGGATCCGGTAGTATTCTGGATTTGTGGATCCGGTAGTGTTCTAAACTTATGGTTCCAGAATACTAATTTGCTGTTATTTCATGTATTTCATGTTTGTCTTGGCTCAAATTAGTAAAGTAGAATTATATTATATCGAACTAGAGGAGTTGTGGGGTTGGGTTAGTATGCACTCATTCATTAGTTTGTAATTTGGTTTAACTTGAATGGTGTAATTGAACAAAAATGGTGAAGACTAGGGGAAGAGGTTCACAAGGTGATCGTCTACGTCTCACAGCCTCTGTTAGAAGAAGAAGAAGACATGTTAATGAAGATGAAGAACATGTTGAACATGAAGATGCAAAAGATGTTGATGTTGAACCTGAAGAAGCTGAACCCCAAATGATACTATCTCTGAGCATCCCGCAGTGGTAAGAACTTATTACTTGCTTATTTAAATAATACAATCTCAATTGCAATTAATATAATTTGTTTATAATTGTAGGGTCTTTGTAGAAGAATAGCATCCACCTTGCAATTGATTATAGATGATGGTCATCTAATCGAGGATTCACCTGCATGGGAAGGGACACAAACAGCCTTGATGCTAGCTCGATCAGTCACCGAGGACATGTCTGTGTATGTCCACAGACGACGACACGGATGATGACGATGATTTTAGTTGTTGTTATGTTTTGTATTTTCGTGAAGAAAGACTTAGTTTACAATTATTTTTTAATTTGATGAATGAACACTTTGGTTATGAACCCCATCATATAATTCTTGTTCAAATTCTTCACTACTGTCCATGCTTCTACAAATAAAAAAAAATCAAAAAATCATTCTGGATCTAACAATCCATTATTCAAAAAGACCATTCCGGATTCAGGAATCCATACCACAAAAAAACACTTCCAGATCCACCAATCCATAAGTCAATTTAGGCTTCCAGATTCAGCAATCCGGAACACCCCTTCATACGAAAAACACAACTTAATCAATTCCAAATTAATGAATCCGGAATAGATTACTGGATCCCGATATCCGGTAACCTTGAAATCCCCATAACCGTCATGCTTCTAAAAAAAAACTTAACTCTTACCTCTACAATCCAAACAACACTTCGGCAACATTGCGTACTCCTCCAGCTTGCTCCGAACAATTTCAAAGACCCTCCACAGCAGTTGATATTCAATGGTGAAGATGAACATGAACAGTGACAAAGGATCCACGATGCCACTTTTCAAATTATAGGTCAAGGTTAATGTTGGAATATTTAAAATTATGAGGGTGCAGGAAGAAAAACGTGGGGGTGCAGGAAAAAGAAGCCCTTCGTTTTTTGCCATTGCTTAGTGTATTGTTTTGTGTAGAAAGTTGGTTTTGGACGGCTATATGGTGGTAGGTAGGTGGTGGTTATTTGTCATTCGTAGCGAGAGTTAATTTTATTAAAGGTGCACTACAGTTTCTTTTGTTTCTAAAATACTGATATTTTTTTTGGGATTCATAAATCCATAATGGTAGTGCATTTATCGGATTGACCAATCCGTAGAAGCATAACAGAATGCCGAATCTGTAATGCTACCGGATTGAGAACTTTGTAATTCAACTTTCGTGCTTTAACCTTTTTGTGTTTTAATCATGTGAATCAGAACCTAATACTTCTCCTTCTGCATTATTTCAACCCATTGTAGCCATTTCCTCAAGTTTACCACGTTATGATTATATTGATTTGTGCCTCCTGTGGTATTGCTTGGCCTCATGCAAATCCACGTTGCACTTCTTAGCTTGACAACACAGCATGTAAAACAAATTAACATCTTACTATAAAATTTCAACAAATTATTGAAAATCATAATTAAATATTAAAAATTAAAAAATATACATTCTGCATCTACTAATCTATAAGTTTAAAAATGCATTATAAATCCACTAATTCATAAGTTAACCAAATTCACTAACCTACAAGTCAAATCTACTAATCTATAAGTTTAAAAATGCATTATAAATCCACTAATTCATAAGTTAACCAAATTCACTAATCCACAAGTCAAAAAATGCATTTCGGATCTTTCAATCCATAAGTTAAAAATATATATTTTGAATCTATTAATACATAAATGTCACGAAACCAAATTTCCAGAAACCTTTAAATCCCATAACATATTTTTCCAAATAAAAATAACAAGACTAATTTTGATATTTTAAAAAAATATAGGAATACAAGAAGAAAAATGTAGAGGTGCAAAAAGAAACATCCAAGACAGTTTTGCCATTAAGACAAAACCAAATTCCAATTATACCCACACATACTTTTTCTTATATCCGAAGTTACCCAACTTCATATCGCCGCTACCACCACCATTATAAGGGTGCAAGAAGCAAAAGCTCAAACCATATATGGTATGTTTAAAATAACCTTCTTCACTAGTAAAATAAAATGAAATTAATTTTCTTACAAATTAAAATTAACTTAGAAATAAGTTAAAATTAAAATTTTGAACAAATTAATAAGAAATGACTTCTACAAATTATTTTATATATAGAGAGACACACACACGCACACTAATTTTAACTGATAGAGAAATTAATTTCACTTTCCTATTTTTCTTTTATAAATGCTAATTAAAAAGTTCCTTGAATAATAAAAAAAAATTATAACTACATTTGCATCGTGCCCGAGGAACCGGGTATATTTGGATATTAAATTACTGGTATAGAAATTGTTGAAAAAAGATATAAAATATTGGTACAACAAATTCTAAGAATTAGCTTGTCCTCTTATTGTTGATTACTTCTTACTGTGAAATATACATCTAAAATCTATAATATCTTAAGTACATGCCATGCATGCAGGAACAGACCAGTAACAGAACAGTAGCCCCTCATTCTTGTTTATTTTTTTCACTCATCTAACTCTTCAATTAATGGGTTGAGTAGCGTTATCTATGGACAACAGTTGCAACCTGGTCATTAAATAAACTCATCCCTTAGGCTTTTGCTTCAAAAGTCCGGAGAGGGAAGCGCAGTGAGTTGAATTATAATTGCATTTTGCACAACAGGAATCCAGCAGTTCAATGACTTTAAGGCACCTGTCAAAATGAATGCCTTTTAGAGTTAGATGAAATGAAAACACAACGATCTTCCCAACTAAGTACTAAGTATTTAAGAAATTACATGTAATAATAAACTGCAGAACTAAGTGTTGGACATAATGCAAGCTTAAATAATGGTAAATTAAAAAAATAAATAAACTCTATTTTTTAACAGACCAAGACCCGATGCGTAAATCTATGGTTGGAATTGCATTGCGGCAGAGTAAGACGTTAGCATTTGGCATAAAAACAGGCAAAAAAATATTCTCTGGCATTGTAACTTTGCAAACTACAGATTACCTTACCGAATTAGATTTTGATTTCTGAACACCTATTTGGAAAATTACGAACAACTCAATGAGAAAAATCGTTAAGGTAACGTAATACTTAAATCCTAAGACAAAAGGAATACAACTGAGAACCCAAACATCAAAAGGAAGTGAGGCTTGACTGAGAGAACACAACGAGGAAAGAAAGCTCCAGCATGCCTTTCCATGCCAACATGTTTCACATTCTAACCGGAGATAAGGTGCCACTTAACTACTTCAAATTTAGAAATCCCAAACGGTGATTAAACAAATGAGGAGACTCGTCAGCTTACATAAAATGGATTCAAATACTTAAGATAGTACTTAGTATAGATCATGCAATTCAAATCCAACTCCAATAACCTATCCCACAATCCAATTTTGTATCAAGAAGAAACCATAACTGAAGGTTATGAGATAATTTAACGATCAACTCAACTTGCTTAGATTAAATTGATCAAGAAACAATAAAACAGAATTTAATAATAGTGAGGGAGGAAGTGGTATTTGACCAATGCCAGTGGCTTGTATTTTGCATGAAGTGATGTAATGCACAGTTTTGGGTGAAGACAAGTTCAAAAACAAGGAGAGATTACTATTTAGGTTATGTGAGGCACCAAAATTCAATATCCAATAAATGAAGAGGCTTGCAATAGAAAATGAAGAGGCTTGCAAGGTTTCCATGAGGAGAGGAACAAAGACAACACCAGTTCAGTGCATAGACCCCACATGCCAACTAGATTATTAGAAAAACACAAATCTCAAAAGAACAATCCTAAATACCCTCAAAATCAGATGAGACCAAAAATCTGGTCCAATGTGTAACCCACAACCTAAAAGTTGTCACATCCACACTAGGAATGAACTTGGTAAGACAAGCAACAAAGCAAACAAAGCCTTGAAGGGCAATGCATAGACCCCATGCCCCAACAAGCATCTGATGGATGAGTTTCCCACCAACCTTCTATATCTCTTAGGGTTTGAGAAAAGTTCACCTTAGTCTCTCTTTAACTTTTGATTTGAGTCCGTAGGACTATCAATGGGCTTGCAATTTGTCAAGCCTGACTCCTCCAAAATATCAAGAGCATATTTTCTTTGTGAAATGATGAACCTTTTGATCGCTTCACTTCAATACATAGAAATATTTTAGATAGTCTAGATCTTTGGTCAAAAAGTGGCTGAATAAATGCTTTTTTAATTGAGCAATTCTAATGATATCATTTCCTATAATAGCAATATCATCAACATAGACCATAAGCCAAACACACTTCCGAGGAGAAGTATGACAATAAACACTGAATGACCTGCCTTGCTCCCTTTTAATCAAAACTTTGAACAATATGATTAAATTTACGAAACCAAGCTTGGGTGCTTGCTTCAAGCCATAGAGTGACTGATGTAATTTAAAAACCAAACCAAACTCCCCCTGAGCAACAAGTCCAAGAGGTTGCTCCATGTAAATCTCCTCCTCCAGATCACCACAAAGAAAGACAGTTTTAACGTCAAGCTGGTGAAGAGGCCAATGGCGAATGGCAAGCATCACAAGGAAAGGACGAACAATACTGATCTTAGCCACAGGAGAAAAATTATCATAGTAGTTGAGGTCATAAACCTAAGTGTATCTCTTAGCTACAAGAAGAGCTTTGAGATGATCTACTTCACCAATAGGACCAACCTTAACGGCATACACCCATCTAGAACCCACAAACTTCTTACCAGGACGAAGAGGGACAAGCTCCTAGATACCATTGTGTTCAAGTGCATGTATTTCATCAATCATGGTTTGTCGCCATCCAAGGTGACCAAGTGCCTCATGAACATTGTTAGGAATAGTAATGGTAAACAAGGAGAAAACAAAAGAGGAATATGAAGGAGACAAGCAATGATAACTTCAAAAATATATACAGGATATGGATTACGAGCGAATCTAATACCTTTTCTAAGAGCAATAGGTCAAGCATGATTAGAGTAAGGAGAAGGCAAGGAGAATGAAGGATCCATGGTATGGGAATCTAGAGGCAGAGGATCAAAGTCATGAGGATCTTCAGGCAAGGATGAAGGAGTTACTTGTGTCAAATGCTAATATGTGAGAAGATGTGGTGGAACAATGTCATTTGCACTGAGTTTGAGATTAAGTTTGAGGGAAGTAGGAATAATCAATGAATCACACGATGGTACATGAAGGACCTATTGAACAAATGAACAATGTCCCATGGAGGACAAGAAAAAAGGTGTCCTCAAAGAAGGTTACATCAGCAGACATATAATATCTTTTAATTGAGGGAGAATAATATTTATACCCTTTCTGAGAACGAGAATATCCCAAAAAGACACACTTATTAGCCTTTGCAGAAAACTTGTCAAGACTTGGAGAGACATTAAAACAAGCACACCCAAACACACGATGTCTTCAATTGCACACATAATCTTTACCCTCAGGCTCAAAACCTTTCGGCTGACACATTTGAATCTCTCCATCCAGGTCGCCATGGAGAAAGGTCAACTTAACAACCAACTGTTCAAACTCTATGTCTTGACTTGTCATAAGAGAAAACAAGACTCTTATGGAAATTTGTTTGACTACCAAAGAGAAGCTTTGAGACAAAGCTCTATACTTGGGAGCTTTGTTTATCCAATTTTTATAGCCAAAGAGAATGGATGCACATCAAGGTGAAGCAACCCGTTGTTTCCTTTATATTACTTGGTCTCTTTTGATGTGAATTAGCTATATGTTAAGTGTGAGCATCTCATCTCAATTGATATCATCGTATTCAGAATGACATTTTCAATTTCAAAAACATATTCTCTCTATTTATTTAAATTTTATTTCATTTACTCACTTCATGAATTTCATTATGGTATCATTTTCTAATTTTCGGGTATGGACATGATGATCTGCTAAAATTCACAAGATTCCAATAAAGACATTGTTAATCTAGATTGAATCTTGTCTTATCCTCCATTTCAGATTCACTTCTTCCACACTAACTAGAATGTGTTCACTGTTGAAAAATTTGGGTGCAAATACACAACTCATGCCATACTTGAGCCAAATCATGTCAACTTCAATTTGTGCTACACCATTGCAAAACGGAATTGGAATCAATGTCTAAGTATCTTAACAACGTCAAGCTATTATTAATTTGTTAATGTCTACCACAATTCTTGTTTCTCTCTTAGATAAGCTAGAGGTGCTTATTGAATCATAATGTCTTGCTCAAGAAGCCAAATTTAATATGAACCCGATTGCATTAGTTGTAAACATAGTTCCTCCTCCATCATAAAGGCCCCTTTTGTGACTAAGGTGGTGGTTTGATCAACCATATTAAAATATGTTGAGATAGTAACTAGATTTTATTCTGATTTGTTTCTTTGTTTCTATTCCCTATTTTATTTTAGTTTTCATAGGTGATCTTAGTATATTGAACTGTTTCTAGGGTATATTAGACTTCGTTTGCAAGTAAGCTCATCTAATAGTTGCAGACATCTTTCGGTAGTGGGATAGTCTGATGACTCATTGTTACGTCATTTGGTGAACCAGTGGTTTCTTGTATACATTCTGTTATGATATTTGTCGTTGTGTATTTCTAACTAATATGTAGTCGTTTTGTAGCCCTATATAAGGCTAACTCGTACTTGTAAAGGTATCAACAAAGTACCGATTTGTAAAACAAGACAATTATTAATCTTTATCTTGCTTTATTTATTCTTTGTTCTGCCTTCTCTGTTGGTGTGATTCACAGTATTGTACTATTTCTTTCATTGTTCTTTGGGCTCATTTAGGCACTAGATGTATAACAAATTGGTATCAAAGCCAGTTTTTTTATCTCATTTCGCGTTTGTGACAAGTTCTTCCAAGAAGATGGGTATCACATCCAGGATCAAGAAGTTTAATGGAAAAAACAGTTCCAACTTATGGAGAATCAAGATGAGAATCTTGCTCAAGGAGCAATGGGTGGACACTTCTTTTCAGAAGCACGTTGCACATAGAGAGGCAAACTCCAAAGCAAATGGAGAAAAATGCTCATCGGATGATCCTTCTATTGCTATTAGACGAGGAGGTTCTTTATGAGGTTGTGGAGGAGATGTCCAACAAGCTACTAACTAACAGGTGACAATCTCTAATAAAACTATTGGAATGCTAGCACGCAAGCTTCCAGCTACAAACTCTAGCACACATTTTCCTATATGACTGAACCTAGTCTTCCAATCAAGATAGAAATCTGGTATTTCTCCTTGGTGCAAGTGTCCAGGTCAACCATTTAGAGCTCATTAATGAAGGATACTATATGCTGTAGCAAAATAATATTTTACCTGTTACTGCACCGGATAATGGTTACATGTATTTGAAAATCATCAAGCGTAAAAAATTGACATGCAAGACCTAAGCAGTTGTCTTACATGAGAACAAATACGGGAAATCACCCTCAGCAGCTGAAACCATTGCGGAATACACCAAAAGTTATAATCAAGCAACAAAGGAAATAATTTAAAAGTTGGCATCTAATGTTGAAATTTCTCATCTACTTCCTGAAAATCAACAATGTCGAACTGTATTCTAACTAAGATATAATCTCTATATTCTAACCAAGATATAATCTCAAATCTTAAATTAGCAATTTAATCTATTAGGTTCTATTGTTGAAACAACCTGAATATAGATACGTAATTTTTCATTTGTAAGGAATCTAAACTAAACAATACTTTACACAGCTAACTAATTGGTAGTTTTAGCAGCAAACACAAGAGAGAACACTTGCAATCACAACGAAGACACTAACAAAATGAAACAAATAAAGAACGTCATTTTATCTTTAATTCGTTTTTCTTCTTGATTAAGCTATGTCACAAACAATCAGTACTAACGGAGGGATGCTGATTGCAACTTGTGGTTATAGTGAGACCCTCAGTTTTGCGCTACTCCTAGTTTACACCTACGCTTCAATTGACGCTTTATTTGGAAACTATGAGGAAATTCTATGAAACCATCACAGCAAAAAGGAATAGAGAGATGGGATTTTGGATACTCGGTTTCACATCGGTAAAATAAGAAACCTAATGGTTTCGACGTTCGAGAATGAAACGAAAGTTTAAATTGAAACAATATTATAAGGAGAAAAGATGAGAGATGCAGAGAGAGAATTGATTAAAGGCGCATACTTTTGGGGAAGAAAGTTGTTCTTGGAGAGGCACGCTTGAATGTCACAGGCCTCTTTCTTGCACGGCTCCTTGCTTGCCTGCGCCATTGCACCTCTCACAAATGTTTTATGTATTTATTTATATTTATATATAAATTGTGTTTTAAAAGGCCACTCTCTGTGTTTGCTTCTCTAGAGAAAATAAGAGCGAAAGTATGAGAAAGCTCAAAAAACTAAACATATAATCATCAAAAAAAAAAAAAACAGAGAGTTCAAACTTTTTTTACATCAAAGGAAAGATTTGTGATACATATTTTTAATATAATGACATAAATGTTAATAAAATATTAATGACTCCAAAATATAATTGATTACGTTTTTATATTTACATTATATATATATATATATATATATATATAATAATGTTAATCGTTTTATTAGTATACGTATTTTTTTATTATAATATATAAATAATTAAAATAATAATATTAAAATAAAAATAAAATATTAATAATAAAGAAATAATATAATATAAATATAAATAAATACATATAATATATAAACTTTTTTCTTATTTTATTTTTTCTATCTCAGTTCAAACAATGTTATTTTCCCAAAAAAAAATTAAATATTAAATTTATGTTTTCAATGCCTACTTTAAAATTAAATAATTTTAGTTCAAAATGATTTGAAATAGTACTTTATATTTGTTCTTGTCAATTGTTGGAATGTCTCTAACTATTGATGAAATAACTTTTTGCCTTGCGTTTGATAAGGAATTTTACATTTTTAGCAAATTGAAATATATAAAATTAAATTATTTTTATTTCAAAATATAAAATGTTTTGTATTTATAAAGCAAATAAAGTTTATAATTTTTTAAGAGAGCATTTCAATCACTATTATGTACTGAAATACCAAAAAATTACATACCAGTAACTAATGATATTAAAACACAATGTTGTCAATCTAAATTTCAAAAGTATGAGTAAGAAAAAAAATTGATAATATGTGTGATATAAGTAATTTATTCTATTAAAATAGTTTCTTTTCACATTTACTCAAGGAAAGTGGTTAGAATTTTTCATTCAAATATCCTTAAAGTTTAAAGTATATATAGAAGGCTTGTGTTTTGGATATTCTATTTGAACAACATATTAAATTAAATAAGGTACCCTCACCATTTAAGGTTGATTAGTGAGTATAAATGAAATCAATATTTTGTATTCCTTTCTTAACTAACAAGACAACCTTTAAACATATATATATATATATATATATATATATATATATATATATATAATTTTATATAAATACTAGCGAAAGTACAGGCATTTCGTGTTTGTGTATCCGTATTTTCTATTTTCTATTTTTACTATTATTATATGTATATTTATATTTATTTAAATGAAACATAAATTTATGTTTATGAGAGCATGAGAGTCACAGAGAAAACATGAGAGTTATATTATTGGATTTCAAGAGATTTGAAGAAGAAGAGATAAAGTGAGAAAGAGCAAAGAGAAAAAAAATGGTGATAAAATCTCAAAAATTCAAAAATTGAAATTGGAAAACAACAACTATTCGTGAAAATTAAATTCAAAAAAACTATTATACCTTCAAAACTTCTTCTGATAACTGTTTTAATATGTTTTAGAAAAAATAGGAAATGATACTATATCCATAATACAATAATAAAATTAAATATTAATATAAGAATAAAATAGAAAAAAAATAAAAACATTTAAAGATAGAAATTCCCTTTATATATAAATATACATAATCATATAATCATATGGATATATGTATGCAGAGCAATATTAAACACTTTAATGTTTAGTTGAATTTTGTATCATTAAAATTTGTATTGTCTATTACTCTTAAACGGTTAGAATTTAGATTATCTTAATCTTATTTATTTGAAGTAAATCATTAATCAAAGATATTTAACTATATCTTATCATGTGTTAATATTTTCATTTTTAATTTATGAATTTGAGAATAAAATTTATATTAGTTAGCAAACCCACATAAAAAAAACCTAGTAAATAAAAACGACTTATATCTTTCTTTTGTAGTTATAACACTCCTTGATTTTTTTTTTATGGGTGGGTAATTGTGTTCCTATGCATTCCAAACCAGTTAATCTATTGATCAGTAAATATAAGAGTTAAAAAAACTAAATTATTTAAAAGGTTAAATTATTTATTTAATTTATCTTTATTTTAAATATAATAATTAAAAAATCTTATATTTTAATTCTTATGATTAAATTCGTATTTTAAAAGCTCTACACCTATTATAATTTTCGTGATTTATTCAAATAAAGTATAAACATCGAAAATAAAATTAATTTTAAGAAAATATTATTATGAAGAAAAAGAGAAATAATTTTTTATTTTTTTAAAATAAAAATAAATTAAAATTTTCAATTTTGAGAATTAAATTATTGGAAAATTTTAATTAAAACATAATTTAATCAAAATAATAATATAATAATATATAAAATCAAACAAACAAACAAAACTCGTACCACAAGTTTTGATGTGAATAAAGATGAAGAAAAGCTTATTCAAAAAGAAGAAATTGAGACAAGAAAAATAAATACAATAAGCATGACAAAAGAAAATAAAGAAGGAAATTCTATAAAGATTTTATGAAGATTAATAAGAAAAAGACTCCAAACTTTGGAAAAGAAGGTTAGAGCACTTGTACTTGAGTAATTTCTTAGTCTTTAGATGAACTTGGGTGAAGTAAGAACTTCATATGTTGAACTTGAGAGGCATGAGACGAAATACACTCACTCTTGAAGCTAGAAGTATCTTTTAGAGCTTCTAACTACCACATGTCACTTTCAAAATGTACATGGAATAGTTTGACTCTTCCCTAGTCTTTTTTTGTCCGTTTGAGAGTAGTTAGGTGTCTCACATGTGACTTCTCCAAAAGTTATCATTGTTTTTCACTTGTAATGTAAATCATTGAATCTCCTATATTCAAGGAACTATCTTTGTGCACTTCCTAATTTTAAGTGAATAAGATGTGATAATCATTTTTTAGTAGAGTTAACTCTTGATTAACGAAGTTAACTCATTTTTGTTGCATTTTCCACTCCTTGGATGAAATTCCTCTCTATGTAAAGGAGTCTCCTCCATTTGTAAATATTAAAGGAAAAGAAAGAATAGGATAAATCTCTTGTGTCTATTGAACACATAGGGTTATGTTTATATAGGAAAAATAAACATATGGGCTAAGCCCATTACATAAATATGAAATATCAAACAATAACTATAATATCTCATAATATCTAATAATATTTAACACTCCCCTTCAAGCTGGTGCATATAGATCATATGTACCTAGCTTGTGACAAATGTAATCAATCCTAGGCCCTCGTAAGGATTTAGTAAAATTATCTGCTAATTGATTATTTGAATTAACAAACTCAGTCTTGATATCTCCCGATATAATCTTTTCTCGAATGAATGACAATCAATCTCAATATGTTTGGTCCTTTCATGAAAAACTGGATTTGAGCTAACATGAAGAGCAGCCTGATTATCACATATAAGTGTCATTTGAGTGACCTCTCCAAATTGTAATTCTTTAAGTAACTGTTTAAGCCAAATAAGCTCACAAGTAGCTGAGGCCATAGCTCTATATTTTGCCTCTACACTAGATTCGGCCACTGTTAGGAAAGATGGCTTTAAACTAGAGGGGGGGTGAATTGTTTAAAGAGGTTTTCGCAAACTTTTCCAAGCTAGAATGAATATCTTTCAGAAATCAAATGATTAAGCAATTCAGTTTGCCAAAACAGCAAGCAAAACAGCACTGCCAAGAAAACAATCGGTTGTTTCTTCGAAACAATCGGTTGTTTATACCAGCAAACAACAAACAAACTGAAATTAAAGAGTTAGGGATAGAGAGATTGTACACAGATGTTTATACTGGTTCACTCCAACCCAGAGCTACATCCAGTCTTCTCAGAAACCCTGAGGAAATCCACTAAGCAATCAACACTAGATTACTTACACACAACCAAGAAAGTGACCTTGAACACCCTCAAGAAACACACTTTCCTTGGTCAGCACACCACACTAAGAAAGCTGATCTTGATCCCCTCAAGAACACACAGCTCTTCTTAGCAACAGCACAAACGAATGTTCACAGAATTACAAGGATTACACTTGTTACAGAAGCAATCTGAAATCAGTACAAGAGAATCCTATCTTAGCACTTTGATCAACCAAAACTCTAAGCAATCTCCAACTCTTAGAAAAACTTTCTCAATTCACTTAGATTCTTTTTTTAAAACTCAAATCTGTTTTTCTGTATATATACAAAGAAGATGTTTGTAATCAAATCTTAACAAACTCTTAATTGCTTTAGAAAGATTGGTCAAAGCATTTAATGACTGGAGCGTACGAATTAAAAGCATTTAAAGCTCAGTCAAAGTCAAAACTGTTTTCTGTTATAAAAACATAACAAACAATCGATTGTTTTCTCGAATCAATCGGTTGTTTTGTTACTTAACCAATTTTCACACTTCAAAACAGTTTTCAAAACACCTAAGCTTAAACAATCGGTTGTTTCGATAAAACAATCGGTTGTTTTAACTCAGTTTGAAAAAAAAAACACTTTACTTTGTTTGAAAGTTGAGATGCTTGAGCTTTAGATTTAATCAAAGGTTGAGTTACACGACTCAAACTACCCAGATCCTAACTAATCCAGCACAGCAACAGCAAGCACAACAAAAGCTTCATCATCCTCCAAAGGATTTGGATTCTTCAAAACCTTGAACACCACTTGGTTCAACAATCTCCCCCTATTTGATGAAGACAAATCCCTGATGCTTGATCCCTAATGCTTGTGTTGTTCTGATTAAATCTGAAGCAGTTCCTGTAAACGAACTTTTAGCAGACATTGAACCTCTGATATTTGGTTAGAATATATATACACAGTTAAGGTTTAAACAATTAATATCAGTAAAAACAGCTAAAAGCAGTCTTAAACAAGCATATAAGCAAACAAGCATAAAATCTCCCCCTATTTGTCTTCACAAATAGACAAATATAAGAGATAAAGCCATAAAAAGTTCATATTACATCAGAATTATAAAAGCAACAGCAGAAGGAAAGAAAAGAAAATCAAACTTCAACAGCAGCAAAAACAATCGATTGTTTCGACAATCCAATCGGTTGTTTTTTTCTTCATTCTTCCTTATCTCCAAACTGAAGATCAAAGATTTGGTTCTGAACAGCTTCAATTTGTTCATCCAGGCTCATGAACCTTGCATCCATGTTGTCAAACCTGGTATCAAACCTCTGGAAATTGCTAACACACAGATCATGGAGGTTTCTTTGATTTTCAGCAAAGCTATCCATCCTATTCATCATGAACCTTTCAAAAGGTGACATTGATTGAATCCTTTCTTCTGGATGTTCAGCAGTCGCACTAGGTCCAGCATCTTGAAACCCTCCTGTTGGATCTTCATGTTCAACATCCATATCTGTAGGTTCTTCTTGAGCAGCACCACTAGAGGAGGCACCATGATCACCATCCTTGCTTACCCATTTTCCACCTATTTTTGTAAATCCCATCTTGCTGAGTGATCCATTGTTCAACTCTTGAGTTGACTTGACCAGCTCAGAAGTCTCATCTTCCAGATTAACTTCAAAATAGTTTAGGAATTTAGATATCAAAATAGCATAGGGATAGTGATAGTCACCCAACCTCATTGCTTTTTGCATGTGCTCTTTGATGATGTGGATCCAATTTAGTTTGATCTTCTTGGTGATGCAGAAGATGTAAACCAGATCTTCTTCAGTCAAAACAAAATGGTTGCTCCCCCTTGGAGTTAGAATCCATGTCACAATGAGAGCAAGCAGCCTCTCATCCAGTTTCAACCCTCCAACTGAGCATGCACTCACTTGAGCTTGAGTGTTTTTCAAACAGCTTCTGTAAAACTGAATTTTGTTGAAATCCTCCACCAAACCAAGATTGCCTTTGCTGATTCGCAGTCCAGAAAACTTGAGTCCAGCAACAGCAGCCCAAACTTCATAGGTTATCTCCATGTCCACACCTTTTACATGAGAAACTAGGTTGTTTCCCTCAAATTTCAAATTGGTGTAGAAGACCTTCACCAAGTCTGGATATATGTTGCCCTTCATCTCCAGAAACCTTCTGAGATACTGATCTTTGAGAAGTTTCCTCACATTGTCCAGCTTTTGACTTTTCAGCCAATCAAAACTCACAACCTTGGGGTTGTTGATTTTCTTGAGACTTGTCTCATATCTATATTTTTCTATGAGATCTTTATCTCCAGAAAACCATCCTTCCAGCCTTCCTCCAGACCTTACAGCTCTGGTTTTGATTCTTCCAGAAGTGGGAGGAGTTGATTCCATGGCAGCAGAGATGAGAAAACAGAGGGCAACTCTTCTTTACAGATTTTCTCAAGAGATGGTGCAAGAGATGTTGCAAGAGATGTTGCAATTGGTTGTTCATCTGCACCTGATTTTATAACCATCCGAAAACCAATTTATGATTAATTCCATTCAATGGGTACCTGATTTTCAGAGAGAGAAGGCTGTTCTGCACAGAACATGTCAGAAAAAGAAACTGAAAAACACATGATCTTTTGACTAGTCATAAAGGCTCTTGAATTTCCAAGATTTTGGAATATATTCCTTTATGA
The DNA here is from genome assembly GCA_013389735.1 of Phaseolus lunatus. Classification (NCBI taxonomy): domain Eukaryota; kingdom Viridiplantae; phylum Streptophyta; class Magnoliopsida; order Fabales; family Fabaceae; genus Phaseolus; species Phaseolus lunatus. The sequence goes on along the minus strand of CM023859.1, from coordinate 11,110,423 downwards.
ATGTTGTAACCACTTTCTGAGCACGCTCAGCTTTCAATACAGATATTTTGACCAAGATTCTCCCTTTTGAATTTGATCTGCAACGGATAGAAGAAGAATTCAAAATTAAATCAATTTCTTCACAGTGCTGTCAGACTCAAAACAATCGGTTGTTTCGAAGAAATAATCGGTTGTTTTTCTGCAGCAGTTAAAACTTGATTTTAAGAATTTTTTTTTTAAACCAAAAACAGAAGCAGATAACAACAGATAACATTGACCAAAGAGGGATTAATCACAGGAAAGAACTTTAATACTAAAATTGAGGACAGTAAAAGAAAAATCTCATCCTTGTGTTGTTTCTTCAATGAGCCAATTGCTTGTTGATCAAGAAGGCTTCTTTTCATTGAATTGACCTTCTGCAAAGCATTGATTCAGCTTCAATGATTGCCCTTTGTCTTTAACAGTCTAACCAGTTGGCTCAGCTCCTCTTTTTCTATTTATTTTCCTGCACAAACATTAGTTCAAGCAACAAGATTTGGTCCTTTCACAAATGTGGGTCCAATTGGTTTCTTTTTCACACTTGGAACCTCACATCCTTTAGGGATCCATTTCATGTAGCCTCTTGGAACAGAAAACTTTCTCATTTTGCAGAATCTAACCGAATGGCCCTTTCTCATGCAATAAAAGCATGTCACAATCGATTGTTTCGTCTTAACAATCGGTTGTTTTTCTGGTTTTCTTAAAAAACTTTTTGAAAACCTATCTTGCTTGTTCTGTGGATTGAAGCCTAAACCAGCCTTTCCAAAAACACAACTTTGAGATGCCAAGACATTCTCAAAGTTTGATTTCCCTTTTGAAAGCTTGTCCACAGTTTCAACAAGATATTGAACCTTTTTCTCAAGATTTTCACAATTTTCACAAATGAGAGTATCACACTTACAAGAGGTGTTTTTGAAATGATTTTCCATCTTTTCAAAATCAATTTTTGCTTTTCTCAGATCCTCTTCAAGTGATTTAACTCTCTTTTCAAGCCCATTGTTAAGATCTCTCAATCGATTGTTTGAAAGCACCAATCAATTAGCTTCATCATGAGTTTCTTGAAAAGCTTCAAGCAATTCACAATAATTTTGTTCATTTAAGGAAGCACAAGAACTTACCTCACTTGAACTGCAAGCATCATCATCATCCTCAGCCACTAAACATATGTTGGCTTTTTCATCTTCACTTGATAAGGAACTTGATGAAGACACTTCATTTTCATCCCAAGCTATGTAGGCTCTTTTTGTCTTGCCTTTCTTCTCCTTATAGCTTATCTTTTTCTCCTTGCTCTTGTTGGGACAATCTGCCTTGATGTGACCTTGCTCACCACAACCAAAACAAGTATAGTTATTTGAATTTAAATCATTGGATTTCTTGTTTCCATACCTATCCTTGTTGTTGTCTTTGTTGCGGTTTCTCTTTAGGAATTTGTTGAATTTTCTTGACAGCAAACTCAGATTTTCCTCATCACTATCATCACTTGAATCTTGCTTTCCCTTGTGTTTGGATGCTTCCAAGGCTATGCTCCTTGTGTGCTTATCTTGATTCTCTTGAACATTGAGTCTATTCATCTCTAGCTCATGTTTCCCTAAGCTTTCCAAACAAAGAAGCAACACTTAAGGATGTTAGATCTTTAGATTCAGAAATTGCAGTTAGCTTTGGTTGCCATGCTCTATCAAGACATTTCAAGATCTTGATGTTTAGCTCTTCTTTGTCAAAAGTCTTGTCTAGGCTCATAAGGTGATTGATGATATGAGTAAACCTTTTCTGTACTTCAGCAATTATTTCACCTTTAAGCATTCTGAACATTTCATACTCTTGGATTAGAGCATGCTTTCTAGCTCTTTTAACTTCATTTGTTCCTTCATGAGTGACCTCCAAAGTATCCCACATTTCCTTTGATGATTTACATTGTGATACCCTGAAAAACTCATCAGAATTTAAAGCAGAGGTTATAATATTTTTGGCAATGCAATCAAATTTGGCCTTTTTGCTTTCTGCATCAGTCCATTGAGACCATGGCTTCTCAATGACAGAACCATCTTTTTCAAACTTTGGTATAAAAGGACCATTTTCAATTGCATCCCAAATTCCTTTGTCAAGAGATTCCATGAATATTTTCATTCTAACTTTCCAAAACTGGTAATTCAAGCCACAGAACAAGGGTGGTCTATTTATTGAAGCACCTTCCCCAAAAGGTAGTCATCAGCCATTTTAAAAGATTTTAGGATCAACTTGAATGACTTTCAAGAACCAAGCTCTTGATGCCAATTGTTAGGAAAGATGGCTTTAAACTAGAGGGGGGTGAATTGTTTAAAGAGGTTTTCGCAAACTTTTCCAAGCTAGAATGAATATCTTTCAGAAATCAAATGATTAAGCAATTCAGTTTGCCAAAACAGCAAGCAAAATAGCACTACCAGGAAAACAATCGGTTGTTTCTTCGAAACAATCGGTTGTTTATACCAGCAAACAACAAACAAACTGAAATTAAAGAGTTAGGGATAGAGAGATTGTACACAGATGTTTATACTGGTTCACTCCAACCCAGAGCTACATCCAGTCTTCTCAGAAACCCTGAGGAAATCCACTAAGCAATCAACACTAGATTACTTACACACAACCAAGAAAGTGACCTTGAACACCCTCAAGAAACACACTTTCCTTGGTCAGCACACCACACTAAGAAAGCTGATCTTGATCCCCTCAAGAACACACAGCTCTTCTTAGCAACAACACAAACGAATGTTCACAGAATTACAAAGATTACACTTGTTACAGAAGCAATCTGAAATCAGTACAAGAGAATCCTATCTTAGCACTTTGATCAACCAAAACTCTAAGCAATCTCCAACTCTTAGAAAAACTTTCTCAATTCACTTAGATTCTTTTTTTAAAACTCAAATCTGTTTTTCTGTATATATACAAAGAAGATGTTTGTAATCAAATCTTAACAAACTCTTAATTGCTTTAGAAAGATTGGTCAAAGCATTTAATGACTGGAGCGTATGAATTAAAAGCATTTAAAGCTCAGTCAAAGTCAAAACTGTTTTCTGTTATAAAAACATAACAAACAATCGATTGTTTCCTCGAATCAATCGGTTTTTTTGTTACTTAACCAATTTTCACACTTCAAAACAGTTTTCAAAACACCTAAGCTTAAACAATCGGTTGTTTCGATAAAACAATCGGTTGTTTTAACTCAGTTTGAAAAAAAAACACTTTACTTTGTTTGAAAGTTGAGATGCTTGAGCTTTAGATTTAATCAAAGGTTGAGAGTTACACAACTCAAACTACCCAGATCCTAACTAATCCAGCACAACAACAGCAAGCACAGCAAAAGCTTCATCATCCTCCAAAGGATTTGGATTCTTCAAAACCTTGAACACCACTTGGTTCAACAGCCACAACACTTTGTTTCTTGCTTTTCCAAGAGATCAAGTTATCACCAATGGAGACACAATAACCAGAAGTTGATCTTCTATCAGATGGAGATCCTGCCCAATCAGCATCTGAATAACAAACAACTTTAGTATGGTTATTATGACCATATAACAAACCTTTTCCAGGAGAACCTTTAATGTACTTCAGTATACGAATGACTGCATTCCAATGATCTTCACATGAAGAATTAAGAAATTGACTCACCACACTGACTGCAAAAGAAATATAAGGACGAGTAACAGTGAGATAGTTCAATTTTCCAACTAATCGTCTGTACTTCTCAGGATCTGAAAGAGGCTCCCCCTGATTGGGTAGAAGCTTGACATTGGGAGTATCAACAGATTTCGAATTCATCAACCCAATTTCCTCCAAAATATCTAATGCATATTTCCTTTGAGAGATAACAATACCATTATCAGATTGTGCTACCTCAATCCCCAAGAAATATCTGAGTTTGCCAAGATCTTTGGTGTGAAAGTGCTGACAAAGGTGTTGTTTTACTTGTGAGATGCCATGGTGATCACTGCCTGTAAGAACAATGTCATCAACATATACTACAAGATAAAATACACCCAGCACTCGAGTAACGATAAAAAACTGAATGATCTGCTTCACTACGAGTCATACCAAACTGTTGAACAACATTGCTAAATTTTCCAAACCATGCCCTAGGAGATTGCTGGAGGTCCTATAAGGATTTGCGAAGACGACATACCAATCCAGAAGACTCCCCCTGCGCAACAAAACCTGGAGGTTGCTCCATATAAATTTCTTCCTGCAAATCCCCATTAAGAAAGGCATTTTTGACATCCATTTGATAAAGAAGCCATTGTTGAAGAGCAGCCATAGCTATGAATAAGCGAATAGAAGCCATCTTTGCCACTGGAGAAAAAGTATCACCATAGTCTAAACCAAAAATTTGGGTATAACCCTTAGCCACAAGACGAGCTTTGAGACGATCAATAGTACCATCAGGACCAACTTTGATAGCAAAAATCCACCTGCAACCAACAAAAAATTTCCTAGATGGTAAAGGAACAAGTTCCCAAGTTCCATTATTGTGAAGCACATTCATTTCATCAAGCATGACCTGATGCCAACCAGGATGAGCTAAGGCATCACCTCCAGATTTTGGTATAGACACAGAAGAAATAGATGAAAGGAAAGTATAAAAGGGTTGAGATAGTTTATGGTAACTCAAAGCAATATAATGTGGAGACGGATTATGGGTAGAACGTATACCTTTTCGGATAGCAATAGAAAGATTAGGTTCAACTGTCGGAAGTTCAACTATCAAAGGTTCAACTGTCAGAGCCGGAGGGAGATGAGGTGTTGGCACTAGAAGAGAGTTATCTGATGGACGATGAGACGTTTGACGATGACTATACACCTGAAGAGTTGGTGGTGGTGGTGAATCTTTAGGTGCACTAGGTACAACAAGAGGGATATTAACTTGATTTGATGAAGACATAGAAGGAGAAGGACAAGACTTAAAGTAAAGGAAAGATTCACTGAAGGTGATATCTGCTGAAATAAAATAACAGTTTAGAGAAGGTGAGAAACATTTATACCCTTTTTGTGATCTAGTGAACCCTAAAATGACACATTTGTGTGATTTAGGAGATAATTTATCAAGACCAGGATTAAACTATGAACAAAGCACGTGGACCCAAAAACTTTGGGAGGTAAAGAGTGGAGGGGGTCATGTGGAAATAAAATAGAATGAGGAATTTTGTTATCTAAAACTGAAGATGGCATGCGATTAACGAGATAACATGCACTAAGAACAGCATCACCCCAAAAATGTTGAGGAACATCACCATGGATTAAAATAGTACGAGTTGTTTCAACAAGATGTCTATTCTTGCACTCAGCTACCCCATTTTGTTGAGGTGTATAAGCACATGAAGTTTGATGAAGAATACCATGAGAAGCCATAAAATTTTTAAAAGAATGAGAAAGATACTCACGTCCATTATCATTGCGCAAAACTCGAATGGAAATTCCAAATTGATTTTTAATTTCATTGTAAAATATTTGAAATATAGAAAACAACTCATAATGGTTTTTCGTTAAAAAGACCCAAGTACATCTTGAATAATCATCAATAAAAGTAACAAAATACTGAAATCCTAAATTAGTCTTAATACGACTTGGTCCCTAAATGTCAGAGTGAACTAATGCAAAAGGAGATGAAGCACGTTGTGAGACACTACTAGGAAAAGAACTACGAATGTGCTTCCCTAATTGACACAACTCACATGATAAATTAGACACATTAGACAAACTTGGAACAAGTTGCTGCATCTTGGCAAGACTAGGATGACCCAATCGAGCATGAATGAGAGATGGAGAATCCATCATCGCACCAACATGTGCAGAGATCTATAGGTGATAAAGTTCATGAGACTCACATCCGATGCCAATCATCTGTCCCAAACTACAGTCCTGTATAGAAACAGAATCTTTAGTAAAAGAAATAACACAATCAAGGGAACGAGTGAGACGACTAATGGATAATAAGTTAAATGGAAACCTAGGGACATAAAGAACATTATCAACAGATAAAGAAGAAAAAAGGTTAATAGTACCAACACCATGTGATGGTACCCTATATCCATTGACCATGGTAACTGAAGGTAAATAATGTTGAGTCAAAGCTTTGATGAATCCAGAATCCTGAAGATCTTGAGTTGCTAGAGTAGATGTCGTTGTTTAGAATAATTTTTTAGTGTGTTTTAGAATTTTTAAGTTCATTCTTAATCATAAACACAAGCTGAGCAATCTAGTTTTAAAAAAAAGACAAAATATGTTTTTGAAAACTATGATAAAACAACTGGTTATAATTTCGTTTTAACCGATTGTTCTAAACATAGAGTGTCTGAGGGTTTTTTCAAAAACTAGTTCATAACTGCTGTAACAAATTCAACTGGTTATCTCATTATTTTAGTCGGTTAAAATTTGAATTTTAAATTGTTTTTTGAAAATCAGTTATAGCCAATTATAGCTGGCTCTCTAACTGTCTTAGCTCATCCTTAATGAGCTCCCTCTGAATTCTTATAAATTGGGACCTTCTCCTCTCTCTGAAAACACGAAATACACACCAATCTTTTACAAAAAACTGAGAGAGAGAATTGAAAGTTTGTGCTGAGAAAGTTTTTCAAGAAAAAGGTTCAAGATTGCTCAAGTGGCTCTGTTTTGGTCAAGAAAGTACTTTTAGTTTTCCTAAATCAGGTGTACCTCTTCCTTAAATCTTTTCCTGTATTGGTGTATGTGTAATAGGGTGTGATAACAGTAAATCTGTGAAAGCAGAGGGCTGTTTAGTTGGGTTTATTTTGCAAAGGTTATGTGTGATAGATCTTGAGTGTAAAGATCTAATCTTTGTAACTATGAATTCTTGTAATCTGTTGTGTATTGCAAGTTAGTGGATTACCCAGTGTGGTTCTGGGAACTGGATGTAGCTCTGTAAAGAGTGAACTAGTATAATTGCCTTGTGTGAATCTCTCTTTCTCTCTTGTGCTTTCATCTGTTTGATATTCTGCCATAAATAATCGGTTTTCCTTAATATCAATCGGTTATATTGTTGTAGTGACTTGTTCTTAAAATTGTAACACATGATCAACCGATTAAATCGATAAATCAATCGGTTATATCTTTCATTATCAACTCTTCTTATCCTGGCTCTTCTTGTATATAAAAAAACAACCGATTATCTCAAAACTTTAATTGGTTATTTAGCTGGTGTATGCTTTGCTTGTTCATTTGTCTTGCTTCTTTAACTCTAACAACCGGTTAATTCGAAATTTTAACAGGTTAAAATTTTGTTACACAGTTTTGTATACCTTAATTCTCTTTAATTCTTTAAGCTTTCTTTTTGTGGTTTAGGGTTTAATGCGAAAATCTTGTTGAAATGCAAAAATCTTGTGAAAATAATTCACGCCCCCCCCCCCCCCCTCTTGTTTCACGCCATCAATTCTAACAAATAACTCGTAGTAGATAGGGAAGAGAAAAAAATATTTATTACCAGTAATGTAATTTGTGGCACCTGAATCTAGAACCCAAGGGCCAACGGAAGTAGAGTGAGTGAGGCCAACAAAAGATGTACCTGAATGTGCAACAGAAGTTGTGGAACTAGGGTTCTGACGATCCTCATACCATTTAAGAAATTCATTGAAAATAGGAGGTTGGCCTGGGGTATCAATTGAAGTATGGTCCACAGTAGAAGGTTGCACAAATTTAGGAGGACGACCATGTAAGGCATAACATCTGTCAATTTTGTGGTCAAGTTTGCCACAATAGTCACACTTGTGACGCCCTTTGCCCAGCTTGTGAGGACGAGTACGATCATTATGCTAAGAGACTAAAGCAGAAGAGTCATCTACATGAGACGTTAATTCAGTGGTGTGTTTACTTGGCACACACAGAAGTGTAGAACAAGTGGAAGTAAAATTGGGCACGATAGGGGATCCCAAAATTTGATCACGAACATGAGAATAATCATCAGGAAGACCATGTAAACCCAATAACATGAAGAACTTGGATCTTTGTTCTAGTTCTTGAGAAGGAGTGGGGGCAGGAGATAATAATTCATTAAAATCATGAAGAAGAGCATGAAGTTTACCTAGATATTCCGTCATTGTACCATTAAGACGTTTGGGAGCAACAATTGTGAGGAGATTTTGACATACACCATAAAGACGTTGAGTATCATTGGTGTATAATAATTTTGCATGTTCACAAACTTTTGAACATGTCTCATAGGTACGAAAAATTTATTTTAAAGATGAATGAATGGTAGATTTGATAACAATGCATAATTGAGCATCAATTTTCAACCAATGGAAAACCTCATTTTCAGCAACATTAGGACGGGTAAGATGATCAACATAACCTTGACTCTTAAGCCATAATTTAATATCTGTGGCCCACATATCATAATTGGTTCCATCCAATTTGTCAATGGAAAGATGAACATTGACATAATTAGTATAAATAGACGGATCCGGCATTATGATAGCGGAAGGAGTCACAGTGGCAGCGACATCGGAAGAAGCCATAGTGGCAGCAAAAGCAGAAGAAGCCATATAGGACAAAAAATTAAATCCCGTCACCAGTCAATTGGCGGCAGCTACTATTCCGGTGGCGGTTCCAACGAGATTCCGGCAGCGGCTCCAGCGAGATTCCGGCGGTGGCTCCGGCGAGGGTCCAGCAAGAGTCCGACAGCGACTCCGGCAAGGGTACGGCAACGACTCCGGTGAGGCGACAGCGGTGGCAGTTCTGGCAAGGCGGTGGGGCGGTGGCTGGAAAATTCCAGTGAAAAGTGGGTTCACCAATAAAAATTGAACCCTAACCAGGCTCTGATACCATATTAAAGGAAAAGAAAGAATAAGATAAATCCCTTGTGTCTATTGAACACATAAGGTTATGTTTATATAGGAAAAAAAAACATATGGGCTAAGCCCATTACATAAATATGAAATATCAAACAATAACTATAATATCTCATAACATCTAATAATATCTAACAGTAAACACAAGACATCTTGGAATTGAATGAAAGTCTCCTTTCTGATTTTGTAAGGAGCTTGAGTTTTCTCTTCTCTTGTTTTGGTTCTAATCTTAAGTGGTGAATCTCCTTGCACTTATCCTTTGATTTTTTGGATTAAAGGTGACATGTTCTTACTCCATTCTCTTGTCTCAATCCATTTTCTAATTCTTTTGCAAAATATTCTTGTTTTACATGTTGTTTTTCATGGGTTTTTGGTGGCATATGAATTTAAATCTCCATGGTTACATGCTTCCACAAATTTCTTCTTCTTCTCCAACACATTAACTTCTTAGATTGTAATTGAGAGTAAAATCCATTGTTTTATATAAGATTCATATGATTGAATGAAACTAGACTATAATTATAATCATTGCTTAAATCAACTTTTTAAATACATTTTGTTCTCATTTTAATCTTGACCGTATGTAGAGATTCTGGACCTTATTAATGATAACTTGGATGAAGAATTACAACGTGTTGAAGTTTGGAGAGTCTCGTTGAAGAAGGACTCGACGGTCTCCCAAGAGCGTTGAATGTTGCTTTGAAGGGAAAGATTTGAATTTGGTTATCCTTTATGAAAATGTTGAAGATTTCCCATAGAAGAATTATGTCATTTTGAATATTGGAAACCTTGGTTATGGAATGAATATACGCTCTCTTGTGTTTAAAACCATTAAACGGTCTTCTTGAAGTCTCTATTGATAGATGTTCCATTATGGGAAAGAAAAATAATTTGGTGATTCTATTACATTTTGAGGAATCAAGAATCGAAACATATTAAATCTTATGTAAAGAGATTCTTTCAGATTCTACAATCAAAACTCATGCAAAACGCGTAAAAAACAAAGCAAATATCCTTAGAAGATATTATTCACGTAAATCTCCTACAATATCTCTCACAACAACGTTAAGCTCAATTACAATCAATGCGCAAATCTTAATCAAGTTTGAAAACAATACATTTGAAAGAGAAGCCAAAATGAGATTTAAGGACCGATAAGGAAAGAAGATATTTACTTAAGAACAGATAAATGAAACATTTGATCATTGAAAACAATATCATGAGATAGATTCTGAATTCGATTTTGTGCAAAGAAAAAAATATTATAAAAGAAACTTCAGAGGAAGAGCAAAGGCAACAACTTCATAATCGAATAACGTTTTTATACTTAGATTTATTTTTCTTTTGTTTTCGTCTTCCTCATAGAAGGTTAAACCTTTTAGGTTTATTCCCTTGTAATTTCCCATTGAATTCAGAAGCTTTGTTCAATAAAATTTTGTTCTTCAATTTTTTGTAACAATTTGTTTTAATCCTATGATCTTTTTGAATTCAAGTTTCTATCAAATGAATTATTTTTTAACACTTATTGAGAATTCATTTCTTTTCTTTAATTAGAATTCTTAGTTAGTTCATTTAGTTTTGCTAAGTTTAAGAAAATGAAAGGTTAGAATTTATATGGTTAGTGCTTCTAACTTTCCAAACAAGGTCCTTACATGAAATATGAAGAGACGAAACCTTATTAGGTTGGTACACATGATTTTTCAATTGAGAGCCTTGTTTTTTAGAGTTAATAAGTGTCTTGAATTTTTATTATAAAGAAAACAAATTTTTTATATTTTATTGTACAAAAAATATTAAGAGAAATATTTTTTTTATATTTTCTTCTAATTTCTTGTGCATTCCTCTTGCAAATCTCTTTCCATAAAATTGTTGTGTTCTCTCTTAAATTTTTGTAGTAACTTCATCACTTTGTTACATAGGTTTTTCTTGAATTGGGATCACATCAAAGCTTAAAGAAAAGGAAGAGATGGATAATTTAAGGCAAGACTTGTAGTAAATAGGTATGCTCAAGAGTAAAAAATAGATTATAGAGAAGTATTTGCTCTTGTGGTTCGCATGGTGACTGTTCATTTGATAATTGCATTTGCAGCTAAAAAAAGTGGTTCATTCATCAATTAGATGTGAAATCTTCATTTTTACATGGAAAACTCATTGAACGTTTTTGTAGAACAACCTTGTGGTTATATTTAAAATGGGAAGGAACAAGAAGTTTACAAGTTAAAAGAAGGCACTTTATAAACTCAAACAAGCACCATGTGTCTAGTATTGTCTTATAGAATGATATTTCATATTATGTGCATACTCTCTTCATCAAAGCAAATAAGGGAGGCAACATGCTAATTGTAAGTCTGTATGTTGATGATAATTTTTTTATAAAAAATGATAAATTAATGTTTACAAAATTTAAAAGGTAAACATGACTTTGATACGAGAGATCTTATGAAAAATTTTCTTGGTTTGAAAATCATGAAGAAAATAGGTGAAATTTTTATTACTCAAGAAATATCATACAACGTGTTATTAGAATTTATAACAGATCAAAGCAACTTCAAGCTTTCCAAGGATGAAGGAATTAAAGTTGATAAGAAATATTGCAAATAAATTGTGGAATTTATCATGTTTCTAACAACTAGAACTATGGTGTTTGTAGTAAGTTTAGGTATTTGGAGAATCCCACTAAGCTTTATTTAAAACTAGCAAAAAGTTTGTTAAGATTTTTTAAAAGAACATCTGAGTATGGCATCTACTCTAAAAAGGGGAGGAAGTAAGGGATAGAGCTATTGTCAGTACATTATGTTGGCAATCTGCATTATAAAGAAAGCATATAATGGTCATCTAAAAATGAGCTTGTAATAAGTCTACCACCAGTGAGGCAAAATTTATTGTTTGAATAACTTCAACAATTTCCACGTCGCACTCATCTCCTACAAGATGAGTGTCTTCTCTAATACCATAGTGAGTGACAGCGTCCTCGGAGACCGGGAGCAACATCATATTTATTATTATAACCCCATGTTTTAAATTTTCAGATTCAGACCTCTCGTTTCGGCAAAAACGGTAGAGGATCCATTCCCAATCAAAACACCTTTATAGGTGAACTTATAAAGAAGCAATATCATTGAATGTTATAACGATAATTACAAACCAAAAATAAGCACTACTCTCTTCCAGCCCACTCTTGTGCAGAGAATGTATAGACATGGATTAAAATGTCAATCGAGGTAGAAAAGCGTCACAATCTTCCGCAAATTTTTTGCTTCTTGACAAGTTTCCATGAGCAACCTACTATCATGGAAAGCAAAGCAAATCACTTGCTGCACGTGCGAGATGATATCCATATTGCATAACCTGCGTGAGAAAAAATGGAAGGTAGAATAATGCACCAATTTTACAGCAATAATAAAATAGCTTTCTGAGAAAAAATAAATTAAAACAATTAGAAGTAGTTGGCCACATCGGCCATCAATACTAAACAGCTTATTCATCGAATTCACATTAGCCTACAAACTGAACTTGCACTAGAACTTGACCAAGGGCCATTTTAGATTAGCTAAGTATGGAGAACCTTGAAATTGAGATATGCATTAATTTTTAACTTGTTAAAAAGCACCTTTAAAATAACAATAGGTGTTACGAGAAAATTAGACGACATACTCAAAAGTTCAAGTTGCATAAATTATTTCACCTCTTTGTTTTATTTTATTTTTTTTCTCTAGTGGATGTTGTTAAACTTGCTTAAATTGGCTCAAAAAGTGACATTCTACATTCAGATAAAAAGCAAAAGTTTTTAAAACAACATTGGTATGGATTGTTTCCATTCAGATTTGACTGTATAAAGTAAAATGGTAAACTTGTTTTCACCATGGTTAGTTAAGAATTGGGAATACAACAACAGATAAACTTCTACTTTCTCACATTACACACTTGGTTAGGTTACAAGGGTTAAATTCTTTGTACAAAGGGTATTGTTACATTATAAATTCCTAAATTAGCACCAAAACCCATTTACAATGTAGCACCAATTTCAACATGCTATTTCCTAATTAGATGATTTCTTCTTGAATTTTTTTCCAGTAAAATGAATAATAAAGATATTTGCACAAACTTTAAACTCAAACCCATAAAAAGCCTTACAGAGAGCCATGTAAGGAAAGACTAATAACACGACCAAGGTGTCATTGATTGGCTTGTATGTAAGTCTATATGAGAGATTTGTAAATAGAAAGTCTGGGCACACCTATTACCCCAAAACGTAAGACAGGAAAAAGCTACTACAAACCTGCTGGCTTCAATTAGAGGAAGATGATCATTGTGGGGCTTTTCTATGACATTTTTCACCTGCATATTCAACGAAATCATTGAAATAATAATCAGTAACTAAAAACTGGACCAATCCGCCAGTCACATCAGAAAACCAGGGAACATTCTAATAGTGATATATTATATTTATTGTTTAATAGAAAGAAAAAGAAAGATGAAAGAAAAAAAGGAGAGGATAATGTATCTTTAAAAGCATGAAACACACTCAAAGGCAGACAAACGAAAAGTTCACAAAAAAAACACACAAAAAGGAACAAGAAGCAAACCGTTGTCAGGCCAAAAAGAATGTATCAGGGCTGCTCAATAGTCAATATCAATATCTAAGACATATCAAACATGACAACCCTTTTTTAACAAGCATTGGCTGAGCAACAAAGATAAATGCTAGGCACGAATAAAAATGAGGTATTATACTGAATTATAGCAAAATCAGAGAAGGTTACCTTACAATGCAACATATACGAGAAGAATAGTACAACAAATGGTGTAAAACTCCTTGCAAGATGGACATTAATAGAGACTATAGCAGCTATTTTGCTGAACCCAGTTTTCAACTGCCTCGCCAAATAACTTAATTACAGCCCCCATCCCTTATTTGGTTCCTCCCCACTGAAAATAGACCATTCTCCCTCGTCTCATTTTGCATGTCATAAAAACCTTTGAGAAAGCACAACAAATGCTAGTTGTTGTAGATGAAGAGCCCAAGGCCTTATACTTATAAACCTCACACTAGAATCAGAGACTTCTAATGTGGGACTCAAGTCCACCTTGCAATTGGATCCTAAGAACATGATTCTCATATCCCTCTTTTAATCCCATGTCCTCTCTTATCCATATGAATATAGTGGCATGATAGGTCTATCAACAAGCTAAAAATTTATACCCATTCAATATACTGGCATTAAATTCAATCCTTGAAGCAGGCAATTTTCCCCATTAAACATTCAAACCCTCGACTGTCACTTGACATGTTCAAAAACCCATCTTGATTTAAAATATTTAAAACAATCACCAGTAAAAAAATATCTTTATTTGAATACATGGGGTTCGCTTTGATAGTGGATAAGTATTTTGCAATATTAGAAAAATACCAAAATCGATTTCAGCAGGCATGGTAAAATAATTGAAGATAAGTTAATCAGGAATGCTTTTCAGGGAATATGGATATTTACAAAACAAAACCAGTGATATGAGGAAATAATATTAATTATTAACACATCTAATGATACACTATTTGTCGGCACAGAAACAAATGATAATATCAGTTTGAACCTGCAGTATTGGAGGTTGCCAAGAGGTTCTATACTTTCTGTTGAAAGAACATGGCTTTAGGTAAAACAGGAGGAAAAGGAGAAAATAGAGACTACATATCGTGGGAGAGATGCTGACTTCATATGATGTCAAGTATTAAAATGTAACAGTATGATTGTAAAACCCAAATCACAAACTCTTATTTGTACTAATTATATCATTGGTCACTCAGTGGAGAGGATATACCTTGGCACAACAAAAAGGCTGCCACTTGCTACCATATGATATCATAAAAACTATAACTACCAGAAAATAGCTAGCTCTCTAACGGAAAATGAAATCTGAGTAGTGCATGAAAAAAAACAGACATGCAATAAAGGATTCCTTTTACAACAAGGTAAGTAGATATCAGATAGAGAGACAGAACGGACATATGTTCAGTGAAAAAACCTACCACAATTAACAATAAGCAAAGCAAATGAAATAGCTTTTTTCTTTGAAAGCTATATAACACTTATATTCTAACCTTTAAAAAAGTATATAGAAAGTTCAAACTAAATCTTACTTTGGACAATAGCTCCTGACTCTCGGGAGGCTGTTTGCTTAAACTTTGTGGTAATATAACTGTAAGCAACTCTGGTTTCTCTGCCCTTAAAGCACCTCGGATAACAGCAGCATTAGTCCCAGATGCTCCAGATGTATATATATGATTTTTCTACAAACAGAAGGATATGGAATTGAGACACAACCATTGGAACTTTTAACAAAAAAGCATAACTAGTATTGAATAAAATTCTGTCCTACAAGCAAACATAAGATATTCTCGAGTAAAATAACAGCATCTTACAGTTATAACCATAGCATAACTAAGAATCTCAATTAGTTCCTGGTGCATGAATCCCATGTTCCGTGTTCCAAAAAAGCCAATAGCTCTAGGTCCTTGCTGTTGAATGGCCAATAACTCCTGTACAAAACAAGTCTTAGTTCAAAATAATGTACAACTTAATGTCGTCATGCAGACAACAGAGGTTGCAATAATTTAAGATTATGAACATTTGTAAGTTGTATTAAAATGAAATGTCAAAGTAAAAAGACAGAGCCAATAATATTCAAGTAATATGTGGTGTTAGGAAATAAACCTAGTTAAGACATTTCGATACTCTTGAGGAAAAATCCAGTGTAAAAGCATTTTATACCATCATAAAATAATGTATTACCAAATTACCAAAGAAGTTTTACTATTGCAACCATTACCTATAAGCTCTAGCTTTTCAACGATGTATCAACAAGAAATAAGATAATTAGGTTAAAGTCCTAAGACGAAAAAAGTGATCAAATTGACACAGACTTTTTACAATTATTAGTTCAGAGTCCATATAAGTTGTGCAGCAAAATGGTTACAAACCTGCAGATAATCAACATCAGGAACAGGGTTGAACTTTGTTACACGAATTGACCCAGATCCTTCAACAACTGTTTGGGCCTGAGTTGGAATTTGTGTTGCTACTTCTTCGTCGGAACCAAATAAGGCATACCCCTTCTCCAATTCAGAATTTGGGTTGTACGTATCTCGATCTCTATTCATATGTCCATAAAGCCACTATACGAGTACATAAAAACAGAGTCCCTGGTAGTAAAAATTAGTGAACAACAACTGCCCACAAGCCACAATGGCGACGATACAAGATCAAACTGACATGAGCAGAACAAAAGGAGAAAATAATAGCAATACTAACCTAATGACCACAAACTATTTCGCTACATGAAAACACAACTACACTAGAGTTCACAGGTGAATGTATTTTAGAAGGCAAGCACTAGATACAATGAATTATCAATGAATCGAACTAATGCATGAGATAATATTAGGTTTGAGTTATGGATTTCCAATAGGTGTATGTATTTTAGAAGGCGAGCACTAGATACAATGAATTATCAATGAATCAAACTAATGCATGAGATAATATTAGGTTTGAGTTGTGGATTTCCAATAAAATTAAAAATCAAAAAGTTTTGACGCGATAAAATAACAAGGTTGCATATATAGAATTTTGAGAGATGGAGCGAGAGAGATACCGTCCGTCTGGAGGGGAATGGTTTGGGTATGAGGTTCTTGCAGTTGGCGAAGCGTCTGTGGTGAAAGAGAGGGAGAGAGAGGGAGAAGGTGAAGAAGGCATTGATATTAGGGTTTGGTATGGTGTTGAAGGAACAAGAATGGGGAGAGAGATGAGAGGTGGTGACAATGGAGGAAGTAGGGCATAGGTTGAGAGTGAGAGTCACTGTTGCACTCATTCCTTCTTCCTAATCCTCCTAAACTACTATCTCTTCGCTTTTCCTTTTTCCTTTTCCTCGATTTCTTCCTCGCCTTTTCTATTCTATAAATGTTACCCTTTTCCTCTCAAAACTGCAAAGGCTCTGAACCTCCCAACTAACTACCTGGGACCCACTTCCTTTTCCACTTTGTTATCGAACAAATATAATTTAATTATTTTTCATTACAACCTAATATTAATATTCTTAGTTTTCATACTCACCTTAATATTAAATTAATTTATACCTATATAAAAATAGGATTTTTTTCATAATCGTTTTCTTTTACACATTTTCTTTTACATTTTATCCTCACATCAATATTTCATTTTATTATTTTAAAAATTATAATAAAAAAATTTTGTTATTTTTTTATTATTTTAGACATTCTTATCCTTTAATTGTTTTGGTATTCATTCTTATTTTTTTAATTTTATAATATGAAAACTTAATTTTCTTAACAACTTTCCACTTTTCTCTTTATCAAAAACTTTCCACTTTTTTCTTTATTAAAATTTTTTCACTTTTTTCTCTATAAAAAACTTTCCACTTTTATCTCT
Organism: Phaseolus lunatus; assembly: GCA_013389735.1. Taxonomy (NCBI): domain Eukaryota; kingdom Viridiplantae; phylum Streptophyta; class Magnoliopsida; order Fabales; family Fabaceae; genus Phaseolus; species Phaseolus lunatus. The sequence continues at coordinate 11,093,133 of CM023859.1, read as the reverse complement.
CAATTGCCCGTTTATAAATTTATTTTTTCATTTCCTTATATCAATATTTTATTTTATTATTTTAAAAATATATAATAAAAGGTTTTTGTCATTTTATTATTATCTTGGATCCTCTTTTTAGTATTCACTTATTTTTTTTAATTCTATAATATAAAACCCAAAAATAACTTTCTTAACAACTTTCCACTTTTCTCTCTATAAAAAAAACTTATCATTTTTCTCTTTCTCTCTCAATTGCTCATAAATTGATACACTATTGTAAACCTAACTACTTTTTCAAATGATTAAAAGTAAATGTTCTTTTTTTTTTTCTTATCAAGAGAACTAGAATGATTGTTTTATAAACAATAATCATTCACTACTTTTGTTTTTTGTCTTGAAAGATAATTTTTTTTAAGCCTTTAAAACTAAAAAGATATAAATATTTTATTAAGCTTATTTCATTAATCTAGAGAGGTAAAAAAAATCATAAAAGGAAACACAAAGTGAAAATGGAAACAAGAGTGTTTATGTATTTCCATGAACTCTTTTATGTAAAAGAAAGAGATAGTTACTAGATGATGATGCAATCATATATTTGTATTTGTTAACATTAATAGTGATACTAAAATATTCTTTCTCATTTGTATATTTAACTTATGAATTTAGTTTTAATAAATTTTATTAAATATATAATAGATACATATAACCTTTTTTATTTAATTTTTAATATTAAACATAATTATATATAAATAATAAAATAAAAATACAGATACACAAACGTAAGAGCATATATGTTCTCCTTGATAATAATAAAGAATAAATCAAAAACCTACATTTTTTCATCTATAAGATTCTAATATAATTTACTTCTTTATATTACCTTTTTAAATACTCACTCATAAAATTCACAATACGTTTTCAATATTAGATGCAAATATTTTAATATTCACACGAGTTATTTATTATTAGTTCTTTCTTTTAGATTTTTTAGAATTAGGTTACTGAATTAAAATTAATGATAAAAAATATTAACAATTAAATAATTATTTAAAATTAAATTATGTAAGTATATAAATTTATAGAATTAAATTTATTTACAAAATATTTAAATTTATATTTTATGGTGTAATTTTTTTTGAAAAAAAATATTTATTCTGATATTTTATGATGTAGTTTTATTTAAATTATATTTTAAGATAAGATATACTTTTCATTTGAATATATATTTTTGAAAATATTTTTTAAATAATCTTATTTAAAATCTTAAACAAAATAAAAAATAATAATCATAATAGGAATACTCATGCCATTATGACGTAGATCATGAATCTAAATTTCTTGATTGGAGGAGTAAGGATACTCTAAATGTTATTATAATAACTAGATGAGTCGTGAATCAGTTATTGAATAAAACCAAGAAAAAGTTACACTATAATTCACTTAAGTCTTCGTGCATGAGTTGGGAAGAAAACAAATATTCGGGATCCACAACGTTATATAATGCTTTTTATGAATTGGAAAAAGTGTCGTCTTTCTTTCGAATACTTTTTTATATCGCGGATGTAGGTTTTTTTCCTCAGAACGAGATCTATCCATAAAAGATACTTGATGTTTAGGTTAATATTTAACGAGATGTATTTATAAAAGATACTTCAATATTTAAGTTAATATTTAGGTTAATATTTAGTATATAACGGTTGATGATAATAAATGTTATTAAGTATGTATATTTATTTTGTTATGAAGTATTTATTTATATCATAGTGGATCTCTAATATTAAGTATGCATTAACACAAGTTATCGAAGTAATATTTATATTATTATAATTTTCTATATCATTGTTATGTTAATAATATCGTATAATAAGATATTTTTCCATTTTTTTAGAGAATGATTTCGACCTTATCAACAGTAGAATATTCAGTTACTCACAATTCATACAAATTTTTCCATCCTAATTAGTCACCAACCAAACAAATTATTTAATCCATCATATTCTTTATATATATATATATATATATATATATATATATATATATATATATATATATATATATATCCCTCACAACAAAGTGGTATTAGACATTTTTAACATTCTTTTATCTGATATGGATGTGCATTACATTTTTCTTGCAACAAGTTCACAAACATGTCTCCAGCCATCATCTTAAACTTTGTATTTTTCATCTTCTTAATAATCTATGCATTTCAATATAACTTCGTCTACTTTTATTTATGAATTGATTTTCGACAGTTTTTGTAACATTTAAAATATTTATTTTAACTCTAAAATATTACTTATATATTTTAAAAAATTATAAATTATATATATAATCAATACACTTAAAACATAAGATTTTAATTCCCGTAAATAAAGATACATGTATCAAAGAAGAAAGTGTTTAATAAAGCTATGTTTATGCGTCGACACAAAAGTGTCATGGTATTTCATTAAATTTCATTCATTGAAAAAAAGACACCGATTATAAAAAATTTACATTTTTTACCTTTATTTTAAAAACTTACTAAGTATATTGTATAACATATCTAATCAATTGAAATATAATTAATCATATTATATTCTATAAGGTAACAAATTATGTTATATTATCATTAAATATCATATTAAATTTCGTTCACTTCGACATCATAAGTAAATATTTTTAATAATAGCCTAAAAAAATATTATTTTTTCATCACAATGATTAATAACATCAAAGTTTTGAATCTCTCTTCAAAAGCTCTCATATAGAGATACTTTATGTTCCTACCGATTGACATGGTTGTCGGTAGACTTCTGTGGACGAACTCTGACTCTGTGTTTTCTTTGATGAAATTTGTACTTTCCTTCGTGGTTGGGTTGTTGTACCTATTAAGACAGAGGGCGCCTTAACGGCTGATCGTACTCCGACGATCAAGTCAGTACAGGGCTTATAATAAACAAGATTCAAGTAGTATCAAGTTTAGGACTTAGAGAAAGCGTCAGAAAAGCATACCGTAACCAGGGATCTTGAGTCCCTTTTATAGAGTGCCACTAGGCTACCTCTTGTTGTAACAACTTCCTTCACGAGAATCTTATCTCGAGTGAGTGCATATTCAATGGGAGAATATCTCACTTCAGTGTGTGTAATCTTAACTGCACAGCTGCGCAGAATCTTATCTCCTTGGAGTGTATCAAATCTTAACAGAATAACCACCTGGATACCAACTCGGGTACCGACTTCCGGGGTCAAGTCTGTTTTCAAGTACATTTACGTGCTTTTGTGCATCACAGTACCATGCATATGCCATTACATATCCCATATATAAATACTCTATCAAGCCCTAGCGCACTTGGGCTTAAGCTAATAGAATACATTTTACTCTTCCTGGACCCAAATGCACTATATGCACCCCTAGGCCCATTTAACATACTTTCACTAACCTACCAGGCCTTATATGTGAAAGATTATATCAATGCATGAATGAGAACTAATATGCACATACTTAAGCTCAGTTACGTACCTCTCGACCCAAAAGCGAGCTGACCTGCTTGTCACAAGTGTCGATTTCCGATGTTTGAGAACTGAGATCTACGCGCTCTGGTCCAGTACACTTTCTTCCAATAAATACTTAAGTGTGTGTCAAAGTTTGGAAGTGGACAAAGACTTTTGGGTTTTGTGAAAAGGAAGTTGAAGAACGAGTGTTAATCAAAGACTTATAAGTAAGGATTATAAGGAGAAAAAAAGAAAGCTTCAATGGGGGAAGGTTCATTACTAAAAAAACACATCTTAATTAATCTAATGGTCCATAATTATAATAGACTATGGACCACTTAACGTGGTTCACCATATATAATTGTGGTTGTCAGAGTTAAGATGCTAAATATAATAATTCACCTCATTATTAACTTGTCAAATCAAACAAATCAAGGAAAGTAAGTTAATCTAACCAATTTAACATACTTGACTGAAAACTACGTCTCACCATTTATAATCAAGTTGATATCCGAACAATATAAATAAGAAAATTGGCTTAGTATTTTGGTTATCCTAACAAAAATCGTACAATTTATTTGAGCACATTCATACTTTCTCCATATATTTCTATAGATATGAGAGAAATCCAAATTATTTATAAGTTGAAAATATTTCAGATTACATCATTCAAAAATTCATTATACGTGGTACAATTTACAATTCAAAAAGGTAGTTTGAATTGCACAATCCAAGATACATTTGTGGAATAAAAAATGTATAATGTATTAAACAATATGAAATGTATTTTCAGATTATATAGTATGAAATATGTTATGGATTGTGTAATTTGAAAAGACATTATGAATTGTACAACCTAAAATATGTTTTCGAATGTGTAATTGAGAAATGCATCTTATAATATTGTAATTCATAATTTATTTTTAAATCCATAAATATGTGTCAAATAATGTGATTCATATTCTATTCTGAAAATCTAAACACATGAACAATTTAAATTTATTAACACCTTTACATATGCATGAAGTAACTACGAGGATAAATGAAAAACTAACCCAAAAAGTATGATAAAGTATTTCAAAATGCTAACAAAAACACAATATACTTACAAAAATATATGTAGCATAATATTGTTATCATTCATCCTCTAAATGTTTAACATTATTAGATAGAATGTAATGTTGAAGAATAAGTCATTAAAATAAATATTGTACATTACTAACTGATAAAATCAAATACAATTAGACATTATATAATCAATTTTTTTTTCTTGTTATAGTATGTTTGTTATTATATATAATCTTCTATTTTATGTAAATATACACATCTTTATTTTTTTTTCTCTTTATATGATATCAAATTCATTAAAAATGTATTCTAGTCGAGATTTGGACCTATCGTGTCACTCATTATCGAGTTTCCCTCGACTTCTAGGTTTGATGTTTTCGACGAGAGAAAGTGTGTTAGAGACCTTGTATTAGTTAAAGTTAAAACCAATTTACAATATAAAAATGGGAGCAAATCATCACTTTAAATTTCTTTTGTAAGAATGAAATAGACTTAAATTTCACTATTTTAATCCTTGCAAATTATAGTGCTCATTCATGCATATATGAGAAAAGGATGTTATATAAATTCTAAATGTGTATATTGTTTATTTCATAAAGGGAATAAAAGTGGTGTTATCTCACATAGTTCTATTTATAACATAATTTTATCCAACTTGAATTTGTTGAATTAAATGTTTAAAGTTCACCCTATCTTCTTATAATTCTTTCCTTTTTTCCGTCACCTATGTTTACAATAATACAAATTTGTCATGACATACATAATTTAAATAAATTATTTTTTAACTTTTTTCAAATAATTACATTAAAGAACTTCACTCCACCAACACAATGCCCAATTGACATTTATGTGTTTTATTCTTGTTGTTGATAATTGATACATTTCCATTTGGAATATAAGTGGAAATATTCTGCACATTGTCAAAGTTTGGATTCCTTTTTAGACTGGCTTATATTTAATCTCAATGTCAAAGGTTAATAGCAACTTCTTATATTTAAATTTTACCTTTCATCGATTGAATAATAGCTACACAATCCCACTAAATAGAGTAATCACATTGTCTTTTAATTTTGAATTTCTTTTTGTACATAACAATTACAAACGAGTACTACTTTATTCTTTTTTTATATCATTCACCTTTTACATGAAAGGGTATTGATATATTGAGAGTATCTTCATTTCACATATCATAAAGTCAGTTATAAGATTAAGTTGTGAACTATATACAAATAGCAAAAGAGTTTTAAAAATAATACACTACAATGAACCCAAAAATTAAATTAAGACATCACAAAATTATTCTAATAATGAAGATACTCTAACACCCAAAAACTACTTTATAGATGTAATTTTTTAATTAAAAAAATGACTGTGATACTTTTTCTTCACTCATGACATAATAATCTCTATAAATCTAGTTAAGATGATTTTTTTAACATATCATTTTGATACCATCTTAATAAAGTAATTTAAACCCAAGTCATTCCCACAATCATATTTTGTTATATGACTGAGTAGAATCTCCAACACTTTTATTATTTATTATTTTATTTTATTTAATCTCACTCTTAACAAAATATTGAATAAGTCTTTAAATTTTTTAAATCACAATAATATAACCGATTTCTATTCAATTAATGGTAAGATTATTAACAAACAAATATTAACAACTTTAATTATATATATATATATATATATATATATTTAAAAACTAAGAAGATCAATTTTAGCATGCAAAGGAGTCAAATGGTTGCATTCTTAAAATTGAAAAACTTTAATGAACCTTAAAATAGCCACATTAAAATTAAGAAACTTAATTTAACATTTTATCCCAAATAGGCCAAATTAAGCAAAATAAATAAATAATATAAAAATAAAAATAATTAAATTTTTTTTATATTACATTTTCTTAGCTTGTATACCTATATTTAATAGTTCTATTATTTCGTATGTCCGTTAATTAATGTAACAGCCGTAAAATCCCATCCCCTCATTCTTTTTCTTTTTCTTTTTCCTTCACACCCCACTCTCTCTCTATATAATTCTTTCACTCTCTTTTTTCTTCATTTTCTCTCCCATGCCTCATCTATTTCAAAATATGATCACGTCATGTTGTAGATGAGAAATCAGGCTACATTTCTATCCGATCAGATTTTCAAATAGAATAAGTTCATTTTTACTCTAAAGTTCCCTTATTCTCTATTTTTCTCTATAATTTAGTCATCAATCTTAGTGGGGCCAGTTGAGAAAAGTGTTTCTCTCAACTTGATTAAGCTCATACTAAATTTTGGTAATGTTTGGATAACTTACTTTAGGTCCCTAAATTTTTTAGAGTGGTTTCCCTGTTTGAACTGGAATTTCCCCGAGATAAGAAATTACAGGTAAGGGAAGCTAACTTTAATTTTCAAAAACACCCTAGGCTAGAAGATTTGGATGTGGAGGGGACGTGGTCCCAATATTCAATTTCTCTTGTAGGGATGTTGTTTGATAAAATTGTTTGGTTTTATGTTATGTGAACATGTATAAATATTATATTTTGATAGTTTGAAAGTTAAATATTATTTTTGATGTTGGAAAAGTTCTTGAATGGTATGAATTTTTAAATCTTATGTGATTGAATGATGTATTATATATGAATGATGAAAATTGTATAATATTGATGTCATAAATTTGGGATAATGTATGAGTTGTTGTTTGATTGCATTAAGTATGAAAAGCCTATGTTTAACGGAGATCATCTGGCTTCATTGATGATCTAAGTCACGTAGACTAAGATATCAAGTGGTGAGAAGCTGAGAGGGAGTTCATACGCACCGGGTCCTGCTGTAGACACTCGGTATTGGATGTTTGAACTTACCCTGATCCTTTCTATTGGATTCACTGGTAATCTTTGGATCAGGTGTTAGTCTCTGGTAGAGGCATACTTAATGAGTCTTCCGGAAGATGATGGGATTGAAATAAAATCCAATAATTGTGACTAAAAATAGATCCATGTGTGGTCTATATGAACGATGAAATTGGTATTGAAATTTTATATGACAACATTTAAAGAAGTGTTTATCAATGATTAGTTTGATCAGTTCTTTTGTCTAAATTAAATATGCTATGGATTTTTTTTTCATTAGCTTACCCTTGCTTTTCTTGTTGTATTTGAACTGCAATGACTGTACTATGTACACGAGTAGATGATCATATAGGTATTGGAAGGTCTGGAAAACTTTAAGGTGTTATTTTGAAACTTATATTGTAAATATTTGTATCTCTATAAGCTCTGATCATGTATTAGGAATGTTTTGAAAAACTCTAAACTTGTATAGAAATATGTAGAAAGTGTATTGTAATAGTTAGATGTATTTTCTGGGATGTTACAATTAATACATAATATAATAAGTTATCGTGATAAATATCAAACTTAATGTGTTAGAATTACGAACACATAAAATAAAGTATGCCTTGGTTTTCAATTAGTTTGCATAAAACTATGTCCTAGCTCAACTTCTTATTAATTATATTTGTCAAATTCTTCCTGCACCTCTATTTACTATACCTTCATATAATTTTTAAATATTAAATATACCCTTATCATTATATGTTACAATTTTGTATTTTAGGTGAGTTATTCTTCAGTTTAGAGGTTGTGGTTTATTATTGTGGATGTTTGTAGCTGATTCATGGTGGTTGTGGTTGGAAGTGGTAATGGTGATGTGATTCATTATGGTGGATGTTTGTGGCTGATTCCCGGTGATTGTGGTTGGAGGTGGAGATAATGAGTTGTTGAGATAAGTTGTGTGTGTTTTCTTTATTGTTTTCGCTCACATTTTTTTTTTTCCATTTTGTTCTTCTATACTGGATTGAATAATCTAATGCACCTCTTTTTAGAAATGAATATCAAAATGGCCAATCCGGAACATCAAATCAGATCTAAGATTGTGTACTGGATTATATAATACGGTACACAATCCCAAATCCGATTTGAGGTTTTGGATTGGCCAATCCGATATTTATTTAAAAAAAAGTATTGCATTCCAGATCTTATCTAGTATGCACTTAAGAAAATGACTTCTTTTACAAAACCCAATTGTAGGATTTCGTGCAAATAGATATCCTCAAAATGTGGAGGGATGAGTATTTCTTATTTTAATGCCTTACCTGTCATTTCATCATTTGCTAATGCTTAAATTCTAATGTTGAGGTAATATATGGATATTTTAAGTATGCATCCATGTGAGTTGGTTGATGGTTTTGATATTGCAAAGAGAGCAACTATGCAATTCCTTGAAGGGTGCCACCATGGTGGAAAACAAGGGGTTGCGTTGGTTCAGAAAAAATATCAAGTGAAAGGGTGTAATGTGAGGGTAGGGATTTTAAATTTTTAAAAAATGGTATAAATGCATATTCACATTTATGTATGGAGGTGCAAGAGAACCAATGGAGGTGCAAGGAGAATTTGTCATTATGTTGTGGGTAAAAAGCATCTCGCAAGCCATTTCTTTTTGAACCTTATAGTTTCCACATGCAACCTTAAAGGGGTGGTTAAACGACTAACTATCTCTTTGTCGTATCACCCCTTACCATTATTGTCTTGCTTTTCTATGTGTTGTGTTGTAATGAACTCAAGAAAAAAAATATCTTGATTGTGTAATCTTAAAATCATTTTTTTACTTAGAAAAAAATTTCGAATTGTGTAATCCAAGAAAAACTCTCATATTATGTAATTTAGAAGACTCTTGAATTATACAATTCAAAAAATAACTTTTAGATAATAGAATTGAGAGTTCTTTTTTTTTTTTAAATTACTTTTGGATTGCAAAATTTAAAAGTAAAAAAATAAAAAACTTGTAATTGTACAATCTAAAAGTCGAAAATAACTTATGCAATCCATAAGTTTTTATCCATGCAAAAATTTAATTTTAAATTATGCAATTCGAAAGTAAAAAATGACTTCTAGATTGCATGATCCAAAAGTAAAACAAGTATCCAAATTTCACAATTTCAAAATAATTTTTTCATCAAAAATGACAAAATGAGAATTTTTATATTTATAAGAATGAAAAGGAAATTATAGGGTGCAAAAAGAATTTCCCCATGCAACATTTTGTACAAAGGCACTTCCAACCTAATTTGGGCTATTATTTATTTTCTTCCTCCACTCTCTTGGTTTCTTCATCCACCTTCATGAGATGTTGGAAAAGGCCTAAATTACCATACTTTAGATTTTTGAATGACAAAATTCATAACATGCTCCAAAGGATCTTAAAAATATATTTTAAATTGTACAATATAAAATACATTTCGAGAATGTTCACTCTAAAATACATTTTTTATGGACAGATCCGAATTTGGAAACCCATAATGTATTTATTAAGTGCGGTTTTATGTGCCCTCATTGATATTCCTACTATCTCTACCCTTAAAATTTGTGTTATAATATTACGACACTTAGCAAGATGGTATTTTTTATTTGTTATTTTATACCATCTCTGTTCCATTTTTATATTTGATTTGATGGTATTTTTATGAATAGTAAGATGGTGAGGACTAGAGGTGGAGGAACTTCTAATTCGGACCATTGTGACCAACTGCATCGGTGAGAAAAAGGCAAGGTGGTCCTAGTACTTTAGTTCCAAATGAGAACTTTGAAGATTACATTGAATAGGAAAAAGTTGAAATTGATGATGAAGGCTATCTAGGAGGGCCAATGGATAAGTCCTTACTCATTAATTATGAAGATCATGTAGCCATACAGTTATGGAATAGTTTTGTAAGTAATGAACATTAATTGAGTGTTTGTGGTATGCATGTATTTATTGATGATATATGTTGATTATTGTACGATCGTGGTGAGCTGAAGGTCGTTTCTCATGGGAGGAAGATAAATAAGTTAGGAGCACCTCATGAGCGCATACAGGCTGTTGTAGAAATGTCTAGCTTAGGTGGTATGCTTCATGCTAGTTATGAGAATTTAGACTGAGAATTGTTGTGTGCTTTTATAGAGAGATGGCATGCAGAGACAAACATCTTTCATTTACCTGTCGGGGAGATGACCATCACTCTTGATGATGTGTCAAATTTGTTGCATTTATCCATTGTTGGTCAATTTTACATGTAGCAGACGTTAGATGTAGATTCGACGAATGATTTATTGGTAGAATCCCTCCGTGTTGACTGTGGAGTTGCATCTGAAGAGACAAGACACCGTTGAAGAGCTCATGTGCGCCTGAGTTGGTTAAGAGATGTGCATGAGGTCACATGCTCAAAGAGGCAATGGACTGTAGCTGCCAGAGCTTACTTACTTCACCTTGTTGGTTGCACTATCTTCGTCGATAAGAGTGCTACATCAATTAATGTGTTTTATCTTGGGTTTTTTGTCAATTTGAGGTTGATGAGGGGATATTCTTGGGTGACAACTACATTAACTCATATGTTTGAGCAGTTAGGAGATTGTAGTTATGAAAAGGCTAGGCAACTAGCTAGTTATGCGACATTGTTGTAGGGGTGAATTTATGAGCACTTCACGTCTATAGGGATGAGACGTATGCAAGCCCAGTATTCTGAAGACCAACCTCGGTGTAGGATGTATGAACCAGGAAAAGTTACTTCAATTGTGGTTGTTCAATTGTAGCTAGATACATTGACACCAGGTTCCATTTGGTTTTCCCCATACGACAAGCACAAGGAAGAACGTCCATTTGAGTGGATTTCCTTATTCTCTGGTTATTTGAGGGTTGGAAATTGGACACAATTGCACATGCCAGAACGTGTTCTCCGTAAGTATGGATATGTGCAGATCATCCCTCGGCACCCATCTATAGTTAAAGATGGCGATCCCATTACAAATGAAATGGACCGATGATGGTTACATTTCAATGATTATGTCATACATGATATGCACGTAGCACCTTATCCTGGCGCTTGCGTTGAACAGTAAATGGAAGGGTTTCGATCTGTATCACATCCATATGTGATTAATATGGAGGAGGATGAGTGTCCTATACTGGTACCCTCAGAAGCACGTGCCCACGAAGCAATGGCAACTTCTCCTGAGGAGTAACATCCTGAACATCGTAAACATCCTGCGATGGTATGCTTGTAACATTATTAACGTATTTATTTGTGTTAATTTTTTTCTAATACTATCATATTCATGCTTATAGGGTATTTGTTGTAGAATTACATAGACATTGCAACCATTACTTAATCATGGTGATGTCGTGGAGGGCAGCCCTGTGTTGGAAGGAATACAAGCAGCCATCATGTTAGCACGAGGAGCGACTGATGATAGAGTTGTATATGTTAGGAGACATTCACGTAGGAATGATTGATAATGTATTAGGACTATTGATTATGTAATATTTTTATCTATGACGATGTATTTCGACCTTATTTATATTATTTAATGTGGATTTTACTTATGTTATTTAAATTGATTTGGGATTTTAAGTTATGAACACTTAAAAAAAAATGTCAATAATTGGCTTCCGCATTACCATATCCGAAAACATCCAAAAGGTGTTTCAGACGTACATATCCGTAAGCCTATTATCTATTCTGGATATTGCCATCCGTAGACACCTGATTGTGTTTTGGATATTCCCATCTGTAGGCACCTTAATGTGTTTTGGATATTGCTATCCGTAGGCACCTGATTGTGTTTTGGATATTCCCATTCGTAGGCACATTATGTGTTTTGGATTTTGCCATCCGTAGGCACCATTGTTTGTTTCAGATTTTGTCATCTGTAGGCACCATTGTGTGTTTTGGATGTTTTCATTCATAATTCTATAGGATAGTTCCGTAAGCGCGTATATATGCATTACAAATGTAGTCAATACATATATTAAAAGAGGTTAAACATCCTAAAACATAAACATTAAGTATCTATTACAAATGTTAAGATTAGAAATATCGTCTAATGGACATTATTTGTGTATAAACTTATATCCGACTAGTGTAGTATGTTGACCAAGATTGGGCCGTAAGATAATGATGTGATGCCCACAATATATTTGTAGGTGGAATTGGACAATCATCTTTCAACTTCACCTATAAAAGTAATAAATATAAGTTACATAACTTTTAAGTTAGCACTATGACTTACTTTTTTAATCGTTTAGGGTATACTTGGACAAAATGATTTTTGTGGACATGCCCAATGATTTGGTGTTGAGTGAAGTTACTTGGTGTTTTGGTTCTTAAAGGAAAAATAGTCAATGATTGTATCATGGACAATGAAACAAAAATGAAATTATACCGATTAGCAATAACGTATCCGATGTTTGGAATTGTCATCCACTTATCTATTCTTGCCTGCAAATACAAATAGGGAACAAAGTTAAATGAAGAAATGCAAAGTACAAATAAAAGGGTGTTAGTGGTTGGTACCATAGACATGTAGTCAACTAGAAGTGACTTCTTCAAGTATTCATATCATTCATCGCCACCAAACAGTTCAACATATTCTTGTTTCCATTCACTTAGTTCTTTTAACAAATTCATTCGAACAACAGTCCATGACTCCTCTCCCATGCCCAATTCGGCAGCGACAGCAAGGTACCCACAATGGCCATCAGCCTTAATGTCGACAACATCAAGAATGTATGGCTGATACCTTACAGGGAACTGATCAAGCAAAGGAATGGATTCTAGTGGTAGAATTTGTGGTAAGTATCCTTCAATAGATTTTTTACTCAAACATCTATCATGTTGTAAGTGTAAGAAATCCACATGTTCAAAATAAGAAGGGATTCGCTTAGTTGACCACATGAATTTGGTAGGACGAGCCATCTTTACAGCACCTTTTGTTTTGACCTTATCATGTGGTGCGTAAATAGATGTCTTCTTTGGAAAGACAATCTCTTGCAATTTAGTTTTAATGTTAACCTTACGTGCAACGTCCAAGTCTTTGAACCGCTTCGTGATCACCTCAAACTCTTTGTCAATTGACAACTCAGATGAAAATTGTTTAGTTGCAATATCTTCAAAGCTTAATCGAGTCCACATGACATGTACTGATTTAATTGGTATGCAACCCACACCAAACGAAGCTAATTGACACGCACCTGGAAGACCATGAGTACATGTAAGAGTACATCCACACCTTTTTTTTTATCAAACCCCACTAATTTAACCCTATCACGCTCTTTAGCAATAAGGTTCAAAAGCATATTTAGACACAAAATCTAACAATATTTTGTAAGCTGTAACATTAAACTGATGTCCAACCACATGCAGACTCTTTTGGAATGAAGCTTTGATTGCATTATGTTGTAAAATAATCATCTTATTGATCGAATCCCAGCAGAAACATAAATCCCCCATGGAAAGAATTCTCTTTAGGTTCCAATGTGCCGCCTCAACCCTGTTACTTGTTGTGTTTCCTAAGTCCATGCCTTCACAAATTTTTCTCTGTGTGGACGTAACCATGTAGCCATCACATAATCAACAAATATAGGCCATGGATGACAAACAACTTGAAGAGCATTGACACAATCTTCAAAGGCCCCAACAATATCACAATCCACAACAGATCCCTAAGCTTGCATTACTTGATCCCATGCCTCTCTTGGATGCACCAGCATTTAACGTTTTGCTTTCACATTTTTATCAATGTGAAATCAACAGAGCAAATTTTAAGCTTCAGGAAACACGATTCTGATTGCATTCATTAAGGTAATATCTCTATCACATACCACCACCCTAGGGTATGAATCAACTCTAAACCACAACCCTTTAAGTATGTCAAGAGCTTACAAAAAATTATTTTCCTTTTCTGCTACTAGTAAACAAAATGCAACAGAAAAAGTCAAACCAGTTGATATAATCCCAATAACCTCCAGTAACGACATCCTATACTTGTTCCTTTTGTACGTATTATCCATCAATATGACAATATTAAACAAGTTCACTAGCTTTACTGAATTTGGGGATGTCCAAAATATACCTTGCATAACATTCAACACCTCTTCACACCTACACCAATGAACATACATGTCTTGCTCCAGTAACAACATGAATTGTTGCATTTCTGATCTGTGACCTCGTTGTGATCTTCGGTGAACCGTCATTGCATTATAAACTTGCTTTATCGTCGTGACATTCTTCTCATTTCTCTCTTTCATGGTTAGTAAAATATTTCTTGGCTTCACTGAAGTTTTAGTCATATCCTCAACCATAACCTTTTCCTTTACACTTAACCTTCCAGCATACGGATGACCCACCATTGTCTCTGCCAAATCATGATTGTGAGAACCACAAATTAATTCAACAATCCACACTAGACCGGTTTGCCTCGCAATCTGAAAGGACACTCACACTTCCTACTTCCCGTTCGACTGATATCTACATCTGGTTTATACCGTCTATATTTACCTTCTCTCTCATAACCGAATAATACGTATGTCATCCTTCCTCATTGCCCCGTCCATGTATCCGACCTTAATATAACAATAACAAACCCGTAACTATAGCCAACACTTCTCGCCCACTCTAACTGCTCATCTCAATTACGAAATACCTACAATAACATATGTCAAATTTTAAAATCATTCATAAACAATAACATCCACACGCCTAACATTTACCTTACCTCATTTGTAGTAAATGCCTCACTACACTCATGTGCCCTATGTTCATTATCTAACGCGTTGACTGCTCCAGATCAACATCATCTAATCCATCCCACACATCAATCTCCTATGAAATTTCCATGTATGAGTTCGTTGTATCCATTGAAAATGTTGAAAAAGAATCACTTAGCTTCTGGATATATAAATCCACAAGTCATAAAATATCCTTTCGCATATAGAAATCCATAACACATAATTATTCTAGATATCTATATCTAGAATTCAAAATCTAATTCTGGATAATTTTATCCAGAACTCATTTTCCTGTTACGGACATGTGCATCCAGAACTCATATTTTTGTTACGGACATGTGCATTTGGAAGCTTCAACTGAAAATCTTAATTTCTTACGGATTTGTATATCCGAAGTGAACAACAATGAATTTTGGACAGGTGCATCCGTAGGCTAATATCCAGACTTCTGGATATCATTATCCGGAACCATTTTAGCTCAAACAAAATGCGTAAACCAGTGTAAATGTGTTCTTACCTCGCAACAATGTCAACCAAACCTAAGAGTGAAACGGTCCATTGCCACCACCACACTAAAAGTGCCTCCAACGAACACCAAAAAACACCAACTTTCTCTGCACATTACCCTACACCGTTTTTCAGAATAAAGAAGACAAGGGCAAAATGGAATTTTAAAACTTTTATTGGATGTCAGTCAAAATTAATGGAGTGCAAGAAGCAATTGCCAAATTTGTTTAACCAAAAAGAACTTACAAAGTAATATGGGCTTTAACCGAATGCATCACTAAGTTTTGGAGGGGATTTCTTACTGGACCCCATGATTTCTTTCTACACCCCATATTTCAAAAATTTCAAAATTATTCACGTTGTATGACTGACTATATTTGTTATTATACATTCCAAAATATAAATTTTATATTAAAGAATCACAAATTAATTTATATTCCAGATTACATATTTCAAAATATAAATTTTATATTTTAAATAATATAATCTATAATACAAAACATCACAAATCTTAACTTCTGAATTTTATAATAAAAAGTCGCCAACTTCACATTCTGAAATTAAAAAAAATTTAATAAACGCATGGAGGTGAAGGAAGAAACACATGGACGTGCAAGAAGAAATGCAAGGTGGTACAGGAAGAATTTCCCATTTCTGGATTGCCAACATCGGAAAATTATCTTTACAAATTTTGTACGATGAAAATTGTTACCAGAAGCTAATTGCAGTCCTGCTACACCCCTAAGAAATTAGCTGCCTTGGAGAAGTATCAAAATGTCAAATGGTTAATACCCTTTTGCAAAAAGTATGTGGACTATGGGGGGATGAAACTCTGACCCCCTGGACCTGGCCAAAGCCATGATACCCATTTTTTTATACATTGAAAACAGCTAACGTCACTTGAGCCTTAAAAGTCCCATCTCTTCTTAATCCGAAACATCAAAACAGAAGATTTGATGTCGTCTTGTGGCACCTGAAGCATGAATTGAACTTTCATCTGCATCGGAGCTGTTTTGGCCTTCCCACCTTCATCTCCAACCTGAATGAAGCTAATGAGGTTACTGATAGTAACAGATAATAAACTCAATACTTTTGGTGGAATCCACCATCATCCACAAATTCTCTGTATACACCTAACAGACTATTTTCTCACTACAGAAAAGCGGATTATAATCTAACAGTTTAGAGTTAAATTGAAGCAATCAAGAACTGGAATTCCAACAGAAGTCTTGGTACAAAGAAGATGATAGCAAAGTATTAAAAGGAATTTAGTTAAACATTCAAGAAAAGAAACAGGTAAACCAATAAACCATTTTCCTATATTGATCTACTATCTACCATGGTTCAAGAAGTTTAAGGAGTACATGTATGCATCCCTTATGCAGGAGGCAGTATTCTGTGGTCCCTGCATGTAAAACAACAATGCAGGTGCAATGTATTTTGAAAACTATCAACAATTATAGTCTGAAATGTAAGTGCTCAAGCTGAAAAGTCAGCTAATAATGTGATAGAAACTAGGTCAGAGTTCAACTAACAGAAAAGAGTACAAATGATCAGCAGGACTTTCAAGAGACCTGGACTATCCAACAACAATCTGAATTGTCACTCAAATTAAATCATAAGACAAATCCTTTTCAACCCTTTAACTTGTTTATAGGCAACATGTGCCGTTTTTTTAATTAGCTCAGTTCAAAACTTACTAAATCTCAAATTATTCTACTAATTAACCCTGGAGGTTACTTAACTTGATGATTTGCTCCATTGAAGGAAGGATCGGGGACAGTGTAAGAAACTGCCACTAGAAGTATATGCACTCCACTTATATTTTATTTATTTAATTATCATTTGACAGATTTATGTCTTGGATAAAATAAATATTGAGGACAAGAATATTGGTGTAAGTATGCATGTCATTGCCAAATTAAACATTAATATTTGAGAAATAAAACGACTCTGTTGTTACTAAAAACTAGGAATTATAATCACAACAAGGGGCATCAATGATATTGAATATAATTGCAAAATGAGGGACTTACCCAAAGAGATGCCCAGCCAAGGCGAACCTCTGAATCATAACCAGCTTTAAATTTGAAATCTTTACCATAGGTGCGCTTGTACACAGCACTCCAATAGTTGGAATCACAATTATACAAGTAGCTATACATTAAGCATTTAGAAAAAACCACATCAATAAATAGGCAAACTAATTCTGTTAATTAAAAAGTGCCATTGAAATACTAAAATGCATAAAATTTAGAGCAGGTAATCAACATCTGAATTAGTTAATCAAACAGGAATATAAAACAATAGCAGCTATGACAAAACAAAATGGGATTTTAGCATAACTTACAAGATTACAATTATAAATGCGAAAATTGATAAAGCTAAATAATAACTAAACATGGATGTTCAACCACATCACGTAGCAATAATATAGAATAAGCTTTTTTCCAACTGTACTACCATTGTACCCGTAAACTCTGGTTACAAACATAGACCACAATCTAATGCAGAGGGTTTAAATAAGAACAAGCTCACAGAGATTTTGATAGATACTGTCTGTTACTAAGAGAGGTGTGAGAATGAGAATGGGAAATAGGAGATCTTAATAACTATTACTTTTCCAAGTAGCCTAGTAAAAAATGCTATAAAAACTGTCGAACATGTGCTTCTTAATCTCATCCAGGATACTACTCAACATCCTCCCTAGTTCCTGCTAAATGGTGTTGACAAACACCTCTATTATTATAACATATTTATGATAGAACACACTCAAAAAAAAAGGGAGAGAGAGAACAAGAGCTATAGGTGCAGAACCGGAAATTTTATTTCACACATCCGCGTATTACATTACAGCATTACTATTTATAGTACTGTTACAAGTAGTAGGTTAACAACCCACTAGCCACCTAACTAACACAACATTATCTGAAATAGGAGAACTTAATAATTATTACTTTTCCAAGTAGCCTAGTAAAAAATGCTATACAAACTGTCGAACATGTGCTTCTTAATCTCATCCAGGATACTACTCAACATCCTCCCTAGTTCCAGATAAATGGTGTTGACAAACACCTCTATTATAACATATTCATTGATAGAACACACTCAAAAAAAAAAAAAAAGGGAGAGAGAGAACAAGAGCTATAGGTGCAGAATCGGAAATTTTATTTCACACATCTGCGTATCACATTACAGCATTACTATTTATAGTACTGTTACAAGTAGTAGGTTAACAACCCACTAGCCACCTAACTAACATAACATTATCTGAATTATTTAGAATACTCCCCCCCTAATTCACATTAGTAATAGATTGCACTCCTATCATCTATCAGATCATCAGTCACCTGTTCATTAGTATTGCAGTATATCAACTCTTGATTTCCTTTAGGAAGTGAATCTTGTCTCAACATGTTTGCTCCTTCCAAGAGTAACAAGATGTTCAACCAAGCTTATAGCTTGACTTATTGTCTATTAGCATCTTCTTAAGCTCTTCTCTAATCTTCATTTCTGACATCAAGTTCTCAAGTGACAAGATTTGACAAGCTCCCACTGAGGCTGCAATGTATTCAGCCTCACATAAAGACAATGCCAGCAGTGACTCCTTATAACACCAGTAAATAGGTTCTCCACAATTATAAACACTTACCCTGCAGTGCTTTTCTGTCACTTTTATCGTCACATTAATCTAAGTCACAGTAGCCAAATACTTCATCAAAAGTATTTATGTCATGTTTCGAAAACAACAACCCATAGTCCGAAAGTGCCTTTCACATATCTCAATATCCTTTTAGTAGCAACAAGCAAATTGGAATACAATTCCTAAAGCTTACAAAGATACTAACTATGCAGGGTAAATAGCTGATAGGAGATCCACTGATTGATGTTGTACCTTTCTTGGAGGAAACTAGTAACTTGTAGAAGTAAAACAAAAGCATAATATTGTAGCTCAATATAGTGCTGAAGCCGAGTTCCAATCTATGGTACAAGGAATTTGTGAAATGCTTTGATTGAAAATTAAATTATCTTAGAAAGCTTAAACATTAAATGGGATGGACCTATAAAGCTCTATTGTGATAATAAGTAATCAACATAGCTTAGAATCGTTTTCAGCATGATCAATAGAAACACACTGAAGTGATAGGCATTTTAATAAGGAAAAGTAAGTTAATTTGTACTCCGTATGTACCTTCACAAGGTCAATTTGTAGATATTCCCAAAGTATTGTGGAATACAGTTTTTTGAAAGGATTTTTAGATGGATCTTATGTTATTGTAAGGTTGCCAGACATAAGAAAAACAATTCTCTTATTCGACATTTAGATGATCCTACTGAAGATGATGCCAGGTATCATATCAAGTTTCAAAGATTTTATCTCGTGTTATACGTAGATAGGATAAACGGAACCCAATATTCAAGAATCTTCAATATGACAACAATTATAGCCCAATAATTAAGGCGCACTTTATGCAGTTACAATTAAAAAGCATAGTGTTTTCCAAACTCAGTTAAAAGCAACTTATCTATCATATACCGAGAAATTGGAGTGCAACAAAAACAGTGAATGTATAAATGAAAGGTTCTTAAGAGAGTGTTATAACCTTAATTTGTCAGAAGGACCAAACCGACGCTTAAAGGCAAAAGATAGGGCATTTGAAGGAAGTGAAAGTATTGGAAGAAATGACAGTTCGTCGTCCTGCATTATTTAAACATTCAATAGTAGGCACAAGGTAGTAGTATCTCACAACCAAATACAAATGATGGGAAAAATAACTGATACCTAAGGCAATAAACTTAAGATATAAACGAAGAAGAGCAACACTCTATAATAATTTACACTATTAATTGAAATTTATTACAAAATACAATGCGGGTCCCACTCAAGATTTCGTAGTTCTAAAAAATTCTAACCAGTACTTCCCCGTTGTCAGGATAAAAATGATGGGGTAGTAAGCAGTATCGTTCAGCAATCAATAATCCTAAAACCAGGAAAGTACCTTGTAGCTGTATCTCAATTTCACTTCTTCATCTTTGTACTGGGCAGAGCCGACTCCATTCAAAAATTGTCCTTTAAGAATCCCACTGACTGACAACAAACTCTTGACCTCCTCCTCTTCTTTCTCTTGCAGAGAAACTTCACCAAGGGGAAATCTGAAGGTTGCTTTTGGCTGCGGATAGAATTCAAACAAGAAAATGATGAAAAATACTAATAGTATTGTGTTTTTGCGTTTGTTTTTCAAAGATAATAAGATTCGTAATACAGACCAATCCAACAGAAGGAACTGGTGTTGATAGTTGAAGTGAATAGCCAGGATGGGCGACGTTTGCAAGCATGGTAACCTCTCCTTGTTGAGCCTAAGGAGAAGAAAGAAGAGAGAGGTGAGAATGTGAAGAATTAAAAGATAGGGTGATGCAGAGGTAGAAATAAGACCTTGACATCGTGAGCAGCTGTGAGGTGCAATCTGGGACCCACATCGATAGAAGTCTTAACGAGAGCATTATGGTCTTCGAGGTCGTAGTGGAGGCTGAGGTGCTTCGATACAAAGCTGATTTGGGGTTCGGCGATGTCGCCTTTACCGCTGTGGTTGAATTGAAATTTGAACTTGGCAAGGTTGTCCAACAACTTGCAAGAAATTTTATGGAAGAAGACTGCGCTTTCACTGTCGAACTCGGATGTAACTCTGAGGGCTGGCCTCCTCGGAAATGAGAAGAGGGGTGGCTTACAGTTGTGGGTTGATGTCACTGCCAGAGGCAGCTGTGACTGCGGCTCAACCGCCGCGGGTGCCGCCGCCGATGGGACCATCATGTAATTAGGGTTTCCAGCTGCCGGTTCCATCTCCACCCTCCGATTCTCTCTCGTTACCATCAACGCCACTACCCTTCTCCACCTCTACTTCTAGGGCCGCCACCCACCGCTAAATGCTAATGTTGTATTGAATTAAAAATCTATCCCCATCAGATTATTCCATGCTTGGTTTATTGAATTACTCTAATGAGTATTAATCAAAATTATTTTTTTTATAATTTTTATTTAATACATTTATTAAATAATTTCTAATGTTAAATCTTTTTTAATTTAATATAAAAAAAATAAATTAAAAAGTAATTCAATTATTTATTCTTATATATAAAATTGAAATATATAATAATAAATAAATCGAAATATAAAACAATGAATTAGAGTATGATGAATAATACCAAATGAAAATTAAAAAGATACAAACTTGATTAAAGTAGTTTATAATAAGTTAATAACTAACTTAATGATTTTTTTTATCGGCAAAAAATAAATTAATAAATGGAGGTATTTCAGAGATACTTCAACCCTTATACAAGATCATCTAAAGCCAAAAACAAAAATATAACAATAACCAAGCATATAAGACCTAACATTTTCTAACAAATTTCATACACATCAAAGGTTCAAAATGCCAATCAGAATACGAAAAACACACCCCGCTAACTTTGAAAGTTATCCATGACCAAACCTTCATTTGCACCATAGTAAAAATTTATATATGATATATCCTACTACTCCTAAAAATCTTCTTATTCCTGTGTTTCCACAGCTCATCTACCACCGCTACCCACACACAACTCCATATATGATTTACGTTTTTATTCATCCCACATACCTTAAAATTAGAGAAATGCTCCTTTGGCTCACGATGTTCCGTCGAAACCACCCCCAACCATTCTTTACACTTTGACCACACTAACCAGGCATCTCTGCAAGTACAAAAGAGATGAGATGTAGTTTCTTCTTCCTCCCCACACAGACCACATTGGCTGCTATCCATACCAATACCTCTTTTGACCAAATTCGCTTTTGACGCTATTTTGTCCTCCAGAACCCTCCAAGCACTGAAAAGGGCTGAGGGTTGGGCCTTTAGCTGTTGAAGCTAGAGGAAGCTTCTTCCCTACCAAGGCTTGATGTGTGTTTGATGAAGAAAATAGCTTGAGTGCTTTGAATATTGTAATAGGTTTTAGATAAGTTTGTATTTAGGCTTAGGTTGTTGTAAAGTTGCCTTTTGCTGCATAACCTGTTCCAGTTGCCTAAGCAAGCTTAGACCAAGCACATGGAGTGATTAAAAGTCTTTCAAAATGCTTTTTAAGGTTTTCTCAAAAACATCTGGATACTGGACAAAAATAAATTTGTTTCCTGGAAAATCAATAGATTTATTTTTGGTTCTGTTATTCTTAACTGTTTTCAACTGGTTTTTGAAAAGCGGTTAGAAACTGTTTTCTTTAAAAATTAGAAGGCTTCTCTCACACAAATATACAGAGCAATCACATTTTCAAGTGAGATCAATCAATTTCTGAGAGAGAAGAAGAATCAAAATACTTTTGTGAAAGGTTTTCAAGAGAATTTTCAAATGTGCTTGTTCTAAGAAAACCTTGTGCTTTGTGAAGGTGCTTGTGCAGTTTCTGCAGCAAATTGAACTACTGGTTTGAGTTCTTGCATCTTCTTTTCAAGTGTAATCTTTCCTTTCTCATTGTTTGTAAAGGTAGTTGTGTTAGTCACTCCTAGATAGGGTTTCTTGGAGTGCAAAGTGTGCTGAAATAGGTGTTTTTCAGTCTTGTATGTGGGGGTTATTGTAGGTTTCAAAAACTGCTGTATATGCTGTAATTGTTGCATGTGTTTTAGTGGATTCCACCTTGGTGTAAGGTGAACTGGATGTAGCTCTTGATGAGTGAACCAGTATAAAAACTTGTGTGCAATCTTCTTCCCTTCCCTGCATTTATTTCTGGAATTTGGATTAATAACTATCAAGAATTAAATCTGTTCATGTGAAATTGAATCTGTTAATTCTGAGTTTAATAAGAACTGTTCTATTCGTTGATTGAAGCTTTCTTGCAATCATTTGAATAAGTGTGTGTGTGAAACTTTATCTGGTCTATGGTCTAACTGGTTTATTTGTTAATTCTTGATAAAGCCCTAGTCCATTGGATCTATGTGGTTGAATGTTTTGTATTGGTTTCTTGACATAATCTGTGCTCTTAGAAAGCTGATATATCTCAATAAATTTTGTCCCATTTGCTCTTACAGTTTGAGATCTTTTTAAATCTGAATAAGACAAAACTGTGCCAAACTATTTTCTAAGTTTTTCATATTTTTTGTAAAGAAAGCAATCTATTCTTTTGAATCTAAATTTGTTAAATTTGGACCTGTTAATATTTGGTTCTGCTGTTCTTTCTGATTGATGTACTAAGGTGATTTGAAAAATAAATCTGTTTCGTTTAAAATCAATTTGTTCTTTTAACCTCTGTTACACTGAAGTCAGTTCCTGTTGAGAAAATTTTATAAGCTCAATTCACCCCTCCCCTCTTGATCTTAGACACTGCTTAACTCTAACATTAGCTTCCACAAACCCGCATACCAGTCTCCCACGTCCTCCTAACCTTCTTCCTTAAGAATTCTATATGCTGATTTGACAGTGAATTCTTTTGTCTCGTCAGCTTTCCAAACCCAGGTATCTTCTTTCTCGACATTGACTTTCACCTCTTCCAACTAATCCATCATCACTTGTTCCTAGGCACTTTCCCAATCAAACAAATTCCTTCTCCAATCTATCTTCCAGACCCACCCATTACTATCTTTCACCTCCCCTGCTTGCCAAAGGAAAGATTCCTTAGCTGCACAAATAGAGAACAACCTTAGAAATTGAGCCTCGAGACTTGTGTTACCCGTCCATTTGTCCTACCATAACATTATCTCCCTACCATTCCCAACCTCCCATGTACAGTTATCCTCAAAGCTGCCTCTCCACCCCTCAAGTGCCCACACCTCCTTCAAATCCCTCCACCATAAAGAATCTAAGCTACAATGCCTTTGATTCCTGAGGTCTCTCCATCCGCCATATTTTGATTCCAGCACCTCTTTCCACAGACCCTTCTTCTCGTAACCCAACCTCCATATCCACTTTCCTAGCAAAGCAAAGTTAAACCACCTGATCTCTAGCATTCCCAATCCTCCCTCTTCCTTCGGCTAACACACATCTTTCCACGAAGCCCACGCTACTTTCCTTCCCTCCGAGCCCTAACCCCACAAAAAGTTTCTCTATAACCTCACCACTTCCTTTGCCACCACAGCTGGAATTTTGCACAACGAAAAATAGAACAAAGGTAAAGAGGATAAAACTGATTTTATCAGATAGAGTCTTCCAGCCATGGAAATAAACTTGCCTTTCCATCTGCCTAATCTGTTCCTCATCCTATCCACCACCCCTTCCCAGAACTTGCTTCTTTTGTGACATCCCCCTACAAGCATGCCCAGGTATTTAAATGGAGTCTTCATTATCGAACAATTCATAATAGTCACACATCGTTGAACCATAAGTTGATCGCCTCCCACCATGCCAATACTGCTTTTCTCAAAATTAACTTTTAAACCGGAAGCAACTAACTTAATGATATTAAGTTGGGGTGAAAATTCTTAAGAAATCTTTTATTATATTGACAGATGTTCAATATTTTAATTGTATCATTATGAAATTTGAAAAAATTTGTAAATTTTTTCAAAATTTTTAGATATATTAAGAACTAATGAATCTTATTTCTTTTACAAAATAAACAATCTTGTATATTACAAAAACAAAGAAGAAGTTAGAAAGTACAACTTTTTCAAAAACATTAACAAGAACTAATGACCACATACAAATATATCCTTGTTATATTTCCCAAACATCATACTTTAACAAAAAAAAAAAATTTGTGTGAAATCATGCATATATCATTCACATATTGAACAACTAATGGTTATGGCAAACAAATAACTTCAAAACGTTTCAAACATAGATCCGACATCGAGGTGTCAAACCTTTCCGTCGATGTGAGCTCTTGGGGAAAATCAACCTATTATCCTTAGAGTAATTTTTATCCGTTGAGCGATGACCCTTCCTGATAGAGCCTAGCTTGAGTGCCTTCATCTGTGAGTTGGAAAATGCAATTGAAGGTAGCAGAAGCAATGGATTGAAGCGTGCAAGGAGCTCCTAGGAGCTGCGAATTCTTTGGAGGTGAAGTGTTAAGTGTGGAGAATGAGTGGTGAGGCCATCTTACTTGACTAGGTGGAGTTGAAGACTAAGGTGTCTATCCTAGAGGTAGGAGACAAGAGTGAGAATTGGCACAAATTTAGCAGCAATTTCACTCGTCATTAATCTTGAGAATTACATGAGCGAAACCCTCTTATTTATAGTGTTAGAGGGCTGAAAATTCAAATGAAAATGGAGGGAAAATTCAAATAAAATCCCCTTGGAAAGTGGCGCCTAAAGAGCACATGGGAGAGGTGTGACTAGTGTTGCACATTCACTCCTCTTCGTGGGCTTTACATAACCGGCCTAGATTAATTTAGGTGTTTTAGAAACCCTAATTTAATCTAGGTTGGTAATTAGATGCCAAATATTATCCTAAGAAAAATTACAAATAAATTTTCTATTCTAATTTTAACAAGAAATGTAAAATCTACTTCTACACTAAACTTATGGCATTTTTAACATATAGAGGAAAGTTTCTCTGCCATTAGTAGCAGTTTCCCAATCCTCTTGAATCCTTTTTGTCATAGCTCTTGTAGTTGGCCCAGATCTTCTATTTGTTGGGCTTGGACTTGGACTAGGCTTTGGACTTGAACTTGAGCTTGGGCTTGGGCCTCTTCCATCATTTCTGACCAAAGCTTTAGTTTATATTTTGATGACTTGGAGGTCTTCTTGGATATGATTGAACATTCCTTCACCCTAGAGTTATCCTTTTGATTAGGCCTATAAAAAGAAACAAAAGCCCAATTAGACCCATATTTGCAAACAAATCTATAGACAACCTTTAGGTCTTCATCCTCCTTATTATGTGGTTGTGTGTGGCTAGACAGTTTCCATCACTTCCACTCGGCACCGTCGGATCACTAAGTCTGACTTTCGTCCATGCTCAACGGGTGGGTCTTGCAATCAAGCTCCCTTCTGCCTTTGCACTCGAGGGCCAATCTCCGTCTGGCTCGAGGAAATCTTTGCACGCCTTCGTTACCTTTGGGGAGGCCTACACCCCATATAAACTGTCTACTTGAGACTATCCCCCGGCCCGTATGTCCTGACACAAGGTTAGAATTCTAGCTCTTCCAAAGTGGCATCTCATTATTGATGGCTCTGGCCCCCCAAAAGAAGTTCTTTTTTGCCCTCCACCTAAGCTGCGCAGGAAAGGCCCAAAGGAATCTCGTTCCTCTTCCTTAGGTTAGGCACGACTGGCTTCGAAGAAAAGAAAGCACCAAGCTTAGAACGACTCGCCTTAGTAGTCAAATGTTTGAATCCTTCATTGGCCTGTCTAGATGCAAAAGACTTCCAGCCCCCTTATTCCGCCAACAACTTCTCAAGGGATTCACTCAAAAAGAGTGGATTCTGGGTATCTGGGCTACACTAAACCTTTTTCTTTTCTTTTGCGGACCTCTAAGGAGGAAGGATTGGATGTTAAGACTGGATAAATATCTAAGAGCTTCTTCTTTGCATTTGCTTTCGCATTTTTCCCTTGCACATTTCGAAAGTCAGTGTCACAATCTCCTCTCCGGTGGCTCGTTACAAGTATTCCACTCGCGCCCTCTCTCTGCATGAATCCCATTCCACCTCCCTTGCAGAATCGAAAGAAGGATCACCCCTTTCTAAAGACTTGCAAGTGACATCCATCCCATTTTCCTAGCAGTGGATTCTCTAACTTTTGCAAGAGTAAGAGTGACACAAGTTGAAGGTTCCAGAACCAATGAAAGAGAAAAAACTAATTCTCAAAGGCTAGGAACTTCGGATATGAGATTGGACTAGACTAGGCTAAACTTTTGATAGTTCATGAAATCAAGTAGAACCACTTACTTACTAATTACTTTACTTAACACTAAACATCGTCACTCTCGAGCGAAGGTGGTATGAAATTTATGATACTTAAGACTTTAACTAAAAACTAAATGCGCGGGATACATATGATACCACACCTAAAGACTCTGGAACGCATTTATGCCGGATCTAATTGAACTTGCAGAGTAATACAAGTTTTTCAGAGAAAGGAAGAGATTCTTTGTGCCATGAAAACAGGCTTTCTCGTAGATAGGTTGTTAATTGACTCTCCCTTCCTTCAATCAATCCCTATAGAAAAGAGATAGAAAAATTAATTTAGACACTTCGCAAAGGAGGAAAGAAGCACCTATGCACATGGGCAATCTATGTAAAAGTAAAAGAAGAGAAGGAGCTCAAACACAGGAGAAAAGGTCATTTTCAAGAAAGAGAATCGTCTCTGAGCTTGTTTGTTCGGCTTGGATGTTAGTTCCCCTAGGGAAGATGAGCTTTGATTCTTTATTTAGCATTACATATTTACCTGCCTTTCATTCCGCTCCCTTTTGAATTATAAAAAAGGCCCAAAAGGTGTCAACATTCTGAAGTGGTAAGACTATGTTTTCCTTCATTAAACAAAAGATCTAATTTAGGTTTGGGCCAACTCAAGGCTTCCTCTTCTTAAAATCTTATTCTTTATAATCTTCAAAAAGTAAAAGGGGAAAGGCAAAGCTAGGTAGGTTCTAAAGCGAGAGGCACAAAGTTACTTAGGGTAATGAAATAAAGTATGATTAATCTCCCTGATTCCTTGGCTTAATATCATCAGTCATCACTAAGGTATGAAGTTACTATACTGATAGGGATACTGTAGCTATCCATTTTCTTATGAGGCGACTCTTCTTTCTATAAGAAATTCATACAGGTTCGTCTTACTGCAAAGGATTGTTTATGAAGTATGCTATTCTCGGTGATGACATTGTCATCGTGGATAGGCGCGTAGCAGAACTTTACGAGGAAGCCATGGAGGAGCTTCAGATGACCATATAAAAATAAATGTCTCTGATACAAATGCATCAAAATATGCATAGTTCTCCATGCATCCATAATAACTTCTTGCACAAAATCAACTAACATTTTACACTTTCTTTTAATATTTTTGTTAATGTGAAATTGACACAAAAGGCTGAAAGACAATGCTAATTACATTTATTAAAGTAATATCTCTTCCACTAATAATGACTTTGAGGGAATAAATCTCATCTCAAAAGCGACATTGTAAGTCTTTCTAGAATCAATGAATTTGTTTTCTTATTCAGTTGCTAACAAAAAAAAAAAGTCAATAGTATGCATGTCACACCAATAGAAAGACTTGACCTTGTTGAAATAAGAAACAAAACATAATAAAAAAAGAATGAAACAAGAAAAAAAAATGTAGTAGAAAAGAAAATACAACAAAATAATAAAAAAAAAATGGCATCATGCCTTCTTCTTGTCACCATATTCCCCTTCAAAATTTTCTTATCCTTAATGATCAAGGATTGGCTCTACTAATTCTAATAAACATTATATCATATTCTACAATATATAGAGTCCATAAAATACACACATCATATAAGCATATTTTTTTGTTAGGTATTAAATAATTTTTTTTCATTATCATGTTTCAATAACCTTGTTCTATTATCTATTGGCATCACTTAAGCATATTTTTCTTTTAGGTACTAGATAAAATATAGTATTTATTGGCATAACTTGAACAAATATTGACATAACCTAATTTGGTTGTATATAAGCATAATGTGAGTACACTAAAAAAAATCATTAAATAGAAATTTATTTTGGAGACTAAAATAATTAGTTACTATATTGACTAAATTATCATTTTATAAACTAAAAAAAAAATTATTGATATCTAAAGTACTTTCTATTATTAATACAAATCTATAAAGTAATTTTTAAATTGATATCTAACCATTAATTACCAATGTTTAAGTTACTAACGAATTTATATTCTAAATTAATCCTATTAGTACTTTATAGACTAATTCAGAATCTAAAATATTAGTAGTTAAAACCTAGGTAGATAATTTAAATACTAATTTAGAAATTATTTTTATAATTTTTTATTATTAATAGAAACCACTTTACATACCAATAATTTTTTAACCTCTAAAATAGTATCTAATTTAGTCAATGACTATTTTTTTTTATTAATTTGATTGTTATTTAATAATTTTCTTGATAAATTTATTTCGATATTAGATAAAGTATAATTTTTCTTTCTTTTATTTTTTATTTTCATGTTTGTATAACCTAATTCTACTATCTATCGGTATTACAGTTAATTTTTTTTAGGTATTAAATAAAAGTATTTGTTCTTTTGTTCTTTTTATTCACATGTTTCTATAATTTGATTCTATTACTTATAAGCATCATATTATATTTGGCTTATTCCTTATTTTATTTTTATTGACATCTTTCTATAATTAGATTCCATTACTTAATTGTAAGCATCATATGAACATTTAGGTAAACGTTTGTTATTGACACAATTTTATAATTTTAGATGATTCAATGAGGAGTCAAAGAATAAAGTTACTATATTTTTGTAGGTATTAGATAAAATATTTCCTTTATTCTTATTTTTATTATCATGTTTTTGCTATATAGTAGTTTTAAGTCCTTGTCTACACGGTAAGAAAACTTGTAAATACATTCTCTCAATTAAAAAGAGTTTGACCTTGTCATTTATTTAGTTATAACAAAAATATAGCATCAAAACAAAATTGCCTCTAAATCTTTAATATATTGTTTGAAATCAAGAAGATAAAAAAACTCTTCTAATGTATTGACGAGAAAACCAATTGTTTTCCAATGAATTACATCAATAAATGATCAAATTATCCATGATTGTGTAATAAAATCAAGTGCATAACATTATATATATATATATATATATATATATATATATATATATATAATATCTTAATTTTGGCAACCCTTATGAGCATTTAGTATAAATGCTAATTAACATTTTTTATAATTGATGGGAACAATTGTTTAAAAATATGCACTATAAAAGAAATATTACTATTTCATAAATTCATAATAGTGGAACAGATCAAGTAAGTTTTGTTTAACTGAGTCTTGAGATATTACTCTTTATCAAACGAATAAGATAGATTTTAAGGTATTGATTGAATAAGTCTTTCCTTTTAAATGACATGTTTTCCACTATTGATAACATTATTACCATTAAAAATTAAATTTTATGAAATAAGAAACCAAATCTTAAAAAAGAATGATTCAAATATTAAAATATAAAAGAAATATAGGAACTATAAGATGTTTTATTGATGAGGATAAATTAGTATTACTAAGGACTCATGATTTACCATTATTTGTACTTGGATTTAGTTGATAATGAAATCTTTATTGCCACCCAATAAAATTCATAAACATGATCACATATTTTCAATATTGGGCACTACTCTTTTATGTCTCCATAACATTTAAATGTGAAACAAAATCACTAATAATTAAAGGTAAAGAAGAGGCAACTATCCTTTCATATCTCATAAGGCATTTATGTTTATTCTTTAAATAAAAAAATACCTAAATAAATAAAATGCGCAGGCTAAACTCTAATTTCTAAAAATGTTTAATACAATGTTTAGTTGTCTCAAAATTGGATTAAATCTTTTCATTAATATGACTTACCATTCTTTCATGTTCCAAAAATATTTAAATGGATTAGTTATAAATAGATTTTTAACTTGTCACTCAGATGATAATATTTAACATAACACTAATAGTTATGTTATCATTAATCATCATAAGATAAATAAATACACATACATATATATAATATTCACATTAAACTTTAAAGCTTCTTGAAATAAAAATAAAACAACTGTTGAGATTTTTCTCGTCAAATATTATTTGTTCTTATGTAATACACGATCATAACATTTTGAAAACAACACACAAACATTCAAAATAGGATAAGATAGTACTTTAAAATCTCACATACATGCATATATCAAAATCATATACATGTATTTTCATAATTCATGCAATCTATTCATATCTCATCTATACATTCTCATGGACGCACACTCAATTTATTCATTAAACATATATCAATGCATCCACTCAAGTGAACAAGGTGAATCTAATGATCTACCAAAGACAATTCTTTTTCAAACCGCATACTAGATCATATGAATCTCCTTCGATTCTCGCCACTTGATAATTTTCTTTTATGTGAATCAAATACTTGTATAGTCATGATATCTCCTTCAAAATTCCAAATTTAAATATACAACCGAAATATCTCACTACAATATTCTCTCTTTGGAAATAACTATGTCTACAAGTAAGTATTCTTTATGCCTAATCTATAAAGTATAATATTTATTTATTTCATTTTTTTTAAAACACTTTAAGATGAGGAAAATTAAGGTTAATTATACTTTTGGATTGATATATCCTAACATTTTAAAACTTTTTTGGTAGGATTTAGTGAAGAAGAAAAGTTAGGAGAACAAAGGAGTATGGATGAAGTAAAGTTAATCAAGTCAACATAATTTCTTGCTTAGCCATAATGACTTTGTGCTTAGCCAAAATGACTCTTTGGTCAACCAACATTCTCCTTGCCTAGGCAAAACATGGACTAGAGAGTAACGTATTTTGATCATTAAGTCTCTCCCAATGAGAGTTACGCTTAGCCCAACAAGATTTGTAGGGAGAGATCACATTGGTTACAAACCTTGCCCTAAGCCAAGTTTTGGCTTAACGAATCACTTATTGAATGTTCTCCCACTAGCTTAAAATCTTATATATGAACGAAAGAGGAAGGAAACATAGCGAAAAGAAGGATAAGGCACTTATCCATTGGAGATTCCCTCCATGACTTCCAACTCCATTTGTTCATCATCTTTTTGTTAGATTCCATGATATCTGATCTCGCCGCAGACTCAAGCGTGGAGAGATTGCCTCGTCACTCCTTCGTTTGACTTTCTATCTGCTGCGCGCTCTGCAAGGAGGCTCCAGGAACCTTCACCGGAACTCCGAATGGTGCCTGCAAAACACACAGACGGCGCCTCTAGCGGCCGTTGTAGCTCCGACGCTCAAGTCAGGCAACGGGAACACCAAAAGGTCTCTCTTGTGTTTCTCTGTGTGAGACCGTGTGTGTGTGCCCTCAGTCCTCTTTGATTCGAAGACTGAGTGCTCCTGGATTTGTGTTGTGTCTGAGGTTAAGATTGCATACCTGGTTTTGGTGTTCTTCTTCCTCATATAAACCCTGCGTAGCCCCTACAGGCTACCTCTAGGTTCACTTAATTACCCTGCAGTGCCGTTTCCACTCCCCAGGGTGCTTTGCGTGCCAGCCTTCTTCACTTGAGTGCCAGGTCTGACAGGGGAGGCCGCGTGGGTACCTCTCGACCCCTCGACTTCTGTGCCTACCTGCCTTACCTATTCTCTGGGAACATCTTCACCATCCACGTGGCAGACATGCAACCCCACTGGGAGACTCTAACTTTGATGGGTTCTCGTCCAGCAGGATTCTGCACTTAACTGCGTCTTCTCATCTTCATGCGTGGTCGTTTCTCGACTAAGGCCATTCACTGTCTCTGGACGCTTTGCTGATCATCGATTGTGTTGTTCACATCGCACGGCCGATGTCACCTCAACACACACCGATGACCGAGGTGATTCTTCACATCCTCGTGCTGCTTATGGAATCAGGCGAGGTCCTTGAGCAACGTTCTCGCTGGGAGCCTGGGTCCCAGTTTAACACGTGTTGACAAGGAAACCCCCGACGACTGATCATTCTCCATGCACCGATGACTGATCACAATGCATGTACCGATGACAGATCACTCTGAAAGCACCGATGACTGATCATAATGCATGTACCGATGACAGATTACTCTGAACGCACCGATGACTGATCGGTGCTTCGTCCCTTCTCGCGCTCTTCTTCCAGGCGCTCAAGTAGGAACTGATCTGCTGGTGGCGGTCACTTGGCAGCTGACCACTGATCGCCGTTTTTGAACGATCTCCACCCTGGTTTATCTGCTTTCATGTGCCACGCGTCACTCTGTGATTGGCCCACGTGGTTATCTGCTTCTGACGTCATCGCCTACCGATGACCGACCGGATCAATATCCAACACCTTAAGTAGTTAAATCCTCTTTTGTTGGGTTAAATGTAATTATCAAACTCTCTTGTATATTTTAATTATATTTATATACAATTCTATATTACTCTAATCCATTAATGTTTAATCTTTATGCCTGCCATTTATTGTGGCTTGATCAACCATAAATTAGTTGAAATTTTAATAGGTTAGAAAACCCTTATGAGTTATTGACCTAAAATAAGACAATCAATGAATCATTTGTTGGGAATGGAGAATGACTGATTGATCATTTTTAAATCCTTAAATTTATGCAAGTTTATTTTATTAAGTTGAAAATGAATTATAATTCAATAGGGTATACTTAGAGTTTGCTCTGAGAGATTCAAGTATAACTTTTCATGATAAGGATTGATGGTAATGAAAAAGAGAAAAATATTTATTTTTGTGCTTAATAAAACAAGAGAGTGAGGTGATGAAGTCTATTTTACATATTTATATCCAACTAGCTTTCGTATTTAAAAAATAATAAAAATATTGTAGTGTTTAGTTTTAGTTTTTTTGTTATTTAATTTCGTTTCATGCTTTACTTGTTATTTTGAGCTTAGTATTAAAGTTAGTGTAATTCCTAGTATTACACCAAGTTCCTATGGATTTGACACTTTTACTTTTTAAACTGCTAACAATGGTGCCTTGACAGAAAGTCAAAATACACCACATGTCATATCACAACATAAATTTCATATATTCTTATTCATATACATTCCAAATCAATTTAAATACTAATAAATTTCAATTTCATCATATTATAATAATATTCAATTATAATATGGTGATAAATTATAACAATTTAGTGAAAGATAAAATATTTTAGCATTTAGAAATATTTAAAAATGTTTTTTTAAAGTCCAGAAAACATTGTCTCGTCCAACCACCCTTATGATCACTCAGAGAAAGGTCTACTAGCCAAACTAATTTTTAGTCACTTGGTGAACAAAGCTCTCAGGTTTTCACTGAATTAAATTATGCCAACAAACAAATTATCACTCAACGACTAAACCTCTCAGGTTTTCACTGAATTAAATTATGCCAATGAACAAATTGTCACTTAACAACTAAACCTCTTAGGTTTTCAAATAAATGAATTTCGCCTAACGAACAAAATGGTTATCCAACTAGTAATCCTCTCCAGTTTTCAAATAAATAAATTTCGTGCAATGAACATAGTGGTCGCCCAGTGAAGAAAATAGTTATACAAAATTACATAGATTGTGCCAAATTAATCCAAAAAGTGTTTCATTTCCTTTTCCATACATATAATTGAGTAATTCATTTTTAAATAAGACCATCTTGAATCAATTTGACCTACTCGCAACATTGTATATTTAACTACTAAAACATGTAACATATCTCATCTAACTCAATTCAACTTAAAAGAGTATGATTCAAAACATCTTAGGAGTGCATGTTTCTAATCAAGCATTATTATAAAAAATAATAATCCCCAGTTTTATCTCTTTACCAAGATGTTATGTCATATATTACAACCCATTTAGAGTTCCACACACACAAAATGTACAAGTTCACCATTTTCATCACTTTCAATAATTGAATATCTCATTCATATAACACATTTCTAGCTAGTAATGTATATCAAGAACATCAACTATATTCCAAACCTAGAATCATTATCATAAATTTCTAAAAAAGAAAACATCATCACATATACTATCCATATCAAAACTTAAAACACTTTAAATATTATCCAACAAAACACATTTGCTGCATGAAAACTCAAAACATTGTGACCAAGTCACATCCATATTCTAGATTATTTATCCTAAGGTGCTATGAAATTATAACTAACTTCCATGAGCTTTACAACTTTGCTTAACTAAGCATAAGCTCCCAACTTCACTACTCTTACAAGAAGGTTAAACTTCTACATAAAGTATTTCGATGAAAAATCTAAACATATCATCATGCCCCTAAATTAGGAAAGATTCATCTTTGCCCCCATAAACCTCACATACTTAACCCTAGGCATGCCACCTTTCCCATAGTGCCAATTCAAGAAAAAGAAAGAAAAGAAAAACTTTCTAAAAATGGCTTTTGATTGAACAAAAGTGTTCTACTCTCAATTAGGATCTCTAAGGTGGACTCAAATCTATGAAAGGATGAACAGCTATTTTAGAAATTTAAAAAGAAGATAGAAGGAATGTTTTTTAGAGATGATGATTTTTGTGAAATAAAGTTTGAATTGTTAACCTTTTCTAATTATAAGTTTAACTTAATAATAAAATATTCATACTTCATCTCATTTAAATCACTTATACTCTTAGAAAAATTAACTTGGTCCTTGCATTCAATAATATAAAGTCTAACTTGTTGGTAAAGAATATAGTAAAAAAGATGGGATTGATTATAGAGAAACATGTTCTTATGTCTAAAAAAAGAATTTTTTGTATTATTAAGGCACCAAATGTTCATTATGATTTAAAGTTACACTACATTAATGTATAAGCAACTTTTTAAATGGAAATCTTGAAAGGAGGAAGATTATATACATCAACATAAATGTTTTCTATTTGAAAGAAATAGGCATATGGTATGTAAAGTGAAAAAAATAATATATGGACTCGAACAAGTATAAGACAATGGTATATTAAGCTCAATGATATGATAACATTTTTTGTTTTGTTTTGAAGGAAATCTAGTTGATAGATGCATATATATAGAAAAGTGAGTGAAAGTAAGTTTATATGTATTGTTGATATTTTGTTCACAAACTAATAATGTAATGTTGTATCAGTCTAAAGAATATTTCTCTAAAAATATTGAAATGAAAGATTTGAAATTGAAATATTTTATGATAAAGAATTATTGGTAAGTTTAGAGAGATTTAATATGAAAAATTGTTCTACCTAATTTCTACCAATTCAAAATGGAGACAAATTCAAAATTATCCAAAGAATGACATAGAAAGAAAGAAAATGGAATCAATAACAAATTCAATTGTTTATTATCAAAAGAATGACATAGAAAGAAAACAAATGGAATCAATTTCATATGGTTAGTCTACTGTAAGGGCACAATTTTATGAAAGCAAATAATAGTTGTGCAAATATTGGAAGAAATTTGGAATTAATAATTGGAAAACTGTTAAGAAAGTTTTAAAATAACTAAAAGGAATTAAGGAGTATATGCTTATTAACTTAGCAAGTTTTGAAGTTACAATTTAAGTATTATGTATGTGAAATTTTGTTTTAGAACTTAGTAATTGACTCCATAACTAAAGTAGTGAACAAATTTTATGGACTATTGTTTCCTACACCATATAACTACACTCAATTTAGACGACTCAATTTAGACGAAAATACCCAGGGATACATATAAAAATATATTTTCAACTTTCTTTTGGGAATATGTTTCTGAATTTTTTTCCATAATCAATTTTTTGTATTATAGATTTTTTTATTCAGAATAGAATTTTGATTTTTATTTATGAAACACAATAATATCTTTCAAATCTACTTTTTTAGAATATATTATTTTTAATTTTGAATTTTTTCATTTCCCAACAAAAAGACATTTTTGGAAATTTAAAACGATATAAAGTGCAGGTTAAAAACAATTGGGTGTGGGAAGAATTTGTCAATTTTATGATTGTTGATATGTTAACCACATGTTACAACCAAAGACATTTAATGAATATAAAATGGATCATAGTTATCTTTTTAAATAATGTATTTAGCTCTTTAAAATTATGTGTTTGTAAACCTAAATAATTACTTTTAGTTATATGCATATAATTGCACTTATGAATATACTATTAATGACGTAGAAATATTTATAATAACATAATCAAATTTATGTAGTATTTAAATACTCTGTATAATAAGATACTAGTGTTTATAGTATACGAAAGGAAGTTTGTTTGAATATAATAACTCCGTTGTTCATGCATGTCAAGATATATTCTTTCTAATTATGTATATTAAAATAAAAGAAAATGGAAAAACACCAATTAACGTTATCAGAAAGGCTACAGCTTCTTTATCAAATTCAAGTAAATGAGAATTACAATTTTCAATATCTTAACATAAATAAAAGTTTACTTAAAAGTTTTTATATAATCATTTAAAATTTACATACAAACTACCCATAGAAAATAGAACAACCTTTTTTTACCTTTACTTCAACATCCTCCTACCAGTACTTCATATTTGATTTTTGACTTTCTTTGCATCCTTTTAGACAAAAATTATGACAACAAAAAATATGCACATTTAAGATCCTGAGCTATAAAGAGGGAAACTACATTTAAAGCTAACTCCCAGATAAAAATTATCAATGGTGGCATTCATTACATAATAAAGAAGGGTGTGAAAAGGAAATGAAGAATACATTGCATTGACAACCGAAAATATCTAAGCAATGCGGGTGGGATGGAGCAAAAAGTGAGGAAGATGCTGTTCCAAAACGACTACTAGCTCTCCACTATGGCTCACTTCATCCAAGACCCTGTTCCCAAGCCTTCTGGCGGCTTCAACCAGTTGTCCCCTAAGCCGTTGTGAATACAAGCAGCCACCTGCCTTGACACACTCTCTATAAAGCGGGAGGTAAGCAATTGCCACCGTCAGGGGGGCAGGAAGATCTCTCAAGCAAATAGGAGACTCGCCCCATTTAATGATTCTCACAAGGTTCATGTGATGCTCCTGCCCTAACCTTAATCCCTCCTTATAAGCTCCTTCTGACCAATGCTCCTTAAGAAATGTCTTCAGCTCAGGTGCAACAGCCTCATCCTCTGATTTAGCAATAATATCTGCAACGGCATAAGTAGCTGCAGGATCACCTAAGAAGTCTGATTGAAGGAGAAATGCTACACCATCAAGAGATCCACCACTCCTCTCACCAGCAGCCTTTAGAATTTCAACACTAAGTGCTGCAAGAACCTGCTGAGGTACGTGCGGCAGAAGATAAGCTGCAATGTGAACTTGGCAGCTAGAAGTGGCTGCTGTAAGGGCAAGACAGAGTTCCATGTCTCGGCAACCCCTCTGCACAAACCACTCAACAACCTGCATGCAACCCCTCTCAGCAGCTCTCATCAAAGGGCCCAGAAAGGCTATAGCATTTCCCTCTTCCACCAAGCACTCCATAGTTCCTATCTTGCCATAATGGGAGGCAAAACCCAATGCCAAGTCAACATCAACATCCAAGCTGTTTCTTTGAGCAATCTGCATAGTTTGATTTCCAGCATGACACACAAACATAAACCAACAAATTTCAGCAGACTATAATATAAAAAACAGCATTTCACTACGACACACATTCACACACACAAGAGGAAATGGTAACAACAAAACCTCTCGCCCCCAAATTCTTCCTATATATGCTATTTAGATGCTACCAAATTATAAAATAACACCAATGTTAAAACCAACATCGTATCTGCATGATCCTTTGATATGACACTAAATGGACCGAAATTATACGTATGCCTTCAGCCACCTGCTTCTAACTATCATAACAAAAGTTGGACAACACCCACTAAACGAGCTGGAGAAGCATTAATTCATAGATCGAGAAAGAAAAAGATGCCAGACGTATCACCTGCAATAGTATGCGCACAAGTTCTGTACTACCAAAACGTGAAGCCTCCAAGAAACACTGATTGACATTGTCTGCACCACCCTCCACTAGCATGCCCAGAAGCCCTTGGATCACTGTAGCTGACAAGCCAAATGCCCAACCTGGATCGAATGAGCTTGAGAAAAGAGTAAGAGGAAAACAAGCCGCATCAAAGGCCTCACTGAAGTCCTTCCCAGTAAGGCGGTTTCCAGCAAGATCAAGGAATGTCTTAAAGGCAGATAACCGAAGCTGGATTTCAACAGCTGAGCTGTGTATCACATTTTCCCTATCATCCTGCAGTCGTGAATGGATGCCTATACATTTCAAAGCCCATTCAGTAAACTTTTGAACCTTAGCGCCAGCTTCTGCCTTCAGTACTTCATCTCCATTACATTCCTGGAGACGCTCATGCAACCTAGCAAAAAGCAGAGTTCATGCAGGAACTTCAAATACCATTAATTTTAAACCAATATTTAGGATTTTACATTTTGCGCTAAAAAGATGCATTCTCTCTACACCACCACCCTTCTCCCAACAAAAAATAACACTCTTCCAGATCAACTACTTCATTGGTGATTGAAATTTCCCTTTACACAAAAAATAATTAAAAAAATACAACAGATCTGGGCAAGTCATACCTTTGGGCCATTACGGTAACTGTCTCAGCCAGACTCATTGTTCTACTCTGGCAAGCAGAGACACATGAAGCAAGGAATGAAGTCCTTAGAGCAGCTCTTGTGAAGTCGTAAGCACCATTAGCAATGATCTTCTTGATAAATCCCATTATCCCATTAAGCTCTAGCTCTGTGCTCAGGAACCAAATGGAATCCAGCGTGATACACAAGGCATCATTGAGCGTCTGGGGATCAGCAACCAAAATCAAACTTTCTGCAAGCTCCCAATCATGGGAACTAACGGCACCCTGAAACAACCGACCCAACTCAATCCTGTCTTGTCTACCTAGTTTCTTCTCCAACCCAATTTTCTCATTACTTCCAAGCTCACAATCTATTGAAACAGCCCTGGATTTGAGCTTCTTGGCATTGCAACAATAAGAAGTGGACATTCTTGACTCTTTCCTCATAAGTGGCGCTTCTCTTGAGAAAACTACGCTGCTACCTTCTCCTTTCTCAGATGCAAAACCTTGATTTTCATTTCTCTGGAATTCAATTTTGTTATCCTCCGATTTAATTTCCACGAATACGGAATTTTCCACTTCAGTTTCATCCATCACAAATAAATTATTAATGCACTAGATAGATGTCATGTTCTCATCTGTCTGACCTTTGTCTGACCCATGTCTTCTTTATCAAGCCCGATAAAGCTAACAGCCATTCTTCAAAGCACATGAGATACTGAATAAGAGAACTCTAGCCTCTGGTTTTCAAATTCAAGGAAAGCAAGTACTAAATAGAAAAACAGAATTAATAATCCCCGGTTTTCCAGTATAATAGAAATTTTTGTCAGGAAAATTACAACAAAAAAAGTAGTTCAGTCTGGAAGTAAATCCAAATGCTATCCTCGTATGAATTTTAAAACCCTAAACAGAGGAGTAAATGTTGAATATTGAAAATAAATTGTTAGCTTGCCCCCATTTGGTTTTAATGAGAACATATGATAAATCATTAGATGATATTAGAGGAATCCAAATCTTCCGATCTTGGGCATGGACAAACGAGTGCAAACATTAGCGTCAAACCAACGGTTGTGGAAGAAATAAACCCTAAACAGAATCGAAATGGTGTAAAGTTATATGATGAAAGAAATAGCCAATTTTAGAGATGGCAACAACACCATATTAATCAGAATTGCACATAGAAGCATAAAACAATTTGAAGAAAAATAGGTGTTACACAGCTTTAGAAGCAGTTAATTAGAATCTGTTGGAGGAAGGGAGAAGAAAAGAGGCATAACAGAATCATAAATAGCAGTAGGAATGAAAAAGATGAATTGATAGAAAACCTGATAGCTTGAAGAGAGAAATTAAAAGGGTGGAAGAACAAAACCCGCTCCCTCACCTCACCTGTTATGCTTCTTCAATTGATACTTTCATTTCCGACGCCAAATATAGGTGCGCCAGTAATAATATCCTATTTTAAATTTCTCTTTTATTGTTCTCCTCATTTCTGTTTTTGATTCATACAAACAAAATCAACTATATTTATTTCTAAAAAAAACAGAATCCACTTTAAATTCTTAAAAAACTCAAATAATTTAGACTTCAATATTCTCCTCACCACCTCTCTCTCTGATTCGTTCTTTGTAAAGCGTTTTATTTATTACTTCAAATTTATTACAAAATTAAAATAGTTAAGATCCCCTTAAAATGACAAGTTAAAATCAGGATATTTTACGAGTATTTTAGAAAATAGGTTAATTATGTTTTTAATTTTCACATAAAATTTATTTTTTTCAGTTCAAACTTTTACATCTGTCGGCTACTTATTAAAAAAGTTATTGATTTTTTTTTTAATTTTTTATGTAATAAACAAATTTTTTATATAAATTAAGATATTAAAATAACATTATGATGATTTATTATTAATATGAATTTATTATTAATGTAAATATTATAATATTATAATCTGACGGATAAAAAAATATTATGATCTATTATAATGATTTTTTTTATAAATATAAATATTTAAAAAGTTTAAAGTTTATATTAAAAACAAAAATTAGTTTGATACTATAGTATTGGAACGAAAAATTTATTTAATTTAAAAAATTATAATAAATTGGTGAGTTAGATTTGATAGTATCATTTTCTTTATAAAAAAATACAATTGCTCTAAGAAAACATTTTGATTTCATGAAAGTAATAATTACAATAAAATATAATTGTTTTAAAAAAATTATGTGTGTTTTCTTGAATTCTCAAAGAGATTATTTTACTTCTAAAAAAACACATTTCACCAATAAAAAACTATGTATTGATTTATATTTATAAACATAATGATATAAACCTTGTATGACGTAAAGTTCTCCTCTATCATACTCATATATAATATTATAATAAAATTATCAAATTATATACTTCATTAAACTTTTTAGATAAATTAAGAGATAATGTAATGTTTCAACCTAATTAGTCATATAAATGCAATAAATTTTATTTGAAAGTATTTAAATATATGACTGATTACATAATGTTTTTAAGATGAATTCAAAAACTTAATATACAGTCTTAATCAATTAAAGATATTTTTGTCACTAATTTATCAAAAGTACATTAATCACTAAGCATAATTAATTTTTAATAAAGAAATAAATACTGACATAAACTATAGCAAATATTTTGCGTAATAATGCATAAATATTACTTGTATAATAACAATATCATAAATACAACTTTCAAAATAATTATATATGCAAAACACATGATAGTATATAAAGAATAAAATAAATATCATAACATTATTTATTTATGCCAAATAAATTATTCATATTTGCAACTTACAAAAGATTTAAAAGAAACATGTATATCAGAAAAAATAACATGATGTAAAGGATGTCATGCCTAATAGATAAATTGAAGTCACTAAATTAGAAACATATTAATTTTTTTTTTCAAGGATTAATATATAAAGCCTATTAAAAGGTATCTTCTTGGAATGATGATATTTGATTGAACTTGCATCTAAAATGGCATAAAAGGCAATTAATTACTACGCGTTAATTAATTTTCAACATACAAAACGACGAATTATAATGTGTTTCAATCATCTTCTACTTTGAACCTTGAGTTGAATGATGAGTAGAACATATAAAATATCAAACATTTAATATTGAAGTATATCTCCTATAGTCATTTCACATATGCATCAAATCTTTAATGTTGTATCACTTCTATGAGACGATTATTCATGACAAATATATCTTGTGAAATTTTTTTCTCAAAATTTGCATTATATTTAACTACAAAAGTAACACACATATAATAAGATGGAAGATGAATTCTGCTTTTAAATTAAACATATAAAATATGTTTGGGTGATAGTTATACTTAGAGTTCAGGCTTAATTTTTATATTGAAAAAAATATGGGAGGCTAGCATCCTAGAAACTAAGGATGCTTAATAGAATGGTTAAAGATTTCTTCATTAATTCTGAACTATTCATTATACTTATACTTATGTAGCCGATGTAAATTCTTTTATTCTTAAAAATTATAAATATTTGTTATTAGGAGGTGATATGTCGTTAAGAAAAAAAATTCTTTGTTAAGCTAATAAATTCTAAAGATGACTTCTGATCGAATCATTTGAATATCAAATGAAGTTTCGTTTATAAAAGATTATTTAACATTCAAGTTAATATCAATTTTAGAATAATGACAATAAAAGAATAAGAAAAATTAGATGATACTCATTTTAGAAGAGGTGTATATTTATAGTTTTTATTTATTTATTTATGCAAATGAAACTCAACCGCAACAAAAAGAATTCAACAAAAAGAATTCAGTTGTCATGCTTTACATGCTACTAAACTAATAAGTATTTAACTATTAGATTTTAATTTTAAGTTCAATATTCAATTGATCAAGTCATTGAATATTGGATTGGTAGATTTATTTTCAAGTTTATCAAAATAAGATAATATACTCTAGATTCCAAGTATGTCGAAGGTATATAGGTACGTAAGTCTTGCAAACTCAAAAGTCAAAGAAGTAATTTACATACGTAGGTGGGTTATTAGTTCTTCTTTATGAAAATGAGAAAGTTTGAGATGTCAACTTTTTTGTGATTAAGTTATACAAGATTGACCTTTTATGACTAAGCCTTGTTATTTATACAAATTTGTAGCAATATGATGTATTTTTATAAAACAATTTTATTTTGGCTTAGTATAAAAAATTGTATTTATGATCAATCATTACTAATACATTCAATGTTCATCCTTATAAGTAATCATGTGCATGAATTTTTCATTAATATTCTTTAAGAAGGGAGTTTGACAATTCTTAAACGTCGTCATTCATCTTTTCAAACATGTCATCCAAAAATGTAACGTCTAGAGTAAGGCATCTTATTTCGCACGAAATGCATTAAATGTTAACTATTTAAGGTCATTTTT
Organism: Phaseolus lunatus; assembly: GCA_013389735.1. NCBI lineage: Eukaryota > Viridiplantae > Streptophyta > Magnoliopsida > Fabales > Fabaceae > Phaseolus > Phaseolus lunatus. The sequence continues at coordinate 11,048,852 of CM023859.1, read as the reverse complement.
TCCTCTAATTTTCACATTTATTTATAGAAAACTTATTAGAGAATTCTCAAAGCCTTTGTCCTCCAATCATTATTCTTTTCCACTTTATTTATTCTAGGTATGCACATTCCCACGCCTTTTTCGCCTTCGTTTTTGTCTTCTTCCCATGGTGGTTGCTTATGTTATTGATAAAGAGGTTGTTTGCATTGGCTTTTGAGTATACCTTAAGAGATTCTATTAAGGATTGTCTCAACATGTAATATTAAAGTTGGCAGACTCATCATAGTTGAGATATGTGTCATCGAAGAAAGGGGAAATATAAAATCACTTAAAGAAACATATAGTTTACTTTTGTGTATGAGTACTTCTTCAAAAAAAACTCAATGTATTTTTCCCCTTATTTGCCTTGGAATGTCAGATGTTGATTGTCATGAATGTGACCTGTACTTAACTTCATCCAACTTGTTGGACATTTTTAAAGGTTTTTCATTTTCTTTGTAAATATCTTCAAATCACCTCTATAGTAAACAAATTTATATTTTTCTATAAATTAAAACATAATTATGAAGACAGATGGGTATCTTTGAACGACACCCAATATGATTCATTCTTCACCATTTATATGTCATTCTTTAAAAGCTTCAAACATAAATTCTTCAATCATTATTTTACTCCTTTATTTCCATTTTTTTGGCAAAGGTCAAATAAGCTTAAGATTATGGAAGAGTATTTGTTTAGCATTAAGGATAGAATAAACATCAAAATTATAAAATATCTTTCTCATTCAATCAACAATAAAAGTCTACCTAATGTGTCAAATGTAAAGGATTCCTTAAATTGATTTAAGGGTAAGAACTTAGTTTCTTACTAACATGTTATTATTTTCTTTATTGGTTCTAACCTAGTTGTTTCATGCAAAGGTTACGAGGAAAATCGACTATAACTAATTGTGTGCTAAGGAAGGGGCTCCCTTCTTGGAGAAGAATTTGTTGGTCAATTTTCAAAGGACACCAAAGAAAAAGAATTGTGAGGCTTCATCAACAAACTTGACTACCAATGTTCTAATGAACTCTCCATGAGTTAACGCTCAAATTGAAATTTTGATTGAAGATTCTCCTCCAATGACTCCTCGAGTAGATCATCCTCATCCCTGTAACACCAATCAAATTCCATGAAGTTCTCAACAAAGGCTTTCTCCCTTACTTATTTGAGGTAAATAAAGGTGTTGTAAAAAGAAGATTATTAGGATAACGAAATATTCTCAATATCTCTAAAGTAATTAGGAAAAAATATCTTCAAAATCTTCCTATTTATTTCAACATATTTTTATTTTCTTTTCTTAAGGTTTTGGTTATTACAAGTAAAGATGACGAGAATGTAATTTGTGTGATTATTATTAATAAAATAATTATTTATTTTTCAAGTGGTATCAAAGCTTTTGATCTTGGGAGTCATGTTTTTGTTGCCTTGTTAATCGTCGTCACTACCATTGTTCGCCATCCATGTTGAGGTTAATGGTGAATCAAAAAGGTGTGCCCCAACTGTTACAGCTACAGATAAAGTCGTTGGGCCTCTTGAGCAACAAAGGGTGGTGTCTTGATATAAATAAGAATGAGGAAGATCTTCTTGAAGAAAGAGAAGAGGAGTTAATAGGAGTAAACATAAGGAGCATCACAAAGAAGAAAAAAAAAGAAGAGGTTCCAATGACGACTAACAAGAGGAAGACTATAAGCTTTGGAAGAAGATATTAGAAAACATGTACATAAGTAGTTTCTTGGTCTTTAAATGAACTTGAGAGAAATTAGAACCTCTTGCTTTAAAATTGAGAGAGCTTGGATGAAAATCTTGAACTCTTAAAATTAAAAGTGTCTTTTGAAGCTTCTAAACTACCACATGTCACTTTCAAGTGCAGATAGGATAGTTTGGATCTTCTACTTGACCCTTAAACTTTTCAAGAGTCTTCTTGTGTCCATTAAAGAGTAGATAGGCACCTCATATGTGATGTCTCCAAGAGTCGACATTGCTTTTCAAAAGTCATCATTACATTTCCCTAGATTAAAGGAACTACCCATGTACATTCCCTAATTTCAAGGGATTATCATGTGTAAATCATGTTTAGAAGAGTTAACTCTTGATTAGCAAAGTTAACTCAATTTTTTTTTTTATTTTCTTCTTTTTGGATGAACTCAACTTCTGTATCAAGGAGTCTCTTTCATTTGTAAACTTAATTTTAAAGATTGAATAAAATTTTTGAAAGTCTTGAGAGTTCTCTACTCTTACTTTGGTTCTTATCTTGAGAATCTTTCTCAAGTGACGAATCTTTATGCACTTATCTTTTAATTCTTCAATAAAGATGGTATTTTATTCTTCACTCTCTTGTCTCAATCCATTTTTTTTTTCATATCTTTTCTTGTTCTTGTTTTTACATGCTTTCTAATTTAAAGAGAATAGGTTTCCATGGAACTCTTTGGGTATGCCAATTCTTGTTGAATATCCATGGAATTTCTCTTCTTCACATCTCCTTGATTTGATTAAGATCATTCCAACCTTATAAGGTTTACATCATGTCTTATTTGAATTTGATTTGGTTCCATTGCCAAAACAAGTTTTTTTTTGGTTATGAATTAAAGCGATAAGGGTTGAATCTTTATTATCTCTTTGTTTGTGTGTTTTTCAGTGTCTAGTATGAAAGTTTTTAAATAGGAACTAAAACATTTGAAAATAATGATTGAATCAATGACTAAGTACTTTGGATTGTATACCTTACCCATGAAAGGTAAGAGTACATTCAATATTATTGCCTCTTTCTCTAAGGGGTGTTTGGATTCTAGATTTAGGAGTAATTGATCATATGGCTCCTTTTCCCAAGCTCTTCAATTCCTATGTCAAAATGATTAGAGATCAACTCATTATAGTTGAAAATGTGATGACTATTTTATGGCAAGTGTACCGAGTCAGAAGTAATAATTTGTTCCTAAAGACAGATATCGAACCCACAAGGAACAATTCTAAAATCTCAAGTATAATATTAACTAAATATAAGAAAATGTGTAAAATTTTGTTGGAAAGTTTGTTTATATAATGAATTTGAAAGAAATTAAATAAAACAAAGTAAAAGATTTGGATAAGTCAATTGGGAAAATTGGGATTCGGTCCATCCTTCTCCCTCGTTTGTATTTTCAAAAACATATAATATTCCATCTTGATTGACATTGATGCACATATAAAAATCATTCATATCGATTCCTTACATACAAAAATATTAAGATAGTCTCCTAAATATCTATTTCTCGCATATTTATAAAAACTCCTTTTCATTATGAACAAATGTTATAAAGCAACTAACATTTCAAATCTATTCCTAGCATTCAAATATGTTAAGCATTATCATTTAGATTAAATGTTTAGAAGTACTTTTTAATCAAATCTAAGGATCAAAATCATGAATCAAGATTCAAACTATAGTAATAAAATGACAATACCAATCATCAATCAAGAACAAAATATTATAAATAAATATCACCTTAATACATAAGAGTTTGAACAGATTACTCTCAATTCCACCGGGAAGAATTAGCCACTCATCTTGGCTATTACAAGCATGGAAAGCAAGAAAAGAAGATCCAGGGTGTTTCTCTGTGACAGCTGGCTCCTTTAGGGTTTTCTATCTCTCTTTATTCTTCCAATGATGTCTAGGTTATGCCTCACGCCTTCTATTTAACCTAATTGGGTTTGGGCTAAGTGACATCTCACTTAAGCGAGATATTATTGCTTAAGCGAGTTTGACGAGAAAAAGCCCAACTTCATTGGAGTGAACTCACTTAAGTGAGCCTTGGATGAGTTTCTAATGTTCTAACTTTGTCTTTTCATCTTTATCTATAACTTGTTCATTCTCCTTTAACCCTTTTATCTCTATTTTCCCCTAAAATCCTGAAATTAATACAAATTTGGGAATAAATTGTTCGCATTCATCTTATTATAAAAAAATATGTAAAAAGGTTCAAATTCCTAAATTAGGGGTTGAATTATAACTATTTAATCAATTAAAAACTATAAATGCCTATATTTTTATATGAAGTATTACTGAATTATGACACTTATCAAAATGTTGATAGTATAGTCGTATGCGAATTCAGGAACATAACTTTAGAATCATCTATTGTATTAAACAATATTTTATAGATCCCACAACTGATTAATAACCTTATTTTTATACAAAAGATTTCCATTAGCTTTTTCCTCTTCTTATTATGTATTTCAAGACCTTGTCATGAGGAAGACACTTTAATTGCTAAGTAGCAGAGTTGGTTGTATCTATTGGAATCCAAGGACCAAAGCAAAGGTCATAAACCAACAAGTAATATCATAAACATGAGAAAATTCCCAAATATGGCTTCACAATAAAACATTTGAGCATCCCTCTTCCAACCTTATATAAAATTTTTGTTTCCTCATTTATGTACCATTGAGTTTACTGAGTGTTTCAAATGTGATATATTTGTCAATTGTGAAAGCATCATCCCATCTTATCCCATATTGATAAAAAAAAGTACTTTTTCATTTGACTTGATTTATTCTGATATTGAGGTTCCTATTTTAGAATATATTTTTGGAGTAAAATGATCTATTATTTTTATTGATGATTATATCTTATTGTCAACACTCAATTTTGATCAAATATTTAAAAATTTATTATTAATAAAAAATAAAAATGATAAATGAGAAAAAAAATACATTCAAGTTTGTTTCTTCGAAAAAAAATCATCATAAAAATTCAAAAATATTATTTAGTATTGAAAAAGAAAAAGAAAAAGAATAACAAACAAAATAAAATAATAATAATAATAATAATAATAATAATAATAATAATAATAATAATAATAATTTCCTATTACTTTTTTACACCCCTGCGCTCCTTTTCTCACATCTTTTTCCTCACTTCCGTTTTTACCCGTCAGCTCACCTTCATTGTTCTCCTTCTCACACCCCGACTCTTACCGAGTGCCCCACCTTTATCTTCTCCTCCTCACATGCCTTCTCTTACTTCATGCACGCCTTTCAACCCACTTTCACCTTCTCATGTTCACACTCTCTCTCTTACTTCACGTAACCTCTAGTCCATCTTGATTTATTTACACACTCAAACTCAACTACTCACTGAATTCACACACTCATAATTTTGCTAGGGGGCTCCATTCATAATCCTTACTAACTCTCGTATCGGGGGAACTCTCAGTTTTTTTTGGCTCAGACGCTCACCGCTGCAACCTTCCAACCAACGTGCCAAAGCCACTCAAATAGCCCCAAAACCCTATGCCAGTCACCTTCAGCCACCGTCAGCACAAATAGGCGGGAATTTTGTTAGAATGGTGCAGATAAATGCAGAAAAAATTACAATGAGTATTTCTTAGTCAAAGTTACCTTTCATGTACGCAACATTAATTAAATGTATTAATTTAGTTATTTTTTATTTTTTATTTAAAATTTTTAACAGAATTGAAAACTTTAGTTTAAAAAAAATTAAATATTAGTTTGATAATTTCTTTCAATAAAAATTGTCAATTCGGTTGATAAGATTAGTTGATTTTTTTAAAAATAATTAATATTTTTTTAAATAAGAAAATATATATAATAATAATTTTTAAATTTTTTAAAATTACATGAAGTGAATAAAAATATTGTAAAAATTTGTATTTTATAAATAAATAATATTAAAATAAATTAAAACTAAATTTTGTTTTCACAAGAAATAAAGTTATCCTAAATTAAGTTGGATTAAAAATAGGTTATGTAATAAATGTAAAATATTTAGTACTTTTTAAATATGTTAAAATTAAAAATACTTTTGTTGCTTTTTAAAAAATTGAAATGATATTCATGAAGTAGCATTTATAATTGATACATTTATAAATAAATAGGGTAGTGTTTAAACAATATTTATAAAATGATAAATAAGTATAATTTATACATGATTATAAAATAGAGATGTAGAAAAAGTTGTCATCTATGCGAAGCTGTGCCACATGGTGGTCTTCTTCGTTGTCTTCGTGGTCGTTGTTATGGTTGTTGTTCGGATGGAAGGGTAGGAGGGGGTGGAGGTGGAATGTCATCGTTAGTGCCTTCGACTTATATTATCATCATTATGATTTCCGGACACCTGTGAAGACATTGTTGGTCGATAATACTGCATGGATAACATTGAATTGTAGGCAAATAGGGGGGGGGGGGGGAGGGTCATGGTAGAGGTTGCAAAGGGATTTGATGGACCAGCAAAAAATTGTTGTTGAAATGGAGATGTTGAGTAGTTGAAAGGTGGTTGATGGAATGACGACTGGAATGACATGTGAGCTTAATCCCTATATCCGAACAACTGGGTCGGTTGAACACCTAGCAGACGAAAAGATTGTTATTGAAACGATTCAACTTGAGAAGAAGACCCGACATGATGTTGTTAGTGAGGTTGTGTAGTCTCATGTGGCATATCATACTGTTTTGAAAATATGTGTTAATTTTGGATGAGTGAATGAAGAATAGTATATAATTTTGTAATTGAACTTACATCATCATCGGACGATGACTCTATAGACGAGATGTAGCGGATAGTATGGTTGATGTACCTTTGCATGTATGTTGACTTGTCATGCAAATGGCTATTTCCGTTAAATTGATTTCCCTGAATTAGACGATTATGACGGTCATTCCACATAGCTATCCATGCCACATGATATTATGACCAGTATCGATCAGTTCGTCCTCTCATATCCTCTCTTTGTGAAGTTGGTCAAGGTTGAATGGGTCACTTGGAATACTCTGTCGAAATCCAAATTGACGCATAACCCTATCAACCTGATGAAATTCGACCGTTGAGAAACATATGAGAGGAACTACCGCTCGTGTAATTGGGGAAACCTCAATAGTGATCAAGCGCCTAACATAATCCACTCGATATGGAATCCAAAAAAACTGTAAATAAATGTTTGAAACATCAGTAATATGAAATTTTCAGTTAAAATGATATGTTAGTTTATATATTAGTCACAACCTCTTTAGCTTTAATGCCATCAAACATTGCTCGTATTTGGGGAACATTGGTTCCTCCTGTGTGCGTCCTATGCATCCTCCGAGTCCACCTAACATAAGCAAAGGAATATTAAGAACTTTGTTTTCTTGTCTCGAAAATTAATAAAAAAAAAAGCATACCTTTTCCCGAGTGGGAAACCAACCCCTTGTTGAACTTCTTCATCGGTCAATGGTTGAAGTTGTGGAGAAATGCATGTTAGGCGTTCCCATGCCCAGCACTATAAAAGCAGCATGCAACCTCCAATATTATCTTGCTTAAAGTCTATTTCATGATCGAGCGCACGATACAAAGAAGCCAATACAGCTGATCCCCAACTATAATTCCTAACATTGTTCAAGTCAACCAACAATAATAGATACATTAAATATACCTTACTACCTAAAGAATCAAGCATCAATAGGCTCCCAATAAGTGTTAATATGTGGGCTCGAGCATATTGAGCAATAACATCATCGGTTGCATGAAGTGGCAGTTCCTGAAAAGTTTTGTTAAGCCAAGACAAATTAATTGCATTTCCTTTCACCGCTGTAGCGGGTAGTATAAATCCAAAGAACTGCTCAGACAAAGATACTAAATCACCAGTAGTAATCCTGGTGGCAGCCTCTCCATCAATAGGTAAACCCAATATGAATTCCACATCTTCCAAAGTAACAGTTGTTTCACCGAGAGGAAAGTGAAAGGTATGAGTCTCTGATCTCCACCTTTCCAGTAATGCTGTAAGTAGTATGTGGTTAAAGTCAATGTTCTTAAATTTTAACAAATGTCCAAAACCAGAATGATCAATTAACGGTTTGACTCGTTGGTCAAGAATGTTCTCATGCTTTAGTACACATATTACATGTCTTCTGGGTCTCAATAGTCTTTCATTACCTTCCCATACGTCTTTAGTAACATGTTTATCTTGGAGTCACAATATGGACATATTCGCAGGAAGATGACGAGATGCCATAAAATTCTAATAAAATGGTTCCTGAAAATACAACCATATTTTATAGTACCTTTATACATATTTCCTATTGAAAAAAATACTCCTTTCTGGATTTGAAATATAAATATATTTTAATTTATTTTATTTTATTTAATGAAATTTCACTTTAAACTATATTATACACCATTATTGATAAACATATATTTTCTTAAATTAAAAAATAGGTGCTCTTATATATATTTATAAACATACATAAGTCGGTATTTAAATAAAAAAGAGGTGTTCTTGTCGGTTGACTTGCTGTTGGTCAAACTCTACGATCTCTAGCACCTTCTTCCTCCTCCTTCACTGTAAAATAGCTTGCCTGCAAAAGAAAGAAAGAGAGGCGCCCTCGCGGCCGTGTGCACTCCGACGCTCAAGTCAAAACTAGGGCAAAAAACACCAAGTGTATAGTAAAAGAGTGTTAGTCTCAAAAACTGCGTACCTTCCCCTGGAGCCTTAAGCCCCCATTTATAGGGTGTTATTAGGTTATCTCTACATGGAACTTTATCTTTAGAAAGAAAATATTTAGTGAGTGAGAGAATGCTGTTATACGTGCATAATCTTTAACAGCGTATATGTATATTTGGAGTGCTACTGCCACCTTCACAATAACCACCTGCATATCAATAAAATATTACTAGGAACAATATATCTTTTATCTCTTAATCTTTTGGCGTGTATGGCGGTAACCTTCTATCTTCAGGCAATTGTCTTTATAGACGAATATCACAACATATTGTTAACCCTAACGTTGCGGGGTCTATCCTTATGATTTAAACTAATCTCTTCTGGTAATCACCCTTCTCTGAGGGAACACACCGATGACTGATCACCCTTCTCTGAGGGGACACACTGATGACTGATCACCCTTCTCTGAGGGAACACACTGATGACTGATCACCCTTCTCTGAGGGGACACACTAATGACTGATCACCCTTCTCTGAGGGGACACACCGATGACCGACCACCCGCTAATCCAAGCTGCCTGCGGGGTCCACTCCACGTGGCTTTGGCCCATGCTGTGGGACCCAGTTGACGTGGTTCACCCTTTACTATCTGTTCTCGACGACCGAGGTCTGGCCACTACACAAGCCCCCCAGGCTCGAGTTGTGACTTGTCTCAACGAAGAGCCTTACAACTCGCCTGATCGCTATTGGCCCTACCGGGCTGACGAGCTCTCACCTCTTGGCCGACGACCGAGGTCTTGCCTGGAGCGTACACGTGGCAATCTTCAACGGTGGGATCGCTTCGTCGTTTCACATTCTACCTTTGCCTCTTACACTCCCCACTGTTGCATTCCCTCTTCACTTTGCATTTCAAACTCCTCTGTTCTCTCAAACTGTTCTTCGAGCGCTGAGTCTTATTCGAAACTTCATCCCTTCATCTTCCAACTTAATCAAAGGTACGTTCTTTCCTCCTTTCATGTTTTCGTTTCCACATTGCGATGCTTTCTGTCTTCTTATTCCTGCTTGGGCTGGGATTGTTTCTGCTCTTATTTCCATTACATTTCCCCTTCTTGTGAACATTTGACAAATTTGATAATTTGGACTTGTAATACCCTTGCTAAACTTTACATGAATGTTCTTACTTCTGCCCCTTTCCTTCGACGACCATTATCTGCTTGTAATGAATGAATTATAAATCTTGTTTTTACAACTCGAACCATTCTTTCTCTTTTACAGCTCAACTTTCACCTTGTGTGGGTAGTGCTTGGTGACCGTGCTAACTGATGTGTGCATCTCACCCTTCAATCCACAGCAGAAACCTTTCCTGAGCTAACTTGACGTGGTGCTAACTTTACTTCTTGACTCATGCTGGTTTCCTTGACTGATTAATCTTTCAAGTCCCCCTCTCGACTGATAAGCTCCAGAATACCTCTTGTTTATACTCTGGTGATGGGAGATTCCTCCTGAGTCGACCTTGGCTGATAAGCTGAGGAGGACCTCTCTCTCTGTCGAACTCTTACTCATGTGTCGTCGTTCGAGGTTGAGGGAGGACTTAACTGGTGAACTTTGCTGTTCACGTTGGGTGTTCTCACTCGAAGGGGAGGTGTTCTTGACGAACCTACCTTCCCGCTTACGAGACCTCTAACCCCAAGTGACAGGTTCGATCTCGCCTCACCTCGCTCATAGGCGAGGCAGGACTTAACTGGTGAACCTTGCTATTCACGTTGGGTGTTCTCACTCGAAGGGGAGGTGTTCTTGACGAACCTACCTTCCCGCTTACGAGACCTCTAACCCCAAGTGACAGGTTCGATCTTGCCTCACCTCGCTGTAAGAAGTCGAGGTAGATGTCTTGTTTCTCTTGCCTCAGCCTCGCTGTAAGAATTTGAGGTAGAGGTCTTGTTTCTCTCGCCTCAGCCTCGCTGTAAGAAGTCGAGGTAGAGGTCTTCTTTCTCTCGCCTCAGCCTTGCTGTAAAAAGTCGAGGGAGAGGTCTTTTTTCTCTCAGCCGACCTCAACTCGTCAAGGAAGACCTCCTGATATGCTGACCTTGAGTCCTACATTGAGGAAGACCGTAACTTAGCTGCCCCTCGACTCATTAAGGAAGACCTCCTAAAGTGTTAACCTCGAGCCTCACACTAAGGGGGAAATATATAACTTAGCTACCCCTTGACTCATAAGGAAGACCTCCTGAAGTGTCAACCTCGAGCCTCACACTAAGGGGGAATATATAACTTAGTTGCCCCTCGACTCATAAGGAAGACCTCCTGATGTGTCAACCTCGAGCCTCACACTAAGGGGGAATATATAACTTAGCTGCCCCTCGACTCATAAGGAAGACCTCCTGATGTGTCAACCTCGAGCCTCACACTAAGGGGTTTCTCGCCTCAGCCTCGCTATAAGAAGTCGAGGGAGAGGACTTTCACTGTGAACCATACTATTCTTCCCCTTTCTTTAATACGGTAGAAGAGGTTCGTTTTTCTCGCCTCGACCTTGCTGTAAAAAGTCAAGGAAGAGGACTTTTGCTGTGAACCATACTTAACTGGTGAACCTTGCTATTCACGTTGGGTGTTCTCACTCGAAGGGGAGGTGTTCTTGACGAACCTACCTTCCTGCTTACAAGACCTCTAACCCCAAGTGACAGGTTCGATCTCGCCTCAGCCTTGCTGTAAGAAGTCAAGGTAGAGGTCTTGTTTCTCTTGCCTCAGCCTCGCTGTAAGAAGTCGAGGTAGAGGTCTTGTTTCTCTCGCCTCAGCCTCGCTGTAAGAAGTCGAGGTAGAGGTCTTCTTTCTCTCGCCTTGACCTTGCTGTAAAAAGTCAAGGAAGAGGACTTTCGCTGTGAACCATACTATTCTTCCCCTTTCTTTAACAAGGTAGAAGAGGTTCATTTTTCTCGCCTCGACCTTGCTGTAAAAAGTCAAGGAAGAGGACTTTCGCTGTGAACCATACTATTCTTCCCCTTTCTTTAACAAGGTAGAAGAGGTTCATTTTTCTCACCTCAGCCTCGCTGTAAGAAGTCGAGGAAGAGGACTTTCACTGCGAACCATATTATTCTTCACCTTTCTTTAACAAGGTAGAAGAGGTTCATTTTTCTCACCTCGACCTTGCTGTAAAAAGTTAAGGAAGAGGACTTTTACTGAGAAAAGGGTCTCCCATCTGAACCTTGTGATCATTCAGTCAATCTCAAGTCTGTTCTGGGTGACTTCAGAGTCTTTTGAATAACTGACCTCTGACGACCTCCCTTACTTGTGTTGGCGAGTTTGGTCAGTAGGTCTGCTGGCACATACTATTCTAATAGCTACATCTACTCCGAGCTAAGTCGTCTCACCATGTGCTAGTGCGAATGAGCACACCTGTTTTAAGTCAATTCATCTCATAGGGCGCCTATACTCGGGTAGCTACATCCACTCCGAGTTAGGTCGTCTTCAGAATCACATGATAACAGGTTTACATATATCCATTTTTTGCATAATATGATAAAAGATTTAAGCAATAATATATCTTTTTATCTTTAGAATAATATGACAACAGATAATATATATCTTTATATTTTATCTTTTAGAATAATACAACAGATATAATATAATATCTCAATATAATATCACAACAGATAAAATATCTCTTTATTTTTTATCTCCAGAACAATATCACAACAGATATAATATAATATCATAACAGATAATATATATCTTTATATTTTATCTTCAGAATAATATCACAACAGATAAAACATCTCTTTATTTTTTATCTCCAGAACAATATCACAACAAATAAAATATAATATCTCAATAATATAATATCACAACAAATAACATATATCTTTATATTTTATCTTTAGAATTAATACAACAGATATAATATAATATCATAATATAATATCACAACAGATAAAATATCTCTTTATTTTTTATCTTCAGAATAATGCAACAGATAAAATATAATATCACAGGAAATAAATTATCTCTTTATATTTTATCTTTAGAATCATATGATAATAGCAATTATATTTTATCTTAATTACCTTTTCTGGGTTGACCAACATTTAGGCCAAACTCATGACCTACCCAATAGTCGAGGTTCCGAGCACTCGAGCACTCATGTCCAGCACACAAGCCTCCCCTTCTTACCTGCCACTAGGTAATCGTTTACTCACGGGGTACCCATACTCGAGTGGTCGTATTGACACCGAGCCAGGTTGACTTACTTGTGCATGTTCCAATTCAAGTGAACCACTAAAGCAAAATGCATCATCTTCCAAGAACATATTTATCACACATTGTTTAAAAGAAAGCGTTAAGCAAGAAAACCTTAGCTGAAATGCAATTTGAGGTTTGCCACATCCCAGGCTCGAGGAATGACTTCTCCCTCCAAGGTCTCTAGTCTATACGCTCCTTTCCTAAGCACCATGACTATATGGTGGAGGCTGATGGTGATGGCCCTGGCCGTGTTTTCATCAACGAAGGTTGTCCTCGTTCTTTCTACCTGATTTCACACGAAGCCGACCAAACACCCATCGTATGGACTTGACTGGTGAGCCTTGGCTTCTTCGTTTGCTGCTTGGAGGGTTCTCATGGTCTCCATGATTTTCTACAAAGTGGGGGTGTGATCGTCTTCATCTCTTCCAGAAACACCTTGCCTAGTATTCCTCATGTCGTCTGACTTTGCTTCTTCAAAACTGTGGATGGGGCCTAGTTTTATCGGGCCCCACGGTGGGCGCCAAATGTTCTTGCCGGTTGACTTGCTGTTGGTCAAACTCTACGATCGCTAGCACCTTCTTCCTCCTCCTTCACTGTAAAATAGCTTGCCTGCAAAAGAAAGAAAGAGAGGTGCCCTCGCGGCCATGTGCACTCCGACGCTCAAGTCAAAACTATGGCAAAAAACACCAAGTGTATAGTAAAAGAGTGTTAGTCTCAAAAACTGCGTACCTTCCCCTGGAGCCTTAAGCCCCCTTTTATAGGGTGTTATTAGGTTATCTCTAGTAACCAACTTTCCCTGCATGGAACTTTATCTTTAGAAAGAAAATATTTAGTGAGTGAGAGAATGTTGTTATACGTGCATAATCTTTAACAGCGTATATGTATATTTGGAGTGCTACTGCCGCCTTCACAATAACCACCTGCATATCAATAAAATATTACTAGGAACAATATATCTTTTATCTCTTAATCTTTTGGCGTGTATGGCGGTAACCTTCTATCTTCAAGCAATTGTCTTTATAGACGAATATCACAACATATTGTTAACCCTAACGTTGCGGGGTCTATCCTTATGATTTAAACTAATCTCTTCTGGTAATCACCCTTCTCTGAGGGAACACACCAATGACTGATCACCCTTCTCTGAGGGGACACACTAATGACTGATCACCCTTCTCTGAGGGGACACACCGATGACCGACCACCCGCTAATCCAAGCTGCCTGCGGGGTCCACTCCACGTGGCTTTGGCCCATGCTGTGGGACCCAGCTGACGTGGTTCACCCTTTACTATCTGTTCTCGACGACCGAGGTCTGGCCACTACAAGAGGTGTTCTGATTGGTGAATCTAGTATACTATCAAGAATATTCTAAACTTTTTAACATTATATGGAGGAAGAATTTGTGAACGTGTTTTATCTATCTACTCTTCTAAACAATAAGTTCTCACCGAAGTTCCTTGTGGTTGGTTTAACTGTTGCTGCTAAGGGAATTTTATAAGTTTATATGTTTAGATGAGATGAGGATTCATCTTATTTTTATTCAATTTACTTTTATGGATATTTTTCATTAAAAAAAAAAGATAAAAGAATATTTAAATTTATTTAAGTTCTTTACTTTTGCAACCAAGTACGTTCAGTAACCAAAGAAACTTCAACCACTACATTAAACAAATTTTTTTTGTAATACTATTAATATAATATTAATAATATGAATATAATTAGTAATATTAATATAATATTAATATAACTATTATTAATAATAAGTATAATAAAAATTGTAATATGACAGAAGAATTTGTCTGGTTTAGTGGTTAATGCTTCTCTGGTTACTGAAGGGACTTGAGTTTGAGTCTTGCCTACTGCAGCTTGCTTCCAACATCGATAATAATAAAAGTAGGCATAAATAATAATGAAAAAATTAAAAATAAAATTTATTGCATTGCATAGGGATTTTGGTCTTACATACGGATTTTGGCGGTGTACTATAATTAATTAAAGTATTAGAGAAAAATTACCTTTGAAGATAACTTGACACACCTAAAGAGTTCCAACACAATGCAAAGCTAAAGAAATATAAGAAATGAGCGTGGGTGGTTCAACTGTAGTCATGTGAAGATAAAGTTCTCAGCAAAGTGTACGCTTGGCATGTTTGAAGTTGCCAATCGTGTGAGAAACTTTTTCATTTTGTGTCTATGCAAAGTTGCCAACCATGAAGAAAACTTTGAATAGAAGTTGCCAATGGTGAATGCAACTTTTTCCTGATGGTTTTCTATACATGCGTGATGGTTTTCTATACACAAATGTCACATTCGTAATTGGGGATTTGACTTCTCAATACAAATTTTAATAATTATGTTAGAATTATATTTAAATCAGACCCAACATTTGCTATATAATGGAATAACAATGGAGTCTTGTACACAAATGCACTCATCCTTTGTTCTACACTTTTTCTTGTCTTAGTTCCTGTATCTAAGTAAAAAAAAATTGAGGAGAAAGTTTGCAGGACGCATTATTTTCTCATTCTAGTGTAAAGTTCAAACAAAATTGTCAAGGTAATACATTCTTGTTTATGATCTTATTTCCTCCTATTTAGGCAACACACACATATAATATATATATATATATATATATATATTTGTATAAGGTAATTTTATTTCTTTTAAAATGCAGATGGACACGTGGAATGTCGGTGGAACATCACTAAGCCAACAAGAAGAATCAATAATTAGAGACATTGTGGACGACATAAGTGAAGATGGAGAGAACTATGACTTTGATTTGGATGATGAAGATCAGTTCAATAGATCTTCTTCACAGTATATTCCGTCTAGCAGTCAATTCGAACATAACATTGACTGCGACCTCAATGAACACGTGTTTCATGTCAAAGGAGTCAACATTGAATGCCATAAAACAATACCACATAGACAATGGGTACAAATTTGTTGTCGTGGAATCAAAGCCAGACAAATATGTGGCTCAGTGCATACATCATGATGGAGGGTGCCAATGGAGATTACGTGCATCTTTTAGTAAAATCCGAAGTCAATGGGAGATAAAGAAAACCCATATTGCTTCCATGGTACTAACTTCAGTAAAAGCAAACCCTTCGGTCCCAATTAAAAGCTTAATTGTAGAAATAAAAAATTTGCATGGCTATACTATCACATATAGAAAAACTTGGTTGGGGAAATAGAAAGCTCTTGCTTTGACATTTGGCGATTGGGAACAGTCCTACAATGATCTTCCTAGATGGTTGGAAGCAGTAAAAGAGAGCAATCTAGGGACAATTGTGCAGTATATTGCTTCTCCTTGTATGGTTGATGGTGTTCAAGACAATTCTTGTTACACGTTGGATCGCGTGTTTTGGTCTTTCAAGCCTTGTATCGATATATTTTAAGTGAATCCTAAGTATGTTTTTATTTAAAATATAAAGAAAGGAAAGTGTAGCTTAGAAGTCTACGAGATCGCCGTTGTTGGAGACGGAGGCGATCTCCGACTTCTCTAGTACATGATCGCCTGTCGCCTATGGTGCACATGATCGCCGAAAGTGCACTTAGTATGTGGTCAAGATACTGGATCAACCATAGTGGGTACCAAAAGCCACGCGTATCAAGGTGTGGGTTAAGCCTTAGATACGCTGTGCATGCGAAGCTCTATGCTTGACCATAAGAAATCGTCCTTAGTGTTGCATGCATGGGCGCACGAGGAGTAGTGCTGATCTATTCTTGGAAATGTGAAGCTACCGACGTCACCAAGTCATGTGGAGGTGATACCTTGGACGTAACATAGTGGGATGTTTTTCTTAAACCTGTGATGATCGTGTATATCTGCACGGCAGCAGATGAGGTTGCAGGTAGTAGAGCTCCTCAGTGAGCACTTTCTGGAGGAAGGAGATCGCCTGTTTTCTGTTTCTGTTAGGAGATCGCCTGTTTTCTATTTTGCTGTATTTTGTTTAAGTTTTGGAAACTGACTGGATATGTATTAAACTCCCTGTGAGGAGAAATTTCATTACATATATATATATATATATGTTCACTTCAATATTATTGTTTTACCTTTATTTCATTATATAAATATGAAAAGCATTTGGCGGGATGTTACATTAATGATATCAGAGCAGTTCGTCCTTAGGATGACCTGAGGAGAGTGGGTTCATTGTGTTTCTTCTGCTATTGGAGTCTTAATCAAAGCTATAGTGAAAGGTTTTCAAATGTTTTCTGATTGAAATCTTGTTTGTGCTTTAGTAGATATAGGCTCTAAATGAAAAATTTTAGTATTAAGAGTGAAAGGATCTTGATAAAGTAGTGAGGGTCCACACTCATAACTGAATCGAGATGTTCTCAATCTTAATTCTAAAAGTTTGATGTTGAGCATATATCCACTTCTGGTGTGTTTTATCCCAATTATTTAGTGTGGCGATATTTGATTGGTAGTTTTGTACCCATGACTGTTCGGTGTTATGCTTTCTATTTTGAGCATTTTGATTCTGTTGATGATCTCAAATTCTAAATGACTTTGAGATGCTGACCTTTGTAAGGTCTAGATGTTACCTCCTGAATGAATTGATTTCTTATCGATCTCATTCTTATAGTTGTAGGGAATATAGAAACCAATAGTTTCAAAATCTGAAACGAAGAAAGATGGCTCGTAGACCTCCTACCCCTCCCCAACCTTCTTCGGAAATGAGCCAGATTGCCAAGGCTATTGAGATGATGGCAACTGCCATCCAACAACAGAATGCAGCAATGGCTCAGAATCATCAAGCTGCAATGCACCATTGGGAAACTGCTCGGTCGGCTGAAACAGCTTCCCACGTTGGTCAGCCTCAGGAACAGATGGGACTGACCAAGTTCATGAGGCACAACCCAACCAAGTTCAGTGGGAATGCTACCCCTGATCAAGCAGATCAGTGGGTCAGGGAGTTAGAGAAAATCTTTAGGGCGACCTCCTGCCCTGAAGAGAAGAAATTGGTATTCGCCACCTATCTGCTATCTGGAGAAGCCGAGTTCTGGTGGATGGGAGCTCAGCAGATGATGGAAGCCAGAGCTGATGTTTTAGACTGGGAGAGCTTCATGGTGAGATTTCTGGAAAAATATTTCCCAGATAGTGCAAGGTTTGCGAAGGAAGCAGAATTCCTCAGATTGGAGCAGGGGGAGATGTCAGTGAATGCTTATGCTGCTCGGTTTGAGTACCTCGCCCGATTCTATACCCAGGCGACCTCTAAGGCTTGGAGGTGTAGGAAGTTTGAAGAAGGACTGAAGCATGGGCTGAAGAGGACCATAGCCCCTATGTGCATCAGGGAATTTCACGCCTTAGTAGAGAAGGCGAAGATGGTGGAGACTCTGGAAAAGGGTGATTCTCGGGTGATCAGGTCACACCCAGGGGGTTCTTCCAGTGGGAAGGCCAAGGTGCAGCACCCACAAAGCAAGCCTTATGCGAGACCTCCACCACATCGGGCAGGAGCAATTTCGCCCCAGTTTCAGCAGCAACAAACATGGAAACCCAGATGTTTCACATGCCAAAAGATGGGGCACATCTCTAGAGATTGTCCTAGCAGAAATAGGATGACTCAACCCATTGGTCCTCAGCAGTTGAGGAATGGAGGCAGTAGACCTCAAGCAGCAGGGAGAGTGTTTGCCATGACAGGAGCAGAGGCGTCTCAGTCAGGTAACCTAGTGCAAGGTGTTTGTTTTATAGTTGGTAGAGGTGTAAAAGCTTTGTTTGATTCTGGAGCGACACACTCCTTTGTGTCAAGCCTGTGTGTAGCCGAGTTGGGCCTTCTAGTGAAGGAGTTACCGTTTGAACTGTTGGTCTCTACACCTGCGTCAGGGCCGGTGTTGACCTTTACAGTTTGTTCTGAATGTCCAGTGATAGTAGAGGGACACAGGTTCAAAGTAAACTTGATCTACCTACCTCTTCAGGACCTGGATGTTATCCTGGGAATGGATTGGCTATCTGCCAATCACGTTCTCATTGACTGTGGTAGTCAGAAAATAGCGTTTCCAGACCTCCAAGAGTCAGATGTGATATCTGCTCAGCATGGGTGGTCGGAGTTGGAAAAAGAGGCGAAGTGCTTCGTGATCCTAGCTCGGTTGGAAGTGAAGAATGAAGAGGACGTAAGCAGGATACATGTGGTGAAAGATTACATGGATGTATTTCCAGAAGAAATACCTGGATTACCTCCTAAGAGAGAAGTGGAATTCTCTATTGATTTGGTACCTGGAGCTGGACCAGTGTCAATGGCACCTTACAGGATGGCTCCAGCCGAGTTGGTAGAATTAAAGAAGCAAGTGGAAGAGTTGTTGGAGAAACAATTCATCAGACCCAGTGTATCTCCATGGGGGGCTCCAGTGCTTCTAGTTAAGAAAAAGGATGGAGGGTCTCGGCTGTGTATAGATTACAGGCAGTTGAACAAGTTGACCATCAAGAACAAGTATCTTCTACCTAGAATTGATGATTTGATGGATCAATTACATGGGGCCTTGGTGTTCTCAAAGATTGATCTGAGATCGGGGTACCACCAAATTTTAGTAAAAGCTGAAGATGTTCAAAAGACAACATTTAGGTCTCGTTATGGGCACTATGAGTATGTGGTGATGCCGTTTGGAGTAACAAATGCTCCAGCTCTGTTCATGGATTTCATGAATAGAATTTTTTGTCCTTTCTTGGATAAGTTTGTGGTAGTCTTCATAGACGACATACTCATTTATTCAAGGACCGAGGAAGAACATGAAGAACATGAAGAACATCTGAAGACAGTATTGGAGATCCTGAGGGAGAAGCAATTATATGCCAAGTTCTCTAAGTGTGAGTTCTGGTTGAAGGAAGTCAACTTCTTAGGACATGTAATATCTGCCCAGGGGATCTCAGTGGATCCAGCCAAGGTGGAGGCAGTGCTTCAGTGGGAACGTCCTAAGACAGTCACAGAAATAAGGAGTTTTGTGGGTCTAGCTGGCTACTATCGGCGATTTATTGAGGACTTTTCCAAGGTAGTGGCTCCTTTAACACAGTTGACCCGCAAGGATCAACCTTTTGCTTGGACCGACCGATGTGAGCAGAGCTTCATGGAACTAAAGGAAAGGTTGACTAGCGCCCCAGTGTTAGTGATCCCGGATGTTGGAAATCCTTTTGATGTTTACGCTGATGCTTCACATCAAGGTTTGGGATGTGTGTTGATGCAAGAGAAAAGAGTGGTTGCATATGCTTCAAGGCAACTCAAAGTTCACGAGAGGAACTATCCTACCCATGACTTGGAGTTGGCGGCTGTGGTGTTTGCCTTGAAGATTTGGAGGCATTATTTGTATGGAGCTCGGTTTCAGGTGTTCAGTGACCATAAAAGCCTGAAATATCTGTTTGATCAGAAGGAGTTAAATATGAGACAAAGAAGATGGATGGAGTTCCTAAAAGATTATGACTTCCAACTGATATATCATCCAGGGAAGGCCAATGTAGTGGCAGATGCCTTGAGTAGGAAATCAATACAAGTATCAACCATGATGATTGAAGAGCAGAAATTGATTGAGCAGTTTAGAGATTTAAACTTTGGAGTGGAATTTCATGTAAATCATATTAGTTGTAGTAAGTTAACTATAACTAATGATTTCATTGGGGTGATAAAGGATGAGCAATTAGAGGATCCTAGCCTGAAGCGTATTGTAGAATTACTAGGCACCGATCAGGCTAAAGACTTTGTGATGGGCGATGATGGGATCTTGAGATTTAATGGCAGAATTTGCATACTTGCAAATGAAGAGTTGAAGAAGATGATCCTAGAGGAAGGTCACAAGAGTCGCCTTAGCCTACATCCAGGCATGAACAAGATGTACCATGACTTGAAGGAGTCATTTTGGTGGTCGGGCATGAAGAAAGACATCGCCCAGTATGTTACTACCTGCTTGACGTGTCAGAAGGCAAAGGTAGAGCATTAAAGACCTGGCGGTTTGCTGCAGCAATTGGATATCCCTGAATGGAAATGGGACAGCATCGCCATGGATTTTGTTACCCATTTACCCAGATCGGTAAGGGGTCATGATGCAATCTGGGTCATCATTGATCGACTGACGAAGAGTGCTCACTTTCTTCCAATGAATATGAGGATGCCTATGGCCAAGTTGGCACAGCTGTACATCAGAGAAATTGTGAGGTTGCATGGAGTGCCTTCCAGCATTGTTTCGGATAGAGATCCCAGGTTCACCTCACGGTTTTGGCAGACTTTACAAGACTCTTTGGGAACTGAGTTGAGGATGAGCTCTGCATATCATCCTCAAACAGATGGACAGTCTGAGAGAATAATTCAGTCCTTGGAAGATCTGCTGAGGACATGTATTTTGGACCAATTGGGAAGCTGGGATGAGATGATGCCACTGGTAGAGTTTACTTATAATAACAGTTACCACGCCAGTATTGGGATGGCACCTTATGAAGCCCTGTATGGGAGGAAATGCAGAACTCCCTTATGTTGGTACCAGGAGGGCGAAGCAGTCTTGGTTGGGCTAGAGTTGATTCAGCAGACGACCGAGAAGGTGAAACAGATACAAGGCAGAATGAAAGCTTCTCAAAGCCGGCAGAAATCCTATGCAGATCAGAGGAGAAGACCTTTGGAGTTTGCTGCTGGGGATCATGTGTTTATGAGAGTGACACTAACCAAGGGTGTAGGACGAGCTATCAGATCAAGGAAACTGTCTCCTAAGTTTGTTGGACCATATCAGATCTTAAGGAGGATCGGCCCAATGGCTTATGAAATCGCCCTACCTCCCCAATTAGCAAATCTGCATAATGTCTTTCACGTGTCACAGCTAAGGAAGTATCTTGCAGACCCTAGTCATGTGTTGGAAGTGGACGATGTGCAGAGCAGGGATGACTTGTCGTTTGAAGCGAAACCAGTCAGGATTGACGATTAGCAGAGTAAGCAGCTCAGAGGCAAGACCATCAACATGGTGAAAGTAGTGTGGGATGACAGATCGCGTGATTCAACTTGGGAATTAGAGGAAACCATGAGAGAAGCCTATCCATACCTCTTTTCCTTGTAATTCAATTTTCGAGGACGAAAATTTTTCTTGTTGGGGAGAATGTAAGGACCTAGAAAATTTTATTGGAATGAAAGCGATATATTTTAAGTGAATCCTAAGTATGTTTTTATTTAAAATATAAAGGAAGGAAAGTGTAGCTTAGAAGTCTACGAGATCGCCGTTGTTGGAGACGGAGGCGATCTCCGACTTCTCTAGTACATGATCGCTTGTCGCCTATGGTGCACATGATCGCCAAAAGTGCACTTAGTATGTGGTCAAGATACTGGATCAACCATAGTGGGTTCCAAAAACCACGCGTATCAAGGTGTGGGTTAAGCCTTAGATACGCTGTGCATGCGAAGCTCTATGCTTGAGCATAAGAAATCGTCCTTAGTGTTGCATGCATGGGCGCACGAGGAGTAGTGCTGATCTATTCTTGGAAATGTGAAGCTACCGACGTCACCAAGTCATGTGGAGGTGATACCTTGGACGTCACATAGTGGGATGAAGAACCTTCAGCAAGGCGTGGCGATGTGTCATCAGTCATCGCCAGGGCGAGAGACACGCGGGGATCGCCAGGGCGAGAGAGACGCGGGCATCGCCAGGGCGAGAGACACGCGAGCATCGCCAGGGCGAGAGACACGCGGGCATCGCCAGGATGAGGGACACATCGGTCGTCTTCCAGGGAGAGACATCGGTCGTCTGCCAGGATGAGACATCGGTGGATAGTCATCGCGCGAGCGGTCATCGGTGGAAGGTTATAGCGCGATGTCGTGTTTCACACAGATAAGGTGGGACCCAGGCTCCCAGCATGAACGTTCTGCATGCGCGACACATAGACATTAGGAGTGCTTCAGAACAGTTGACGCCAGAGAGTTGGTAAGGCAGGTAAGCCAAAGTTGGTACGCGCAGAGACATCACGTGACAGTTCTGTCAGAGGAAACGTGCACGCAAGCTTCCCACTGAGTGGGTAATGGCAGCTGCATGGCGGGTCTACGTTTCTTAGTCTCAGAACACACCTCCTCTTTAGTTGGAGTTCGAACGCTGTTGGAGTAGTGAGAGATAGAGTGAGTTTAGTCTTCATCCTTTCTCCTTCCTCTCCTTCACTCTGCGATTCAGACCTTCTCACGTCCCAGCTTGGCTACCGGCGATTGCCATAGAGCACCTGGGAAGTTACCCTGCAAGTTTTCTGCTCAAAGCCCTAAAACAGAGTTAAGGCATCCTTGAGTTCTCGGTGGGTTTGGAGCTCTTAGTGAGATTTTACGCAAGTCCAGGTAAGGGAAGTTAGCATTTTCGTTCATAAAAACGTTAGGCGAGTAGGTTCTGAAGTGAGGGCGATGTGGTCGCCGGTTTTCATATTTCTTTTCACGATGCTCTGTTTTATGTGTGGGGCGACGTGATCGTCGGGTTTAATGATGATTTCGAACTCCCCTGTTTTAGTGTCGTTTGAAACTGTTTGAGATTGAATTGTGAAATGCGTGTGATATTCGAAAATCTGAACTTTGGCGTGATTGTTTCTATGATTGTGATTGTTTAAGAAAAGATTCAAAATATTATATGATGGAATTGTGCTTTTACGTGTGGTATGATGTACTGGATGAATGTGAAAGAGTGATCAAGACATAGTATTTTCAGGAAAGGAAATACCGTGTTGAGATTGGTTATGAGGTGTATTGATCAGTGAGTATCCTGTGAATGAGACGATCCTGACTCTGCTGACATAATGGAATCACATAGATGAAGTTATTCATTTGTTGAGAGTCGAAGGAGGTTCATATGTATGGGTAAGTTGTTTGAAAGATAACTAACTTGACCTGTTATATGAATTAACCCTGTCATACCGGGAGAGTGATGATATTGAGATTATGTTTATGCGCATGGCTGTGTGGATTTCACAGCGACCCTGTGTGGATTTCACAGTGGTGTGGTATGACAGGTGCAGGTCTCTGGATGCTAAGTTCAACGCATGAGTCTTCCGGAAGTAGAGTCATGTGTCTATGTGTTATGAGTCAGTGGAAAGTCTGACATGTGAACCATGAGTATTGAATGTATTGAATAGACACTTGACGAGTTTGTGGAATATGGGGATGTTGATGGTTGAAATTGATATAGATTATGAATGGTGTG
The DNA here is from genome assembly GCA_013389735.1 of Phaseolus lunatus. Taxonomy (NCBI): domain Eukaryota; kingdom Viridiplantae; phylum Streptophyta; class Magnoliopsida; order Fabales; family Fabaceae; genus Phaseolus; species Phaseolus lunatus. The sequence continues at coordinate 11,025,042 of CM023859.1, read as the reverse complement.
AAGATTTATGCTTTCTAATTGATATAAAGTTTCATATTTAAAGTTTTTAAAAGTATCTAGCTTACCCTTTGTTTTGCATCGTGGTTGTTTTTCTTAAACCTGTGATGATCGTGTATATCTGCACGGGAGCAGATGAGGTTGCAGGTAGTATAGCTCCTCAGTGAGCACTTTCTGGAGGAAGGAGATCGCCTGTTTTCTGTTTCTGTTAGGAGATCGCCTATTTTCTATTTTGCTGTATTTTGTTTAAGTTTTGGAAACTGACTGGATATGTATTAAACTCCCTGTGAGGAGAAATTTCATTACATATATATATATATATATATATATATATATGTTCACTTCGATATTATTGTTTTACCTTTATTTCATTATATAAATATGAAAAGCATTTGGCGGGATGTTACACCTTCTCTCATAGATAATTATGACCTTTTACCATTTAACTAATTTCATTTACTTCTTTATGACAACTTATAAGATGAAACAACCCACAGTACAAGTAAAGCTATCAGTTATGCGATCTGAGTTCAAGCAAGCATTTTTCTGGATACATCGCATACTGTTACAGAAATGGACTCAAGCATACAATGGGGGAAAGAGGTATGGTCATATGACCACAAATCTAGCAGAATGCATTAACTTTGTGCTTAAGAGAGCTCATTCCTTACCGATTTCCGCTTTGATTAAGGCAACTTTCAAAAAAACAAAAACATGGTTTGTTGAGCGAGCCTTCAAAATAAACACCATGTTACGTGCAGGTCATTATTATCCAAAAGATATCACAACCTTATTTAGAAAAAATCAACAAGATTCGGCTATGTGTTTTATGGAAAGGTTTAATGTAGAAAATTCTAAATGATGTCCAAGAATTAGCCACCCCCAACATGGTCGACGACCTCAGTCATATATAGTTAGATTAAATGATTGGTGGTGTGATTGTGGCCACTTCCAAGTTCTTCGACTTCTCTATCGTCACGTTATTGTCGTTTGTTCCTCTTGTCATTTACAAATGACGACATTCATTGATTTGGTTTACAACCTCCACATGATTAGAAAGGCATATCAAGTTGAATTCCATCTTGTTCGAAACGGGGATTATTGGTCTACTTATATTGGGCCAAATTTCATACTTGACCCCCACATGCAACGTAAAAACTCGGGACAACCAATTACTACTCGTTTGCATAATGAAATAGATCAACCAATTCAGAACAAGCCAAAAAATGTTTTTACCATCACAATGAAGTTCATAACAGAGGAAATTGTCCATTTAGACAGTAGAATCATCCTTTGTAATGTTGTTCTCATCAAATATTTTAATATCATTTTCTTTTAATGACTTCTATTCAATAATTTCATTTATTTTTTAATACATCTCTTTTACATAAATACATGTATATTATTACTTTTTACATATTATATAATTTATACTTCCATATATTATACAATCTAAAAATGTATACATAAATCATATCATATTTTTATAAGTGTATTTTTAAATTTAACAATATTTAAAAAATAGTAAATATTTTTAATTTATCACACAACTCATTTTTAACCCAATTTATTTAAAATTATTGTAAAAATATATGATTGAGAATTGAGAAAAAGACTTACCTGTGAGAATATGAGAATAAATTCCTCGATAAATTTTCATTTCATTGTTTCATTTATTATCCAGGAAGTTGATTGTATCTATATCTTGCTATATTTGAAGTCGGAAGCACCATAAGCTTCTAATTTAATATGTTGTTTAGTAATTAAATTTGTTTTGCTATATTTAAGGTGATATTTATTTTTAATGTTCTATTCTTGATTGATGATTGGTATTGTCATTTTATTATTAAAGTTTGAATTTTTATTCATGATTTTGATCCTTATATTTGACTGAAAAATACTTCTAAGCATATGATCTAAATGATAATGATTAACATATTTGAATGCTAGGAATAAGTTTGAAATATTAAATGCTTTATAACATCTATTCGTAATGATAAAAGGTTTTTATAAATATGTGAGGAATCGATATTTAGGAGACATTCTTAATAATTTTGTATGTGCGGAATCGATATGAATGATTTTTATATGTACATCAACGTCAATCAAGATGGAATTTTATATGTTTTTATTCATTGAAAATACAAACGAGTTAGAATGATGAACCCCGATCCCAATTTTTTGAATTGACTTATCCAAATAATTTAATTTTCTTTTATTTAATTTCTTATAAATTCATGATACAAACAACCTTTCAAACTAAGGGTGGGCAAAAAATTCAAATTGCTAAATCCAATTCATAATTATCCAAATCCATATTACTTTTAATCCATTTAAATGGATTTATCTAAAATCTAAATCCATATTTTTTAATTTTATGTCCAATACATTTAATTGGATATGGATTAAATATAGATTGGATACATTTTTAGATTATCCAAATTGGATTTTGGGTTAAATTTTGACTTGGACCAGGCCCAGGCCCAGGTTGAGCCGAGTCAATCCGGGCCCATGTTGAGCTAAGTTGAACCAAACTCATGTTGAGTCGAGTCAGCCCGGGTCAGAGTCGAGCCGAGTCGGCCCAAATCAAAGTCGAGTCAAGTCAACTCGGACCCAAGTCGAGCTGAGTGGGCTAGAGTCCAAGTTGAGCGGCACCCGAACCCAAGTCGAGCTGAGCCAGTCCAGGGCGATGTCAAGTCGAGTCAGCCCTGACCGATTTCAAGATGAGCTAGCCTGGGACCCTGTCTTGCTCAGTTAGCTCGGGCCGATGTTGATTCGAGTTAAACCGGGCAATGTCGATTTGAGTCGGTCCAGGCTGATGTTGAGCCGAGTCGACTAGGGATGATCATGATCAAGTCGATCTTGGTCGATGTCGAGTCGAGTTGGTTCGGGTCGATGTCGACCTAGGCCTGAGTCGATTTCGAGCCAAGTTTTCCTGGGCTGTTGTCGATCCGTGTCGGTTCGGGCCAATTTCGAGCCAAGTCGACCCAGGCTAATGACGAGCAGAGTTGACCTAAGAGAATATCAAGCCAAGTTAGTTCGGGACACTGTCTTACTTAGTTGGCCTGAGCCGATGTCGAGTTGAGTTGGTCCGGGCTGATGTCGAGTCGAGTCGACCCAGGATGATGTCGAGTTGAGTCGGCCTGGGCCGTACTCTAGCCGAGTTGACCCAGGCTGATTTCGAGCCGAGTCAACCTGGACCGATGTTGACCTGAGTCGACCTAGGCCGATGTCGAGTCGGTTTGGGCCGATGTCAACCTGAGCCTGGGCCTATTTCGAGCTGAGTCGGCTTGGGCCAATGTCAAGTCGAGTCAGTTTAGACCCATATCAAGCTGAGTCGCCCCGAGCCAAGCTTTAGTCGACACCGAGCCCATGTAGAGCCAAGTCGATCCAGGCCCAGGTCGGATCGAGTCAGTCCGGGTCCAAGTCAATTCGCCCTGAGCTGATGTATAGCCAAGCAACTAATTTCCATGTTGAGTCGAGTGGGCTAAAGTCCAAGTCGAGCTGAGTGGGCCAGGCACCATATTAAGTTGAGTTGACCAGGGGCCAAAGCAAGATGGATTTAATCTAATTGATAGAGTGGATTTAATCTAGATTTAATCCATTTTAAATGGGTTTGAAAAATCCAAATCAATTTGACCTTGTTAAAATGGATATGGATTTTAAATCCAATCTATTTTATTGGATCTATATTGAATCTAGTTTGGATTTTGAAAGATCCAATCCATGACCACCCCTATTTCAAACAAACTTTGACACATCTTTTCATATTTAGTGAATATTATAGTCTTGAGGTTTTAGAACTGTTCCTTGTGGGTTCGATATCCGTCTTTAGAGATAATTTATTACTTTTGATTCGGTACACTTGCCATAAAATAGTCATCAATGGTCTTAAACAATCTCCAATAGCATGGTTTGAGAGATTTATAAAAATAAGGGTTTCATTATGATAAAAGCAAAGTCAATCAGGTTATACTTTATTCATAAAACACTATGTTATGGGTAATCTTACACTATTGTTGGTTTATGTGGATGACATGATTATTGCAAGGGATGGTGAAATAGAAAATTGACTTTAAAGGAAGAATTGACCTTCCAATTTGAAATGAAATACTTGGAAAAACTTCAGTATTTGCTTTGAAAAGAGGATGTTTATTCAAAATAGGGAATTTTCATCTCCAAAAGAAAATATGTACTTTATCTCCTTAAAGAAACAAGAAAGTTGGGATGTAGATTCTCGAGTTACTATTGGATAAAATCATAGAATTGGAAGTAAAAAAAAGTTTTCTTGTAGAAAAAACCCAATATTAAAGATTAGTAGGAAAAATTATTTATTTATTGCACACGAGAACACATATTTATTATCCAATTAGTGTGGTAAGTTATTTTATGCATAATCCAAGAGAAAGACACATGCAAGCAATCAATAAAATTCTTTAGTATTTGAAAGCCAAAAAAATGGTTATTCTCCAGGAAAAGAGAAAATTGACTTGAAAATGTATATTGATCTAGATTATGCAGGTTCTGTTATTAACAAAAAATATATATATAGATACTTTCTTGACAAAAGTTTAGTGACATGGAGAAGCAAAAAACAAGATAAAGTATCTCATTGTAGGGCAGAAGTTGAATTTTGAACCCCTGCTCAAAGTGCGTGTGAAGGACAATGGATTGATAACCTTGAGATTAAGGTTGACATCCTTATGCAATTTTATTGTGATAACAAGTCAACCATGAGTATTGTTCATAATGCAGTCTAACATGATAGGACCAAACATATTGATATTGATAAGAACTTCATCGAAGATAATCTTTGATAGAGGCATGGTGGTTCCAACCGATGTTCCTACATGATTGTACATAACAAACATTTTCATTAAAGATTGTCCTTAAGGCAGATTCCATGATCTTGTAAGTAAGCTAAAAATTATTGATATTCATTTACCAACTTGAAGGGGAGTATTGTAAATAACAAATTATTAAGATAAAAAATATTCTTAATATCTCTTTAGTAATTAGGAAAAAATATCTTTAGAATCTTCCTATTCATTTCAAAATATTTTTATTTGTTTTTTAAAAGGTTTTGGTTGTTACAAATAGAGACGATGGGAATGTAATTTGTGTGATTGATATCAATAAAATAATTCTTTATTTGTCAAGTTAACTCTCCATGAGTCAACGTTCAAATTGAAGTTTTGATTGAAGATTCTCCTCCATTGTCTCCTTTCGTAGATCCTCCTCATCCCCTTAATAGTGATCAAATTCCATGAAGTTCACAAAAAAGGCTTTCTTTTTTACTTATTTGAGATATAAATAGGTTTTTAACCCAAGTAGATTATGTTTCCACCAATGTGCCCCTCAATACAAATATGTTGTGGTACAATAATTTGCAAGCTAGTCATGTCAAAACTAAGAGGTATGAGTTTCCATGCCCATTTAACACCAAGTCATTAAAGATCATAGGTCTTGCAAGTTGTTCTTTTATTCTTGTTCAATCGTGATGGTGATGTGTATAACCATCATCCACTATTGGAAAGGGATGGTTATCGATGATGCTCACTTATGATTGTATTCAAGATTTGGGGAAGGTAGTGCCAAAACATGAGTTGGAAATATCATCCAAGGAGAATAAGCTTTTGCTGCAATGAGCATCATTGGTAGAGTAGAGAAATGAAAATATGAGAGAAAAACAATGACCATTTTGTTGAGGTGTAGAGGTTAAGAAAGCTTGAAAGAGGTTGAGCAGAAACACAAAATTGTTGAGGAGAGTGTTGGAACTCTTCAAGAATCATTGGAAGAAGTTCGTAATACTGAGGCAACATTAAATATTGAGCTTGTTAAGTTGGTCATGTCAAGCAAAAGAGATATGAAGAAAGATTTAAGAAGGCGACGCATTAAGGTGCCTTTTTCAATTTCTACCTTAAAACTTGACATTATAATTTGGCAAAGGATGTTGTTGATGAAGAGCTAATTGGCAAGACGTCTTTTCTTTAAATATTTTTAAGTTGTAATATGTTTTTCATATATGAACAATATATGTTGGAAGTTTATCTAGTTAAATTGATAAATAATTCTAAGCTTATTTTGAAATGATTAGAGCACTTGAATGTAAGTAACTTAATCGAATTACATATCCAACTTAGGAAATTTTAACAACTTAATCGAGAAGATTTATTCATAAATTGTTCAGGGAGAGATTGTTACATGTTTAACAATTATCCTGTGGCATAAGCCATGTGAGCCAAGTCACAATTGAAGAGTTTGATTCCTAGTGGGATAATTCTTTAGGGGTAGATTGTTGCGTGGTACATTAATTATCTTGTGACGTAGGCTAGATAAACCAAGTCATAACCAATTGTGTCGCTTAAGTTGTTACACTCTTAAGTAGAAAGAATTATGTCCTAACTATAAGCTATAACTTTTGACCTAGTGGTAAATGCTTGATCTAACAACACAACAAACCCAACTAATCTTGTTAGGATATGTCCTTGATAAAACTTTGATACCATCTTAGAAAGTGAATTTTACGTCTAACTCAACCTCACAAAGTCAGCTTAGTAAGGTGAGGTTTATATATTATAATTTGGTCATATCATTAGTTGATGTGGAATCTCTAATTCATTTTCTCACGCTAAGGACATCAAACATGAGAATAGAGGGGGCCAATAGTTTGTGGCATGATAGACTCAACTAACCTTACTAGGATAAACTCTGATATTATCTTTCTGAAAGTAAAATTTAAGTCTAACTCAACCTCATAAAACCGACTTAGTAAGATGAGGTTTACACCGAATAATAAACTATAACTTGGTCTCATATATAGTTAATGTGAGATTTTCAACATACCCCTTTATGTTGAGGACATCGAGCTAGGGAATAAAGGAAAATCAAATAACATATGACATGATAGGCTCAACAAATTGTTAATATATATTATTTCTATTTAAATTGTTACTTTTCTATTGTAGGTTGTTGGGTTTTGTTTGTTCTTTGGCCCAACTTTCCTTTTCTGTTTCAAATAGGTCTTAGTCTTTTTCTTATATATACACCATGAATTTTACTCTCCAAGATAATAAGAGTTTCTTTTACATTTTCTTTTCTCTACCTTTCTCTCTTTTACGCTTTAGCCATTGTTTCTTTTTCATTTGCAATTAGGGTTTATCAAAACCTCCTTTTCTCCATTACGATTACGTGCGATTACGTGCGCTCCATTAATCACTACGTCAAGCAAGCAATACTCATCTTCATTGACTATAATATGGTATCAGAGCCCTTCAAATGAAGAGCTCTGTTGCGCTTCTCTCTGATCTTTATTTTCCTCTTTACTGTTCTTGGTTATCTTTTCTGTTCTCTTTCAAAATCTTGTAGGCAATGTCTGCTGAAAACCCCACACTAACTTCCTCTTCGAATGAAAACCCTAGTCTTTATAGTCTTAACAATAGTCACACTATTACATGCAACTTTTATGGTAAATACAGTCATACTAAGGTTGTTTGTTTTTGCAAAGTGGGTTTTCCTTCAGGTGATGTTAGAACCTCAAAGTTTTCTTCTACTAGAAAAGTTTTCACTTTTTGTAATCGTCTTGGTCACACTGTCGACACTTGTTATAAAAAACATGGGTTCCCTCCTGACTACAAATTCACCAATACGACATCCCAAGCCAATAATATGATTACTACTGACACTTCTTCTGATTTTTTTTCTAAAGAACAGGATGTAAATGGGATTCAACTTACATCATAGCAGTGTCAATTCCTGACCAACATTTTGCGTCAGCAAAACCTTGAGGATCCTGCCCCTCACACTCAAATTAATCAAGTCAGCACCTTTTCTACGGATAAATTCCCCAATATCGAGCAATCTTCAATGGGTAAGTTTCACTCTTCACTATCTGCTATAAAAGAATCTTGGCTTGTTGATTCTAGTGCCACAGATCATGTTTGCCATAATTTGAGCGTTTTTACTACTTGCACTAAAATCAAACCTATCTTAATTAGTCTTTCAAATAGCCAAACTATTTATGCCACATATTCTGGTTTAGTACGTTTTTCTGCCCCAAGTTTTATTTGTTCGATGTGTTATATGTCCCTCATTTTCAATTAAACTTAATATCTGTTTCTAAACTCACACACCAACTTAAATGCACTTTAACTTTCACTTCAACCCACTGCATTATATAGGACAATCTCATCCAAGAGAGGATTGGTATACACCTTGTGACTACCTTGCCTACTTCTAGCCATTCTAAACCACATAGTTTTGGTCCTTTTATTAATTGTAATATCATGGACAAAACATTGTGGCACTATAGACTGGGGCACCCTTCACTTGAAAGATTACATGTCTTTAAGGAAACAATACCCTTTTATTACTGTTGATACTCATCATGCATCATGCATGTGACATTTGTAGTCGTGCAAAATAGAGAAAACTTCCTTTCACTTTAACTAATACTACTACATCTGTTATTTTTTATCTTGTACACTTTGATATTTGGGGACCCTGTTCCATAATTTCTATGCAAGTTTTTTGTTATTTATTGAGTATTGTTAATGATTACTCGTGTTATATTTGGGTTATTCTGCTGCATAACAAATCTGAAGTGTGTAAGCACATCATTAACTTCACTGTTTTCGTTCCAAATCATTTCAAAACTAATATCAAAACGATTTGTACTGAAAATGGTGCTGAGTTTGCTATGTCAAATTTTTATGCTTCAAAGGAAATTTATACATAAAAAATCTTGTGTTGAAACACCACAGCAAAATGGCATTATGGAATGTAAACATAAGCACATACTAAATGTAACCTAGGCTTTACTTTTTCAAGCAAATCTTCCTCCTATATTTTGGGAATTTGCTATAAATCATGTTGTTATCTTAATAAATGCTATTCCTACTCCATTACTTAATAACATCACTCCTCATGAAAAGTTGTTTGGAAAAACTATATGACATTTCCTTTTTAAAAGTGTTTGGTTGCCTCTGTTATGCTAGTACCATTACTGCACATAGGAAGAAATTAGATGATAGATCTATCAAAGGTATTTTTCTTGGCTTCCCGCAAAATACAAAAGGTTATATTGTTTTAAATTTAAAGTTTCATAGCATAGAGATATCAAGACATGTAATCTTTCATGAAAACCACTTTCCATATAAATTGGATAGTGGCTTGACTAGGGACCCCAACACTTTATCTCTCCCTTTCTAACGGATATAATTCTGCTCTAGATTTTTTTTTGATACTGCACCTCCTGCCGAGCCATGTGCCTGCTCCTGCACCCAATACTGCACCTCCACCAGCCTCATTATTCTCTGATCTTTCAGAAAATAGTGCATCTACTCCTACATCCAACACTGCACCTCCACCAGCATTATCACCTTTTGCACCTCCAGGAAGCACCTCGCCCAAATTACGAAGAAGATTAGCTCGTCCTCACCGACAACCTGTTTATCTTGCCGATTTCCACACTGCAACTTGTTAGAATTTATGCCCTTAAACAAGAGAGGGTGAATTGTTTTTGAAAGATTTTCACAAAGATTAAAGGTAGAGTGAAAAACTATGAAGAATCAATCAATTGAAAAATTTGTTCAAACAATAAAAACTGTTTTAAGCTAGATTCCAGAAAATTAACCTATTGTTTTTACGAAACAACTGGTTGTTTATACTAGCAGAAAATAAAACTAAGTTAAAATAGTTTATAAGAGAAGAGATAGAGAGATTTATACAAGATATTTATACTGGTTCACTCTTACACCAAGAGCCACATCCAGTCCCCAGAAATCACTGGGTATTCCACTATGCAATCAATCGCAGATTACAAAACACACTAAGAATGTTGATCTTGAACCCCTCAAGAACACACAACACCTCTTAGCCAAAACCACACCAAGAGTGTTGATCTTGAACCCCTCAAGAACACACAAAACTCCTTAACAACACAAATATAGAAATACAATGATCAAGGAAGAAGGGAATAGAATACACCTGGGTATTACAAAGCTTAAATTTCAGAAGTACAACCTAATCATATTCCACACACTTGAGAATGATTCAAAGCTCTTTCAAATTTTGGAAAAAATGTTTTTGATAAAATCTCTTTCTTACTTCAAGATAAGGAGTGTAAAACCACCTTTATATAGACCAACCAAGTGGTTAAAAACATTTAATAAAGGAGCCAAGGTAGTTAGGATCATTTAAAACATATTAAAACCACTTAACAGAATTCTGTTAAGGTTTTCAGAAAAACAATTAGTTGAATTCTCAAAACAACCGGTTGAATTGACTTGATAGCAAAGTCAAACAAAGTCAAGTTTTTCAAAACCTTTTCAAAACCCACCAAGTTAAAACAACCTGTTGATTAGAAATTTCAACCTGTTGAAATTTCAACAGCGTTTTAGAAAATCCATCTTTTCAAAAGATTAAAGATTCAAATGAACATGGATCATCTTAAGGAGTGAATTAACAAGTTTCAAACAACTAGACAACACACACACCCAGTAGCAAGGTCTTCAAGCTTTCCACTTAGATTTGGAGACATCAAAGCATCTTGTTCAATACAACCAACACTGTAAGTATTAGATATCCTATTCATAATTACTTGTCTTACAATTCCTTATCTTCTAATTTTTAAAATGTTATTTTCTCTATCAATTCTCATCCTGAACCTTGGTCCTACACCGAAGCCTCCAAACATGCTTATTGGCAATCTGCCATGCAATCTGAGCTCTAAGCTCTTGTTGCTAACAATACTTGGCAACTTACCCCTCTCCGTCCAGGTAAGAAAACTATTGGTTCTAAATGGGTATATAAAATCAAATACCATTCTGATGGCACTGTTGAGCGCCACAAAGCTAGAGTTGTTGCCAAAGGATTCACCCAACTTGAAGGACTTGATTTCTTAGACATTTTTGCACCTGTTGCTAAACTCACTACCCTCCGCCTTCTCCTTGTTGTTGCCACTACCAAAAATTGGATTTTAAAACATCTTGATGTCAATAATTCCTTTCTTCATGGTGATCTCCATGAAGAGGTATACATGACCCCCCACCTGGCCTCTCTCTTCCTTCTCCCTAGCATGTCTGCAAGCTTCAACGGTCTTTGTATGGACTTCGTCAAGCTGGTCGTCAATGGTACGCCAAACTTTCTACTTTTCTTTTATCAAATAATTACTCTATTTCTGCTTACTCTCTTTTTCTTAAATATAATAACAATAAACTCATTGTCATTCTTGTTTATGTTGATAACTTGGTCTTAACTTGTGATGGCACGGAGGAAATCAATACAATTACTGCATCCTTACACAATCACTTCAAGATCAAAAATTTAGGTTATCTCATTTACTTTTTGGGACTGGAAATTGCCCGTAACAGCACTGATCTTCATTTAAGTCAACGCAAATATACTCTTGATCTCCTTCAAGAAAAAAGCATGCTTGATTCTGCATCCGTGGCCACTCCCATGACTCACACCTCTCCTGATAATGGAACACATCTTGATGTTGATGTCACTTCTCAATACAGAAGACTTCTTGGACGACTCATCTACTTAACTAATACTAGACCTGACTTCGTCTTCACTGTCCACAATCTTAGCCAATTCGTCTCTGCACCCACTAGCCTTCATCAACAAGCAGTCTCTGGTATTTTACGTTATCTTAAGGGCACTCCTAGTGATGGTATCTACTTTTCAAACACTAGCACAATTCAGTTCCATGGTTTTGGTGACTCTGACTGGGCCACCTGCCCTACCACTAGAAAATTAGTCACCGGATACTCCATCTATTTAAGGGATTCTCTAATTTCATGGAAATTAAAGAAGCAACAAACTATCTCTTGCAGCTCCTCTGAGGTCGAATACAGAGCACTAGCAATCACTACTTGTGAACTGCAATGGTTTTCATATCTCCTTCAGGATCTACATCTTCCTCTCTCACAACCTGCCACTTTGTACTGCGACAACAAATCTGCCCTGCAAATTGCTTCCAATCAAGTTTTTCATGAACGCACAAAGCGCATCGAAATTGATTGCCATTTGGTTTGTGAAAAACTTAACTCTGGTATTCTCAAACTGCTGCCTATTTCTTTAGCTATGCAGGTTGCGGATATTTTCACCAAACCCTTTGCATCTACACAGTTCTGCCTTCTCAAGTCCAAGATGGGCATGCTTAACATCTACTCCCAACTTGAGAGGGGTGTTAACATATATTATTTCTATTTAAATTGTTTACTTTTCTATTGTAGGTTGTTGGATTTTGTTTGTTCTTTGACCCAACTTTCCTTTTCTGTTTCAACTAGGTCTTAGTCTTTTTCTCATATATACATTATGTATTTTACTCTCTAAGATACAAATGAATAAGAGTTTCTTTTACATTTTATTTTCTCTGCCTTTCTCTCTTTTATGCTTTAGCCATTGTTTCTTTTTCATTTACAATTAGGGTTCATTAGAACCTCCTTTTTTCGATTGCGATTACCTGCGCTCCATTAATCACCACGTCAAGCAAGGAATACTCATCTTCATTGACTGTAATACAAATTTCACTAGGATAGACCATTGATAGGATATGATACTATCTTAGAAAATGAACGTTAAATCTAACTCAACTTTATAAAATAGTTTTTAAGATGAAGTTTGCATCCACTTATTTATTTATTATTGAGAGTCTGCCAAAATGAGTACAATAATAATGAAAAAAAATATATTGTAACGCTAATCATGAATCACTCGTAGTATAGACAAATGAACATAAAACACTAAAAACAAGATACAAAGTTGAATTAACGTCTCATGTATTGCATTCTGTAATATTACATCATTTTTTCTAATATTACAGGACATATGCAAGTTACTTAAAAACACTTAAATAACTTATAACTAATTCTACAAACAATTAAACAGTTATTAATACGCAAATTAACAATATAAGAATGACTAGGCAATCTAACTAAATATAGGCAACTATTAAGCCATTAGACTATCTAAATAAACGCAACTATTGAGGCACATGCTATCATAGACTATATAAGTTACTATTAGAATTTAGAGAAAGTTAATATAAAAATTAACAAAAAATCTAAATTCTTGAAACTGTTCTACATTGTAAGTTCATTTGTTTATGATATTACTGAATATATATATATATATATATATATATATATATATATATATATATATATATATATATATCTATTTCCCAATTTCCTCAAACGGATTGACTTATTTCTTAAATTATTTATTAATGAAAAAAGAACTTTATTGAAGTCGTTGTTCATACATATTTTTTTAATATATTTGTGTTGGAATTCAACAAGACTTAGACCATTATAATGTAGTGAGAATGGTTTTGAGGAGGGTGGGATGATTCCATTCATTCATTCTGCATTAAGAAAGGAAAGGAAACATTGATTTGTGTCCGTAAGCTTGCAGCATGCCGCGCCTTACATCCCGGTCGTCAAAAATCTTACGTGGTTCCCTCTCTCTCGGCAACCCCTTGAGACCATTTCCCTCATTATTCATCTTCTTTCTCTCTCTCTTCTCTTCCTATCGTACCAATCTTCCTCCTTCCATAACTTGGAACCAACAACTTCCACTCAGTGAGCCATGAATGACCGAATCGACGACGACGACAGTGACAAGGAGTTGGCGGGCTTGACCTCTCTTCCACCTCACCGGAAAGCCCATTCCTACAGCCAACAGCTGCGAGGCGCCTCCACGCACAAACGACACCAGCGAGTCCGAAAGCACAGTCTCGACGACAGCCGTATATCCTCCAACATAGAGTCTTCGTTTTATAACTCCGACTCCGACGACGACATATTTTCCCGTTCATCCTCTACAAACCCCGCTGGTGGTGACGAAGAGTACAGTGAAGGCAATGAGGTGACACAGTATCAACCATTGCAGGAATTCGTAGGCACTGGGGGAGGTACTGGGATCTTTAAGGCTCCTTTTAGAGCGTCCGTTCATCCAGGGAGACCACCATGCTTGGAGTTAAGACCCCATCCCTTGAGGGAGACTCAGGTGGGAAAATTCCTCAGGAACATTGCTTGTACGGAAACACAGATGTGGGCTGGTCAGGAGGGCGGGGTGAGGGTATGGGAGATTCAGAATTCATACGAACCCGGCAGCGGTCTGGGCGGAAAGGTCAGAAGGGGCGACGAGGATGCTGCTCCCTTTTGTGAATCAGCGGACACTTCTCCTACCTTGTGTTTGGCTGTTGACAATGGGAATAGGTTGGTTTGGAGTGGCCATAAAGATGGGAAGATCAGATCTTGGAAAATGGATCAACGCTTTGTTACACCCTTCAAGGAAGGTCTTTCTTGGCAGGCACACAGAGGTCCCGTTCTTTCCATTGTCTTAAGTTCCTATGGCGATCTATGGTCAGGTTCTGAAGGTGGTAATCTTAAGATCTGGCCATGGGAATCCGTCGAAAAATCTCTCTCCCTCTCTCCCGAAGAAAGACACATGGCAGCCTTACTTGTCGAGAGGTCCTTCATCGACCTCCGAAGCCAAGTCACCGTCAACGGTGTTTGCAGCATATCATCTCAAGATGTCAAGTCTTTGCTGTGTGACCATGTCAGAGGTCGAATCTGGTGCGCTGGCCCTCTCTCCTTCTCACTTTGGGATGCCCGTACAAAGGAGCTTCTCAAAGTATTCAACATTGAAGGTCAGGTGGAAAATCGAGTTGACATGTCATCCGTCCAGCAGCAGGATCAAGCCATTGAAGACGAGATGAAGGTGAAGTTTGTTTCCACCTCCAAAAAGGAAAAATCCCAGACTAGCTTTCTACAGCGCTCACGTAATGCCATAATGGGAGCTGCTGATGCCGTTCGTCGAGTTGCAACCAAGGGAGCCGGTGCATTTGTGGACGATACCAAAAGAACCGAAGCTCTTGTGCAAACAAGCGATGGAATGATTTGGAGTGGATGTACCAATGGCTTACTTGTGCAATGGGATGGCACTGGGACCCGTGTGCAGGATTTTAACCGCCATCCTTGTGCTATCCAATGCTTCTGCACTTTTGGAACACGCTTATATGTTGGCTATGTGAGTGGTATTATCCAAGTACTGGACCTAGAAGGCAATCTCATTGCAGCATGGGTTGCTCATAATGGTCCTGTCATCAAATTGGCTGTTGGCTGTGATTATGTTTTTAGCTTGGCTACACATGGTGGCCTCCGGGGGTGGATTATTGCATCTCCAGGTCCTGTTGACAACATGATAAGAGCCGAGTTGGCCGCAAAGGAACTTATTTATACACGGCGGCACAATGTCAGAATTTTGATTGGCACATGGAATGTCGGTCAAGGTAGAGCTTCTCAGGATTCACTCTCCTCATGGTTGGGTTCCATCGCTTCAGATGTAGGCATTGTTGTCGTTGGTTTGCAAGAAGTGGAGATGGGTGCCGGTTTTCTTGCAATGTCTGCCGCAAAAGAAACTGTAGGATAATATTTCATTCATTTGCCACCTTTATCTAACCATAGCATTTTTCTTCGTAAATAGAAGCTTTTGCTTTACTCTAAAATGAAATGATAATTAGAAATATGAGTGTGCTCATTGATAGAATCAAACGGAGTTAGTTTCTGTACAATAATATGACAGACCGTATCCTAACTGTAACCAATAGCAAATTTTCTAATCAAGTATTGCATGTATATAAATCTTCGGAACCACTCATGTTGTGTAATGCGTATATTATGTTCATGCATTCACTGCCTATATCACAATTGTAGGTAGGTCTTGAAGGAAGTGCAATGGGGCAGTGGTGGCTGGATACAATAGGAAAGGCTTTAGAAGAAGGGAAAGCTTTCGAACGCATGGGCTCTAGGCAGCTTGCTGGCTTGCTTGTATCTCTTTGGTGAGTGATTGTAATCAAAGTGTATTCCAGATGAAACCAGTTATCCTAGTAAATTCCTGTTCCTGTTTTCTTTTTGTCATGTACTTTGAATTTCTATCTTTAATATTGTTTCCATTCTTATATCATGAGTTGACATTTCTAAATTAGGGTAAGAAAGAATCTTAGAACACATGTTGGGGACATTGATGCTGGGGCCGTCCCGTGTGGTTTTGGACGCGCAATTGGTAATAAGGTTTGTATCAAATCTCCTAACTACTTCATAAAACTTGGTTCTTTAATTATGTCATTTAAATGCAGTACCCTTCTGTTAAGTTCATAAGTTATTATTATGACCTCAGCCATTTGTAAAAATGAAGTTCAGGGGTTAACCTCAAGTGATTAAGAACTTTCTCTTTAGTTAATTTATTTCTAGATTTCGTCTGAAGGTCAGCTGTGAAATTTCATCCAATTAAGTGAAATCTGGTTTCTCTATATCTGATCTTGGTTACGAAATTGGGCATATTATTTCAAATTTTAGACCGCTGTAATAGGGTGTTGTTTTGTGTGATGTATAATTACGAAATCATACTATTTATTAGCGTAGAAAACAAAAAAAGAAAAAGGAAACTAGATATGCTCTAGTTACAATTTTAACTGGGAGAAAGCGAGGAGAAAATACAGAATGAAAAGAATGGTCATAGAAGAAACAACCAGGGAGCATAGATTGTCTTCTCTGTTTATTGCACCATGCCAGATGGAATGCTTTTTTACTGTTCTGGTTAAATATTTGTTTTTGCAACAATAAGTTACCATTTTGTATTGCGTTCAAATTCATTTTTTTGCCTGCAAGTCATATTGATGTTGCTTGTACAAACAATGGATTAGGACGAAATAAAAAAAAATTCTGCCATTGAACTATTTTCACTTATGAGCGATAACTTTTTTTTCTTTTCATTGAAATGAACACTTATTACATGGTAAATATTGATCAATCAGGGAGGAGTGGGATTGAGAATCAGAGTGTATGACAGGATAATGTGCTTTGTGAATTGTCACTTGGCTGCACATTTGGAAGCAGTTAATCGGCGGAATGCTGATTTTGATCACATTTATCGAAATATGGTGTTCACCCGATCGTCCAACCTACTTACTGCAGCTGGTATGGTACCATACCTGTTCTTGCTTTGCTCTCTTGCCTTCTCCACATATTTATTTTGGCTACTTTACTCTTCTGGCTTGCCATTGGTCCTCTCTGTTACAGCTGGCGTCTCTACTGCTGTTCATGTGCTTCGTGGTGCCAATGTGAGTCTCATGCTTACAGCTTAGATCTTGATTATCTCCATCTTCATGCCTTTAGTCAATATCTTCATCATAAATTCATAGCAGTTCATGGCCTCCATTGTGTGTGTCGTAGGCTACTGGTGGAAGCTCTGAGGAACCAAAACCTGATTTATCTGAAGCTGATATGGTGGTATTTTTTGGTGATTTCAACTATCGCCTTTTTGGTATATCTTATGATGAAGCCAGGGACTTTGTTTCTCAAAGATGCTTTGATTGGCTCAGAGAAAAGGATCAGCTGAGGGCAGAGATGAAATCTGGAAAAGTTTTCCAGGGAATGCGCGAGGCACTTATCAAATTTCCTCCCACATATAAATTTGAGAGACATCAACCAGGTTTAGGAGGTAAATAGATGACATGTCAATTTGGTTCCTCACTAACTGATCCCAAATGAGTAACTCAATGAACGTGACAAACAGTTTCTATAATGCAATAACTCATCTTTCAGGGTATGATTCTGGAGAGAAAAAACGAATTCCAGCCTGGTGTGATAGAATAATATACCGCGATACTCGGACAGCTCCAGCTTATGAGTGCAGTTTAGATTGCCCTGTTGTGTCATCAATTTTACAGTATGTTACTTGATCACCACCATTGCTTTTCTATTTTTTGTTTTTCCTGTTGAGACAGTTTGTGATCACTGAAACCGTTTGACAGGTATGATGCTTGCATGGATGTGACTGACAGTGATCACAAACCTGTCCGGTGTAAATTCAATGTAAAAATTTCTCATGTTGATAGATCAATAAGGAGAAAGGAGTTTGGGGTAATTATGAAATCAAATGAGAAAATAAGATCTATTCTTGAAGATTTATGTTATGTTCCAGAAGCCACTGTCAGCCCAAACAGTTTACTCCTTCAGAACCTGGACACTTCCTTCTTACTTATTACTAACAGAAGTACAAAAGATAAGGCTATATATAAAATTACTTGTCAAGGCCTCTCAATAGTCAAGAATGATGGACATGCACCTGAATATAGTCCAAGAGCTGGCTTTGGCTTTCCTAGATGGCTTGAGGTATTCTATCTTTTACTTAAATCATCCTTTCAGTCACTTTTTTAGTTTTAGTTTTAGTTCCTTAAAATGATTAAAGCTTAGTATTTTGTTTTGTTATTGAGAGAAGGGAACCGATAATGATGGTAGTTTAAAATGTGTTTTAATTAGGTTACTCCAGCTGCGGGCATAATTAAACCTGAGCAAAATGTAGAGATTTCAGTTCGTCATGAAGATCTTCTTGCCTTAGAAGAATCTGCAAATGGCGTACCACAGACCTGGTGGAATGAAGACACCCGAGATAAGGAAGTGATTTTGATGGTTCATGTACAAGGTAGTTCTTCCGTCCAAACTTCATGTCGGCAAATTCATGTGCGCCACTGCATGTCTGCAAAGACAGTTCGAATTGACTCAAAATCCAACAGTGCTAGAAGAAATCAAATAAGCTAACTACATAGATTAGTTTCAGAAATTTTGTAGTTCCACACTTAGTCCAGTGGTTTATGACTTGGACATTCAAAAATATGCCTAAATGGTAGGACCACAATATGGGACATTTTTTTTATATTCTTGTTGAACATACCAAAGCTCTTTCTGCTTTAGAACAGGTTAGGTTGTCATAATCCCTTTCTATTCATTCTCTGTATTAGTTTAATTTTTAAGAAATCATTGTTTAAAAGTTTCTCTTGCTTCTTCTTAAGATTATTTCTTTCATAGACCATCTCTCAAAGATATACATATTCGCCGATGGAAACCAACTTTCCTAGTAATGCGTAATGGTTATTCAGCTTCACCCCAACCTCCTAACTACCCAGTCATTTTTTAATTTATTAAGATAATCTTTTTTAAATATTATGATATTTTATTATTTAAATAATATAAATATAAAATAATATTATAATTTAAATTAAAAACACTTATAAATATAATTTTAATTATTAATTATAATTCAGTAATTTAATCCACTTACAGAAAAAGTTCTCTAACTTGAAACTTATGTGAGTAGTAACTTCTATGGATCAAATATGCATAGACTTTTGGGCCTCTATGAATAAGATCTTAGGTATGTTTCTTCCTGCACCTTTATATCTTCTTTGGGTATTCTATAATTTACTTAATTCCATAAATAATTTTATGTAAAAGAGTTAAAATTTATTGAGAATTTGTGGGTGAGTGGAGTAAGTGCGTGAAGAGCTTGGTGAAAGTTACAATGGTGATTGCTTTTGTCGTAAGTTGCAAGGTGTTTTGTGGTTGTTTGTCATGGTGGTGATAGTTGGAGATATGCGTTTATGGTGGATTTTTTTGGTTTCTGGTATATGTTCTGGTGTGGTTTTGATTATATTTCGGATTGGGCAATTCAAAACATGTTCCTAGATTCAGATAAACGTTATGGATTGGCCAATTCGTAATATAATGTTGTATTATGGATTAGGTACTCTACTCCATAATGTTTATCTGGATCCAGAAACAAATTTTGGATTGTGTAATCCAAAACATGTTTCTAGATTTAAGAAAATGTTATGGATTGACCAATTCAGAGTACAATGTTATGGTCATGAAAGCCCAATCCAGAAGGCGTTCATGGTGTAGAAACTAATTGAAGGAAATAACAGAAGGCAAAAAGTAGTAGCAACTAATTAAACGTAATTGCACGAAATTGCAAAACTGCTAAACTGATCCTTACATTTTGATTTACTTCAATAATATATATAATAAAATTATAATTACTGGAAGCTATAAAATAGGAATACTAACCGCCATGTAAACTAACCACTAATGCAATACTAACGGTAAATAATTTAAGACTAATAAAATCTGAATTAATAACCAACATCCTCCCTTAATTCTGATTTGGAACAACCTTCATGCCCAACATATCTCTTAACTTGATGAAAGCATCGATCTTCAATAGCTTAGTGAGAATATCTGCAATCTGATCTTCTAATCTGCAGTATTCCAATTTGATCATGTTCTTCCCAACTTGGTCTCACAGGAAGTTATATCGAATATCAATGTGTTTACTTCTTTTTATGAAAAACTGGATTCTTTGCAAGATTAATTGTAGAGACATTGTCAACATAAATATTGATTGGAATATCTAGATTAAAACCAATTTGAGTCATGATATTGCTGAACCAAACTGATTGAGAAGCACTTGCCGCTACTACTACATACTCAGCTTCACAAGTAGATAATACAAAATTGACTGTTTCTTTGATGACCACAAGCAAACAGTCTTTCCGATCATAAAACAATGACCACTTGTGCTCTTCCTCTCATTTGAATCTCCACCTCAATCACTGTCTAAGTATGTGGCGATCTCAATCTTTTAGATGAAGAGTAAAATAGACCAAAAACTGTAGTACCTTTGATGTAGCGCATAATTCTCTTTACAGCTTGTAAATGAACTTGTCGAGGTGACTCCATGTATCGACTGACCAATCCCATAACATAACATATGTTGAATCTAGTACACGTGAGATATCTAAGACTCTCATTAATCTGCTTAAAGTATGTTGCATCTATAGTTCCCCCATCACCTTCCTTCATAAGCTTAATTCCAGTTTCAATTGGAGTCTTAACTGAGTTTGAATCCTCCATTTTAAACTTCTTTAAAAACTCAGCAGCAAATTTCCTCTGATAAATGAAGATTCCATCGTCTCCTTGGATGACTTCAATGTCCAAAAAGTAGGACATAAGACTGAGATCAGTCATCTCAAATTCCTTCATCATGATAACCTTGAAGTCACCAATCATTTTGAGATTACTGTAAAAATCACATCATCTACATAAAGACATAAAATTAGGAAACCTCCATAATCATTAGTATTTACATAAAGACCATGATATGATGCACATTTTTTGAATCCAGTGGCATGAAGAAATGAATCAATCCTTTTGTTTCAAGCTTTTGGTGCCTATTTAAGACCATATAAAGCCTTAGTTAGTCTGTACACCTTCTCCTCTTTGCTAGATTGTATGAAACCCGATGGCTGCTTTACATAAACCTCTTCATCAAGTGGGTCGTTTAGAAATGCAGACTTGACGTCCATTTGATGAATTTTCTATTGCCTTTGTGCAACTATAAAGCAATGATTAATCTCACTGTTTCCATTCGAGCTACAAGAGAAAATATTTCTTCGTAATCATAGCCTTCTCTTTGCTCGAATCCCTTTGCCACCAACCTTGCCTTGTATCTATCAATCTCACCATTTGTTTTCACTTTAATCTTGTACACCCACTTCACATCAATTGCTTTGTGTCCTTTTGGAAGATTAGTAAGCTGCCATGTATTGTTTTTCTCAATTGCCATCAATTCTTCATTCATAGCCTCTTGCCATTTGGGTGTTGAATGGCATCTGCAAGTCTCATGGGTTCTGAATCTGCAAGAAAAGCAAAGTGAACCAATTCTCCATTGCCATCAACTTCATCATCAAGATTTACTTCGTAATCTTGAAGGTATACAGGTTGTCGTTGCTGCCTTCTTTGTCGCTCCATCATAGTTGCAATTGGAGCTGCAACTTCAAGTTGAGTTACAGCTTCAGGTTGAACTGCAGGTGCTTCAAGAGTGACTCCATCTTCCACATCATTGTTCAAAATGTAAATATATCATTTTTTCGAATCCATTTCAACTGTTGCATTCCATTTCCATTCCTCATCTTTGGCAAATGTAACATCACGACTGACAATCACCTTCTTTGTCATTGGATTGTATAGTTTGTATCCCCTATGCTTATATCCAATGAAAATGGTCTTCACTGCCTTATCATCCAACTTCGATCTTGGTACCTTGGGGACATGAGCATAAGTAATTGACCCAAATACCTTCAAGTGTTGCATATTGGGTTTGAATACACTCAATGCCTCAATTAGAGTTGTGTTAGGAACACTCCCAGTGGGTGATCTATTTATCAATATACCACACATGTTACGGTCTCAGCCCAAAAATAATTTGGCATACCTTTCGCTTTAAGCATGCTCCTCTCCTTGTCCATGATTATTATATTCTTTCTCTCAGCAACTCCATTGTGTTGAGGTGTGTAGGGACAGGTTATGTTATGTTGCAACTCAACTTCTTCACAATGTCTCTTGAACTCATTAGACTTGTACTCACTCCCTCCATCACTACGCACCATCTTAATTAGTCTGCCAATCTATCGTTCAACAAATGCTTTAAATATTTTAAACCAGTGAAATACCTCATCCTTGCTTTTCAATAGATAAATCCAGGTTTTCCATGAAAAATCACTAATAAAGGTTAAAAAATACTTATTACCTCCAATTGATGATATGTTCATCGGGCTACAAACATTTGTATGAACAGGCTCCAAAGGAAATTTCGCACGTCAAGGCTCCTTAACAAATGGTATCCTGTGATTCTTTTCGAAAATGCAAGCCTCACACAATTGATTAGGGTGATGAATATGGGGTAAATCATTCACTAAATTTCGTTTGGAGAGATTTTCCAAACTCTAAAAATTTAAGTGCCCAAAGCGTAAAGGCCATAACCACAATTCATTATTCACTATTGCATTCAAGCACTTGAAATCACCTATATGAAAATCTACTGGAAATATACGGTTTTTTGATAAAAAGGTTTTAAGAATCAAACTACCTTTTTTATCAAAAATTGAGAATTGATTTTCAACTATGTGCATCATGTAACCCTTTTTCGGCCAGTTGTCCCATACTCAAAAGATTACTTTTTATATTAGGTACATAGAAAATATCATAGATGTACCTGTGATCACCATTCTTCAATGTGATAAGAATTCGCCCTTTTCCAGTCACTGGAACGAACCTGCCATCATCGAATTTCACTTTTGTGCGAAATGAATCATCCAAATCTGCATACAGCTCCTTTTGACCACACATATGATTCGTGCAACCTGTATCCAAATACCAAGTCTGATTGTTTGGAGTTTCATTTGATGTGGCTACCATTAGTACTACATGATCCTCTTCATCTTGTTCGTGATTATGGTCTTCTTGAGAATAATTGGCAGCATGATTATCACCTTTTGATCTGCACTCATTTGCATAATGGTCGTGTTTATGGCAGTTATAACACTCCACATTTGATTTATTATACATGCCTCATCGTCCTCTACGACCACATGAACCGTGATCACATCCTTTGCGCCAAGAGTTATTTGAACTTGGATTGTGATTAGAACCACTGTTGTTTTGCTCAGCGCCTCCATGATTCTAGCCACCATGACCTTTGCTAGAATAGCTACCACCATGTCCTTGTCCTCTGCCTCGTGAACTACCGTGTTTATGATAGGAGCTACCAATTGAGCCTTATGCTTGTAAAGCCTGTTCAATTGATTTTTCAATCTTATTATCATTCATCCGCTACTCATGCGCTTGTAGGGAACCGGATAATAACCTTATTGTCATTGTTGAAATGTCATTGGCCTCTTCAATTGCAACAACAACATGTTCAAATCTGGGAGTTAAAGAGTTCAAAATCTTTTCAACCTTGGTTTGCTCCGAATGTGTTTCATCATTGGTCTTCATCTGATTTGTCAAGGCAAAAACTTTATTTATATAGACATCAACAGTCTCTATGGTTTCCATCTATAGCAGTTCATATTGGCATTTTAGGGTTTGAAGACGCACCCTCTTGATCTTGTCATCACCTTTATAATTGGTTGACAAAATGATCTAAGCCTCACTTGTAGTTGTTGGTCCTTCTATTTGTTCAAACGTCTCGTCATTCACCCCTTGATGGATGAGATATAAAGCCTTTTTGTCCTTCTTCTTCTGGTCACAATGCGCTACTCGTTGCACCTTAGTTGCATTATCAACTAATGCAGACACTCCACTCTCAATGACATCCCATAACTCATGATAATCAAACAAAACTCTCATCTGCACACACCACTGATTATAATTTTTTCCATCAAGGATAGGGACTGATAATTGGATAGAGTTTATGATAATAGACTGACTCTAATACCAAGTGTAAAAACTAATTGAAGGAAATAACATAAGACAAAAAGGTTGTAGGAACTAATTGAACGTAATTGCACGAAATTGCAAAACTGCTAAACTGATTCTTACATTTTGATTTCCTTTAATAATATATATAATAAAATTATAATTACTAGAAGCTATAAAATAGGAATACTAATAGCCCTGTAAACTGACCACTAATGCAATACTAATGGTAAATAATTTAAGACTAATAAAATATGAATTAATAACCAACACATCGAACTGGAAATACCTTCTAGATTGGAGCGTCTAGCATTTGTCTTCTGGATTAGAATGTCTAGCATTTGGCTTTTGGATTGGTCTATCCAAAACGTATTTGTAGATCCAAAAACACCTTCTAGATTGGCTAATTCGGAAACCAAATGCTAGATGCTTTACTATGGCACGTTTTCTATAAGGCATAAAGTTCATTTTGTGGATTGTTGACATTATAATAAAATGTTCACTTATAATTTGTTAATGTAAATATAGGAGAGTGATTCTTGAAGTATAAACATGGAATCCAAACTTTTTCCAAAAGATCCAATGAAGTAGATAAGATGTCCGCTATGGAAGAGTTAGTGAATTATGTGCCCATTGAATATGAATTGGTTGAAGGGGACTGTGGTAGTCATTTTACAATAGATGAGGTTGATAACATTTCATTAATGTATATTATAACTTTAATAAGTGATGTACTAATTATGTTGTAATAACTTTGTGTAGGTTTTTGCTATGCGAGAAGACTTACTTGAATGGGTGTGTGGAGTTGGTTATGGACTTGGTTTTGTGATAATCATTATTAGGTCTGATACAACAAATGGAAAGTAAGGGAGAAAGACATATGTCTTGTTAGGTTGTGAAAGGGGTGGTAGGTATAAAAAAATACAAGAATGATTTAGAGGTTATTGTAACGAGTACTCGAAAATGTCATTATCCATTTAAATTGTGAGGTAAACCTATTGGAAAGGGTGAAGGTTGGATACTGAAGGTAATATGTGATACTCATAATCATGATTTCTATGAAACATTAGTTGGTCCTCTTTATGATGGCAGATTAAAATTGAATGAACACTCCATTCTTATCAAGGGCGGGCAAAAAATCTAACTAGACCAAACTGCTATATTTTTTGCATTGCTCTCATCCATTCCATTTATCTAAAATCTGATTTTTACTTTAATCCACATTTTATAGCATTCCAGATCAGATTCCCAATTTAGTTATACAAATTTTAAAAAATGAAAAATCCAAATTTTATTTGTTTGAACTAATCACGTTCTAGATTAATATTCGTCTCTTGGCATTACGGATTACTTTTTACTCAGATTTTATAACAACAAAGCAATGCACATCCTTTATTCATGCTTTTTTATGTAAGTTTAATATTCATACACATACATATAAATAAATATATATATATATATATATATATATATATATATATTACAATCATATTAAGTTTTTATAGAGACTCACACATAATTTCAAAAGTCAAAATTTCAAAGTTTCGTCAACTAAAGAAAAGTAATTCAACTAAAAATTTTTGTTAAAAAAATTCATTAATCAAATTTAAGTGAACATTTAAAGGTTCTAATTTTTTTAAAAATAAATCTAAAATTAATTAAAGTATTATAGGTAGATATATTTGAATATTAAGAATTTATGTAATATGTTATCTTTAGATTTTAGTATTATTAAATTATAATTTTATTATATTTATTTAATATTTGTATAATATTAAACTTTTTTACATGTAACTATATTAATATTATGTTAACTTTTTTTAACAAAATATGAATTTGAATTTAAAATCTAATTTAACGTTTTTTTATAAATATATGGATTTGGATTTGAAATCCATTCCAAATATTTGGATTTGGATTTATAAAAATTCAAACTGGTTTTGTAAAAAATATGGATTTAGATCTAGAATCTGATCCAAATATTTGGATTTAGATTGGATGTGAAATCCAATCCATGACCATCCTTAATTCTTATTGACAAGACTAAAAATATGGTTAAGCCAACTAACATATTACGTATTTGAAAGAGAATAACGAGGATAATATGACAACAATAAAGCAAGTATATAATGCAATATACTCATACAGGAGATTAGTTAGAGGATAAAGAACTAAATTACAACAACTAATGATGTTGCTAGATCGTGACAACTATATTCACCGGAGTAGGTGCCATGAGTCTTCGCAGGTTATTCGTTATGATTTTGGGACTCATTTTGATGTTGGGAAATCGTTGAATGCATTTAGCATTATGTTCTTGATGCATACCATTTACAAAATCAACAAATATAGATTGCCTCTGCTTGAGATTATTGGCTTGACCTCCACAAGTTTGACCTTCTTTGTTGGTTTTTCATTCTTATAAAAAATTTATAGGGTTATTGTTGACATCGAATATCTGACTTGAAGTCATTGTTTGTGATAGAGACCTTGCTTTGATGAATGCCATTAGCATTGTCTTTCCTAAAGCTACCAATCTTCTTTGTCAGTTTCACATCAAGAAGAATGTCAAAGTAAAGTATAAAATGTTATTTGATTATGTGGAAGCTTGACAAGTTGTCATGGGAATTGTGATTGATTGTACCATCATCGATGTCAATAACACGTTGAAATATAACTTCATTGAAATAAATAGGAATACATTTTTACTACAAAATGGTGTACAATCAGTCATTCGATATCTGATAATGTATTTTAAAAAAAACCCCAATAACATTAAGGACACCCACAGACTGCACATGACCATCTAATGTATATTGCCCCATCATATGTGATGCTACATGCTAACTGCAATGTTGACTCAGTGTCATTCCATGTTGGAGTGCCTTCAGTAACGTGACCATCTAATGCACATTGTCCCATCATATGTGATGCTACAAGCTAACTGCAATGTTGACTCAGTGTCCTTCCATGTTGGAGTGCCTTCAGTAATGTGACCACAATCAATCTTGTGTTGTAGGACAGTGACTATGCGCCTAATTATGCCTTGCAAGAAGTTCAAATTAAATAAGTTAGTTAAAGTATACAAATATTTAAATAATTAATCACTTCAACAACATAATATCTTATTGGACATGCATGCTCCTCCTAAGATGAAGGATATGCCTGATTAGACTAGGGACTACGATGGCGATGACATGGTAGTACACTACGTCGATCTGCAACATCAACCCTAACAATATAAGGGTGTGACACGGTCATAAACCACTGCATATATTTAGGAACACATACAGAAGGAGTAGATGCCAGTGTCAGACTTGGCACGAGGTGGTCGACAAACTGTAACCACCTTTCATCGTTAACATGTGCAGTAACACCTATGCTTGTAGCCATATCGATGCAACACATGCTTAGGCATATGTCTCTGTTTTAAATTTCCCAATTGAATGTAGCCATAGAATAAAAGGACTCGAAAGGCCTACTCGAGCGGTGGTCACCATAAAGAGTCCAAGTGACCATATCATGTGTGACTCCATCGAACTACACCTACACAACAACAACAACATAAATATGGTGTGAAGCAAAATATTGTGTTGCCTGCGGGTGTACCTCGTCATAGTTGGGATTAATATCCTTCCTTCCCATGTTCGGGAAGTGCTCATATATCCATGCCTGTGTAGTTCAATCAAAACAATTATACACAAATTAATATGATAACTGCTTAGTCTTTACATAACAGGCATCCCCCAACTTCTCATACAAATGAGTTAGTGTTGTTGCTCCTCAAGAGTAAACACCGCACATCCGCAGATTGGTGAACAACAACAAGTACAAAACAAATATGGTGCATCCAACCAGATGCAACAAGTATGCCCTCACAACACATTCCCAAGACTGATGGATTCAACAGTCTTGATAAACCTCTTTAAGCCAACTCAATCGTACATGGGCTCTATGACATTGCCTAATCTCAGCCTTACCATGACCCTCGTCCACCTATAGTGATGTAAATTATCCAGCTTTAAAACCTTTGGCTAAGAAGATAGAAGAAAATGTAGCTTTATTGGAGAAGAGCACTCATAAATTGAAGAGTCTTTTTCTTCTCACTCTAGTTTACTTGTTTTCTCCTTTTTATTTTTTGTTTTATTGACTCTTCTATACCAACTTAAAAACAAAATAATAATATTGAAACCCTATTATGTTCCAAAGGGCTTTAATCAGAATGTGCTTTCATATTCATGTTACATTAATTTGATAGTTAAATTAATTATTAAAATATAACTTTTGGTATGTTATTGATGGAGGACTATCTTAGCCACGTAAACAATCTGACTCAAAAGAGAAGAAGTGCTGATTAGAATTCTCTTTTCTAGAAGTTTCTCTTTCTGAAGCCTTGTAAAAATATATAGTGTAATTAAGATTTCAATTTTAGTTTTTAAATTTTTGTATAGGATTTTTTGGACCTTGTATTTCTTTTAGCCTAGGATTTAAAAGCTTGAAGGGACCACACTTGGCATCCACCTAGGTGCCACATGGACATGTGACACCATTCCTTTCCTTTTCCAAAGTGACTATTCTTTTTCCTTCATGAAGACTTGGGGGCCTCATGCTTGTCAACTCCCCTACCTTGTGCCACTTGTCATCATTTATATTGAGAGTTTTTGAAGGCATGGATTGCCACATGAAAATCCATGAATGGAGAGTTTTAGAGGTGCCACATGTCACTCCATCAATTGAGAGTTTTTAAGAGTTCCAAGGGTCACTCTGACAATATAAGTAAAAAGTTCTTCTTGTTATTTGTGAGACTTGAATTGAGTAATGAATTTATACTAGTTTGGTTTTGAGAATTTCTCTCTAAGTCTTACTTTTCTTTTGTTTTCACTTTCAAGATGTAGAATTCTTAGAAATTGCTAGAAGGTTGGTTTAACCTCCTTCTTGAGATCTTTCTTTTATAACACTCCAAAACCTATTCATTCTTACCAATTATTGTTCAATTCTTCCGTTGCCATGTCTTCTCCACTCATTGAAATCATCTTCAACAAAAAACTTATGGAAGACGCAAGAACAACTCTATCAATTATTTTGTTGAACGGGAAAAATGATTAGATTGCAGAACGAAATGAGCTATTTAATATTGAAAAATTTAAGAAAATGATGTAAATTTGGGTTAAAAATGATTGAAATGGATAAATTTGAAAAATTACACCGTGACATGTTGGTTGAGCACAATTTCGTTAATTATGTTTTAAAAATACGATTTGATTTGACCCTTAACTAAAGTTATGATTATTAAAAATAACTTGTGTGTTAGTGGATAATGTTGTTAGACAAATCCATCAATTTCAGGCTCTTCAGGTTTCCCAGCTTCGGCGTGAAAGGCCTTGATACTTGATAGTGCATTACTTGAAGGAACAACATGTCCAACTTCTGCAGCTTACCCAGGGTCCTTTACAAACAAACTACAGTACGCCAAATAGAATCTCACAAAATGACAAGTTTTCGATCTCCACCGGAATATCGCCCTCGTAGTTGTTGAAGTAGCTGATGTAAAGCTCCCGGAGACCCGTGAAGTTCCCAATCTTCAGTGGTATTTTCTTGTCGAGCTCGTTTCCGGAGATGAAAAGGTCCTCGAGGTTGTCCCTTCACGACTTCTGATTGATTCCATTCATAATAAAGTCGTGGTATGGACAACTTTTTCTGAAATTCACAACATTGAACTCGCCTTCTTCTCCTTTTATTCCACCTATCGTTAGATCAGAAACAACTTCAATTTAAACATTGAATTTTTTTTTAACTCATGTTTTAGGTTAATCAAAATCGTAATTTAGCTACTCTATTTTATCGTTAATACAAAATCGTTTTTTTAAATCTCGACTTTAATTAAAAATCAAATTTAACATGAAGTCGTGTTTATAAAATGTAACTCTTTCCCAAAATCACAACACCACTTATCTTTAAATATATATATTTTTAATCTTTTTATTTGGGTAATTTTTAACCCGAATCTACATCATTTTCATAAATTTTTCATATAATATTTTTATCCTTTTCTGTTTGATGATCACGAGGTGAAGAAATTTTGCAGGATTCTTGTTATTATTCTATACAAAATTATGAAATTCAAGAATTTACGTAAATTCAAGAATTTAGGTTTATGTAAATTTGTGGTAAATAAAATTGAAAGAAATTTACTTCATATAAAATTAATATTAATTTATACAAATAATATATTAACTACAAAAACATATTATATAATTATTAAATAACTAACTACTACTTTTTAATTCTAATTTTCAATTATAAATTAATAAATATCTATAACTACTAGTAATTTTTTTAACATATAATTCGTTATTAATTTTGTTTCTAGTTTCTTAATTACTATTTTATTAAAGTAGAGGTCGGAACAAATTTTATTACTATAGTTTATTTTAATTTTTAAATTTAGTAATTATTTTTTTTTAAAATTCAATAACAGTTTATCATAAAATTATTGTATTTTATAATTATTTTTATGAATATTTTTTTATAAATTTAATAATATTTTTATTTTAATAATTATTATAAAATTGATTTCTATTTCTTCATTTTTTTTATTATTAAAAAAAGTAGACACCACCACAAACTTTGAAAAGAAGAGAACTACGGTGGCGGTAGTAGGAACGACAGCGATGTCGTGACCTGACGACAACGACGGCGTAGAGAACGAAGAGAACGATAGCGCCTTCCGCGAGGAGAGGGAAAGAGAGCCACGAAAGCTTCCGCTAGTAGAGACAGCGGTGTCGGTCTTCCGCGAGCAGTAGACGACGAGAAGAAGGAACTCTAATCCGCGATCAGCAGAGGAGGCGAAGAACGAACCCTAATCGCAGTGAGTTTTGTTTATTTTCCTCACGAAACGATAACAATGGCGTCGTTTTGGTTTTAAAAAGTACTTCTCTGAACTCGCCAACTCGGCCGAGCTTACCGAGTTCACGGCGATCCCATCGATCCTACTCCAAAACCGAGTTTGCTTATGATTCTACTCGAGCAATGGGTGAGAACGTAAAACTCGTACATTTTTACGAGTGTTAACTCAAGTTTGATAACCATTTCTCTGTTTGAGGTTCTTTTCATATTGGGGGTAGCAATGATTTTTTTGGAATGTCTATACGAATATCACCTTTTGTAAGCCTTATAATAATGGGCTTGTGCTTTTTATTAACAGTGCTCTTAGAACGAGGCACTCATTTTTGAAGACGGTGAACTTGAACATAATTTTCCTTTTACTGACTTTGGATAGTAACTTAGATGAGCTGTTTTTGTTTTGCATTTTGTTTCAGCTACCATGTACTTCTGATGGACCTATTCATGCCATGCTGATTATTTTTCTGAACTTGCACGTTGATTTAAAACCACCTTCAGCTATGGGTTCTGTTTCTTGTCAAGCAGAGCAAATTTTTTGGAACTTGTGTCATTGCATTGATTATCTTACATGGCTTTGCTGTTCAATTATGCTTTTTCATGTTTAAAATTAGACTTAAATCTTGTACCTTTTGTAATATACTTTGCTGCCCTAGTCTGCTATAATATGATTGAAATTGAGGTTGAACTCAATCTTAGTCTGTTACATCTTCAACCTTTCTTTTGTTAATTGATGACATGACCATCCTATATTATTACTATTTTTTTACATTGGATATTTAATATTGTACCGATATCTCCTAATAGAGAATGTATCTTATCTAAAGTCGGTTATAAAGCGTATTAATTATTAATAAGAGAGATTCCAATAAAACTATCCAAAACCTTAGTAAAAAATGTTGAAATTAGTTAAGGAAGATATAAACTTTAAATATTATATAATATTAGTTAAGATTCAAAAGATAACATACATCTAACTAGAGTTTATAAATACATCTCTCACTATGAAGAAGGGGAGACTCAACTTGAGTGCTCTGGTCTGAAGGCATTTAAACTTTTGAACCAGAACAAATATATTTCAGATTATTTGGCCCTTTTCAGTTTTTTTCCTGGCTGAATTGATAAAGTTTTGTCCATGTAGATGAGTCTCCTTAGTTCAGTTGATGGTTCAGTATATTTCCCACCACAATTTGTTCTTTTACATCTTGGAAGGTGGTGCAAGAAATTTCATTATGTCTTTTCTGCTTTGTTTCATCATTCATGTTTAGTGTTGAATGCTACATGTTAACCATTGTCATTGTCATCATTTTGACATAATGTTACCATGCGTGATGTCCCCCCATGAATGCTGTTTGAATCTGCTTTTATATCATTTTGTTATGGCCTTTGCTGAAAATCCGGATTTAGTGTAGATTAATTGATATATGATATTAGTGGAAACTGAATACTATAATTATGTGTAATTAACACAACCCTTCTGCATAAACCAGCTACACTGTTTCATTTGGACACAATTTAAGCCTATTCATTTGTCTATTTTCTCTTTTATCTTGACATTTAGAGCCTGAAAGAGGCATCCTTTGCAACTGACATTGCTTGGTGGACTCCCTATTCCTAGTGACATTTTTCTTTGGTGAACCCATCTTCGATGTTGACTTACATTGCTCCTAAAATTTTTCTTTGGTGGACTCACTAAATTTAGTTCTATCCACTCGCTAACATAATATTGCTCCTAAAATACAATTTAGACTGCTCAATCTAGAAATTTCAATCTGCTCAATTTTAATCCCTAACTTTCACAAATCCTTACTTTAAAATTTTATAAGTGTGATGAGTTAGTGGAAGACTGAGGGAATTCTGACAATTCAGTAGCACCCCAAGCTGCTTCCTGGTCATATTGATGGACATTTAATCCAACCTATAGGCCAGCTTGTTCCTTTCCAATTGAACTTCATGAGTGAGGAACAGAGATTCAACCTCATCAATTGTGCAAGGATCAACTCTATTATTCACTGAAGTGACACAGTACTCTTCCAAATTAGGAGACCATTGAGAACAACATCAAGATGGTCTTGAACAGAAACTGGAGAACCAGTTGAGATGAGTGAATCATCAACAAATTTGATACACAATAGATATTCACACATACTTTCCCTTCTTTCTTTGTATTTCTTGCTCTGATCTGAACTTCGAACCTTGGTTCAAGTTTGAGTGTGGAAGAACTTTTTAATTTCTTCCCAAAGTTGCCCCATGTGTGGGCAGTCTACAACTTTCGTGGAAGCAAATCTGAGAGTGATGAGAAGAGCTATTCTTCAGTTTCAACTGAGACTATTTTAAAATTAAAGCATATCGAGAAAATGACAGAAAATCACAAATGAAAGAACTGTTGGAGATATAGAGTGGAAGATGAAAGTTTTGCATTATAAAGTTGTATTATTTCTTTCCAAAAGATTGTAAAATCGGAGAGGTATATTGATATATATGATCTGACAGGCTTGCTTGGGGGCAACTGATGTTGCTACAGTTAACAATAAAGTTACTGAATACCAAGTCCTTCAAATTGTCAACAACATTGTTGGCCTTAATCCCTAACTTTAACATATCTTACTTTAAGAATTTCTCTATTTATTGTATTTGTGCAGCCTCTTGTATTTTATACACTTTGAAAAATATTATTCAAAGTGTTGGTACTCCCCTTACCTAAACCCATATAGTCTGAAAAATTTTCTAATTATGAAGAAGCATGATGATTAACTAAAGACACCGAAAAAAACTAGAACGAAACTACAGTTTGTGTACTGGATACAGAGCATGTTTTGTGGTTGGATGTATGATATTTGCTGTCCAGCTTTCATTGATTAGGAATTTTCTGTCATTCCTTATAGGTTTGTTCTTATACTTTGTTTTTATTTTTAATTATTCATAATTTAATTCCCTATGATCGAATTATGAAAGTATTGGAAGGACATATTTATTGGATATATCCAAGTTTGTCAAACTTAATCTTGATAAAGCATCCATTTTAAGTTGATTGTTTTCAAAATGTTTTAACAACATGGACTGATAACAAATAATTTGAACATTACAGGGATTATTAAAACATAGCTGTGAAAGGACTTAAATAAAAAGGTGCGGTATATTGCAACTTGCAAGCACCAAGACCAAATTTAAGTCTGTTTGTTACAAAGCATCTAATTTGTGACTTGAACCAAAAAAAAGAGAGACTACGCCCTGCTTCCTCTGTCACCACCAACACCAAGTTTGTGCTACTCGAGGTTGTGCAACTGAAAAACTAAGTGATGGCGAAGAAATCTAAATCTGAGGAAGAATGCCAAATCATGATTCAAAAGAGTTTCCAAAGTATGTCAAATTTGCTTGTACATTTTCTTTCTTGCCTTTCTCCCAATTTACAATATTACATATATTGATAGAGTTTACAATTTAGGGTTTTATTGTATCCCTATGTTATTTGGTTAACTGGTGGGATTGTGTCAACTTTCTTTGACAGCTCCAATGGTGAGGTTTTTGAGGGAACGTTTGGAGAAAGCTGGGTGTGCAGTAGGAGAAAATTTCTTCAAAGCTATTACTTGCAACCAGGAAGTGTCTGGTTCTTATGTTCGTGGTGAAGGGGTAGGGTACTTTTATTTCCTTGTTCATTTACTTCTCTTGTTTGTTTGTTTTTTCATTCAAGTTAATTGTAATTGTGCTCTTAATGGGATTTTTGTGTTAACTATGTTTAACCTACTGTTATGCTGGAAAGTTTGAATTATGGTTTTATGTGTTCAATTAAAAAGCTGGTTGAACTTCTGTTTGATGAAGAAAATAAGCTCTCAATTCTTTTACTGCTTCATTGTTTTGTTGGTTGAATTAGTATTTGTGATCAATGCTTTTACTTTGGCTTGATGGTTAGTTTTGCAATTGGCTAGTATTCATTTCCTTCTGTGTTGGTGTGCCTTTCTCCCAGGTAAAAGTGTGCAGTAATTATGTACGAATTCAAGATGACGTCAACCAGGTGGTAATTCGTGAGTTAATTCATGCATTTGATGACTGTCGTGCTGCCAACTTGGATTGGTCGGATTGTGCTCACCATGCTTGTACTGAGGTTCGTACCTTACTCTGTGTTCCTATCAGGATTATGTTGGTTTTTCACTTTTACCCCCTAGTTAATATTTTTCTGTGATATTGTAAAACAGATACGAACTAATCATCTAAGTGGTGATTGTCATTATAAGCGGGAACTACTACGAGGTTTTATGAAACTACGAGGGCATGAACAGGTAAACTTTCTATTTCCCTCCTTCACTGATGCAACCCATTTATTTTAGTTGACTCTTTTCCTAGATTAAACTTAGTAAGTATCTTTCATGGTTACTTTTTAAATTCACAGTATCTAGTTATCAATTGGAGAAAGAGAAAGTATTAAGTTTAACTAAATTTGTCCATCCACAGAAGCATTATTCTCATCTTAAAATTTTTAAAATTGCTATTTGATACATAGATTGGTAATATCAAGCATTTCACGGCTTTTTGCTGCGTTCGTACATGTACACGTGAAGGATTAGGAAGAGTACAATATAAAATACTAGCTATTGCACTTGCATATTTTGAAACTAATCATCAAAGAAAAAGACCATTGAGATAAAAAAAAATATTAAATGAGGATTGTTATAACCATTTTGTCTGAAATAACAATTTTAGTTGAAGGTTACGTCTATTATTATTGCTCTAATGTCACCCCATGGAAGCAATTAGTGCATTCTTAAAAGATTAATATAAGGAAAAGCAAATTCTCATACCCCTCCTTTTAGTTGAATCCTCTTAACCAGATATACCTGCTGAAGTAGTAATTATGTAGTAAGGTTTTCTATAGAGTGGTAAAGAGCTTGTTTAGATCTGATCTATGATGCTTGACTGATATGTATGTCAGATATGATTTGATCTGGACTGAGAAGTAGGTTATAGGATCAAGATCGAAAGCCAAAAGATCACAGAACAACTGCAGTTATCCATGCCAAAAATTTTAATACTGGCATAATTTTCTAGGGATGTAGAATTTTGCTCGATTAGTGCAAATGTCTTACTGTTTATTGCAATATAGAATACAGATAAAGAGTAGAGAGTACCTATCCTTTTCCATTTTCTCACTTTTAGCCATAGTATTGATTTGTGATGGTTAGTAAATGTTATTGTCATCAGATAATATATAATTCTAGAGCTATCTTTAATTTTAGACTGCATTAAACTTTGTCTTGTATGCTTGTCATCCCAAATCCACATTGCCAAATACTATGCAGTTTGTACTTAGGAGCCATGCATTGCTAACATGATTCATATGTGTTCTTCACAACATGACTGTTGAATTAGATCAAAGTAAATATAAAATTTAAGGTAAAGGGAGTTAATCACCAGGAGGCCTGGTTTAACATTAAACTTGAGAAAGGACATATACTTTCTAGTAGTAGCCCTAGGTACTTGAAAAATGGATTTTACTTCAATTTGGATCAAAGGTAAGTTTGAAGGTTCAGAGGTGTAAGATTATGAGGTGGCGGTTTATCTTGTTAGTGTGTTTTACTATAGCTTAATCGTTCTTATATGGTCTAATGATGTACATTAAGCATTGGTGAAGAAAGACTTTCTTTTGCTCATATAATGACGTGGTGGTATTTCAAATTTTGTTGGATTCTAGCACATGTTGCTAAATCTCTAATTCCCATCCTCCTGAATGGCCATTCTCATGTAGAAGATGTAACGTCAACCATTATTTATTGCATTCCTCAGTACAAACTGAAGCATGATTTTCCTTTGTCCAGATTTTTAATTTGTGATAAAGTCAAATTCAGGATCAAATTGAGGATTGGTCTACTTTTTTTTTTTTTTTAATATTTTCATCTATGATGATTATGTGAACATTACATCAAATAATCACTTTGTTTATGTTGCTTTATACTATGGGTCTATTTGGACAAATTTTTCCATAAAGACTTCTAGAAGAAACAAATAAGAGGAAAAATTAAAATGAACTTCTCCATAAGTCAAAATTAGTTTATGCATAAGCATAAGGTGATTTGTAGAAGCTCTTTCATATAGTTTTTCTAAATTTCTAATATTTAACTTGGGCACAGGCTGATTTTAACTTATATACGAGCTCATTTAATTTTTTCTTATTTTTCTCTTATTAAAGTCATTAAGGAGAAGTTTGTCCAAAAAGATCCTATAGCAAGCTTGCTATATCTGAACTTTGCGTTCAAAACAGTGATCTTTGAGCTGTAAATAATGGTAAAACTAACATCGACATACAGTATCCTCTGCCAAAGTGTATTATAGTAATATTGCTCCTAGATGATGACATTAACTTCGGTCAACACCTAACAAGTGGAATAATCCTTCATTTGGGCCAAGATGCCTTGTTAAATGGATTGGGCCATGAGCCCAGTCCAGAACAAGGGTATTTCACACAATGACATACAGTGCCAACTGCCTTACATTTGAAGAGTTTCTTAAATATTGGCCAAGTAGAAATGGATTAGAAAATAGTAAAACCATGCACTGAATTTATAAACAAACTTGTAGTGCATATAACTTACAGTGCCAACTGCCTGTCTGACTGCTACTACTTCTCCCTAATACTTGTTAATACCCCCTGTTCTTTCTTTGGTAGGTATGGGGGGACACTTGGCTGTCTTCTTTTCATAAGCATATTAAAAGACTTTTACATGATTGGCATCTAAGGGGACAAAAAGGAGTTTATTTAACTTGTGTTAGGTACAATTTTCTGTTTTCCATCAAATTGCATCTTTTGTTATTCCGTTGCTGCAGTCATGCATTCTCTCTTTGCTTTAGCATATTTTATTTGATATTTTAGACTTTTTCGGCTTTTATTTGTTGAATACTGAATCGATGTAGTGTACTTGAAGGAATGTGTGAGAAGAAAAGTTTTGAAATCTTTGTCTGCAAATCCCAACTGCTCGGGTTTTTCTGCCCAGGATTCCTTGGAAGCTGTATGGGATGTGTGTTACAAGGATACACAACCCTTTGACAGAGCTCCTTAAAAACTACATGGTCGGTACTAACACATAGTTTAGCTGACATTGGTGCTATTCTTTCTTACGGGAATATTTTTGGTGGCCCCTGGCTTAGAATCATAATGGCCCCTTATTGAGTACTACAAATGTGATTCAAATTGAATGCTTAACTTTTGTTAGAATTCTCACAAACGTAGTTTGTGGCATGTTACATTCTTCAGTTAAATTGTCATAGCCACATTTAATTTTTTAGGCATGTCAATGGTGTGGCGATGTTGCACAATTTGTCATCTGGGTTTAGAAAGAAGCCTACATTTTCCCAAGTTGGCTGAATCCTGGTTTTTGTTCTCTAGACCATACAGAACTAAATGAGATGGGGACGTTATATACATTGAGAAGAATATAATTTATTTCGCAAAGCATAATAATTGAAGAAACGGAGAGAACAATGTTGTGCAAGAATAATGTGCCAGACTCGCAGTAAGTTGAAAGGTGTAACTTAAAACTATTTCTCAGAAAAATAATAAATCACACAATTATTGTTCTCTGCGCTGGGCTTAATGATTTGCGCTAAGCCTCTTGAACATGTGCTTCTTGGCTTTTCAGATTTATGTTAATTTTTCTCTTATGATTTTTTATGTGCCTTTTGTCTCAGTATGTTCCTCACACCTTATTTGTTTCAAATCCAGAACCGAGTAATAAAATTCTTCAGATTCAGGTTGTAATAAATTTTCCAGCAAGCTACACAAATTCTGAAAATTATTAGTAGAATATCCAGAAGAGTTTCAACAAATTTTCAAAGAAACTCAAGACACAATGGAATTTGCTACTTTTAGGAACTTGTTACTGATCTATTAACAAGTATAGAACTCAAATTTGTAACACTAAAATCACCAAAAGCATATCAAACGTAGCACAACAGTGTAAATGTATGACTCAATCAAAAGTAAAAAACCAAATTTTCAAAGAAAAGTACTAAAAGAATTTTTGCAACAATTATGGAATCACATGAGTAGACATTATTGGATTTAGATCTGAAAAATAATTTTTTCTTAATAGTAAACAAATTGCACTGATTAAATTGTGAAATAAGACTCCAAAACACAAAAGCACACACAATTTACTCAGTTGAACATCCTACTTCATGAAATGAAAGGTTGAAAGGCATAATTAAAAATTTGAACAGTTTAAAATTCAAACAACAACAAACAAACTGAATCCATATTAAAACAATTCAAGACAAGTAAAATTGACTCTAAACAATACAAAATTGAATTAAAACACACAAAATAGATGGAAACCACTTAGCTCTTTGATCCGGGCTCTATATACTACATGGTAGTGGTTCCATCTTCTAGCTTGTAATGAATTGTGTTGGATTGGAGTTGAATGGCGGAAGCAATGGGGGAATGTAGTCAAGGAGAGACTCTAGAAAAACACATGGATCCTTGGAGTACAAGTGAGGAGTTAGGAAAGTCATAGGTTAGGCCTAATCAATTGGAGAGGCGAAGAATGAGATTAACAAAGGGTCTGTCCTAAGGTGAGGAGACATTGGTTTATTAATCTGAAAGATCACGGATACAAGACACTATTTATAATATAGAATCCAGCCAAGAATGGAGCCAAAAGGGGAGAGGGAAATTCAAATTTGAATTCCTCTCCATTGTGCCGAGTTGTCGAGTTTGCTTGCACAAAAAACATGTGTTTAATGTGCAAAGCAACTCCAAGCGTGACTCTCCTTTGCCATGACTGACCTAGGGTTTTGTTTGGGTTAATTGAGCCCAATTAAAACCCTAGGTAGGTTTAGAAATCCTAACCTAACCCTAGTTTATGTATGACTCACATACAAGCCCAATAATCTATGCTACTTGGCCCAAATTATTTACATGAACACAAATCCTATTCTACTATTTACAACTAGGTCAAGGCCTTGAAATGTGCAAGAAGTTTTCTCTAACCATCTTTGTTGAGTTTCACTCTTCCTAGATTCTCCTAGTCATTGCCCTAACAGTAGGTCCTTGTAAGGGCTCTACCATCACAAGGCAGATGCACAAGTTTACGAGCATCAAATGCACATTGAAACTTATACATATCAAACAATACAAACATCGTCCAAGTGTCAAATGGAACATGATAACATGGAAATGTACATGTTTGATCTTTACATTCTAAGAATATTTTATGACATTGCATTTATGTTTTCCAAATCTTATTTGAAATTTCTAAATTATAGAAAACATTATTTTCAAATAAGTTTAATGGATTAAATGTATTAGAAAGGATTTGAATAAATAGTACGTGATTGTAAAAGTCTTCTGTATCAAAGGTTTTTCAAAATATAGTTAATGGGATAATATCTAAGTTAAAAGTAATTATGCTTCAACATTCTAAAGCAATATTAACTTGGTAAATTTTTAAATGTAGAATTAATTGTGAAATATCTAAGTATAGAAAGTTTATATAATTCATAGATATTTTAAGATATTGTTTTAGTGATACGCTTGTAAACTATATTATTCAATAATAATTATTTTGTTCCCATAAACTATGAAAGGCAATTAAAGACATGCAAAATGACGAAAGCTTAAGCTTCCTATCTCAATGTCTGTTACAAGAATGATGGAGATGACAAGAAAAATTGGTCTATGCATGAATATCTCCCATTTTTTAAAAGAATGTGACCATTTAAGAAGATTAACTTTTTTATATTTCATTAGTATGTATATTTAAATATGCATTATTTATATATCTCACAAAATTTTGACAACATTTTGGATCGATCTTTAAGGTAACATGAAATGAAAGTGGTGATGTTAAGTCAATCACAATCAAAGTTTTACCAAATTTACATAATGTCATTAATTATACATACTAATAAATTATGAGAAAGTGTTTAATCTTCCATAAATTGTCCAAACATACAATTCAAGTTCAATATAATGATTGCCATTACCATCTCCTTTTGTTTTTTAAAATAAAAAAAATTATATATAATTAAAATTGAAGATAGTATTCAATCTTTATATTGAATCTCAAAGGAAAAACTACGATTCATTTGATATAATATATGACAATACACATTAACGAAGGTCAAACATCCTCATACTCAATAATACCAATCAATATAACATATAACAATCAATAATACCAAATCACAACTAGTCAACAAAATATAAATATATATTTACAGTATTTCAAATTGCAATATAATTTTACATATTGATTTAATTAAAAGAAAATAACCAAAATTCTAACAATCTTAATTTAAATAATTTTTTAATCAAATCTAAAACATCAATTATCTTTACTTCACTATTATTACTAAAGTTAAATTTAAATTTTCTAAACAAGTTACCATTTTTATTTGTAATATTAATCTAATTAATAAAAATTTAAATTTTATTTTAAAT
This sequence comes from Phaseolus lunatus, assembly GCA_013389735.1. Classification (NCBI taxonomy): domain Eukaryota; kingdom Viridiplantae; phylum Streptophyta; class Magnoliopsida; order Fabales; family Fabaceae; genus Phaseolus; species Phaseolus lunatus. Next base: position 10,983,600 of record CM023859.1, on the reverse strand, counting down.
TCTAACCTTACGTCGTGGCATTTGGTGTTGTCAAAAACTTGAACAGAGTGAAAGAACTCCTAAATGACATTCTTAACTAATTCTACCATATACATGTACTGGATATGATATTTGATTATGAATAAGAAATATATTTAACTAGGAAACTTGTTCCAATATATTTAAAAGTTAATCATTGTACTCGATGCATAGTCGAATATTACATAAGTACATAACTCAAACAACAATATTAGCACATATTTAGAAATTAAAATAATAAGTATTAATATCAAATAATAAGAATTTTGATCGAAGAAATTAGATCTTTACATTATTCTAAGGACCTTTCAAATCTAAAAATAAAGTAACATCAAGTAAGAATTGTAGTAAGTAGATTAATCATTACTCGTTATAATAACATCAAAGATTAATTTAATCTTTGATCCAATTTAATTCATGTTTGAAAACACGTTTTTTGTCCCTCATTCCTTTTTTAACTAAAAAATAGGCAAGGAATAAAATATAATCAATAAAAGACTAATAAATATTATCTTTATCTTTAACTTTAACAAAATAAATCAATAAAATTATAAAAAATTCAACGATTTCAAAAAGAGAAAATATTAAAAAAAGATGGTATATTCCATCTCCTACATGCTGATAAATCAAGGTTAATTATAACTTTACAGATGGCATGTTTAGTAAATCCTAAATACAATTTTAGATCTTGATGTACAAGGTGTACTTCGACATTCTATCTAGACTATAGTTGATGTAATTCGTGTTAGAAATAAATTCAATTTTATATATTGGTTATTTTTCTTTATCAAATTTTGAATTTTGTTACAATATAAAAAAAGAAACATATTAATCGAACACAACGTGATCACACTACAAGAAAATTATTGATTAAAAACTTATTTTAGAGACAAAAAATAATTAGTTGCTATAGTGACCAAATTAGAGACAATTTTGGAGACTAAAAAAATTTTTGGTTTCTAAATTAGTTTCTATTATTGTTAAATGATTTTTAAATTAGTATCTAATTAACTACTAAGGTTTTTGCTACCAAATTTATAATCTAAATAATTGGTTGTTAAAACATTGATAGTTAATTAGATACTAATTTAGAAACCATTTAATAATAATAGAAATTGTTCTTATTGGTTGACTCTCCTGTCGATTGATTCTACGATAATCTCGTACCCTCTTCTTCTTTCTAAAGTTGCTACTTCACTGGATCGAAACACTCCGTACCTGTAAAGACAAAGGGGCGCCTAGAGGCTATTTGCACTCCAATGCTCAAGTCAATACTGGGGCTAAGAAACAATGTGTATGTAGATGTAACAGTTCTAGTCTCAAGAGCTGCGTACCTTGTTAAGGTTTCTTACTGTTGTTTATATAGTCTAGGGTTTCCCCTGTCTCTGTTACCCTCATTTAGGATTTCTGCAGGAATGTCGTTACGTCGCTATTACCCAGTCTTAGTGTAATCTAGCGCATCAGGCTTCCTTTGCTGGAGTGCAACCTCTCACTGTATGGCCACCTGGGTACTAACTTGTGCACCTAATCACTAGGGCCATCCATTCTGGAGGTGCTCTAAATGTTCATGTGTCATGCATGCAGTCTGTCCCTGGGAAACCCTAACCTTAACGGGCCTTAGAGTCCCAGGGCCCTTTGCTGGTGCTGCGCCCAAATGCGCTATTCACACCACACGCACGAGCACCTTGTGACTCAGGCTTCCCCCTAACTCTGGGCGTTTCACTGATAACTGGTGTGTTTCCTGGGGTCCACCTCTCGTGGCCCAATTTAGCTGTTTGAACTGCTGATGCCTGATGTCACATCGGCTTCACTCTGTTGTTGAGTACACATCGGCATACCTCCATATCGATCTCCGACCACTAATCGGCACACTGACCCATGTCGCTCGAAGGACACTGTCTCACGCTGCTCGTAGGACCCATCTTATGTGGCCCACTACTGCTAGCAATCGTCGATGTTCGAGGACTGGTCGGTACTCAAGCCCTCCAGTCTCAAGCTGTTAACTTGTTCAGTGAAGAGACTAAGTCGTCACCCTCGACGACCTACGTGGCACTGGGTGAAAGGACATGAACAGTGCACCAAAATGACATCTCACCATACTTTCTTAATTTGCGTACACGTGGCCTGATCAACGGTTAGGGCTTACTATCGCTTGCGCTCCCTTGGCCCATGTTAAACCCTTTCAAAATCCTGTGCTCCTTCACTGTTTCATCACTTTTGCTTAGGCTTTCCTTCGATCATCTTCTTTCTCCCAAACGTTCTTGCTTCAACTTCAACCTTCACGACTCTTCACCCTCAACTCGCCCAAAGGTATGATTTTTATTCCTTAGCTTGCCTTTATTTCATGGTTTCTCCATTCATAACATGTGATAACTGCTCTGGTTCTGTTTATAATTTCTGCACCTTAGGGTTTTCCTACATTTTTCACTGTTGTGTTCTTCGTCTTTGAGTCTCTTTTCTTCTACTTCATTGAGCCACACCATCAGTTCTTCTAAACCCTCGTTTTCCTTCCTTTTGCCTCTCCTTTTTTTAGCTTTGTTCGAGATGGCAAGAACCAAAACCACTCCCAACCCTCCTCCCTCGGTTGACTACAAAGCCTTCTACCCCTGAGCCTCTAATGACCTTCTTGCTGAGACATCTCGACTCACGTCCAGTGGGAACGTGACCCAGCACAGGGAGGACGAGGCCGCTTGCATGACCCATGTGTTCGAGAGGGAGTGCGACGCATATGTCTCAGTTTGACCTTGCACAGAGGGTGAACCTGTATGTGCCAACAGTCGTTCCAACGATAGGGAGCCTTTTTCCTTCCTCTACGCCACCATCTTTAAACGGGTCAAGCTTCGCTTGCCTCTCACTGGGTTCTAGAGGACCCTCCTCACGGAGCTTAATGTGGCCCCTGCCCAACTGCATCCCAACAGCTACGTCTTTGTGAGGGCCTTCGTCATTTTGTGCAACCACATGGGGCACCCTCTTTCCGTGGACGTCTTCCTCCACTTCTTCGAAGCGAAGAGCTCCGGGAAGAGGCTTTGGGTAAGCCTCAACGGGGTGGCGGGGAGAGTCCTCCTGACTCTCTTCTAGCAATCCTACAAGGGCTTCAAAGGGAAGTTCTTCAGGATTTGCTGTAGCTCCTACGACCCCACTCTGCTTGATGGGTTTCTCTTGTATTGGATGGAAAAACTGACGTTCAAGAAATCCAAGGGTCTTGAGGAATTGGCCCCCTTGATCGTGACTTGTGCCAGCTTCTCTCAAGCTTGGGAGTGGTGTTTAACACCACCCAGCTGATTAAGCACGAGTACGACGCTGAGTCCCTCAAAGGATATATTGGTATCTGTTCCTCTATCTTTTAACTGTTTTTGTCTGTATTTGATGCTACTGTGTATTGCTGTTAAAATGTCTTCTTACGTTTATTGCTCTTGTGCAAATATGGCGCTCAATGCAGAAAAGAAAAAGAGATTGGCTGAGCTAGTTGCCCGTCATTGAGCGACAACTGCTGGTGCAAGCAGCTTAGCCCCCGCTGGTCCCCTGGCCCTTGTTCAGGAATCGCCCAACTCGGCCCCTACTAATAAAGGGGTGGTCGCGGTTGACTCTGAAGATGAGACAGACGAGGGCACAGAGGAGGATCTTGTCTTCAAGAGGCTAAGATTGGAGGTCGTGACCACCTCCCTTTCAGCATCAGAGGACGAGCCTCCCTCCTTCATGGACAACCCCCCAAGTGCTTCTTCTCCTCGCAGACATCCCACGTTAGAAGATGGTGGGGAAAGCACCCCTGAGGGTTATGTGCCTCCTGCCTCAGAACATCCCTCCATCCTTCAACAGGCTTTCAAGTGCCTTCAGAACAATGAAGTGATGGAGGCCTTGGACAGGGACTCACTGAGGGATCGCATGGGACGAGGCCTTGGTGAGTTCCTTGCAACCTACAGCGTCTTTGTGAGCCAAGCAGAGGCAAGGATGAAGGAGGAACTTTCCCGGGTGAGCTAGTCCAAGGCAAGGTTAAAGGAGGAGCTTGCTCTCCAAGTATAAGTATCTGCTAAGCATGAGGTTGCTATGAACCAAGAGCTTAGCATCCTCCGCCAATCTGATAAGGAGACCAAGAAGCTCCTCTTTGACAAAGGTCAGGAGGCCCTCCAGCTTGAAGCCAAAATTCTCCCCCTCCGCAACAAAGTGATTGATCTGGAGGAGCAGCTGAAGGGAGCACAAGCTAAGGTGGCTAGGCTGGAGGAAAGGGCCACCAATCAAGAGGTCCAACTGGGCAGGGTGGAAGGAGAACTCGTCCAACAAGTTGAACTGCTCAAGAAGACCGAGGCTGAGCTGACTGAAGACGCTGTTGAAGCCTTTGGAGCAGGTTTGATGAGGCCCTTGCTCAGGTTGCCTGTGTGCATCCTGAGGTGGACCTCTCTCCCTTCTCTGTCTCAATGCAGCTCACCTCTAGGACTTAGGTCTCTTGATATGTAATGGTTGGACCCTTGAACTTTTTGTAATCACTGCCTTCATTTATAATATTGGGCTTGACTTGTAAATCATTTGTTGCTTTATACTGCGTGTTTTTCTCATGTTCTGTATGTATTTAACTTTGTCTCCATTTGATGATCTCCACTTGATTGCCTTAGAAATCATCGCCTTAGGAATCTTTGCTAATAACGTCTTCACCATAGGTTCTCCCCTTAGGTAGCATGCTTTATCCTGCCAAACTCCAAGAGGAAACCATGTTAACCTTAGATGCCTTTTTCTTGTCACGTCATAAGAAAGATCCTCCTGTTGGAGGCATACTCCATTGTTTTGTTGATCGCTCCCTATTTAGGCAAAGCCTTAGGCAAGGACCTTCGAACAACACAAATCATCCTTAGCGTTCTCACTCAAAGGGGAAGGTGTTCTCTACGAAACTTCCTTACTCGACCTCGAGATCTCTAACGCACAAATTTGATTTTAATTGTCCTCTCCTTGCTCTGGGCAAAGGAGGATTTTACTGGTGTGTTATAACGTTCTACCTTGGTATTTTCACTCAAAAGGGGAAGGTCTTCTCTGTGAACCTTCCTTTCCCGCTTTCGAGACCTCTAACCCAAAGGAACAACTCTTGACTGACCTCTCATCGCCCAAAGGCAAGGGAGGATTTAACCTGTGTGAATCGTTCTTGGCGTTTTCACTCAAAGGGGAGGTGTTCTCTGTGAACCTTTCTTTTCCACTTTCGAGACTTCTAACCCAAGCTGACGGTTCTTAACTGACCTCTCATCGTCCAAGGACAAGGAAAGATTTAATTGGTGAACCATACTGTTTAACCTCGATGTTTTCACTCGAGGGAGAGGTGTTCTCTGCGAACCTTCCTTCCCACTCTCGAGACATCTAACTCCAAGTTAATGGTTCGTAACTGCATTGTACAAAATATTCAAAAATATACTTCAATCGAAATTTTTATTGGGTGACCTCATTAAAAACCCTTATAAGGGAAAAAAGAGTGTCTCCTAGAAACTATGTACAATGTTACAATTTAGCTGAAATAACACTTCAGGTGAGTCGCATTCTATGTACGAAGAATCAACCCACCTTCTAAAGTTTCAAGCTTGTATGCCCCATTCCCAAAGGCCTCTGTCACTCTGAAAGGACCAGTTCACTTGGGGGACAACTTGTTTTCCAGCTGATACGAATGAGCTTTCCGCATCACTAGGTTGGCGACCTGGAACTGTCGAGGTCTCAGCTTGGAACTATGCTTGTGCTCCACCCTTCTTTTTAATGCTTTAGCTTTGATTTCCGCTTCCTCTCTCACTTCATCTAATAGGTCCAGGTTCACCTTTCTCTCTTCGTTGGATTCTTCAGCTACAAAGTTCTGAAAATATGGTGAGTTCTCCTAGATCTCCACAGGGATCATTGCGTCTGAACCATACACCAAGCTGAAGGGTGTTTCCTTGGTAATGGACTGGGGAGTGGCGTGGTATGCCCACACAATTCTAGGGACTTCGTCTTCCCAAGTCCCTTTGGCCTTCTCCAGCCTTCTCTTCAGCCTCCTCAGTAGGACTCGGTTGGCTGACTGGACCTGTCCATTAGTATGGGGGTGTTCGACTGACACGAACACCTACTTTATCCCAAGCTCCATACACAGTTTGCCCAGCTGTTGGCTTGCGAACTGGGTGTCATTGTCAGACACCAATCGCTTCGGTGTCCAAATCGGCATACTATGTTCTTTCATACGAAGTGTTAGATCTTGTGAGCAGTGATTTGTGCCACTGGCTCAGCCTCTATCCACTTCATGAAGTACTCTATGGCCACCACGAGGTACTTCATTTGCCACACAGCCAAGGGAAAAGGCTCCAGAATGTCGATTCCCAAGGTGTGGAACGACCAACGGCTATAGATCGACCTTAGCTTTTCTGGTGGTGCCTTGTACCAGTCAGCGTGTTGTTGACACAATTTGTACAATTTTCCCTCATGGTTGGCCAATAGTATCCTGTACGAATGGCCTTTGATACAAGAGCTCGACCACCAATATGACTCCCGCATATCGTCTAGTGGAGCTCTGCCATTATTCGCGTGCACTGCTCACCATGCACACACATTAAGATGGGGAGGGTGAACCCGTGTCTATACAATTCTCCATCAATGAGTGTGTATTTGATCGAGTTCTTTTTTATTTTTCTGGCCTATGTGGGTTCCAGCGGGAGCATCCCATCAACTAGGTAGCGCTTGTAGGGTGTCATCCAAATTTCTCTTCTAACAACTAGGCAGACCTGCAATGACTCTTCCCCTAGTACTTGATACGCGCATATTCTGGGCGTCTTCAATGTCTCCTGAGTCAATGACCGATAACTCTTCTTCCTCCCATCTGATGTGTTGACCTGATGGACCCCTACCAAATTGTCTGTAGTGTAGGTGCGAGGTGTCTTTAGGGTCTCCTAGATGACTGTCCTTTGCCTGTCCCCCTGGCCCGAGCTAGCGAGCTTTGCTAGCAAGTCCGCTCAGGCATTCTGCTCTCTGGGAACATGCACCAACTTGAACATTACAAATGACTGCCTCAACGCTTGTACATCTAGATAAGGACCATCTAGGGGTCTTTGGCCTGGTACTTGGCGGGTAACTAGTAGGGAATCACTCTTTGCCAGCAAACTTCGCGCTCTCATCTCCTTGGCTAACAGTATCCCAATGATCAAGGTCTCATACTCTGCCTGATTGTTACTGGACTTGAAAGCAAACCGAAGGGGCTATTCAATCAATAGCCCATTCGGTCCCTCCAAGATGACGCCAGCTCCGCTGCCCTGTTGATTAGAGGACCCATCTACTGAGAGCACCCATCGGAAGTCGGCTTCTTCATTGTGTGATTCTACCGATGAGAGTTTGGCTACAAAATCAGCGTAGACCTGGCCTTTGATAGGGCCTCTGCACTCATACTGGATGTAAAACTCTGAGAGCTCAACCGCCCAGCGCACCATTCTTCCCACGACGTCTGGCTTCTATAAGACCTTACGAATGGGAAGGTCTATCATCACCACCACTGTGAAACTTTGGAAGTATTGACGAAGTCTTCTTGCTGAGAACACCACTATTAGTGCCGCCTTCTCTAGGACCTGGTACCTCACCTTAGGCCCCTGTAATACTTTGCTGACAAAGTAAATTGGCTTCTGAACCTGATCCTATTCCTGCACAAGAATTGAGCTAACCGCCCGATCAGTGACTGCAAAGTACAAGCGCAAAGGAGTTCTCAGTTGTGGTTTGCATAACACTGGTGGACTGGTTAGGTACTCCTTCAACTTGAGGAACGCCTCTTCACATTCTTGGATCCGCAAGAACCTAATGTTCCTCCTCAGGCACTGGAAGTAGCGGTGATCCTTATCTTCCCCAACTGATACGAATCTAGACAGAGCGGTCATCCGCCCTGTCAACTACTACACCTCCTTTACTGAAGTCGGGCTTCTCATAGTGACGATTGCAGCGCACTTGTCAGGGTTTGTTTCTCTCCCACGCTCAGTGAAAGAGAAGTCTAAGAATTTGCCTGCTTCAACCCCAAACACGCACTTCTTCAGATTCAGCTTCAGCTTGTATTTAGCTATTGTTGTAAATAACTCTTCTAGATCAGCTACGTGTTGATCTTTCACCTATGAGGTCACCACCTTGTCATTCACGTAGGCTTGCACGTTTTGCCCTATCATGGAAGCGAGTACCCTGTCCATCAGCCTCTGGTAGGTGGCACCTGCATTCTTCAGCCCAAAGGGCATCACGGTGTAACAGTAGCAAGACAGCTCTGTCATGAACGTTGTCTTGCACTCGTCCATGGGATGCATCTTGATCTGGTTGTTACCAGAAAAGGCATCCAAGAAGCTGAACAACTTGCAACCCGAGACACTATCTATCAAAGTATCAATGCTTGGCAGGGGGTAGGAGTCCTTCGGGCAGGCCTTGTTGAGGTCAGTAAAGTCTACGTACATTCTCCACTTCCCGTTGGCCTTCTTTAGAAGCACCACATTTGCCAACCACTCTGGATACTGTATCTCCCTGATGTGGCCAGCTCTCAGCAACTTTTGCGTTTCCTACTTGATGATTTGTCGCCTTTCTTCATTGAACTTCCTCTTTCTCTGGGGAACAGGTCTGACCTAGGGGTCCATGGCGAGGCGATGACATAGGAAGTCAAGGTCTATGCCAGGCATGTCTGAGGCAAACCACGCGAAGGCATCCAGATGCCACGCGATGACCTCAGCGATCTGGTCCCTTGTCTCTTAGCATAAGAACTTTCCAAGCTTGAACATCTTTCCACCGATCTACCCCTCCAAGATGTCCTCAGCTGGTTCGGGTCATCTCTCCCGGGCGACCTCTGCTCAGGTGACCCCTTCCTCAAGTGGGGGCTGGGTAGTAACGGTGCACACCCCACTTGGTGATTGAGTGGTAACTGTGCACACCCCTCTCCTGTCTTGAGGCTATTCTCATAATACTTATTCGCCTCTTTCTAGTATAATCTAATCGTGATCACTGTCCCTTCCATAGAAGACAGCTTCATCTTCATGTGCCTTGTTGACGCCACTGCTGTCAGCCTCTTCCCAAAAAACCTCCCGAGATGGTGTGGATTTCACCATGAATGGGCACCTCGTGCCCCTGATCACTCCCCGGGGTTGCTAATGTTTGATCCTCCTGTGGTTGGCGCAAGTAATCGTTCAAGAAACCACTCTTCACCAGCTCATCCAACTGATGGCCTAGGGCCAAACAGTTGCGGATGAGGTGGCCAAACGCTTGGTGGAACTCGCATCACGCATTGTTACTGGGCCACAATCTTTAGTCAATCTTTGGGGGCATCTTCAGCCCCTCCGCTATGTTGGGGATAGCAATCAACTCCTTCAATTCTACCATAAAGCTATATCTGGGGGGTGCATCCTCCTTCGCGCGCGTCCTGGCTAAGTAGGGTTGCTGTTTTCCTTAAGCCTTCTTCTCTGTTATCGCCTTGTGTACCCTCATGGATTGAGGTCGAGTTCGCCCTCGCGATCATGCGGGAGCGATGCTCTCGCGCTTCTATGTGAGTTCTCCTTTTGCAACTATATGGGCTACCGCCCTACGCCTGATCTCACAGAAGGTTTTAGGGTGATTCCTGATGAGAGACTCACTGAAAGGTCTTGGCAAAATCCCCTTCCTGAAGGCGTGCACCACCATATCCTCATCCTTGGTGTGCAGTCTGACCATCATTGCTCCAAACCTGTTAAGGTAGTCCTTCAAGAACTCGTCCTGATACTGCCTTACATTAAAAAGATCGTAAGACACCGGCGGGGGAGCCCGATTGACGATGTATTGTTCCCTGAACAGTGTAGAGAACTGTGTAAATGACGTCAATGCCCGTCAGGAAGGCTGATGAACCACTCTACCGCTGTGCCAGTCAGCGTGGTCATGAACAACTTGCAATCTACAGCATTAGAGCCTCCTCACAACATCATCTGGGTATGGAATGCCATGAGATGCGCCTCCAGGTCCTCCACCCCTGTAAAGGTGGTCTTAGGGCCTACGAAGGTGGGTGGTACCACGGTATCCATAATGGCCTGTGAAAATGGCATTGGGAACGCCTTTGGTAGCGTAGGCAGGGCTTGATCACCCCCCACATGTTCCCTTGCCTGCTGCAGATTCTATAAATTCAAGCGCAGTTCCTCATTGGTTCTACGCAACTCCTCGTTCCTGGCTTGTGAAGCGGCCAAGTCAATCTGGATGCGTTCTTGACCGCCCTGGACATCGCCACTGTCTCTTGCAGGGCACGCATCGTCTCCATGATCTGCTACATGGTGACATTGTCTCCTCTGTTTGGTACGCCAGCGATGGGTCCTTGTTTAGGATTCGTCATTGTAGACGATCGCTCCTCTCTACTTATGAATGGGACCTTGTTTTATTTCGGCCCCACGGTGGGCACTAAATGTTCTTGCTGGTTAACTCTCCTGTCGATTGACTCTACGACAATCTCGCACCCTCTTCTTCTTTCTCAGGTTGCTACTTCACTGGATCGAAACACTCCGTACCTGCAAAGACAAGGGGGCGCCCTAGAGGCCGTTTGCACTTCGACGCTCAAGTCAATACTGGGGCTAAGAAACAGTGTGTATGTGTGTAATAGTTCTAGTCTCAAGAGTTGCGTACCTTGTTAGCATTTCTTACTGTTGTTTATATAGTCTAGGGTTTCCCCTATCTCTGTTACCCTCATTTAGGGTTTTTCCAGGAATTTCGTTACGCCACTATTACCCAGTCTTAGTGTAATCTAACGCATCAGACTTCCTTTGCTGGAGTGCAACCTCTCACTGTATGGCCACCTGGGTACCAACTTGTGCACCTAATCTCTAGGGCCATCCATTCTGGGGGTGCCCTAACTGTTCACGTGCCATGCATGCAGTCTGTCCCTAGGAAACCCTAACCCTAACGAGCCTTAGAGTTCCCAGGGCCCTTTGCTGGTGCTGCGTCCAAATCACTATTCACACCACCCACACGAGCACCTTGTGACTCAGGCTTCCCTCTAACTCTGGGCGTTTCACTGATAACTGGTGTGTTTCCTGGGATCCACCTCTTGTGGCCCAGTTTAACTGTTTGAACTGCTGATACCCGATGTCACATCGGTTTCACTCTGTTGCCAAATACACATCGACATACCTTCGGATCGATCTCCGATCACTAATCGGCACATGGCCCATGCCGCTTGAAGGACACTGTCTCAAGCCGCTTGTGGGACCCAGCTTACGTGGCCCACTACTGCTAGCGGTCGTCGACGTCCGAGGACTAGTTGGTACAGAAACTAATTTAGAAACCAAAAATTTTTTTAGTCTCCAAAATGATCATTAATTTGGTCACTATAGCAACTAATTATTTTTATCTCTAAAATTAATTTTTATTTAATGATTTTCTTGTAGTGTGATGACAATGCGATGACTCACGATGGAAAGGCAAATCAATGTTAAGAATCTCTCAGTGACTTACATTATTTTCAACCGTAACAGTTAAAAGATGCAATGGCGGAAATACAGAACCACGAAAAGACAAAATAGCTCCAATGACAAGGTGCACCACAACAACCTTCCACAGTTCAGCAGTGATAGCAGCACAAACTACACCAATGACCACCACAACTTTAAAGGCCAACTGTGAAAGTGAGCACAAGCGGCAGCGGAAAGGCGCAAAAGTGACAATGAAAAGGAGCTTCGTGGTGGCTTCAATGATGCGATGAACGACAACGGCCAGGAGCTTCATGGTGAATTCAACGATGCAATCAGCATGGGTTCTTCATATTAGGGTTTGATGGGTCCACTACCAATTACATTTTACATTTGAAAGAGAAAGTGTAAACATAGCACGAAAAATAGGATAAATGGTAAATAAAAGATTAGTCATATTACATCGATTATCAAAACAACCAATGTATTATTCCAAACACAAATAAAAATATTAAACTATTAACCTATTACATCGGTTATAAAAAGATTTAATGTAATTTTTTCCATAAAAAATAAGAGAAAATCAATTTAAAAAATAATCTTACACATATTACATCAGTTATAAAAACTAATTGGTGTTAAAGTAATAAATTACATTGATTCAATACATAACTGATACATAACTGATGTGATATATATTTTGATTATTACAATTTTGTAATCTTATCTTATTTAACACCGATTCTAAATTAAATGATATAATATCTTGTCATTAAAACTCTAATTTGCATTGAAGTTGCGTATGACGAACTTCGTCAAATGCATATCTTAAGAGAAATGGCTTAAAGTTTGTCTATCCAAATCTATAAGATAAATCTTTGCAAAATATTTTTAAAATATAAAATATAGAATTCAACACTCTCTTCTTATGTATTTGATTATTTTCACAAGTTTAAATATTCATATTTTCAAAAAAAAAATTTATTGGATCATATTTTCACAAACAAATTTTTTTTATAGAAAATTATTTAAACAAATAATAAACTTATTAGCACAAGTTTGATGGAATTTCAAACTTCATCATTCAGAATTTATAACTTAGTCTGCTATTGATATCGAAGCAGTAAAAGAAAAGAGAAACTAAAGAAATATCGGCTTCTCCTTCCACTTCTTCTCATTATTATTGATAACTCCCCCTTAAATAAACATCATATATGTTGAACTCTAACTCTTTGGCTTCTTCTTCTTCTTAGCTCCCCCTTGGCTTGATACCTCTTCTTCTCCTTTTATTTTTCTTCCCTATATAATTGCTTTTAAACTTTTTTTCTTTCCTCCTTAAGAATCGTGAAAATATGATCTTAGTCCAATAAAAGATAACATGTTTTACTTTTGGTTTAATTACCTTATCCGTCCCTGCATTTAGGATCAATATTCAATTTAGTATAGTGGTTTTTAAAAAAATTAATTTGGTTCTTATATTTTTTAAAATGTATACAAATTGGTCATTTCCGTTAAGTTCCACCTAACGGCATCAGGTGTTGCTTATGTGGCAGAGAGAATGTTTATGTGACAGAAAGAGTGTTTATTATTCTTATTATTATTATTAATAATAATAATAATAATAGTAGTAATAATATAATGAGAATAATAATAATAATAATAGTAATAGTAACAATAGTAATAATAATAATAAATAATAACAGTAATAATAATAAGAATAATAATAATGAGAATAATAATAATAATAATAATAATAACAATATCAATAATAATAATAATAACAATAATAATAATGAGAATAATAATAATAAAAATAATACCAATAATAATAATAATAACAAACAATAATAATAATGATAATGATAATAACAACAACAATAACAACAACAAGACGACGACAACAAGACAACAATAACAACAACAACAAGACAAAAATAACAACAACAACAAGACAACAACAACAAAGACAAGATAACAACAACAAGAAGAACAATAGAATAATAACAGTAGTAGTAATAATAATAATAAGAACAACAATAAAAATAGTAGTAATAATAATAATAACAATAATAATAATAATAATAGTAAGAATAATAACATTAGTAATAATAATAATAACAATAATAATAATAAAAATAATAACTACAGTAGTAATAGTAATAATAATAATAAAAAAAATGATAATAATGGTAACAATAATAATAACAATAATAGTAATAATAATAATAAATAATAATACTAATAAATAATAAATAATAAATGATAAGAATAAGAATAATAATATTAATAATAATAACAATAATAATATTAATAATAATAATAATAGTAATAATGATAATAAAAGTAAAAATAATAATAATAGTAATAATAATAAATAATAATAATAATAACAATAATAACAATAATAGTAATACTAATAATAATAAAAATATTAATAATAATAATAACTCTCAATCTCACCTCTCTCTTGTCACATAAACATTTTCTTCCTGCCACATAAACAACACATGATACCCTTAGGTGTGATTTAACAAAAATAACAAATTTGGATACATTTTAAAAAATATAGGAACCAAATTGATTTTTTTTTTAAAACTACTGTACTAAATTGAATAATGATTCTAAATGTAGGAACGAATAAGGTAATTAAACATTTACTTTTCATCATACTATGAAGATGATGGTCTCTGCACAAACTCTACAAAACCTATTAATATTACACAAAAGATCACATATCCTATGGTCAACTAGCATATGTAAAATCTAACATATTATTTAAATTAGCTTTAATAAAATTTAAAATTCTTTCTCTCTATCTATCTATCTATCTATCTATCTATCTATCTATATATATATATATATATATATATATAATATTTTTTATTGTGAGTGTATGATGACTTTGCAACATTTGACACTTTAATATGTAGATTTGAAAAAAAAAAATCTTCTAAATGTGATATGTTGGACTAGGATTCCTTAATCATATAATGAAACGTGAATAATGACTAAATAATACCTGGTAGACCCGTGATCGTATGGCTGAGGGACGAAGACATGATCTTGATCAGGTTTCCCTTTAGGGTGTATCGCTTAGAATGGAATTATGTGAGTAGAGAGATAAAGAGATGAGAGGCTCGAAAATCCCTTTAGGAAATTAGTTTCGACCGTGTGATGTTAGAATATGAGAGTGTCTCTTTAGTTGTTTGGTAATCTCTATTTATAATACACCTAAGGGGAAACCCTAATTATTTATGGTAAGGGTAATTACGTCCATCAAGCAATTACCAATAATATAATAGGATAAATATGGTAATTGATCAATTAATAAGATAAATAATCGTGAGGTGCCACATAATATTCTTACATTCTCCCACTTGGCCAAAGGATTATTTATTATGAGCATTAGATAAGTCTGGCCAAATTTTAATACTCATTTTAGTTCTAAACTATAATTGTAGCAGAGAAATACAGTCTTTGAATCCGTATTCAACTCAAGACCCCCATTAATCATACTACAATACAAATTTAAAACTTAAGTAAATTTTAGGATCAATTGATAAGTAAGCCCTTTAGACTTTGATTTGTACAGTTAGTGTCTATGTATATTTAGACATGCATAAACATATTTAAGGACACACAAATCAAGGTAAATGAGGAAATTTTATTAAACATAAGTAAGTACAAATATGCTAAATAAAGTCTTTAGATAATCCCATCTTCGAAACATGTTCTTCGAATACTTTAGGTGGGAGACCTTTAGTCATCGGATCCGCAAGCATATTTTTAATACTAATATGCTCAACACAAAGCTTATTTTCCTCAACTCGCTCACGTACGAACAAGTACTTTGTATCAAGATATAATCCAGCGCCACTCGAACTGTTATTGTTTGAAAAACTAACGGCAACTGAGTTATCTCAATAAAGCTTCAATGGCCTAGAAATGGAGTTAATGACTTTAAGTCCAGCGATAAGATTTCGCAACAACATTCCATGACAAGTTGCATTATACACTACAACATATTCTGCCATCATTGTTGAGGTTGTTGTTAATTGCTGCTTATGACTCTTCCATGAGATAGGCCCGCCTGCTAACATAAAGATATACCCAGAAGTGGATTTCTTGTCATCTTTGCATTTTGTAAAATCAGAGTCAGAATAACCCACCACTTCTAAACTGTCACTTCTCCTATAGGTCAACTTATAGTCTGTTGTGCCTTGTAGATATCGAAGTACTTTCTTAGCTGCTTTCCAGTGATCTAGACCAGGATTAGATTGATACCGGCCTAGCATTCCAACAATGTAAGCAATATCCGGACGAGTACGGACTTGAGCATACATAATGCTTCCAACTACAGATGCATAAGGTATCATCGCCATTTGCTCTTTTTCAGCCTCTGTTTTTGGACATTGAAAAAAACCGAAAACATCTCCCTTAATTACTGGAGCCACAGAAGGAGAGCAATGCTGCATGTTATAACGAGTGAGGACACGGTCAAGGTAGGCCCTTTGGGATAATCCCAAAATCCCCTTAGCTCTATCTCGGTATATTTCGATGCCAATAACATAAGCGGCCTCTCCGAGATCCTTCATGTCAAAATTATGCGAAAGTATGCGCTTTGACTCATGCAACATGTCTATACTATTACTTGTCAATAGAATGTCATCTACGTAAAGGACAACTATAGTAAAGTTGCTCCCACTCATCTTGAGGTAGGTGCATTGATCCACTTGATTCTTAAGGAAACCTTGTTTCTTCATGACTTCATCAAACTTTATGTACCACTGCCGTGATGCTTGCTTCATCCCGTAAATGGATTTCTTCAGCTTGCAGACTAAGTGTTCTTGACCTTCAGGTTTAAAACCTTCTGGTTGTTGCATGTACACGTCTTCATGCAAGTCATCGTTAAGGAAAGCGGTCTTGACGTTCATCTGATGTAGCTCTAGATCAAAGTGAGCTATGAGGGCCATTATAATCCTTAAGGAATCTTTTCGAGAGACAGGTGAAAAGGTCTCTTGATAATCAATTCCCTCTTTCTGAGTGAACCCTTTTGCAACCAATCTTGTTTTGAAGCGTTCAATGTTTCCATTCTGATCTAGCTTGGTTTTGAACACCCATTTAGATCCTACTGGTTTTATTCCGTCAGGTAATTCTACTAGATCCCAAACATTGTTTTTCTTCATGGAGTCAAGCTCATTAAGCATGGCATTATTCCATTCAGAAGACTGATCACTAGTAATGGCTTCATTGTAAGAGGTAGGATCAATATACCTTCTGACATCCATTTTGCTTCAGTCAGGTAGGTTACATAATCATCAAAATTAGTAGCAGTTTTAGTTCTAGATGACCTCCTGAGCTGATTAACGGGTTCTGCATTGTACTGATGTTTGTCGTTCAGGGTGCCTTCATTCTCGGATGGATTCAGAGTAGCATCAGGCTCTGAGCATGGAGTAGGTGGTGCAGTGACGCGCGGAGTGGGTACAAGAGGAATGAACACAGGCAAATTAGTATTCGATGTAGATCTCTCCCCCGCCTCTTGTACTTCTAGTAAATCTAGGTAAGGATTGTCACTGCTCCCATTGATTTTGAAATCCTCTAGGAAATTAGCATGCTTGGTTTCTACAATGCGGGTGATGTGGGAAGGACAATAAAATCTATAACCCTTTGAGTGATCGGGATACCTGATGAAGTGACAAGTTATTGTTTTCATGTCAAGCTTCTTTAAGAAAGGGTTATAAACTTTAGCTTCAATAAGGCAACCCCATACTTTCATATATCTAAGACTCGGTTTCCTTCCAGTCCAAAGTTCATAAGGAGTTTTAGGGACAGATTTGGAAGGAACTCTATTGAGTATATGAACTGCTGCTTTTAATGCCTCGGTCCAGAGGAATAAGGGCAAATTGGAGTTGGCTAACATACTACGCACCATGTTCATTAGGGTCTTGTTTCTCCTTTCAGCAACACCGTTTTGTTGAGGAGTACCGGGCATGGTGTATTGATTCACAATCCCCTGGCTTTTACAAAACTCATAAAATGGACCAGGGGCTTGTCCCAAATCAGTATGTCTACCATAGTATTCACCTCCTCTATCTGATCACACAACTTTTATTTGAAGATCAAGTTGTTTTTCAACTTCAGTTTTATAATCTTTAAAAGTTGTAAGTGATTCAGATTTTTCCTTAATAAAATACAAGTACATGTAACGAGAATAATCATCTATAAAAGTGATAAATGAATTATGTCCTGTTATTCCAACGATGCTGTAAGGGCCACTAATGTCAGTATGAACAAGTTCTAATAATTTTGAACTCCTAGTGGCACCTTTCTTAGTCGTGGATGTCATTTTTCCTTTAAGGCATTTGACACATGTTCCAAAATCAGTGAAATCGAGAGATGGTAAGACTTCATCCTTCACAAGTCGAGATAAGCGATCTCGTGAAATGTGGCCTAAACGTTGATGCCACAATATGGATGAAGTTTCTAAGTCTCGTTTTCTCTTGGTCTTTGTTAAGTTCTCATTAATATTATATGATAACAAAGATTTGGAGAAGCTATCATCTAGTTCTAACTTATAGAGACCGTTATCCAGAAAATCAGTACCAAACAATTGAGAATTTAAAGAAATAGTAAGTTTGCCATGACCATGGGAAACATAAAAACCATCAATGTCTAACTTTGGTCCTGATACAAGATTCCGAGTAATCTCGGGAATATATAAGGTATCATAAAGTTTAATACATTTTCCAGTTTTCATAAGTAATTCTAAGGTTCCCACAGCTTCGACAAATAGTTCTTGTCCATTCCCCATCTTAAGTGTTCTTTGGTTTCTTTCCAGCTTCTGGATTGTAAGGAATCCCTGGATTGAATTGGTCACATGAACCATAGAACCAGAGTCAAACCACCAAGTATTAGTTGGAACATTTAAATTAAAGGACTCAATTATCATATTTAGATGATTACCTTTCTTAGCCAGCCACTCCTTAAAGCTTGAGCACTCAGACTGCTTATGTCCTACCTTGCGGCAGAACTTGCAGTAAGGCTTGCTAGTGGATTTGTTAGAGATGGAGGGTGCACTTGCATCAATTTTAGGGACCTTATTAGATTCCTTTTTATGGAATTTGCCCTTCTGCTTCTTCGATTCAACAGCCACGAGGTAAGCAACATCTGGTTTCTCCAGCTTCAGGCGCTCTTCTTCTTGAACAGTCATAGCAATCAACTCACTCATGGACCATTTGTCCTTCTGAGTATTATAGTTGACTTTGAAGGCTTCAAACGCAGAGGGAAGAGAAGTCATAATGAAGTGGACTAGGAAACCTTCACTGATCTCCATGGCTAATCCCTTAAGTTTACGGGCCATGTCGCTCATCATCAGGATGTGCTCGCGAATGCCGATGCGCCCGTCATATTTTGTAGTCACCAACTTCAAGATAAGAGTACTAGCATGCGCCTTAGAGGTTCCTTGAAATTGTTCCTCCACGGAAGCTAGATAAGCCTTAGCGTTAGGTGAATCAGGAATGCCTCCTCTGATGATTGGGCTGATGGAATTCTTGATAAGCATAAGACACATCTTGTTACTCCTTTGCCATTTCTCATAAGCCATCTTATCTTCAGGAGTGCTTTTATTAGTGAGGGCAAGAGGAGCAGCTTCAATTAGTGCATGATCAAAATCCAGCATCCCAAGAGTCAGCATCAAGGAATCTTTCCAAGAAGAATGATTTTCACCAGTCAAGGTCTCAATTCCCATATTAGGGGCTGGTTAGACGACGAATTAAGATACTTAGGCTAAGGAAAAAGTTAGAGTGACATAGGGAAACTTAGATCTAAAGCAGGCATAAGTAAGAACCATTATGATAATGAAGTTGTGATAAAATCTATTATAACATCAAAATAATAGACTAGATTAGGTTCTACTTAAACAATCAGCTTTCACTTTGGTTAACTACCAATTATTTAAGCATAATGAACAATTATAAGTAAGGTATGTGCAATAAGAATGTGACACATCATCTTTGGACAGAAGTGAACATTTAAGCTTATGCACATATTAAGTTTGCAAAACACAAGTGCAACAAACATCGTTGATAGAATAGAAATAATTGTGTTTTTAGGCAAATGTCATGTGAATATTTAATAATTAAGTGTACTCACAAGTAAGTGAAGGTGCTTAATTAGACTCAAATAACAAAACATAACCCATCATCGTTGGACAGAAGGGAGACTCCTGTTATTAAGTTAAGCAAAAAATTTTAATTTTAATTTTATTTTAAAACATAATTACGGTATCATGAGATTTACCATATTTAATTCGATAAATAAAAGGAAACACGTAAATATGTTACTCGTAAACCCGATAAGATGAGTAGCGAAATATTAGGGATTTGATTTTAGATTTGGTCTTCAAAATTTTAATTAGATTGATATGTTTCCAAGTTTGACACGACTGCTATTTTCGAAAATAGTAATAATGATACCCGAAAATTAATAAGGCAAGAATATACTATCCTAAATAAGGAAAAGCTTGGAGACTAAGATATCAATTTTTTATTTATTTATTTATTTATTTTTAGGAAAACACAATCAAATCAAATTCATTCCTAATTAAGGGAATCAATTGTATTTTGAAAATTTTAATTAAGGAAAAAATATTATTTTCATAATTTCCTAATTAAGGGAATAATGAATTTTCGAAATTCATATGAACAACAAATAATGATGATGAACATAGAATCAAAATTAATTCCATTCCAAATAAGGGAATACTCACAAAAATTATGAAGAACACATAACATTCATATTAAATTAAAATTTTCGAAAATAAGTGGTTCAATAATATATCAAAATAAAAATATCGAAAATCAATTTGGGAGAAACGAAAGAAGAATCGATTAAGCAACATAAAACTGCTCTGATACCAAATGTTGGATTAGGATTCCTTAATCATATAATGAAACGTGAATAATGATTAAATAATACCTGGTAGACCCGTGATCGTATGGCTGAGGGACGAAGACATGATCTTGATCAGGTTCCCCTTTAGGGTGTATCGCTTAGAATGGAATTATGTTAGTAGAGAGACAAAGAGATGAGAGGCTCGAAAATCCCTTTAGGAAATTAGTTTCGACCGTGTGATGTTAGAATATGAGAGTGTCTCTTTAGTTGTTTGGTAATCTCTATTTATAATACACCTAAGGGGAAACCCTAATTATTTATGATAAGGGTAATTACGTCCATCAAGCAATTACCAATAATATAATAGAATAAATATGATAATTGATCAATTAATAAGATAAATAATCGTGAGGTGCCACATAATATGTGCCACATAATATGTGCCACATAATATTCTTACATGATAGTCTCCTATTAGTTTATCATTCCAAAGATTACATTGTCTCAGTTATGTTGCTTTATGTATTGGAACTACATAGACTTTGAGTTTGTCATTTGTGGTAAGTATCCATTGCTCAGGAACAACTTCATCCCTCGCCTTTTCCCGTACAAGACATCCACAACAAGAATTATGAATTCTATTGATACCCAAACATTTTGGATAATTTCTTGTTAGTTTTTACAAAATGATGTTTGTGTTACATATGAAGTTTGAGTGTCTAAGCTTACAATTATTGGAACAAGTAGTTTTAACATCTTTCTTACTTTTCAGGTGTATATTGAAGTTATTAATTGAAAAATATAAAAAAATTAGACACTTAATGGAATGAAAATTTTTAATAGACTCAATTAAAAATATCCAAATTTATAAAAAGCTTAAAACTTAATTATGTTACTTTTATTTTTCGTATGAAATATGAAGACACATAAGCATTAACAATGTAAGACAAGATAATATCAACTTAGCTTATAACACAATGAAATGATAAAAATTTTAAATAAAAATTATAAAAAATTTAAGTATTCAACTTATCAATTTTTTAACGGAAACTAAAATAAAAATAACCCAAGTGATAAGGAAGTTAAAACTTTGAAAATAACTAAAAAGTTAAAACTTAATTAAGCGTGTATCATTTACTAACTATAACAAATTTTGTTTGTACTTATGAGTTACCAAGACTTAAAATGATATTTTTAAGGACATTGACGTTTCTAAATTTTTTTCATTTCCATTCTACAACTTATTTTATTATTTTTATATTAACTAGGGAAAACATAAACGTAAAAATATTGTGTATCCGTATTTTTTATTTTTATATTTATATATAGTTATGTTTAATATTAAAATTTTGAATAATTACTTCATAAAACTTTCTATCTTTCTCTTTGTGCTTCTTCTTCTACATTTTTTTTATACCTTTTGATTAATTACTTCTACATCTTCCTATCCAAAAAGTTTGGGGACAAAAAAAAACATGTAAATAAGCTTAAATTCCTCTCCAAATCATTACAAATCTGAAACACAAAAAACAAAACATGGTTAAACTTATATTTGTAGTGTCTTATGAAAAAATTTAAAAAAAAATGAGAATAAGAAAAAAGAAAAGAAAAAAGTGAGACTTGAGATACGTTACTAACTGAGAAGTTGAAGGAACACAATTAAGAGAGATAGAGAATTGAGAAGTTTTTTATAGAAAGGAAAGTTATAAGTTATTATGAAAGATACATTTGGTTCTTAGAAGATATAATTATAAAAATAAATACCAAAAAGTTGAAATGATAGGAATGCAAAAATAATAATAAAATGATAAAAAATCTCTTATTATATATTTATAAAAATAATAAAATAAAATATTAATATAAGGATAAAATAAGAAAGGAAATATGTAAAAAAAATTGACCTCTTTATATAATAAGTATAGATAATTATTTATATTTTATTTAAATAACTTAGTTTAATATAGAATTTAAAATAAAAAACAGGAGTGTGAAAGCATCTTTTTCCTATTTAAAATAGGTCATACCTGAAGCCTCATCACATCCCTATGAAGAAAATGTCTCTCAAGATTACACAATCTTAAAAGAATATTATCTCAGTTGCCCTATTTGAAATAAGATATTGGTAGTTGTTCTAAATTTAAAAGTGGCTGAGAGTTCATTACCTCCGACTGAAACAATAATAGAACACAACTTAGTTTGACATCTATTTTTTATCTTAAACCCCTTTCACAACCAAAAATAATAATAAAATATTTAATTAAAAAAGTATTTAATTAAAATATAAATTAAATTATTAAATATAAAATTAATATAATTAGTTGAATGATGGTAAGATAAATTTAACTTGTTATCAAGATTATGACTCATAACAGAAGAGCCATGTTAATTTGACTTGAGGATTTGTCAAGATGTTTTGTCCCGTGGCAGTGTTCGAAAGCGAAGTTGGCGACTGCCTCTTGACTCCACCAACTCCCAAAAAACAAAACAAATCAAATGCGCAGCCGCTCCGCACCATAACTTAGAATATACATAGTTACGTCATAACTGAAATACACTTCTCATAACAAAACATAAGGAATCATTCTTCTAAAAATACTCTTGATATCTTGAAAACCCATAACTAATTTTCTCCAAATTAAAACGGGCTAAAAATAAAAAGAGAAATATATTTTGAGTGTTGATAATTTTACATATTATAATTGGAAAAAAGAAATAATTTTTTATTTAAGTAGAACAATTTTAAAATTAAATTACATGGACCAAAATTCAGTTGTCAAAAGTAAATTTTTCATAATCTTTTATTGTAATGTAGACAAATGATGCGATGAGATGAAATTGTTTTAATAAAAAGTTGTAAATCACTATCTTTAACTATTAGTTAGCAAAGTAATTTTTTTTTAAAAATATATGTGGATCTACAGAATCTATTGCTTAAATGGTTTCAAATTACAAATGTTAAAAATAAAAGAAAAAATAATACTAATAAGTATTAATATGTTAAACTTTGTCCCAAATAACTTTTTTTACTTAAAATAATTTTGGAATTGTATTTGATCAAATAAGAATTGTAAAAAAGTGATGGCTTTTGAATGTACAGTTCTCATAACATTGTTCAATATTAAAATATGGATACACCATATCAAATTGAAACTTTTTTGAAAATGATATTTCTTCGAAAATGCTTGTGGGCCAACAGGATCCGTTGCTTATAAAAGGAAGCATTCCAAGGCTCTTTTCTCAGGCCAAAAATTTCATGGTTTATTAGCCTCAGACTCGGGATTTCACTTCCTCGTTCCCATACTACAACACAGTTCTTAACCTCTAGGCAGAGGCAGAGAGCAAGATCTGACAGAAGCAGAAACATCATGTTGCTCGAAATTGCAATTGGTTTGTTGGTGCTAGGACTGTTTCTGCACCTGCGTCCTACACCCACTGCTAAATCCAAGGCCCTTCGCCACCTTCCCAACCCTCCTAGCCCAAAGCCTAGGCTTCCCTTCATTGGACACCTTCACCTTTTAAAAGACCAACTTCTCCACCACTCCCTGCTTACTCTTTCCCAACGTTATGGCCCTTTGTTCTCTCTCTACTTTGGCTCTATGCCCACCGTTGTTGCCTCCACCCCTGAGTTGTTCAAACTCTTCCTCCAAACCCACGAGGCTGCTTCCTTCAACACAAGGTTCCAAACCTCTGCCATTAAGCGCCTCACTTACGACAACTCCGTTGCCATGGTTCCTTTTGGACCTTACTGGAAGTTCATCAGGAAGCTCATCATGAACGACCTCCTCAACGCCACCACCGTCAACAAGTTGAGGCCCTTGAGGAGCCATGAGATCCGCAAGGTTCTCAGGGTTCTCGCCCAAAGTGCACAGGCCCAACAACCCCTTAACGTCACCGAGGAGCTTCTCAAGTGGACTAACAGTACCATCTCCATGATGATGCTGGGTGAGGCTGAAGAGGTTAGAGATTTGGCTCGCGAGACAGTTAAGATCTTCGGTGAGTACAGTCTTACCAACTTCATCTGGCCCTTGAATAAGCTCAAGTTTGGAAAGTATGAGAAGAGGATCGATGAAATATTCAACAAGTTCGACCCCGTCATTGAGAAGGTTATCAAGAAGCGCCAAGAGATCGTGAGAAGGAGAAAGAACGGAGAAGTTGTTGAGGGAGAGCAGAGCGGTATTTTCCTCGATACTTTGCTTGAATTCGCCGAGGACGAGACCATGGAGATCAAGATTACCAAAGAGCAGATCAAGGGTCTTGTTGTCGTAAGTTTCCCTACTTCTCTTTTCTTCATCCATTTTCATCACCTGCATTTCTCTTCACATAAACTATACTCACCATACACACATTTTTCATTGTGACAGGATTTCTTCTCAGCAGGAACAGATTCCACAGCCGTGGCAACTGAGTGGGCTTTGGCAGAGCTCATCAACAACCCTAGGGTGCTGCAGAAGGCTCGGGAGGAGGTGTACAGTGTTGTGGGAAAAGATAGACTGGTTGAGGAAGTTGATACTCAAAACCTTCCTTACATCAGGGCCATTGTGAAGGAGACATTCCGCATGCACCCACCACTCACTGTGGTGAAAAGAAAGTGTGTGGAAGAGTGTGAGATTGAAGGGTGTGTGATCCCAGAGGGAGCACTGATACTTTTCAATGTTTGGGCTGTAGGAAGAGACCCTAAGTACTGGAACAGACCATTGGAATTTCGTCCTGAGAGATTCTTAGAAAATGGAGGTGAAGGGGAAGTTGGACCTATTGATCTAAGGGGGCAGCATTTTCAACTTCTCCCATTTGGGTCAGGTAGAAGAATGTGCCCTGGAGTGAATTTGTCTACTTCAGGAATGGCAACACTTCTTGCATCTGTTGTCCAGTGCTTTGACCTGCAAGTGGTGGACCCACAAGGACACATACTGAAAGGTGATGATGCCATGGTTAGCATGGAAGAGAGAGCTGGCCTAACAGTTCCCAGAAAACACAGCCTCGTATGTGTTCCACTTGCAAAAACAACCCTCGCCGCCAAACTCCTCTCTTCATAAATCACCACATACAACACTATATTACCGTTTTGCAGTTACTTTTATTTTATGTTGTCATAATTATTTCAATAAGGTGTAATTGACACACCTACACATACATGGCTTCTACACACATATGCGATGGCTTTATTTGATACTGTGATGTAACTTCAATTATCATTTCATTACAAAAGTTTATTACCATTGAATATTATACTGGATTTCCTATTATAATCCATACATTCTGTTTACAAAAAAAAAAAAAAAACGCAACAACAAGGATAAAACAAAGAAACGATATTACATCAGAATTTTGCGCACATTATAATTTATGTGGTAAATATATCACTCCAAGATAAATCATAAAATAAAAACTAATTTTATAAATAAAAAATAATTAATTATTATGTTAATTAAATTAAATACTATTTTATACCAGAAAAATTATTACTATCTAAAATAGTTTATATTATTAATAAATAATTTTTAAATTGGTATCTAATTAGCTACCAAAATTTTAACAACCAACTCTAAGATCTAATTAGTTGGTAGCTAAAACTTTAGATACAAACTCTAGAAACTACTTTAGATACAAACTCTAGAAATTACTTTTGATACCAATGATTTCTTTAATCTTTAAAATAATATCTAATTTAGTTAATATAGTAACTAATTTTTTTTTTCTCCAAAATTAGTCTTTATTTAATAATTTTTTTATATTATATTTTTAATCAACAACTAATTTATGATTTATTTTTTAATTATTTCTCAAAACAAATATTTCAAAATTTGTGTAAGTATCTTCTGAACAAATAATTATTATACTTGTATTAACATAAATAATTTGACATGCAAACAAGAAGCACCTTTTATCATTTAAATTTTTATAATGAAAAACTTTATGCAATGGATAAAACCTTTATGATAATATTATGCTACACAATTTATAGAAACGTGTACATGGTTGAAGAAAATTTAAGAGAAAGAGATTACCTTAAATAAGAGAAGAAGAAGAAGGCTAGTTGCAAAGTTGCAAAGGGTTATAATCAAGAAGAAAACATTGATTATTGTTAGATATTATTAGATATTATAATTATTGTTTGATATTTCATATTTATGTAATGGTCTTAGTCTATATGTTTATTTTTCCTATATAAACATAACCCTATGTGTTCAATATACACAAGGGATTTACCCTATTCTTTCTTTTATTTTAATATGGTATCTAGAGCATAAGGTTAGGTTCAATTTTTATTGGTGAACCCACTTTTCACTGGAATTTTTCAGCCACTACCCCACCGCCTTGCCAGAACTGTCATCGCTGTCGCCTCACCGGAGCCGCCGCCGGACCCACCGTCGGAATCTCGCGCGGAGCCGCTGCCAGAACCGCCGCCGGAGACGCTGCCGGAATAGCTACTACCGCCAATTGACCGGTGAATGGATTTATTTTTGTCCTATATGGCTTCTTCCGCTGCCACTGTGACTCCTTCTGCTGTCATAATGCCGAATCCGTCTATTTATACTAATTATGTCAATGTTCATCTCTCCATTGAAAAATTGGATGGAACCAATTATGATACATGGGCCTCGGATATTAAATTATGGCTTAAGAGTCAAGGTTATGTTGATCATCTTACCCGTCCTAATGTTGCTGAAAATGAGGTTTTTCGTTGGTTAAAAATTGATGCTCAATTATGCATTGTTATCAAATCTACCATTCATTCATCTTTAAAACAAATTTTTCGTACCTATGAGACATGTTCAGAAGTTTGGGACAAGCAAAATTATTATACACCAATGATACTCAACGTCTTTATGTTGTGTGTCAAAATCTCCTCACAATTGTTGCTCCCAAACGTCTTGGTGGTACAATGGCGGAATATCTAGGTAAACTTCATGCTCTTCTTCAGCCTATTATTTTCAATGAATTTCTTAAATGGTATGAGGATCGTCAAAACCCTAGTTCCACATCTTCTGTTGCACATTCAGGTACATCTTTCGTTGGCCTCACTCACTCTACTTCCGTTGGCCCTTGGGTTCTAGATTCAAGTGCCACAGATCACATTACTGGTAATAAATATTTTTTCTCTTCCCTATCTACTACGGGTTATTTACCTTCAGTTACCATGACCAATGGATATAGGGTACCATCACATGGTGTTGGTACTATTAACCTTTTTCCTTCTTTATCTATTGGTAATTTTCTTTATGTCCCTGGGTCTCCATTTAACTTATTATCCATTAGTCGTCTCACTCGTTCCCTTGATTGTGTTATTTCTTTTACCCTAGATTCTGTTTCTGTACAGGACCGGAGTTCAGGACGGATGATTGGCACCAGATGTGAGTCTCATGAACTTTATCACCTATAGATCTCTGCACATGTTGGTGCAATTATGGATTCTCCATCTCTCATTCATGCTCGATTGGGTCATCCTAGTCTTGCCAAGATGCAGCAGCTTGTTCCAAGTTTGTCTAATGTGTCTAGTTTATCATGTGAGTCGTGTCAGTTAGGGAAGCACATTCATAGTTCTTTTCCTAGTAGTGTCTCACAATGTGCTTCATCTCCTTTTGCCTTAGTTTACTATGACATTTGGGGACCAAGTCGTATTAAGTCTAATTTAGGATTTCAGTATTTTGTTACTTTTATTGATGATTATTCAAGATGTACTTGGGTGTTTTTAATGAAAAACCGTTCTGAGTTGTTTTCTATATTTCAAATATTTTACAATGAAATTAAAAATCAATTTGGAATTTCCAGTCACATTTTGCACACTGATAATGGACGTGAGTATCTTTCTCATTCTTTTAAAAATTTTATGGCTTCTCATGGTATTCTTCATCAAACTTCATGTGCTTATACACCTCAACAAAATGGGGTAGCTGAGAGCAAGAATAGACATCTTGTTGAAACAACTCGTACTATTTTAATCCATGGTGATGTTCCTCAGCGTTTTTGCGGTGATGCTATTCTTAGTGCATGTTATCTCATTAATTGCATGCCATCTTCAGTTTTAGCTAACAAAATTCCTCATTCTATTTTATTTCCACATGACCCTCTCCACTCTTTACCTCCCAAAATTTTTGGGTCCACATGCTTTGTTCATAATTTTAGTCCTGATCTTGATAAATTATCTCCTAAGTCACACAAATGTGTCTTTTTAGGGTTCACTAGATCACAAAAAAGGTATAAATGTTTCTCACCTTCTCTAAACCGTTATTTTATTTCAGCAGATGTCACCTTCAGTGAATCTTCCCTTTACTTTAAGTTTTGTCGTTCTCCTTCTATGTTTTCATCTAACCAAGTTAATATCCCTCTTGTTGTACCTAGTGCACCTAAAGATTCACCACCACCACCAATTCTTCAGGTGTATAGTCGTCGTCAAACTTCTCATTGTCCATCAGATGACTCTCTTCTAGTGCCAACACCTCATCCCCCTCCAGCTTCGACAGTTGAACCTCCGATAGTTGAACCTCCGACAATTGAACCTGATCTTCCTATTGCTATCTGAAAAGGTATACGTTCTACCCGTAATCCCTCTCCACATTATACTGCTTTGAGTTATCATAGACCATATCAACCCTTTTATACTTGCCTTTTGTCTATTTCTTCTGTGTCTATTCCAAAATCTGTAGGTGATGCCTTAGCTCATCCTGGTTGGCGTCAGGCCATGCTTGATGAAATGAATGCGCTTCAGAATAATGAAACTTGGGAACTTGTATTGAACCAAGTGGTGTTCAAGGTTTTGAAGAATCCAAATCCTTTGAAGGATGATGAAGCCTCTGCTTTGCTTGATGCTGCTGTGCTGGTTTATTGTTTTGTTCTGGGGTAGTTTATGTTGTAATCCACCCTTAGATTAAATCTCAAAGCAATTAGCATCTCAGTTTTTAATAAAACAAAGAGTTTTTCAAACTAAGTTGAAACAACCGATTGTTCTGTCGAAACAACCGATTGTTTATACTTAGATGTTTTGAGAAAGTTTGAAAACTGTTTTTGAATGGAGAAAACTATTAAGTGACAAAACAACCGATTGATTCGAGGAAACAACCGATTTTTTGTTTTGGAACCATAACAAAAAAACTGTTGTCTTTGACTGAGCTTTAAATGATTTGAAACTGAATACGCTCCAGTCATTAAATGCTTTGACCAATCTTTTTGAAAGCTTTTATGGGTTTGTTAAGATTTGATAACAAACTTTCTTTATATAAATTCAGAAAATCTCTTTTAAAGAAGAGAATGCTTTTGACAAAGTTTTTCTAAAAGAGAGTTTTAAAAGTGCTGAGATTGCTTAAGAGCTAAAAAGATTGATCAAGGTGTTGGAATAGGATTCTACTTGTATTGATTTCAGATCTTCATCTGTAACAAGTGTAATCTGTGTAAACTGCTAAAATATTTCTTCTGTGTATTGTTGCTGAGATTGGTTGTGTGTTCTTGAGGTGTTCAAGATCAGCAATCTTAGTGTTGGCCAAGGAGAGTGTGTGTCTTGAGGTTTTCAAGGTCATTCTCTTGGTTGTTGTGTAAGTGATCAAGGTGTGATTGCTTAGTGGATTTCCTCAGGGGTTCTGAGAAGACTGGATGTAGCTCTGGGTTGGAGTGAACCAGTATGAACAATTGTGTACAATCTCTCTATCCCTTACTCTTTAAATTCAGTTTGTTTGTTGGTTGCTGATATAAACAACCGATTCTTTCGCAGAAACAACCGATTGTTTTCCTGGCAGTGTTGTTTTGCTTGCTGTTTTGGCTAACTGAATTGCTTAATCAATTGGTTTCTGAAATAAATTCATTCTAGCTTGTAAAAGTTTGCGAAAACCTCTTTAAACAATTCACCCCCCCCCCCCTCTAGTTTAAAGCCATCTTTCCTAACAACTTGTTCCTTTAACATCTAGAAAATCTGTTGTTGGTTACAGGTGGATTTTTGCTATCAAAGTTGGTCCTGATGGTACTATTGATCGACTCAAAGCTCGTCTTGTGGCTAAGGGTTATACCCAAATTTTTGGTTTAGACTATGATGATACTTTTTCTCCAGTGGCAAAGATGGCTTCATTTCACTTATTCATAGCTATGGCTGCTCTTCAACAATGGTCTCTTTATCAACTGGATGTTAAAAACGCCTTTCTTAATGGGGATTTGCAGGAAGAAATTTATATGGAGCAACCTCCCGGGTTTGTTGCTCAGGGGGAGTCTTCTGGATTGGTATGTCGTCTTCGCAAATCCTTATATGGTCTCAAGCAGTCTCCTAGGGCATGGCTTGGAAAATTTAGCAATGTTGTTCAACAGTTTGGTATGACTCGTAGTGAAACAGATCATTTAGTTTTTTATTGTCACTCGAGTGCTAGGTGTATTTATCTTGTAGTATATGTTGATGACATTGTTCTTACAGGCAGTGATCACCATGGCATCTCACAAGTAAAACAACACCTTTGTCAGCACTTTTAGACCAAAGATCTTGGCAAACTCAGATATTTCTTGGGGATTGAGGTAGCACAATCCGATAATGGTATTGTTATCTCTCAAAGGAAATATGCATTAGATATTTTGGAGGAAATTGGGTTGATGAATTTGAAATCTGTTGATACTCCCATGGATCCCAATGTCAAGCTTCTAGCCAATCAGGGGGAGCCTCTTTTAGATCCTGAGAAGTATAAACGATTAGTTGGAAAATTGAACTATCTCACTGTTACTCGTCCTGATATTTCTTTTGCAGTCAGTGTGGTGAGTCAATTTCTTAATTCTCCATGTGAAGATCATTGAAATGCAGTCATTCGTATACTGAAGTACATTAAAGATTCTCCTAGAAAAGGTTCGTTAAATGGTCATAATAACCATACTAAAGTTGTTTGCTATTTAGATGCTGATTGGACAGGATCTCCATCTGAGAGAAGATCAACTTCTGGTTATTGTGTCTCCATTGGTGATAACTTGATCTCTTGGAAAAGCAAGAAACAAAGTGTTGTGGCCAAATCTAGTGCAGAGGCAGAATATAGAGCTATGGCCTCAACTACTTGTGAGCTTATTTGGCTTAAACAGTTACTTAAAGAATTGCAATTTGGAGAGGTCACTCAAATGACACTTATATGTGATAATCAGGCTGCTCTTCATATTAGCTCAAATCCAGTTTTTCATGAAAGGACCAAACATATTGAGATTGATTGTCATTTCATTCGAGAAAAGATTATATCGGGAGATATCAAGACTGAGTTTGTTAATTCAAATAATCAATTAGCAGATATTTTTACTAAATCTTTACAAGGGCCTAGGATTGATTACATTTGTAACAAGCTGGGTACATATGATTTATATGCACCAGCTTGAGAGGGGGCGTTAGATGTTATTAGATATTATAGTTATTGTTTGATATTTCATATTTATGTAATGGGCTTAGCCCATATGTTTATTTTTCCTATATAAACATAACCCTATGTGTTCAATATACACAAGGGATTTACCCTATTCTTTCTTTTCTTTTAATAATTATGATGAAACATATGTGTATGTAGCTAAACTAGAAGTGGTAAACTATTATTTGCATATGAGTGACTTTAAACTATTCCATGTGGATGTCAAGAGTGCTTTCTTCAATAATTTTATAAATGAGGAAATGTAGTCTCACAACCACTAGGTTTTGAAGATCACAAACATTCAGAATATGTTTACAAGCTCAAAAAGGCACTTTACAATCTAAAACAACCTCCAAGACAATGGTATGAAAGGCTTAACAATTTTCTCTTGTCTCAAAATTATGAGAAAGGAAAGGTTGATAAGACTCTTTTCATTAAGAAAGGAAATTCATATATCACATTTGTTCAAGTGTATGTTTAATGGGACATTTAAAGGTAGCAAAAACCTTAGACACCATGCATGAACATTTCTTTTGGCCCAACATGTGAAAATTTGTACACAGCTTCTTTGATAAATGCATAGCATGTAGGAAAGATAAGTCTAAGGTTCAACTCCATGGATTATATACCCCTCTTCCCATCCCGGACATGCCTTAGGTAGACATTTCTATGGACTTCATTTTAGGTCTTCCCAAGACATCTAAGGGTATGGACTCTATATTTGTGGTAGTGGATTGTTTTTCAAAAATGACCCATTTTATTCCATGCCATAAAGTAGATGATGCTTGTAATATTGCAAATCTTTCCTTTAAGGAAGTTGTTAGATTGCATGGGCTTCCAAGAAGTATAGTATCTGACAAAGACTCTAAGTTCTTGAGCCACTTCTGGAAGACATTATGGGGCAAACTTGGCACTAAACTCATGTTTTCTACTACTTGTCATCCCCAAATTGATGGTCAAACAGAAGTGGTTAATAGAACTTTGTCCCAAATGTTAAGATGCCTTATTTCTGGGAATCCTAAGGTGTGAGAGGATTTACTTCCTCATATTGAGTTTTCTTATAATTGAATAGTTAACTCTACTACTTCTCACACCCTTTTTGAGATTGTATATGGGTTTAATCCCATTACACCTCTTGACCTACTTCCTATCCCTGTACTTGATGAAGTATTGTGCAAAGATGGTTTTGAGAAAGCAACTTTTACTAAAAACTTGCACCAACACATCAAGAGCCAAATAGAAAGGAAGATAGGTAAGTATGCTCAACATGCAAATAAAGGGCACAAAGCTTTGATCTTTTGAACCTGGGGATTGGGTTTTGCTTCACTTGAGAAAGGATTGCTTCCCTACTCAAAGGAAATCCAAACTCATGGCCCGTGGTGATGGTTCCTTTCATATCATTAGAAGGATCAATGATAATGCTTATGAGTTAGATTTACCTAACACATACTTAGGGAGTAATTCTTTTAATGTTAGTGATCTAACTCCTTTCTCTGCAAGTGTTTCAAATTCGTGGACGAATTCTCTCAAACCTGGGGAGCATGATGGAACCTCGAGAGATAGAGCAACCACTAAGCTAGACCAACTCTCTAGAAGGATGACCAGGAGCATGACACAAGACTCAGGACTAGGTCAAGATCAATTCATGAATAGTGCATCAAAGTCTATCATTCCTCAAAGGATTACCAAGAGCAAAGCCCACATGATTGAACCTGAGCGCCAGTTATTTTCATTACTTTTAATTTCATTAGAGTAAGGTGTACTTAGTATAATTTGGGTTTGTGCCAAGCCCACTTTCTCTCCACGTGCCGCATTTACCCTACCTTCTAGAAACCCCTCCTATGGTGCGGCATTGACCCTAGGGATTAGACCTAGCCGCCCACTTTTTCCCCCCTCTCTTTCTTGTTTTCCAAGGCACTCTCTCCTATAAATAGAGTGTCTTACCTCTTGTATTTTCACATTAAATTTTAAAGTAAAGAACCTCTGCTTGAGTGTTTAGTGAGTATTTTCTCCTAAAATTTTGAGTTTTATCTTGTGAGAGCATGCTCCAAGTGACAACTCTTCACCACTCATCTTGGAATTCCCTATCCTTCCAATTGGCGTGACCAACCATCAGATTCCATAAGCTTCTCTTATCCTTCTCTTTTCATTACTCCATTACGCCCTTTTTACCCTTTCGATTATGTCTTTCATATCTCTTCAATTTCAATTTCCATAATTGTTTATCCATTGCTTCCTTTGGTTCTTTTCAATTCGGCAATTATCATAACCACTCTATTACTGTGTTTTCTCTTTTGCTCTCTAGAAAATAACCTTTCACACTTGCTTAACCACTTGGTTAAGTTCATGTCTAGTGACAATCTTCTTTGAGCATCTCACCATATTCTTCTAATTCAAGAAGCTTAAACAAAAGTGAAACCTCTAAAATATGTCAATCTAAAATCAACTTACATCAAAAAGTCAACCAAGAACCCTAGGGAACAATTCAATTTCCTCCAAGAAGAGACACATGAAGCTTAAAGTCCCACATCACCTAGAATAGGTCAAAAATAGTGTAATTTGGGATGTTCATGCATGGAGGGAATGATGCTTCAAAATTTCTCTTGTGTGCAGCTGCATTTGTGTTTTTAATCCCACATTCTCTAAGTCATTAAGTGTAAGGGGCTTATGCATCAATAAATAAGACCCCTTACCCCCTTATAACACTAACCTTGATTTGAATAAGAATTAAGTTACAAAATGAATGCATTCTTCTTATTCTTAGAGGTCACCAACATGGGAGGAATCTTCTCCTCATTCTCTCCAAGGAACCTTCCTTGGGAGAGGAAAAGTTGAGCTTCTTTTAAAGCTTGAAATGTTTTAAAAAAAAATTCTTCTGTTGCTTGGTTTCCATCATAATTTTACAATTAACTCTTTGATTAACTCTTGAACTGGATTAGCACATGGTAGATCCTTGAAATCAGGAAAAAAAATGAGTAGTTCTTTAAATCAAGGAAAAACTTATGATGACCTTCCTATATGGTACATAAGATTAGTTCAAACACATGTGAAGAAGTTACAACCAGTCGTTACACTCATGAAAATTACTTATGTTGGTTAAAATAAGTATTCTTTGACACATAGTCATTCGTGACTAAAACGAATTTTTTTTTACATACAACCACTTTTGACTTTGTTTGTCAAATAATATTAAATAATTAATTGTTTTATTTTTGAATTATTCTGAAAACTTATGATGACCAATCTAATATATTATTTAAAACAATAATTAATTATTTGTGTATCTTATATTAATCGAGTAAATTTTAAATTAATCAATTATCTTCTGATAAATGATATTTTACAAATAAAAATAAATAATTATACGTGAATGCTTATTTATTATTATAATAGAAAGATTTAGAATAATAAATTATATATTAACATAATAGACTTTTTTTTATTACTTTTTTAGTTAAAAAAATACTTTAAAAAAGGTTTTAATAATTATGAACCAAAATATTCTTAATAAACTTATGGATGTGATGTACGTAGAAATCTTAGACTAATGTATGATTCATAACACTGACATGAAAATAATAAATTGAAAAAATTATTAAATAAAAAATAATTTTAAAAATAAAAATAATAAATTATTATATTAATTAAATCAGATATTATTTTATAAACTAATTATTGATAAAATAGTTTCTACTATTAATAAAATTTTATAAATTAATTTTATCTTAATAACTAATTAAATATAATATAAAAATTAGTTTATAAATTTTAATTAATAATAAAAATATTTAAATATCAATAATTTTTAATCTATAAAGTAATATTTAATTTAATTAATTTAATAATTAATAATTTTTTATTTTTAAAATTAGTTTTTATTTAACAATTTCTAATACATCATCATTCCTATACTTTACTATGTCTTATCGTATCAACGTTAAAAACATTTTAGGTCCACCTTAAAAGTAGGATTTCACAATTATTATTCATAGT
Source organism: Phaseolus lunatus (assembly GCA_013389735.1). Lineage (NCBI taxonomy): Eukaryota > Viridiplantae > Streptophyta > Magnoliopsida > Fabales > Fabaceae > Phaseolus > Phaseolus lunatus. The sequence goes on along the minus strand of CM023859.1, from coordinate 10,947,986 downwards.
ATTTAAAAACAATTTTTTCATTTTTTCCGAAGAAGGATAGGAAGAAAATGAAATTAATATAGTTTTATTTATTGAGAGAAACAAAAGGAAAATATTAAAATTCATTATATTATTTTTTATTTATTTTTGTTCATGTTCAGTTTTTTATTCTCCTCTTAGTTTCTTTTCAATCAAACACATTTAACTTTTATTTTATTTTTCATCTATTTTCATTCTACTCAAAAAAAATTCCTGTGTAAACATAGCTTAAGAGATGAGGCTTTTTGGTGAACTTTTGAATTTGAAATTTACATAGATAGGTCACGATGGTGGCATTAGCATACATTAATTGACTTTGGAACGTGGGGTTGGCTGCGCCGGGAAGAGAGAAAAACATATTACGCAAAATTCATTATAAAAATGGTTCAGAGTGGAGAGTCTGATCTGCCCATTTGTTTATGTACACCTTTCATGACTGCCTCTAGCCACCAACCACTTTCCCTAATTCAACCATGTATGTAACTTCAAATTTTATATTTCTGTATTCGAAATCTTCTAAAGATATATTTCAACAAACTTTTACTCAATTATTTAAAAAAACTATTGATGTACATTACAAATATAAGTCAATATTATCTTCAGATTATTACTTCACAAATTTAAATTTATAGATAAATTTAGCATTATTTATAGATTATTAATTTAAATTTTTAAATAAATTTAGCATTACTTTTATTATTTATGAATCTTTATCTATATGTAAATTTTACATTATTCATATATTTTATCCACAAATTTGGATTTATAGATAAATTTAATATTATTATTTATATTAATTAATATTTTATTAAAATTATTCATAATATTAAATTTTTATTTATATTATTATAATAATTATTAATATTAATACTATAAGAAAAACAATGCATTTTATAGGTTAAAAACGGACACAAAACAATTAAAATCGACAAATAAATGTCGAATTTGTGTCGGCCAAGCATCAGACGAAAAAGTCGTGGAAGCAAAGTCATTTTTTCGTCAGCCAGCACAAGCGACGCATTTTGCGTGGACCAAGCTGACAAAAAACGAACGCAAATATCATCCCAACGTAAAAGCAACGTAATATCGTCAGCCTATGCGTGGGTCAAATCAACGCAAAACTTTAAAAAGAAAAAAAAAACTTGCATGGGTTTGAACGACACATAAATGTAAGAAATTATGTAAATTAATTTTTGTAATGCGACTCACATGACATTGAGTTTGGGCTTTGGGCCCGAATGTGATTTAATAATAATAATATTAATAGAATTAAAAGCTCATTGGTTAACATGAGAAATATATATCTGATGATACCTAATGAAAACCTACATCTGATGGAGATTGGGAACTAAGAGCAAAAGGGTTATGTCTCTGCAAATAATAGTTGTCTCACTATTAACCATCAAGAAAGTGTGTGACAAGAACGAGATTGCTAAGAGATAGATTGGGACAAATGAGGAGATAAAGTAACTGCTCAAGTAGGATCACTCATGGATCAAGGTAAGTGCCTATTCCTTCTTGATTGTATGAATATATGTGAGAATCATGATGTGATAAGATCTGTATGTGAACATAAATGTATGCGTTCATTATTCATGTATAATTTTACATGTGGTATCAGAGCCTCGTTGCTCATTTTATGATTCTCCATTAATGATGTTTTTTCCAATTTTATGAACCCTAATTCTAAAATTATGAATACTGTAAAGAATATAATATTATTTGAGGATAATTTTGATGGTTTAATTATCCCTTCTTTTCTGTTGCATTATGAATTGATTTCAATGAAATAATGAAATCTCAAGTCTTCCGCTGCATCATAAAAGATAAATTGTTAGGTTTAATTTATCCCTTTATTTTTGTTGCTCTATTTTCTTAATTGTATTTGAAAATCATAGTCGGTAAGATCCTTATGATAACGATGTTGTGCATTATTGTTCATTATTGTACGCTTTTGATTTTACATCCATGGTCTGTAAGATCTTATGATAATGATGATGTGCATTATTGTTCATTACTGTACGCTTTTGATTTTACATGTGGTCTTGTTGCTCATTTTAAGATTCTCTATGAATGATGTTTTTCCCAATTTTATGAACCCTAATTCTAAAATTATGAATACTGTAAAGAATATAATATTATTTGAGGATAATTTTGATGGTTTAATTATCCCTTCTTTTCTGTTGCATTATGAATTGATTTTAATAAAATCTCAAGTCTTCCGCTGCATCATAAAAGATAAATTGTAAGGTTTAGTTTATCCCTTTATTTTTGTTGCTCTATTATGAATTGATTTCAAATTAAAATAATGAAATCTCAAGTCTTCCGCTACATCATAAATCATGAATTATTGTTTTATTTTAATAGCAAGATGAAAAGATTATGATAAATCAAAGTAAGGACATAAATATATATTTGTATATATTTTGATGAATGATATTATTTTTTGGAATTATTTGTATGATAGATTTGTTAATCACCAAAGTGATCAAATCTTTATGTTTAATATAATTCCAAATTACTGATGAATTTTATTTCAATTAATGATATTTTTTTTGAAATTATTTGTATGATAGATTTGTAATCACCAAAGTGATCAAATCTTTATGTTTAATATAATTCCAAATTACTAATGAATTTTATTTCAATTAATGATATTATTTATGGAATTATTTGTATGACAGATTTGTTAATCACCAAAGTGATCAAATCTTTATGTTTAATATAATTCCAAATTACTGATGAATTTTATTTCAATTAATGATATTATTTATGGAATTATTTGTATGATAGATTTGTTAATCACCAAAGTGATCAAATCTTTATGTTTAATATAATTCCAAATTATGGATGAATTTTATTTCAATTAATGATATTATTTTTGGAATTATTTGTATGATAGATTTGTAATCACCAAAGTGATCAAATCTTTATGTTTTATTTAATTCTAAATTATGGATGAATTTTATTTCAATTAATGATATTATTTATGGAATTATTTGTATGATAGATTTGTAATCACCAAAGTGATCAAATCTTTATGTTTTATTTAATTCCAAATTATGGATGAATTTTATTTCAATTAATGATATTATTTCTGGAATTATTTGTATGATAGATTTGTTAATCACCAAAATGGTCAAATCTTTAAGTTTTATTTAATTCCAGGCTACTAATGAATTTTATTTCACTTACCTATAGAATGGATGCTAAATTATTTATATATGGGTAAATGGAAATTCATTATTATAAGACATTTTTGGATCATCCAAAGGTTGATTAGTTGTCCTTATAATTAATGGATATGATTGTTGGTAGTGAGTATGTGTTATTAGTTTTGCTTGTATATCCAAAGATAACAAGTGTTTCTAGTTAATGCATATATCTTGCCAAAAAATGTTAATACTATTAGCATCATTATGTTTTGTGTATTAATGTATCACCCAAAGGAGAACATTAGTATGCATAGAATGTTTTGTTATTTGAATTTGTATTGTATGTTTAGTTTATGACTTAAAGTATTAATGTTAAGTATATGTGATTGCAGTATCTGTTCGTGTATCTTTACATTCGCATGCTACGTATGTTCCAGTCTTTAATGGTTTAAATTTTCTTGACTGGAGTGAACAAGTCCAATTTCACTTAGGTGTATTGGATCTTGATTTGGCTTTACAAAGTGAGAGACCTGCCACTATTATTGATGAAAGTAGCAATGAGGAAAAAGCTCATTATAGGGCTTGGGAAAAGTCAAACAGACTTAGCCTGATGTTTATGCGAATGAGCATAGCAAATAATATTAAGTTCGATCTTCCCAAAACTGATAGTGCAAAAGAATTCATAAAATTTGTGGAAGAGCGCTCCCAAACTGCTGATAAGTCTCTTGTTGGGACTTTAATGAGTACCTTAACCACCATGAAGTGTGATAGTTCTCATACTATGCATGAACATACATTGAAATGACTAATATTGTAGCAAAATTTAAGTCTCTTGGAATGGCAGTGGATGAGAATTTTCTCCTATAGTTCGTCTTGAAATCTTTACCGTCTAAGTATGGTCCTTTCCAGATGAACTATAATACCATGAAAGATAAATGGAATATGCATGAATTGCATAGCATGTTAGTTCAGGAAGAGACTAGACTTAAGAATCAAGGAAACCACTCCATACATTATGTATGTTTTGAATCAAACTTAACTGAAGTTCCACATAATTCCTGCTGAATTGATTCTGGATGCACAACTCATGTTTCTAATATGATGCAAGGATTCCTTTCAACCAGAACCATAAAGCCAAATGAAAAGTTCGTCTTTATGGGGAATAGAGAGAAGGTTCCAGTGGAAACTATCGGGACTTATCGTTTAATCCTCGACACTGGATTTTATTTAGACTTGATGGATACTTTTTATGTACCTAGTATATCTAGGAATTTAGTTTCATTGTCTAAACTTGATGTTGCCGGATACTCTTTTAAATTTGGGAATGGTTGTTTCAGTTTATATCAGTGTACATGTTTGATTGGATCTGGTACTCTTTATGATAGATTATATAAATTGAATCTCGATAATCTATATGCTGAAACTCTTATGACCTCGCATCATAATGTTGGCACTAAACGTAGTTTAGTGAATGAATGTTCCACTTTTTTGTGGCACAAACGTTTGGGACATATTTCCAAAGAAAGGATGGAAAGATTAGTAAAGAATGAAATACTTCCAAGTTTGGATTTTACTGATCTGAATGTATGTGTGGATTGTATTAAAGGCAAACAAACAAAAATACACAAAGAAGGGAGCCACAAGAAGTACTCAGCTTCTTGAAATTATACACACTGATATATGTGGACCTTTTTATGTAAATTCTTTCAATAAAGAAAGGTATTTTATCACCTTCATTGATGATTTTTCACATTATGGTTATGTCTATTTACTGCATGAAAAATCTCAAGCAGTGAATGCCTTGGAAGTTTATGTAAATGAAGTGGAAAGGCAATTAGACAGAAAGGTGAAAATTGTTAGGTCAGATAGAGGTGGTGAATATTATGGAAAGTATGATGAAAGTGGACAACACTCTGGTCCGTTTGCTAAGTTCCTTGAGAGACGTGGTATTTATGCTCAATACACAATGCCAGGTACACCACAACAAAATGGTGTTTCAGAAAGGCGTAATCGAACCTTAATGGATATGGTTAGGAGCATGTTAAGTAATTCATCTGTACCCGTATCATTGTGGATGTATGTTTTAAAAACCGCCATGTATTTGTTGAACAGGGTTCCTAGTAAAGCAGTTCAAAAGACACCTTTTGAATTGTGGACAGGAAGGAAACCCAGTTTGAGACACCTGCATGTTTGGGGATGTCGGGCAGAAGTTAGAATATACAATCCGCAAGAAAAGAAATTGGATGCAAGAACAATCAGTGGATATTTCATTGGTTATCCAGCAAAGTCAAAAGGGTATATGTTTTACTATCATACCCATAGCACAAGAATTGTTGAAACTGGTAATGCACGGTTCATTGAAAATGGTGAAACTAGTGGGAGTGATGCTTCACAAAAATGTGGAGATTAAGGAAGTTAGAGTACAAGTTCCTTTAACTAGTACCTCTACTTCAAGTATTGTTCCTAATGTAGTTGAACCACTCAATGTTGAAGAAGAACAACAAATTAATGATCATGAAGTTAACAATGAACCTGTAGTAGAACAACCACAAGAAATAGTATTAAGAAGATCTCAAAGAGAAAGAAAGTCTGCTATTTCGAATGATTATGTGGTTTATCTACAACAGTCAGAAAATGACTTAGGTATTGATAATGATCCAGTTTCATTTTCAGAAGCCATCAATGATGATAATTCTGATAAGTGGTTAGATGCCATGAAAGATGAGCTTAAATCAATGGCACAGAATGATGTATGGGACCTTATGGAATTTCCAAAAGGATGCAAAAGTGTTGGGTGTAAATGGGTCTTTAAGACTAAACGTGACTCTCATGGCAATATTGAACGTTATAAGGCCCGACTTGTTGCCAAAGACTTTACTCAAAAGGATGGCATTGATTATAAGGAAACATTTTCACCTGTTTCTAAGAAAGATTCCTTTAGAATTATCATGGAATTAGTAGCTCATTATGATCTTGAGTTACATTAGATGGATGTTAAAACTGTCTTTTTGAATGGAAATTTAGAAGAGGATATTTATATGGACCAACCAGTGGGGTTCATTGAAGAAGGAAAGGAACACATGGTGTGTAAACTTAAGAAGTCAATATACAGGCTTAAACAGGCTTCTAGACAATGGTATCTTAAGTTTAATGATACTATTGTGTCCTTTGGATTTAAGGAAAATCCTGTTGATCGGTGTATATATCTGAAGGTCAGTGGGAGCAAGTTTATATTTTTGATTCTGTATGTTGATGATATCTTGCTTGCAACTAATGATCTTGGTCTATTAAGTGAGACTAAGAAGTTTCTCTCTAATAACTCTGATATGAAAGATATGGGTGAGGCATACTATGTGATAGGAATTGAAATATTTTGTGATAGATCACAAGGACTGTTAGGTTTGTCTCAGAAAGCATATATTAATAAAGTTTTAGAGAGATTCAGAATGGATAAATGTTCAACATCTCCTATTCCAATACAGAAAGGAGGCAAATTTAGTCTCATGCAATGTCCAAAGAATGATTTGGAACAAAAACAGATGGAGAATATCCCTTATGCATCTGTGGTTGGGAGTTTAATGTATGCTCAAACATGTACCAGACCAAATATTAGTTTTGCAGTTGGTATGCTTGGTAGATACCAGAGTAATCCAGGATTGGATCATTACAAAGCTGCAAAGAAAGCATTAAGATACTTACAAGGAATGAAGGATCAAATGCTTACTTATAAGAGATCTGATCATCTTGAGGTGATTGGAAATACAGATTCAGATTTTGCTGGCTGTGTGGATACACGAAAGTCTACATTTGGTTATGTGTATCTTTTAGCCGGAGGAGCGATTTCATGGAAAAGTGCAAAGCAGTCAGTCATTGTTGCATCCACTATGGAAGCTGAATTTGTGGCATGCTTTGAGGCCACAGTTCAGGCTAATTGGTTGCGGAATTTTATTTCAGGACTTGGAATTGTTGACAGTATTGCCAAGGCGCTGAAAATTTATTGTGATAACTCCGCGACAGTCTTCTTTTCTAAAAACGACAAGTATTCCAAAGGTGCTAAACATATGGAATTAAAATACTTTGTCGTTAAAGAAAAAGTTCAGAAACATAAAGTGTCAATAGAACATATTAGCACTGATTTTATGATTGCTAACCCTTTAACAAAAGGGTTACCACCCAAGATGTTTACTGGTCATGTTGAAAATATGGGCATTATGTCTACTAGTGAATGATTAATGATTGTAATTAATGCTTATTTGACACTCTAAGCTCATTGATAAATAAAAGTTTCTGAAATTTATGTTTTCTACTTTATGTATATGCATGCAAATTATGTTGTGGAAAACAAATTATGTTGTGAAGAACAAATTGTGTTGTTGTTGATGAAAAATGACATTATGTTTGAACCCATTATGGATTTCTCATTATAAAGTCATATTAAGGAGAAAGGATGATATAGTAGTACATGGAAGGAAATGTGTTGATTGAAATGACATGTAACCGTCATGACTCTTATTATTTCTGTATCCTTGATTTTGATTAATGATAAAACCAATTTATGTAAGGCCTTTTAAATGCGCATTATGATTTATGTAATTATTAAATCATGAAAGTATTATAACTCATATGAGTCAAGTGGGAGAATGTAAGAAATTATGTAAATTAATTTCTATAATGTGACTCACATGACATTGAGTTTGGACTTTGGGCCCGAATGTGATTTAATAATAATAATAGAATTAAAGGCCCATTGGTTAACATGAGAAATATATATCTGATGATACCTAATGAAAACCTACATCTGATGGAGATTGGGAACTAAGAGCAAAAGGGTTATATCTCTGCAAATAATAGTTGTCTCACTATTAACCATCAAGAAAGTGTGTGACAAGAACGAGATTGCTAAGAGATAGATTGGGACAAAGGAGGAGATAAAGTAACTGCTCAAGTAGGATCACTCATGGATCAAGGTAAGTGCCTATTCCTTCTTGATTGTATGAATATATGTGAGAATCATGATGTGATAAGATCTGTATGTGAACATAAATGTATGCGTTCATTATTCATGTATAATTTTACAATAAATGGAAGCGAAAAAAAAAATGTTTGCATGGGTTTGGCGCATTGATTATTTAAAAAAAAAAAACCATTCTATTTTTTGTTCTAGCCATTTTTACCTGTAACAATCAGAATAACATATCCGCAATCAAATTCACAATTTAAAATAACAAATCCCCCACATTCACAATAAAAAAAATCATCCAAATAGGTAAATAAAGTCATTTAAATAATTTCAGTTATCCAATTGTTCAAAATCAATATTAATACATAAAATAAAACTTAAAATTAAAATAAACCATAAAAAAAATTGTACTTTAGAAATTAAAATAAACCATAAAATAAAATTGTACTTTAGAAATTGGACATGATGGAAGAACGACAGTGAAGGCACCTTGGAGCTGAAATGAAGAACAACAAAAAAAGTTAAGAAAAATTATCACGTATAGAAAAGAGGAGATAAAGGGAGAAAGAAGACAACCGGTGGGTGACGGAGGCGAGACTGGACAGCAGAGGGCACTAGAAGGCGGCAGTAGAAGCAGTGAGGGTCGCGGCGAGTGAGAGCTAAAATGGAGAAGAAGAACAAAATAAGATAAGAGAAGAGAAGACAACCGGAGAAGAAAGAACACACCGGCGGTGAACAATGTCAAAGTAGTGACGGCAAGATGGAGGCACTACAAGGCGGGGGCAACGAAATGCAAAGAGTAGGCACTACAAAGGGGGGTCGGCGAAATGCAAAGAGATTAAAAAATCAGGTTTCTCAATTTAGGGAAATTGAGGGCAGGCAGCGAAATGTGCACAATGTATGCGTCGACAAATCCCTACATATATAAAAAAAAAATTAGCTCAAGATAGAATTAACAAATATTACATATAAATTTTTATTTTTATAAATTCTTTCAAAAATACATAAATCACTAAATTTAATAGATATTTAATTCACCGTTTTCGTAATATTTTAAATATTTAATAAACTTAAATAAAACTTTAAAAAATAATTTAATTTATACAACAAAAGATTAATTTAATTTATACAATAAAAATAAATAAATAATTCAATTAAATTTTGGTTTGGAAAACAATTTATCCTTAGTGTTGTTTTTATCTACTATTAATTTCCACTCATGACCACTCTTTATTTTTTAAACATGAGGGCAAACACACCATGACATTTCTGGTCTATATGGATGACATTGTTCTCACTGGGAACAATATAATGGAGATATCAAACATAACTAGTCTATTACATAATTTCTTTCATATTAAAAACCTTGGTGATTTAACTTACTTTTTGGGTATTGAAGTAGCTCATAATGCCACTAGTATTCACTTGAGTTAGCGCAAGTATGTTTCGGATCTGCCCAAAGACACTGGCATGCTAGGATGTGCTCTTACACCAATGCTTCACACAGCCAAACTCTCAACCACAAAAGGTGTTCCTCTTGGTGATAAAGACTACACTGCATACAGACGTCTAATTGGACGCCTCATTTATTTGACCAACACTCGGCCTGACATCTTCTTCTCAGTCAATCATCTTAGCCAGTTCGCCTCAAAACCTACTAAAGAGCATCATCAGGCAGCAATGCGTATTCTCCGTTATCTTAAACGTACTCCTGGCATAGGTATTTTTCTTCATAGCCAATCTCTTATTCAATTAAAAGCATATAGTGATTTTGATTGGGTTACATGCCCTAAAACTCAAAAACTATGATTTGTTTTTTTGTGTATTTGGGAGAGTCACTCATCTCTTGGAAATCCAAGAAACAACTGACTATATCCAAAAACTCATCTAAGACAGAGTATCGTGCTCTTACTGCTACCACTTGTGAGATTCAGTGGATCACATATCTGTTAGTTGACTAACAAATCCAACATCTACAACTAGCTCTACTCTATTGTGATAACCAAGTTGCAATCCAGATTGCAAACAACCAAGTCTTTCACGAACGGACAAAACACATTGAGATCAACTGCCATGTTGTTCGGGAGAAACTCAACACTGGTCTTCTCAAACTTCTCCCAATATCATCCTCCCTTCTAGCATCAAATTTCTTCATCAAGCCTCTCCCCCTGCTCAGTTTAACATTTTATTTTTCAAACTGGGAATGAAAAACATTTAATCCAGACTTGAGGGCTGAAAAAATCATTATCTGCCAACTTTGGGCTTGGTCTTATGACCTTATGGGCCTATTTAATTTTTTCTTGCATACGTTAACTTTTTTTACGCTTTTTCTCTTTGCACCTTCTGTATATATTACCCTTTTTAGGGCTTCTATAATTCACTTATCTCATAATAATATTTTCAGGACTGTTTCTTCCTGCACCTCCATATCTTCTTTTGTCACCCCCATACACGACATGAAAATACATTTTTATCCTTCTTGTGTCACCCCCATAGAGTAGCTTCCGGATTATGTAATCCGAAAATGCATTTGAAAAAAGACTTCCGGATTACATAATCCGGAAGCTAAAAAAGACTTCCAGATTATGTAATCCAGAAAGTAATCATGTATCTGAAAAAAGGCTTCCGAATTACATAATCCAGAAGCTAATTACAAATTTAAAAAATGACTTCTGGATTACGTAATCCAGAATAATACTGAGGGATATTTTTAAAAATACAAAAATCTATGGAGGTGCAGGAAGAAACAGTCTATTTTCAGACGTTTCTTTCTCTCTCACGAGTACTCTTTCTCTCTCACACATTGTTATTCTTTGCTTCCTGGTTACCTCTTTCAAGATTTCGAGTTTTTCTTCTTTTTGTTTTTGTAAATATCGCAATTGCATGAAGATAACTTTGTTGATTGTTCTGTAATAGAATATGAGATGAAATTAAAACCATTTAACTATTAAAATATTAAAAAAATATTAGATTTATTGTTTGTCCCAAGCTTATAATTTTTCTTTGACTTTTGTAACATTTAATGTTTTCTATAAATTTATAAAAAAAATCAAATCTTATTATAAAAAAAATTCAAATCTTGTAAAAGAAATTCAAATCTTATAAATTTATATAAGGTTGTTCAAATCTTTTAATTTCTTATTATATAAATCCATTAAAATGTATATTACAAAATCTGATTCATAAAATTTGTTTGAAGTGGTAAAAAAATATTTAATAAAATATTATAAATCATATCATTATAACATAATTTTTTAAAAAATCTATAAGACTTCTTTTATGTCAAAATAAACATTTAAAAATCCATTATCACCCAAGATTGTAGGCTAAAAAATTTAATAACGAGAATGTTGTGGTAGAAAAGAATACAGTAAAAGTATTGATTATACATTAAAAGATTAAATAAACCATTTATACCATACTTTTTTACGTTTCTTCCTCCAACCCAACAAATTTCTCCCTCCATCCCATTAGTTTTTGAAAAGAGTGTTTTACTCCGTCTAAAAATAACTTCCAAATTGCCTTTTTTTTTTTAATATTTTCAAAACATATTTTTCGAAATTCATAAAATATATTCTGAAAAATGTTTTTCAAAACAAAATTTTCTAAACAAACTTTCCAAAATGTATATTACATTCTAGAATGTATTTTTCAGAATAAATTTGTTAAAGTATATTTTAGAAATAATTTTTTTAAATAATAAAGAATTATATTAATATTTTAGTCATTTTATCTAATTGATGCATGCACCTAAAAAAATGATGGGATACTAGAAAAAACACCTACTTTTTCTAAATCGCGAAATCATATTAGTAATCACAAAATTTGATTTTGATTTTTTAATAGCAGCCCATAATTTTTATGTTATCCAGTCTTATGTTTTTAACAAATCATTTGAACCAAGATAGACGATGCTGCCTGTTGCACCCTGGTAATTTCTACATGACACAGATACGACTATCTTGAAAACTATTTTTTTAAGTCAAACAATTTAACCCTATAACAATATTAGGTATCAAAGGAACGTAATCATGAAGAGGGTCCTATTGAAAGTAAAGTTTCATTGGAACAATAGACATGGCATGAGGAATGTTTCTTCTTGCATCTCTATAAACTTATTGTGACATTTCATACTATCAAAAATATTTTTTATTTTATTAATGTTTTTCATTTTAGAATGAATAATTTAGAAAATTATCAAATTATAAAATTTAGAAGATATTTCTGAATTAGAAATATCTTATAGATTCTATAATCCATAATAAATATTTTTAAAAAAATATATTTCAAATTATAGATTTTAAAAGATATTTTCAAGTTAAAGAATCTAGAAGATATTTTTATATTTAGAAATACCTTCTAGATTCTATAATCTGTAATATATTTTTATAAAAAAAAATATTTTAGATTTTATAATTAAAAAGATATTTCTAGATTAAAAATATTTTTCAAATTTTACAATTTAAAAATACTTTCGAGATTCTACAATTCGAAAATTATAAATAAAAAAATACACAATTTTTAAATTATAGAATTCAGAATATATTTTTTTAAAAACAAAATGTTCTTCTCACCTAACCTATGGGGGTGCTAGGAAAAGATGGAGATGTAACAGCCAAGCATGAGGTAGCCTTCTCTCAAAATCTCTGTACGGTTTCTCCCATTTCATAAGAGGCACGTAACACCATTTCCTTACCCTGATTTCATACATTACTTGCATCTTGCCCCTTCTAAAGTTTGTGACTAATTTAACTTCGTTTCCTGTAATAAAATAGGTCGAAAAAGATAGAAAGCACCCTTGCCTCTTATCACTAGATTAATATTTCATGTGTTTTTGAGCACCCTTTCATATTTCGCTGCTTCCTGTGAACACTAGAATATGTTCACTCACAAAGATCCTTCTGCACTGGTATTTGATTTCTAGCTATCAGTCTCCGTTTCAATTGTATAAATTGATACTGCTGATGTGCTCTTTACCTCATTCTGTTCACTAACCATTGTAGGAGGCAATTAACTAGTCCAATAACATTAAAGCTGTGGAATGAGTCATCTGGTTGTATTTCTGATCTATTTACTTTGGATAACGAGTAAGTGAAATTACATTCATTTTCAGCAACAAAATCTTATTTCACAAAATGACACCAATTTTATGAGTCTACAGGAGCAAAAGTATCAAGCAATATTGGTGTGAACTATGGCCAACTTGGGAACAATTTACCCTCTCCACATCGGTCCATTGAGTTGCTAACAACAATGAAAGCTGGCCGCGTGAAGCTCTACGATGCCAATCCTGAGATTTTGAGGCTTTTATCAACCACCAAGCTCAAAGTTTCCATCATGATCCCAAACAATGAAATTTCAGTCATTGCTACAAACCAAAGCATGGCTGATGAATGGGTGAATAACAACGTCCTCCCCTATTACCCTAAAACATTAATCCGCTACCTACTCGTGGGGAACGAAGTGTTGAGCTACAATTCAGAACAAGGGCACCAAATGTGGAATGATCTTGTTCCAGCAATGCGAAACATAGAAAGATCCCTAAAGGGTCAGAACATCAGAGACATCAAAATTGGCACCCCATTAGCCATGGAAGTGTTGCAATCAACGTTCCCACCTTCAAGCGGCACTTTCAGACCTGACGTGAGAGACAGTGTGATGGCACCAATGCTGAAGTTCCTAAACAGAACCAAGTCTTTTTTCTTCATTGATATATACCCCTATTTTCCATGGTCGCAGAACCCGCATAACATCAGCCTTGACTTTGCTCTATTCAGGGGAAATTCCAGCATAAGAGACCCTGCCACTGGCTTGGTCTACACCAATTTGTTGGACCAAATGCTTGACTCACTCATCTTTGCCATGTCTAAACTGGGGTACCCCAACATCAACCTCGTTGTATCCGAAACAGGTTGGCCTAACTCCGGTGATGAAGAAGAACTTGGAGCAAACACATTCAATGCTGCCACATACAACCGCAACCTCATCCACAAAATGTCAACAAAGCCACCCATTGGAACCCCAGCTAGACCCGGAGTGGTAATACCCACCTTCATCTTTTCACTGTTCGATGAAAACCAAAAGCCTGGTCCAGGAACAGAGCGACACTGGGGCTTTCTACATCCTGACGGAACCCCAATTTATGACATTGACTTAACAGGAAAACATCCCATCACAAACTATGCACCATTACCAGCCCCAAAACCACAATTCACCGTATAAAAGAAAGGTGTTCTGTGGGGCTGCGACGGAAACGCAAGAAGCCGATTCCAGTTTTAAACCCTAATAGTATAGTTAAAATTATTATGGAAATTCTCTAAGGAAATCCTACAATTTACAAACAAATTGTGGACTCAAATGACAGAGACTTTAATAGATTCAAAAGTTCAAATTATAATCCTACAATAAACATTCAGATAACCCGAGAATTTCAGGGCACTTAAATGGCAACAATATCAAACAGTACAATCTATCAGCCATTGCGCTTAGATTAGAAAATCGAGATTACTTTCACATAGAGAGATGACACGCTATGTTTAACAACTCAAGAAACCAAAGGTTAAAAACTCACTTACAGAATTAAACTAAATTACACAACTTTTGAAGTGACACTCTTGAAGCCCAAAAGCGATAACTTCATTGATAGAGCGTTTAATAAAGAGCAACGACTTGAGATTATCTATACAGAGATTATAGGATGGAGATTAAGCACGCTCGCCCCTGATGCGTCTGGCGAGTTGGATGTCCTTGGGCATTATGGTCACACGCTTGGCGTGAATGGCGCAGAGGTTGGTGTCCTCGAAGAGACCAACGAGGTAGGCCTCGGCGGCCTCCTGGAGGGCGGAGACAGCGGAGCTCTGGAAGCGGAGGTCAGTCTTGAAGTCCTGCGCAATCTCACGAACCAAGCGCTGGAACGGGAGCTTCCGGATCAGAAGCTCTGTGCTCTTCTGGTACTTCCGAATCTCGCGGAGAGCCACCGTCCCCGGCCTGAATCTGTGCGGCTTCTTCACGCCGCCAGTGGCCGGAGCAGACTTTCTAGCGGCCTTCGTCGCCAGCTGCTTGCGCGGCGCCTTTCCGCCTGTGGACTTGCGAGCGGTTTGCTTCGTACGAGCCATTGAGATGAGGGAGTTGAGACAATTATATGGCTTTTTATGTGATTTCAGTAGTTGTCTGCTTGTGGCAAAGACATTGGGTGTGTGTTATATATAGTGAGAGATTTGAAATTGGGGTTTGTGCGCCAAGAATGTGAGAAGATATGAAAACTTTTGGACGTTAATTTTTCGGCTATGGACGGGTGTGATTTGTTTGAAGGTGTGGCACTGCGCGGATCGGTGACGTGGCTGAGTGGACAGGGAAGGCTGTATTGCCATTGGTCTAGCGAT
Organism: Phaseolus lunatus; assembly: GCA_013389735.1. NCBI lineage: Eukaryota > Viridiplantae > Streptophyta > Magnoliopsida > Fabales > Fabaceae > Phaseolus > Phaseolus lunatus. The sequence continues at coordinate 10,932,471 of CM023859.1, read as the reverse complement.
GATCGAAGGTCAAGATTGAATTTTGTAATACTTTCTAGCTAGTTCCATCAAAACCGGGGGTGGAACCTTTAGTTGATCACGTTGGCTATGGATATTGATCCATGGGATTGCTTTTTGAACCCCCATAAGTTCCTCCTACACTCCAATACTCTATTGGAGTGTGTAAAATACGAACTTTTTTCTAAACCAATGTGCATCATCTTTAGTTTTTCTCCTTTCTCTCAATGTTAATGTTTATGTTTGTTGCTCGCTCTCTAGTCTCTTAGTTCCTTTCACCCCTGTCATTATTGTTGTCATTGTTATTATAGTATCACGCATTTGTATCACCATTAGTATCACCATTATTATCACTATTATTATTATTACTATTATTATTGTCGTCACATATTTTGTTGTTGTTATGAATGGTATGATATTATTATATCATTTATGTGGATTCTCTGATACTTTGGTTTATACTATCTAGATCATTTTTAAATTGTGCAATCCGAGAATGACTTTCACATTATACAATCTATAAGTACTTTTCTGGATGCAAAATCCAAGTTGCACAATCCAAAATATAAGTCAATTGTGAACAAAAAATTGTGTGAACTATTTTGTATATTTGATCTATTGTGTGTTTTATTTGAATTGATATGATAGATTGTAATTTACAATATATTGATGGAATACCCTTTATTAAAGAACTTAACAATTAGAGCCATGGTCAATAGAATACAGGAAGATTGGGTGGGACTCAGTTAACCTAATTTAGTCAAACTCTTATCATTATGGGCCAAACTTTAGTTTGTATATTTCTATATATTAGAATAGGTTTTTGTGGGTGTGCCAAGTAGTATAAAATAATTTAACCTTGAAATTAGGTCAAGTAGAGTAGGATTTTTAGGCTTGTATTTGGACCTAGAGTAGATTAGGGTTAAATTAGGATTTTATAACCTAGTTAGGATTTAAATTGGGCTTCCAAAAAGTTCTAGAGAAATCCTAGGTTGGTCATAGCAATGAAGAAGCGCACAATTAGGGTTTAAGGATGCATGCCTCCCTTTTTCACTCATGTTGAAAGCATGAGTGGTCATTTGAGAAGTATAACTTCTTTAGGCACCTTTATCAAAGGGAATTCAAGTTTTGAATTTCTCACTCTTTTCTTTCCTAGGTTATAAATAAGAGTGTTCACCTTTTGTAAAAATTACCTATGAATGATTATTGAAATGTTGTCCAATTTTGGTCATTGCTTGTTCATGAGTCCTCTCTAGGTTAGTCTCCTTAGTAGACCTAAACTTAGATTATTTCCTAGTTGAGTTGGTCTCACCTCTCATCTAAACTCTCTTCTAATCCACTCAAAGTCACCAAAAAAAACTTCTACTACATTGCTTCTGCTCCACTTTCCACCTCCAACCAAAGAAGAAAAATCAATTTCAAGAAGTGGAATGCTATCATATATGGCTCGGACAAAAGATTGTGTCTCTCAAACTGATGTTAGACAAGACTTGTGGCATTGATTCACAAAAGTGATTGTGTATTAGTTGTTGATGTTAGTGGTGCAAACGTAATGGATGTACATGAATGAGGACCTGGTCATGGGGAAGGATATCCTAGAGGACCAATGGATACATGTCTTTTGGTCAACTACATTGATCATGTTGCCATGAGATTGTGATATGGTGAGGTAAGAAACAAAATTTAATTTAAGAAACCCTGAAGGAGGCAGTCGTCAAGGAGAAACGCTCTAGATCTTCTTTTCTTGTTGTCCATGCTTGTAATAGTCACCATGAGTGACTAATTCTTTTCTTTGGGATTGGGAGTAATATGTTCAAACTCTTATATATTGAGGTGATATTTATTTATAATATTCTGTTCTTGATTGATGATTGATATTATCATTTTATTCTCAAAGCTAGAAACTGTTCATGATTTTGATCCTTAGATTTAAAAGGAAAGTACTTTTAAGCATCTGACCTAAATGATAATGCTTAACATATTTGAATGCTAGGAATAAATTTGAAATGTTAATTGCTTTATAACATTTGTTTGTAATGATAGGAAGTTTTTATAAATATGCAAGGAATCGATATTTAGGAAACTCTCTTAATAATTTTATATGCGAGGAATCGATATGAATGAATTTTATATGTGCACCCATGTCAATCAAGATGGAATGTTATATGTTTAAAACTACAAAAGAGTGAGAATGATTAATCCCATTTCCAATTTTCTTAATTGAAATCTTTTACTCATTTACTTTGCTTTTATTTAATTTTCATGCAAACTATTGTCAATATCAAATCAAATCAAATTATTATACATATTCTTATACTTAGTGAATGATACTACTAGGATTTTAAATAAATGTTCCTTGTGGGTTCGATATCTATCCTTAAGAACAAATTATTACTTCTGACTTGGTATACTTGTCGTAAAAAGTCATCAAAGTTTAATGTAACTTGTTTTTGTTTAAATATGAAAATAATCTTTAATTAGTCCACAAATATTTCTATAATATTTACTTGATCCAAAACGTTTTTAATACTAACAAGTATATTATCTCATCTTTAAACTCATCTCAAAAAATTTTAAATGACCAACGATATAAAAATATTTTTTTAAGGAAATAAAAGAACTTAAATGATTCTTATATATTTTCAATCAAATGGTAAATGTTTTGAATGCATTTGAATTGTTTCTTTTGATAGTTTTAAAGCAAAAATATTTTGAAGTGTGTCTGTCCATACACGATTTCCTTGTTTGCTTTAAGTGTACATGAATGTTGCGGGTTCTTGCTACGGTGCCATGCATGTTTTATGTCGTCTTGGGTGTTCAAAAGTTTGAAAGAAGGTGAATGTGGCTTGTCTGTACAGTTTGGTTATGCCTTGAATCCAAGTGGATTCTCTCTTTTTAGTTCATCATATGCTACCCCATCATATTTTGTGTTTACAACACCTTGTTTTATTTTTATTTTTTTTTAGTAAGTTTTGTTTTGACGAATTTTTTATTATTATTTAGAACTACATGATCCCTGATTTTTCATTGAGGATGGAAATATGTAGAAGTAAGGTCAGTTCTTGTCAGATTCACTTTTTAAAAAAGAATATATTTTATCAAAGAATTAGGTTAATACTAATTTCCATTGTGAATGGAAATACGTAAGAGCAAAGTAAATCCTTGTCGGGCCTAAATAAAAATTTAATATTTTCTTTATTTTTTACATGCATTTTTATTTGATTTTTTAGGAAAAACAAACATTTTTTAAAAAAAACTACATCCATTTTTCATATTTAATTAAAGGTGGGCATTTTAGGGTGACAACACCTTCCCTACATGTAACCAACTCTCGGATCCTAAATTTGGTTATGTAGACCTTTTTTATTTTAAAGGTTTTCCCGTAGTTTTCATTAATAAACTATGATGACAATTCCTAATGTTTTTCCAAAGTTTTTTTCGTCGTCTTGTTGCAACCCCGGTTGCGACAAAGTTTTAAGACTCCATTCAACCCCCCTCTTCTAAAGCCAACTTTCTATAAAAAATTTGGAAGTAATTTTTTTGCATGAGGATTTTCTTATAAAGAACATTAATTATAACATAACCTCATAAATACATATGCATGTATAATTTATATCTTTATAGTTATTCATAGTATACAACAAGAACATATAAATTTTCTATGATAATATAAGTTCTACATCAGAATAGAAGAATATCTATATATTTAATATCTTCCAAGAATATTAAAATTAAGTCATCCATGAGTCAACATTTAGAGAAGATCTCCTGAAATTTCTCGAACAACTTTTACTAAGCAATTTCCTCTTTTACTGATATCATTGGTACATATGAAAGAAAAACATAGAAATGAGTTAGATTTTTGTAAGTTTTAAATATCAATATTAATAAATTTAACATACATTACAAACAATAGGGACCTAGGATTTGACCTACAATATAAGACTCATTATCACTTTATCAAACATATGGATTCAAATCCTACTTCTGATGATATACTATGAATATAATATGTTACTTGGAAAGATTTAAGTAGTTGTGTATTTCTCATTAAAAAATTGGTATAATATTTATTTTATTGAAAATATCAATCATTTTTTAGCTTGCAAAAAAGATATATAATCACTACCTAATATTGGCAATGTTAAGCAAGTATTAGACAGTGTCAAGTTAGGCATATGAATATATTAGTCTAGGGTCTTTCTCTAAACTATCATATACCCACCTAAGTACTTCTGTAAACCCCACTATGATTCTTGCTTTTTCATACCGTAATGTACCAAATTGTGACTTTCAAAACACAAACACTCATGCATTAGCATGGTCTCAACTTATTGCAAGGAAACCAATGACTCTTTCTCAATTCAATTAACATACTTTTTTATATTTTTAAGGATTATACAATGACTATTAAGATATGTCATATTTATCTTAACTAATAATTTGGACACATCTAAACATATTTTATTATTATTTTATATATATTTCTTTGAATTATAAAAGAATGATGTTTAAAACAATCCAAAATAAAATAAAATAAAATAAGAATTAAAATAAGAACTTTAAATAAATAATTAAATATGAATAGTATATTATCGGGCAACAAATAAAATAACAAAATTATAAACGAATTGAATAGAAAAGATAATATGTCATAAATAAATAATAAAAAATATAAAAAAATAAAAAGATAAGCACATAATTGGAAGTGAATTAAACATAATTATAAATTAACACATATGACGAGTATATAACTAAAAGTAAATTAAATGACAAAAACATAAATTAGTAAGCATAAATTAGTAAGGAGTACCAATATACGTGAATATAAATTAACAAAGAGAATCATTACTTAACTGAAAATAAACTAACTAAAATAAATATAAATAATAACTTTAATTCACACGGAAATAAATTAAATAACATACTAAAAAGAGATTAATTAACATAATATAATTTAACAGGGAAGATCGATATGTAATTAAAAAAATTAAATAAAATAATATAAATTAATAAATATGATCAATATGTATTTGTAGATAAATTAAATGGTATAAATATAATTTAATAAAGATGAAAATTATGTTATTGAAAATAAATTAAATTGTAAAAATATAAAAGAATAGATAAATTGAATTGATCTATTTAAATCTATAAACAATATAAATAGAAGGCACTCTCAAGGTAAGTTTAAACACGTGTCCTCTCCAAAAAATTCCTCGGAAAAAAAAACAAAAAAATTTTATACCAAAAATAGGATAACTTCAACCAATGAAAACAATACACCTGCACCAACCAAAACGTGTCACGTGGGCCTTTTTAAAACTCACTTTTTTCTCTCTCTCATTCCACTTCGTTTTTCCTTATCTCTCTCATTTCTTCATTCTCTCTCTGAAACTCTCTTTTCTTTGAAACCCTAATGGCAACCCTTCCTCTCTCGCTTCTTTCCTTTTGCTTTACTGATTTTCACCATTTTGGCAATTGTGCCACTGAAATAGAACTTCTGAAGTGTTCAGTGCTTCACAAACAAGGTAATGTTTTTTCAAATTCAAATTTGATTTCAGATGAATTGTTGCGCCTTTTTCGAACTACATATACCTCCTCTTCTGGATTCATTTTGCACTGCATTGAATATCTTCTTCTTTTTTTGTGTCTGCTTCTGAAGGTTTCATAGCAGAAGGTTTTGTTTTTCCTTTGGGTTTCTTATCACAAGCTTTCATTTTTACCTTTCATCTTCTATCTTTTTTTTTTCTTTTGTTTTTACTTCCTTTTTCTTATGTTTTTTTTATGTTCTTTTATGTTCATCTCCTCATCTCACAGTGTTCTTTGTTTTTTGTTTGTTATGTTCTTCACTGTTCTTAGGTTTTCTAAGGAAAGCTTTCAAATTTTAACTTTTTCAAATAACAGGTAATTATGTAATCATTTTTTTAAGATTCTTTTGGTGCATGCATATGAGACATCTTGAGATTGTTTGGTAATTTTTTTTTCGCATTATTATGATGTTCGCTGTTTTCTGTTTGTTCCTCTTCACTATTCTTAGGATTTGTGATGAAAGCTCCCAACTTTTAACTTTTTCAAAGAACACTCCCAACTGAAGTTATTTTGATGTTTTTTTATGTTCATCTGCTCATCTCACTGTATTCTTTGTTTTTGTTTGTTATGTTCTTCACTGTTCTTAGGTTTTTTTCTGAGGAAAGCTTTCAAATTTTAACTTTTTCAAATAACAGGTAATTATGTAATAATTTTTTTTAGATTTTTTTGGTGCATGCATATGAGACATCTTGAGATTGTTTGGTAATTTTTTTTCCGTGTTATTATGATGTTCTCTATTTTCTGTTTGTTCTTCTTCACTGTTATTAGGATTTATGATGAAAGCTCCCAACTTTTAACTTTTTCAAAGAACACTCCCAACTGAAGTTATTTTGATGTTTTTTTATTAGTGTTTGTTCTTCTTCACTGTTCTTAGGAAAACTCTGAACTTTTTTAGGTTTTTCAAACAACAAGTATTTTCATTTATTTTATTTTTTCATTTTCCATGCACTCTGACATCGCCGTTTGCATTCTCCAAGAAATCTCCATTGACGTTTTCATAATAATATCCTAATTTGAATATCTGAGATGTTTAGTGCAGCAAAGCGGATTTCTTAGATATTTGGTGCAGCAAGTAATCATTATCATACCATTAAGTTATTGGAATTTTGGAATTTATTTGAGTATTTATTTACTTGCATTTGAAAATAGGTATTTTCAAACATTTTTCAGACTCCACCACTTTTGTTCTTTTTGACAGGGACGCAAATACCCATCACAAGTACAAAATTAACTTCCAATTTGGAACTAAAGTAAGTTGTGTAGGTAATGATCTGGTATCATGTGCAATACCTCAGTACACTCCAATGTCTGTGATAAGAGCTCCTGGTTTAGATAATGACTATTTAGTTGGTAAGTTTACTTATTATGGTTTTGTTGAACATATTTCTTTCTATACGTGCTTACATAATTTTGTGATTCCAGATGTAATTGGTTTACTGACCGGTGTTGGCACTGAGAGGGAGATTAATACAATAGACTCATCAACTAAGTTAAAAGTGATTTCTATTGAAGCTGATGGGTAAGCCAATATTTTATGCTAGAAGTAATCGAAAATGTGTTTTCTTACAATTTTAATTTTAACTTACAACAGCTTGCGCATGAAGTGTACATTATTTGGCAATTATGTTGATGAGCTCAATGCATTTTTGTCATGTGGTAAGTTGCAAAATGTGGTCATCAATGTGCAATTTGCTAAAGTTAAGATTTTCTAGGGTATGTTATCTCATAAAACTGTAACTTATTTTTTTATTATTGTATTTAGATTTGCTTTTATAACATAATAACATAATTCATTTTATTTTTATTGTAGACAAGGTTTGTTTACAAAACTGCAAGGACTGTACGAAAATAGTGTATAACATACAGTCTAAAGAGGCAACCGAACTTAAAAAAAGGTTACTTTAATTCGTAATTTTTCATTCTATACTTCAAACTTATGACACGTTTTAAGCACAAATTTAACATGTGTAGGATGTTGGAAAATACAGATTCTCCTACTCAAGGTTTGAGTCAGTTGTGTGAGTCTGGAAAACAGAATGTTGATGATGAGTTTATCCACTTGATTCCAAGAAACACTATTCAAGGCCTGAAAGATTGCAAGGAGGTATCACTATTGTTTTTTAGCAATTTATATAAATTGATTATGTATGCTTTAAATTCAAAGTTTTTTTGTTTTTCAGGAAAGCACTTTTGTTGTTTTAGCTACTATAAAACATATTGTACATGATTACGAATGGTGGTACACGACTTGCTTATGCAATAAAGCCGTTTACCCAGATTCCAAAATGTTTTTTTGGGAGAAGTGTAACAAACATGTTATGAAAGTTCAACCAAGGTATTCTTGATAAACGCCTTAATTTTTTTCATTACTTTCTATATTAGTACCATGTTTTATATTATATTATATATTATATTATATTATATTTGTTAACCTTTTTTTTTTTTTCAGGTATAAGCTGAAGGTGCGAGTAATGGATGAGACAGACTCCACCACTTTTGTTCTTTTTGACAGGGACGCAACTACATTGATCAATAAATCTTGTGCGGAATCATTTGAAAGTCGTGAGAAGGTAATTTTCCAATAGTGCATGTCTATTGATGTATATAACAAGGGGTTCGTCTATAAATTTATATATATATATATATATATATATATATATATATATATATATATATATATATATATATATATATATATATATATATATATATATATATATATATATAGAACTCTGCCTCTGGTGCACTACTAAAAGAATTTGGTCTTTTGATAGACAAAGTTGTGTTGTTTAAAGTTGGTTGTGTTAAACATCAATATAACACCTTTGATCAATCATTCCGTGTCAAAAAAAATTTGTATTGATGAGAGTATTATCCAAAGATTTTCTGATGGTGGTCTTGAAAGTCTGGTATGTGTTTTAATATTTTATATTTTATATTTTCTATTTTATTTTAATTTTAATTTATTTTATTTTTATTTTATTATATTTTGTGTTTTATTTTAGTTCCAAACTAATTATGTGTATCTTTTAATTTTATTGTGATATTGCCAAGGAACTTCATTCTCAAAAGAAAAAACTTTGCAGTATAAAAGATGTTGAACAGGATGATTCCTCTATGGCACTTCCTCAGGTATATTATATTTAATTGATTATTTTAAATAATTTAAACTTACTAATATGTGTACTTAATGTTGCAGGATTTGTTTAATAGATTTTTTAATGAAGTTGTTGAATTGAGTTCTGAAACTATTGACTTAGTGAGTGACAGTCAGTTAAGTGCTGAAGTGGTTGTTCCAGGGCTTAAAAGAGATCTTGATTCACCTGCCCAAACCATGGATGATGATGTCCCATTGAGGATATTAAGGAAAAATATCAAGATCGAAAAGGGAGTACTATAATTTCATAGTGAAGTTAATGAAGAATGATGAATTTTTATGTATTCGTGGCACTCTTGGACATTTTTAGTTTGTATTTTTAATTTTGTTGACTTCTTATATTTCTATTTAGAACATATTATGATGTATCAATACAATTATATTTTAAAGTCTGTTTATTTAATACTGTTGATTTCTTCATTGGACGTTATCTTTCAGGTACGCGATTTTGTTATAGTTAATTTTGGCCTTCTACTTAACTATGTCACTTTTTTTTTGTAATTAATATAATGGTTTTTTTTTAGAAGATTGTTAGGCACATGATCTTACAGGTATCTCATATCTCAATTATGTTATAATTATTTCACAATTTACTTATCAAGTCCTATAACTCATCCGTTCTTCCATTTTTTTAGAAGCCTTTTTAAATAATATTTTTCTTTCAGAGGACCAATTGTTACAGGTATATATGACTATTTGTTTCTTACTCTTTTTTTTTTCAATTTTATTGTTCAATTTACAGTCTTTTCAATGTTTTCGTTTCTTCTTCCAATGCATTTCTCTGATAATATATAGATATATAGATAGTAGGTAAAAATTAGAAGCCTATGTGTTTTATTATTAATTAGAAATTATTAATTCGTAACGATATTATTATTTATGTTAGTTTAGTGCTAATTGTTTTCTTTTTTATATTAATATAATATAATATAATATTAATTAATCGTAAATAAGAATAAAGTGTGGATTAAAAACCCTGTTGTAAAGGGCATTGGAAAATGGAAAGGTCATAAAATACTCATTTTATCTTTTATTGTAAAATACTCATTTTATCTTTTATTCATAATTGACTATTTTCTTATTTATTATTTTTATTGATTGATTATTAATTCTATATTCCTTTTCATATTATTTAATAATGTGCTAGAAGTGAAAAGACATATTGTTTGAAACAATGGATATCGAAGGGTCACGACTGATATTTGACTATAAGTACGTAACACACTTGGATTTCTATTACTCAGAATCAATCTCTTTTCTTCATTCTTCTTTTCTATATTACTGTTGCCTTCTTCCTTCATCCTCCACTATCTATTATTCACTTTGATGGCTTATTCTGCTAAAGAAATTCGTCAACTTGAGTTACGAGGTCTTTTTTCATCAATGCATATCCGTGGGGAAGTATGTAATTTTATGTTTATGTTTATTTTATAAAATACCTAAATTTTGTGTTTACTTCTTTTTATTTTTGATAATGGACAAAATGTTTATGTTGATCGTGCATTCGCGATTAAGTTTCAGGGAGAACTTGCTAGGGAGTGGACCCTTGCAGATAGTGCAGGGAACGTCCATAAAAGTATTGACTTAGTTACTTACAAAATGTTTTAACACTTACTTAATTGCACTTTTTAATATATTTTGTATAGGTAATCTCAGTCAAGGGAGTGTAGTTAATAGCGCAATAAGTTTAGATAACACGACCAGCACATACATTGTTCAAATTCTGCAATCAGTGAGTAAAAGGTTGAATTTTGAAGAAGATATGCAAAATGAAGAAAATCATGGTAATTATAAATTTTTAAATCTTAATTTAAATTTATTTAATTGCTTCAAAGCTACTTTGTTTTACTGTGTTTTGCTGTCGGATAAAATCATAGAAGTTTACACTTCCCAATTGTATTCAGAAGCTGAAAATTAAGGTGTGTATCTCTAACTTTAAGTTCTGTATGCAAATTAAATACATTTATGTCAAGGTAATATATAATAGTATTTTATTTTTCAAAATAGATATTGTTTCATTTGGACAACCTAATATTCAATGAGAATATTGTTTGGCTGATGTGTGGTGTGAAGAACGATCTTTGAAAGCAAAAACTCGCGTAAATGTTGATTTTTCTATATGTTGCCAAAAAGAAAAAGTACAACTACCTTTCCTACAACAACCTCCTAAATTGATGCTAGAGTTATTAAATGGTCAAGATGCACGAAGCCAACACTATCTACAACACATTAGACATTACAATAGTATGTTTTCATTTACCTCAATTGGAGGAAAGGTTCACTCTTCAATAAATGATGGCTTTGGCCCCCTCAATTCATTTTGCATGGACTAAACTATCACAGGATTGGAAGCTTACTCCCTCAGAGTGGATCAACTCCCAAATTTGCACAACTTTACATATATGATACTCAAAATGAAGTGTCAAACAGAGTATCTCACTTTCAGTATGTGTTACATTAGATTAGTTTATCTTAAGCAAATTCATATATAAAATCATTTTTGATTTAAATATTTATTTAAATTGTATGTAGGTCCGATTTGAAAGAGTTGAAGTTTGATAAATCATTGATTGAAGTTCTTACGAAGATGATTGATGAGAACAATGTTTTGGCAAAAAGTTTTAGAAGGGTCAGAGATTTTGTAAATACCGATGTACATTCAGATTTTGGATTGAGGTTATTTAGACATCGGTCTAAAGATCCAAGAGTCTACAATACCCCTACAACTGATGAGATAGCAGCGTTGATTGTGGGTGATATGAGCAACATGGATGTAAGACAAGATATCATAGTCAAAAGAATTTCTGGAGAATTGTTTAGATTGCATGAGACACAAACAACCTTCATCCCCTTACAATATCCTTTAACATTCCCATTTGGAGAGGATGGGTATCAAGAATATATTCCAATACTTAATTCTGGAAGTAATAGCAAAGAACGTAAAAGAAGTTGTATATCGTTAAGAGAATTCATTGCATTTAGAATACAAGAAAGAATTGTTGAGTCTGGAAACATAGTTCATTCACGTCGATTGTTTCAACAATTCTTGGTTGATGCATACACCATGGTTGAAGCTCAAAGATTGTCCTTCATAAGAGCAAACCAAAAAATAATACGTTGTGATATTCTCAATAGTGTACAAGAAGCAATGAATCGAGGAGAAACAAATTCTTCTGCAATTGGAAAGCGTATAGTCTTACCTGCATCATTTACAGGAGGAATGAGGTACATGTTCAACAATTGTCAAGATGCAATGGCCATTTGTAAAGTGTTTAGATATCCTGATTTATTCATCACTATTACCTGCAGTGTAAACTGGTCTGAAATACATGATTTTATTTCATCAAAAGGATTAACTGCTACTGATAGGCCAAACATAGTTTGCAGAGTTTTCAAGATGAAATTAGATCAAATGATGGTTGACCTAAAAAAAATGAATATTTTGGAAAATGTAATGCAGGTAAGACTATATTTAAAAATGTGTTCATATTTTATGTATTATAACTTAAACAATTCTATCTTTTTATAGGTATGTACACTGTGGAATTTCAAAAAAGGGGTTTGCCTCATGCCCGCATATTATTGTGGTTGGATGGAGAGAAAAAGTTATGAACTCCAACCGATATTGATGGAGTGATTTCTACAGAATTGTCGGATGCAAATTTATATCCTAGATTGTCAAAGGCAATTGCAAGCTACATGATACATGGGCCATGCGGGGTAAATCGAATAAGCTCACCTTGCATGATTAACGGTAGATGTTCTAAATTCTAACCCAAGAAATTTAAATTGTTGACTACGATTGATGAGGATGGATATCCATATTATAGACGTCATGATACTGGAACATTCATTCTTAAAAATGGAATTAAGTTGGACAATAGAAATGTTGTGCCATATAGCCCATTATTACTACTTAGGTACCAAAGCCATGTTAATACAGAATATTGCAACAAATCCAATTCAATCAAGTATTTTTTGAAATATGTCAATAAAGGTCCAGACAGAGCAAATTTGAAAATTACCACTACTCATAAAGACTCTACAGAGACACCAGTTATTGATGAAATTAAACAGTATTATGATTGTAGATATATATCTCCATGTGAAGCGGTGTGGAGAATAGTTGCCTTTGATATTCATCACAGATGGCCTCCAATACGATTAACTTTTCATCTACTGAACGAGCAACCGATTCTTTTTAAAGATAATGAAGACATTGAAGAAATATTGAACTTAAATGAACAAAAAAGAACAATGTTTTTAGCTTGGTTTGAGGCTAACAAAATTTATCCACAGGGTCAAAATTTGACTTATTATGAATACCCTAGATATTTTGTTTGGATGGCAGACAGAAGAGAGTGGAAGCCAAGGAAGATTGGTGTTAGTATTAGAAGGCTAACATATATTTCTCCAGGGTCAAGAAAATTATATTATCTGAGGTTATTGTTGAATTATAAAAAGGATTGTTGTAGCTATGATAGCATCAAAACTGTTAATGGTTTCATTCACAAAACATATAAAGATGCATGTTATGCAATGGGGCTATTGGCAGATGATAAAGAGTTTATTGATGCCATTATAGAGTCCAGCAACCTTGGTTCAGGATTTCAGTTGAGAAGACTATTTGTTACTCTTTTACTGATGAACACTATGGCTAGACCAGATGAAGTGTGGATCAAAACATGGAAGTTGTTATCAAACGATATTTTATACCAAAAGAGAAAGGAGCTTGCCCTACCAGGTATCAACTTTTTTTTTCTTGAGAATTTAAAATTTATAATTATTGTATGACGTATAATTTTTTTCCTAGGTCTTAGAATTGAAGATTCTGAAATACAAAACCTTTGTCTTCTAGAGGTAGAAGCCTTATTAATTTCCAATGGTAAGTCTTTGAAGGACTTCCCAAGTTTGCCACAACCTATTCATTCATATTCTTTTATTTATCAAAATAGATTCATTGTTGATGAATTGAATTATGACAAGATAGAAATGTCTGAAATGCATTGTTCTCTTTTTCAATCTCTTACTATTGAGCAACTGGAAGTGTATGAGGATATAATGACAGCAGTCCTGTCAAAGGTTGGTGGTTTTTTTTCTTATATGGTTATGGTGGAACTGGAAAAACTTTTATGTGGAAAACTCTGTCCACTGCAATTAGATCAAAAGGGTTGATTGTCTTGAATGTAGCTTCAAGCGGTATAACTTCTTTGTTACTTCCAGGAGGAAAAACAACTCATTCTACCTTTTGTATTCCTTTGTCAATAAATGAACTGTCAACTTGCAATATTCCTCAAGGAAGTCTTAGGGCAAATTTGTTGATGCAAACTAAATTAATTATATGGGATGAAGCTCCAATGATTAATAGGCTATGTTTTGAAGCCCTGGATAGAACTCTAAAGGATGTCATAAGCGCTGAAAGTGAAGAAAATGGTCTTAAACCTTTTGGTGGTAAAGTCATATTATTGGGAGGAGACTTTCAACAGATATTACCTGTTGTAAAAAATGGATCAAGACATGACATTGTGAAGGCAAAAATAAATTCTTCCGAATTATAGAAACATTGCAGAGTTCTAAAACTTACCGAGAATATGAGATTAAAGAGTCATACATCAATGCAAAGTCCAACATAAATAAAAGAGTTTGCAGATTGGATACTTCACATTGGAGATGGAGATATGGAGTTAAATGAGTTGGGACAAGGAAGTATTGAAATACCAGAAGACATTTTAATTTTAGATGTTAAACAACCTTTATTGCACTTTGTTGAATTTGTTTATCCCTCCTACATAAACAATTTTAGCTGTCATGGTTCTTTTGATGATGGTGCAATATTATGTCCTACTACAGAATGTGTGGATCAAGTGAATGAGTTCATTTTATCCTTAATCCCAAGAGATGAAGTTATATATTTAAGTTCTGACAGTCCTTGCGAATCTGAACAAGAAGAAAATGCTCAAGCTGAGTGGTTTACAACTGAATTTTTGAATGATATCAAATGCTCTGGAATTCCCAATCACTGTGTTAAATTAAAAGTTGGTGTTCCAATTATGCTTCTAAGAAATATTGATAAAGTCAATAGTCTTTGCAATGGAACAAGATTACAGGTCACTAACTTGGGGAAAAATGTTATTGGTGCCAAAGTTATTACTGGGAAAAATATTGGTGATTAGATATTCATACCGAGAATGAACTTGACTCCTTTTGAAACAGGATTGCCATTTAGGTTTCAAAGAAGACAATTCCCAATATCTTTTTGCTTTGCTATGACAATAAATAAAAGCCAAGGTCAAATGCTAAATAAAGTTGGTTTATATCTACCACGTACAGTGTTTACACACGAACGGTTATATGTTGTAGTTTCTAGAGTAAAATCAAAGAAAGGGTTGAAAATATTGATTTTGGATGATAATAGTAATACCACTAATTTAACTACTAATGTGGTTTACAGAGAAATATTTGATAATGTTTGAAGTATATTCTTATAGCCATAGATATGAGGTATGAAAATTATTTTTTTGGAAAATTTACTTATTTCAATTTTTTTTTGTAATATATGAACATGAATTGAAGAACTAATATGCACTCTCTGTAACAGGAATGACCATGATTTTTTGTGTCACAAAAGTTTGTATAAAACTTATGTTATCAGAAATTATTTTGGTGTTGATCTTGAAAGTCTGGTATGTATTCTTGATCAATTTTAATGTATTATTGGCACTACTTGCACGTCAAACATATTTATAATTGTGCTTTCACTTTCTTGGAACTTAAGTAGTTAAGTGATCTTCATGTTTATGTTTAGTGGTATTGATATTGTATTTGTTCATTCAGTATTTCCAATGTGCATACATAAACTATTAGAAATTTGTTTCATTATCTAGCATATTTATAATGTGTTGACATTATTACATATGCTTAACACTATTACAATTGCCAGTATATTAAAGTCATAAAAATCTTTGATCATATTTTTTATTTTATATATTTTTTGTTAATATTATGGAATGCTTATATTCATTGTATTATTTTTATTAAAGAAAAAGAAAGAATAGGGTAAATCCCTTGTGTATATTGAACACATAGGGTTATGTTTATATAAGAAAAATAAACATATGGGCTAAGCCCATTACATAAATATGAAATATAAAACAATAACTATAATATCTCATAATATCTAATAATATCTAACACTCCCCCTCAAGCTGGTGCATATAGATCATATGTACCCAGCTTGTTACAAATGTAATCAATCCTAGGCCCCCGTAAGGATTTAGTAAAAATATCTGCTAATTGATTATTTGAATTAACAAACTCAGTCTTGATATCTCCCGATATAATCTTTTCTCGAATGAAATGACAATCAATCTCAATATGTTTGGTCCTTTCATGAAAAACTGGATTTGAGCTAATATGAAGAGCAGCCTGATTATCACATATAAGTGTCATTTGAGGGACCTCTCCAAATTGCAATTCTTTAAGTAACTGTTTAAGCCAAATAAGCTCACAAGTAGCTGAGGCCATAGCTCTATATTCTCCCTCTGCACTAGATCTGGCCACAACACTTTGTTTCTTGCTTTTCCAAGAAATCAAGTTATCACTAATGGAGACACAATAACCAGAAGTTGATCTTCTATCAGATGGAGATCCTGCCCAATCAGCATCTGAATAACAAACGACTTTAGTATGGTTATTATGACCATATAACAAACCTTTTCCAGGAGAACCTTTAATGTACTTCAGTATACGAATGACTGCATTCCAATGATCTTCACATGGAGAATTAAGAAATTGACTCACCACACTGACTGCAAAAGAAATATCAGGACGAGTAACAGTGAGATAGTTCAATTTTCCAACTAATCGCCTGTACTTCTCAGGATCTGAAAGAGGCTCCCCCTGATTGGGTAGAAGCTTGACATTGGGATCCATGGGAGTATCAACAGATTTCGAATTCATCAACCCAATTTCCTCCAAAATATCTAATGCATATTTCCTTTGAGAGATAACAATACCATTATCGGATTGTGCTACCTCAATCCCCAAGAAATATCTGAGTTTGCCAAGATCTTTGGTTTGAAAGTGTTGACAAAGGTGTTGTTTTACTTGTGAGATGCCATGGTGATCACTGCCTGTAAGAACAATGTCATCAACATATACTACAAGATAAATACACCCAGCACTCGAGTGACGATAAAAAACTGAATGATCTGCTTCACTGTGAGTCATACCAAACTGTTGAACAACATTACTAAATTTTCCAAACCATGCCCTAGGAGACTGCTTGAGGCCATATAAGGATTTGCGAAGACGACATACCAATCCAGAAGACTCCCTTGAGCAACAAAACTGGGAGGTTGCTCCATATAAATTTCTTCCTGCAAATCCCCATTAAGAAAGGCATTTTTGACATCCAGTTGATAAAGAGGCCATTGTTGAAGAGCAGCCATAGCTATGAATAAGCGAACAGAAGCCATCTTTGCCACTGGAGAAAAGGTATCACCATAGTCTAAACCAAAAATTTGGGTATAACCCTTAGCCACAAGACGAGCTTTGAGACGATCAATAGTACCATCAGGACCAACTTTGATAGCAAAAATCCACCTGCAACCAACAACAGATTTCCTAGATGGTAAAGGAACAAGTTCCCAAGTTCCATTATTCTGAAGCGCATTCATTTCATCAAGCATGGCCTGACACCAACCAGGATGAGCTAAGGCATCACCTACAGATTTTGGAATAGATACAGAAGAAATAGACGAAAGACAAGTATAAAAGGGTTGAGATAGTCTATGATAACTCAAAGCAGTATAATGTGGAGAGGGATTACGGGTAGCACGTATACCTTTTCGGATAGCAATAGGAAGATCA
Source organism: Phaseolus lunatus (assembly GCA_013389735.1). Classification (NCBI taxonomy): domain Eukaryota; kingdom Viridiplantae; phylum Streptophyta; class Magnoliopsida; order Fabales; family Fabaceae; genus Phaseolus; species Phaseolus lunatus. Next base: position 10,914,854 of record CM023859.1, on the reverse strand, counting down.
GGTTCAACTATCGGAGGTTCAACTGTCGGAGCCGGAGGGGGATGAGGCGTTGGCACTAGAAGAGAGTCATCTGATGGACGATGAGACGTTTGACGACGACTATACACCTGAAGAGTTGGTGGCGGTGGTGAATCTTGAGGTGCACTAGGTACAACAAGAGGGATATTAACTTGATTAGATGAAGACATAGAAGGAGAAAGACAAGACTTAAAGTAAAGGGAAGATTCACTGAAGGTGACATCTGCTGAAATAAAATAACGATTTAGAGAAGGTGAGAAACATTTATATCCTTTTTGTGATCTAGTGAACCCTAAAAAGACACATTTGTGTGATTTAGGAGATAATTTATCAAGACCAGGACTAAAATTATGAACAAAGCGTGGACCCAAAAACTTTGGGAGGTAAAGAGTGGAGAGGGTCATGTGGAAATTAAATAGAATGAGGAATTTTGTTATTTAAAACTGAAGATGGCATTCGATTAATGAGATAACATGCACTAAGAACAGCATCACCCCAAAAACGCTGAGGAACATCACCATGGATTAAAATAGTACGAGTTGTTTCAACAAGATGTCTATTCTTGCGCTCAGCTACCCCATTTTGTTGAGGTGTATAAGCACATGAAGTTTGATGAAGAATACCATGAGAAGCCATAAAATTTTTAAAAGAATGAGAAAGATACTCACGTCCATTATCACTACGCAAAATGCGAATGGAAATTCCAAATTGATTTTTAATTTCATTGTAAAATAGTTGAAATATAGAAAACAACTCAGAACGATTTTTCATTAAAAACACCCAAGTACATCTTGAATAATCATCAATAAAGGTAACAAAATACTGAAATCCTAAATAAGACTTAATACGACTTGGTCCCCAAATGTCAGAGTGAACTAAGGCAAAAGGAGATGAAGCACGTTGTGAGACACTACTAGGAAAAGAACTACGAATGTGTTTCCCTAACTGACACGACTCACATGATAAACTAGACACATTAGACAAACTTGGAACAAGCTGCTGCATCTTGGCAAGACTAGGATGACCCAATCGAGCATGAATGAGAGATGGAGAATCCATAATCGCGCCAACATGGGCAGAGATCTGTAGGTGATAAAGTCCATGAGACTCACATCCGGTGCCAATCATCCGTCCCGAGCTCCGGTCCTGTACAAAAACAGAATCTTTGGTAAAAGAAATAACACAATCAAGGGAACGAGTGAGACGACTAATGGATAATAAGTTAAATGGAGACCCAGGGACATAAAGAACATTATCAATAGATAAAGAAGGAAAAAGGTTAATAGTACCAACACCATGTGATGGTACCTTATATCCGTTGGCCATGGTAACTGAAGGTAAATAACCCGTAGTAGATAGGGAAGAGAAAAAAGATTTATTAACAGTAATGTGATCTGTGGCACCTGAATCTAGAACCCAAGGGCCAACGGAAGTAGAGTGAGTGAGGCCAACAAAAGATGTACCTGAATGTGCAACAGAAGCTGTGGAACTAGAGTTCTGACGATCCTCATACCATTTAAGAAATTCATTGAAAATAGCAGGCTGGCCTGGGGTATCAATTGAAGTATGGTCCACAGTAGAAGGTTTCACAGTAGCACTTTGAGCAACCGCAATAGATTTAGGAGGACGACCATGTAAGGCATAACATCTATCAATTTTGTGTCCAAGTTTGCCGCAATGGTCACACTTGTGACGCCCTTTGCCCGGCTTATGAGGACGAGTACGATCATTATGCTGAGAGACTAAAGCAGAAGAGTCATCTACATGAGATGTTAATTCAGTGGTGTGTTTACTTGGCACACGCAGAAGTGTAAAACAAGTGGAAGTAAAATTGGGTACGATAGGGGATCCCAAAATTTGATCACGAACATGAGAATAATCATCAGGAAAACCATGTAAACCCAATAATATGAAGAACTTGGATCGTTGTTCTAGTTCTTGAGAAGGAGTGGAGGCAGGAGGTAATAACTCATTAAAATCATGAAGAAGAGCATGAAGTTTACCTAGATATTCTGCCATTGTACCATCAAGACGTTTGGGAGCAACAATTGTGAGGAGATTTTGACACACACCATAAAGACGTTGAGTATCATTGGTGTATAATAATTTTGCTTGTTCCCAAACTTCTGAACAAGTCTCATAGGTACGAAAAATTTGTTTTAAAGATGAATGAATGGTAGATTTGATAACAATGCATAATTGAGCATCAATTTTCAACCAACGGAAAACCTCATTTTCAGCAACATTAGGACGAGTAAGATGATCAACATAACCTTGACTCTTAAGCCATAATTTAATATCTGAGGCCCACGTATCATAATTGGTTCCATCCAATTTGTCAATGGAGAGATGAACATTGACATAATTAGTATAAATAGACGGATCCGGCATTATGACAGCAGAAGGAGTCACAGTGGCAGTGGCAGCGGAAGCGGAAGAAGCCATATAGGACAAAAATTAAATCCAGTCACCAGTCAATTGGCGGCAGCAGCTATTTCGACGGCGGTTCCGGCAGGATTCCGGCGGCGGCTCCGGTGAGGCGGCAGCGGTGGCAATTCTGGCAAGGCGGTGGGGCGGTGGCTGGAAAATTCCAGTGAACAGTGGGTTCACCAATAAAATTTGAACCCTAACCTTATGCTCTAGATACCATATTAAAGAAAAAGAAAGAATAGGGTAAATCCCTTGTGTATATTGAACACATAGGGTTATGTTTATATAAGAAAAATAAACATATGGGCTAAGCCCATTACATAAATATGAAATATAAAACAATAACTATAATATCTCATAATATCTAATAATATCTAATAATATCTAACAATTTTTATATTGTTTATTACTAATTATTCATTTAAGTATAAGTTGGTTGCTATTTTATTTAGAAACCTGTTGATGTATATATGTTTATTTTTCTGCTTATGTTAAGTTACCTATTGATGCATCTATGAATAGTATTTCGTTGTATTCATACTTCAACATATTTTATTTATATTATATTACATTTTAATTTATATCATTAAAAAGGTGACTTCATAATTTAATATGATTTTCACTTACAATATGTTTTTGGAAGAAACAAACATTTCTTTTTATTATTTTTATTATAACTGTACTTGGTAAAATATAATGATTTTTTTTAATTATAATAATTATTGAGAGATTTTTGTAAATTAACTTCTAAAAAATCTTTAATTTCTTTTCTTAAACCACTTACAAACCTTTTTATCTTTGATTCTTCATTAACATGCATATTCACTTTAATCAAAGATGTTTCAAAATCTTTAAAATATTCATCTTCCCACCCCAAATATACATTTGGATCACCTTCACCACTAAAGCTAGGTAATTTTACAAAAGGCAAATAAGGCTTTGCCACATGTTGGTGCCTTTCTTCATAATGATGATGCCTCCTCCATTCGGTTTCCTCTTGATGTCCGTGATAGTTGGAAGAAGTTCTTGATGAATGCTCTGAAGAATGGCGTCTTCTATGGTGTGTATGGCTGGACCTTTCATTAGTCACTCAAGCCTTTGCAATCTTTCTTCCAATTGTCTTAGAGCTTCATCTTTTTGTGCAAGTAACCTTTTTTATTCTTTTAGTTCACCAAGAATGAAAGCTTTTTGTGGAGAGTGTGGTTTGGAAGATTCACCACTTGAATATTGAGCCATTTTCAAAACAGTATAGCAAACACAAATAGCAAACAATTAAAGACAACAAGGTTAGAAAACAAAGAAAATATGGTGCGGTTTTGGACAAAAAAAATAAAGGCACTCAAAATCACTCCAAGAAAATTATACTTCCCTCAACCAAGCTTCTCTTGTGGAATGGAGTAACCTCAAGTGAAAGATGCCAAAGCACTCAACCACTCATCCAAAAAAAAAAAACCACCACAAAACTTGAAGAATAATAAAAGACAAGCAAGAAAAGTGTTCTTGCTGGTTGACTCTCCTGTCGGTTGACTCTACGACACCCACACGCCTCCTTCCTCACCTTGGTAAATGCTTGGTTCTCTCGAAGCAATCTGCACCTGCAAGATAGAAAGGGGCACCCTAGAGGCCGTTTGCACTCTGACGCTCAAGTCAAACTAGGGAAAGTACACCAAGTGTTTGAGTAACGTTGTTTAGGGTTTGAAATTGCGTACCTTTGTGAAGTGTTTTACTACCCTTTATATAGTCTAGGGTTTCCTCTGTGCCGCTACCCATATTTAGGGTTTACTGGAATACCCTCGCGCCGCTATCATCCAGACTTAGGGTAATCTAGCACGTAAGGTTTCCTTAACTGGAGTGCAAACTCTCACAGGGTGACCACCGGGGTGCCTCCTCGTGCACCTAGTCTCTGGGGCCACTTGTTCTGGGAGTGCCTGTACTGTTCATGTGCCATGCATGTAGCTTCCTGGAAAACCCTAGTTCTAAGGAGTACTCAACCCCTCAGGACTCTGCACCTAACTGTGCTTTCCCTGCCTCACGCATAGGCACTTAGTGACTTAGGCCTCTGCTTGCTTCTGGGCGTTTTACTGATAACTAGTCTTCTCTCAGGACCCACACCAGATGTTCCAACTCTGCTGTTCAAAACACCCAAGGCCGATGTCACCTCGTCACACCCTGTCGCCGAGGACTCATCAACCTGCTGAGTGACGAGGACACATCAGTCCACTTTGGTGATCGACACTGTACCGACCAGTCCTCGGACACCGAGAACAGATAGTAAATGGTGAACCACGTCAGCTAGGTCCCACAGCATGGGCCAAAGCCACGTCGAAGGGACCCCGTAGGCAGTTTGGATTAGCAGGTGATTAGTCATCAGCGTGTCCCCACGGAGAAGGGTGATTACCAGAAGGGACTGATGTGTCCTCGTCGCTTCGCAGGTTGATCTGTCCTCGACAACAGAGTGTGACGAGGTGACATCGGTCTTGGGTGATTTGAACAACCAACCAGAATAGCTAAGGTTGGTTCCCAGAGTGGGCCAATGACCAGTTCAATACCCAGAAGTAGGGAGAGGCCTGGATCACGAAGAGCTTATGCGTGAGGCAGGGAAAGCACAGTTAGGTGCAGAGTCCTGAGGGGTCGAGTACTCATCAGAACTAGGGTTTCCCAGTAAAGGCTAAATGCATGGCACGTGAATAGTAAGGCCACTCCCTGAACAGGTGGCCCCAGAGACTAGGTGCACGAGGAGGCATCCAGGTGGTCATCCTATAGTGTTTGCACTCCAGAAAAGGAAACCTTATGTGCTAGATTACCCTAAGGCTGGGTGATAGCGGCGCGAGGGTATTCCAGTAAACCCAGAATATGGCTACAGCGCAGTGAACCCTAATTAGGGCTAGCGGCGCAGTAAACCCTAGACTATATAAGGGAAAGTGAGATACTTCACAAAGGGACGCAGTTTCTAGACCTAAACACAGAGAGACTCAATACACTTGGTGTTTTTTGCCCATCTTGACTTGAGCGTCGGAGTGCAAACGGCCTCTAGGGCGTCCCTTTCTCTTTTGCAGGTGCAGATTGCTTCGAAAGAACCAAGCATTTATCAAGGTGAGGAAGGAGGCGTGTGAGTGTCGTAGAGTCAACCGACAGGAGACAACCGGCAAGAACATTTGGCGCCCACCGTGGGGCTTGAAATAAAACAGGGTCCCATACATGAGAGTTAGAGCAGGAAACTACAGAGATGAGGAATACAAGACAAGGGTCCGTTCCACCAAATGGAGGCGAGAGCGTTACCATGCAACAGCTCATGGAAACGATGCGTGCCCTCCAGGAGACGGTGGCGGAGTCCAAGGCGCATCAGGCGCGTATGCAGGAGGACTTGGCTGCCTCACAGGCCAGGAATGAGGAGTTGCACAGAGCCAACGAGGAACTACGCTTGAACCTGCACCATATGCAACAAGCTGCAGACTGCGGAGGAGATGATCGAGCTCCACCAACGCCCCCAAGAGCCTTTCCCATGCCTTTCTCTCAGGCGATCATGGATACGATGGTCCCAGCCACCTTTGTGGGGCCCAAGACCGTATTCACCGAGAAAGAGGATCTTGAGGCACATCTCACTGCCTTCCACACACAGATGATGTTGTCAGGTGGGTCTGATGCAGTGCATTGCAAGCTCTTTATGACCACGTTGACGGGAACAACGCTGGAATGGTTTGTGAGTTTACCCGAAGGACATATCACATCCTTCGCGCAATTTTCCATGCTGTTCAGGGAGCAATATCTTGTTAACAGGGCCCCTCCCCCAGTATCTTATGACCTTTTCGACGTAAGACAGCACCAGAGGGAGTCCCTTAGAGATTACCTCAACAGGTTTGGGGCAATGGTAGTGAGGTTGCACACCAAAGATGAAGATATGGTGGTGCATGCCTTCAGGAAAGGAGTATTGCCTGGGCCCTTCAGCGAGTCCTTGATCCGCAATCGCCCCAAGACCTTCGGCGACATTAAGCGGCGTGCTGTCGCACACATTGTCGCCGAGGGAGAACTTAATGAGAAGCGAGAGAGTGCAGTCTCATCAAGGCCTCGAGTGCCTAATCGACCTCAACCCATGCGAGTGCACGAGGCCACAACCGAGAAAAAGGCTCAAGGAAAGCAGAAGCCCTATGAGGCCCGAAAGAGCCAGGCTAGAACACGCACCAAGGATGATGTGCCCCCCAGGCATGACTTCCTAGTAGAGCTGAAGGAGCTAATCGCCATTCCCAATGTGGCAGAAAGGTTGAAGACACCCCCAAAGACAGACAAGAGGCTGGGGCCGAACAAGAATGCCTGGTGCGAGTTCCATCAAGCCTATGGCCATCTCATTCGCAACTGTCTGGCCTTAGGCCATCAGTTGGACGAGTTGGTTAAAAGCGGGTTCCTCAGTGATTACTTGAAGGAGACGCAAGGGGGCGAGGTGGCGGTAGCCCCGAGGGCTGATCAGGGGCACAAAGTGCCCATACACAGTGAGATTCACACTATAGCAGGTAGATTCTCAGGAGGAGGGTGCTCCTCATCGCAGCGTAAAAAATATGCGCGTTCGGTGATGGCAGTGGAGGCATGCGAGGAAGATCACTTCCCAGACATCGACCTCGTCTTCACAAAGGCTGACCATCGAGATGTTGTCCCCCACGATGACGATCCGTTGGTGATATCGGTTGTCACTGCAGGACGCAGGGTGCATCGAGTGCTGGTGGATCAAGGAAGTTCGGGCGATGTGATGTTCTGGTCGACCTTCAACAAATTGTAGTTGTCTCCTGACCAGCTGCAGCCTTACGTAGGCTGCTTATATGGATTCGCAGGAGACCAAGTCGAAGTGCGAGGATACATAGAGCTCAAGACCACCTTCACTGATGGAGTGGCCTCCCGCACAGAGAGCATCAAATACCTCGTGGTGAATGCCCCATCTGGTTATAACATGTTGCTGGGTAGACCAGCCTTAAACAGGTTGGGGGCAATGGCGTCCACAAGGCATATGAAAATGAAGTTGCCTTCGATAGAGGGGATGGTGATAACCATCAAATCAGACCAGAAAGAGGCTAAGAAGTGCTATGAGAATAGCCTCAAGACGAGAAGAGGAGTTTGCATGGTGACCACCCAGCCTCCAAGTGGGAGTGATGATGACGTTGAAATTCCTCTAGGTGACGTCAGGGTTACACGCGCAGAGGTCGCACGGGCGAGGCGACCTGAACTGGCAGAGGAGGTGGTAGAGAAGGAGATCGGAGGCAGGATGTTTAAGCTTGGCAAATCCCTGCCTCAGGAGACTTAGGACCAGTTGGCAGGGGTGATAGAGCGGCACATGGACGCATTCGCTTGGTCAGCTTCAGATATGCTAGGTATTGACCCAGATTTCTTATGTCATCGCCTTGCGTTGGACCCCCAGGCCAGGCCCGTGAGGCAACGGAGGCGTAAATTCAACGAAGAAAGGAGACAGGTGGTTAGACAGGAAACGCGGAAGCTGCTCGACGCGGGCCACATACGGGAAATTCAGTACCCAGAGTGGTTAGCTAATGTGGTGTTGGTAAAGAAGGCCAATGGGAAGTGGAGGATGTGTGTAGACTTCACTGACCTCAACAAGGCATGCCCAAAGGACACTTACCCCTTACCCAACATTGACGCCCTGGTAGACAGCGCGTCGGGGTGCAAGTTGCTTAGTTTCTTGGACGCCTACTCTGGATATAATCAGATTAAGATGCACCTGAGAGACGAAAGCAAGACAACATTCATGACCGAGTTGTCCTGCTATTGTTACACGGTAATGCCAGGGCTTGAAGAATACAGGCGCTACATACCAGAGGTTAATGGACAAGGTCCTTGCCCCTATGCTAGGGCGAAACATACAAGCTTATGTAGATGACATGGTGGTGACCTCCCCAGCACGAGATCAGCATCTTGCTGATTTGGAGGAGTTGTTTAATACAATAGCTAAGTACCGGCTGAAACTGAATATAGAGAAATGTGTCTTTGGGGTAGAAGCGGGCAAGTTCCTTGGTTTCCTACTTACGGAACGAGGGATCGAGGCCAACCCAGACAAGTGCGCGGCGATCATAGCCATGAGAAGCCCGACATCGGTCAAGGAAGTGCAACAGTTGACAGGTCGGATGGCTGACCTCTCCAGATTTGTGTCAGCTGGGGGAGACAAAGGTCACCCCTACTTCCAATGCTTAAGGAGAAATAGCAGATTCTCGTGGACCTCGGAGTGCAAACATGCATTCCTTAAGCTCAAGGAGTACTTGACTAGCCCGCCATAGTTGTGTAAGCCTCAGCTCGGTACCCCGCTACGCCTGTACTTCGCAGTCACGGAGAAGGCGGTGAGTTCTGTCTTGGTTCAGGAACAGGAGCGAAGCCAAAAGCCCATCTACTTTGTCAGCAAAGTGTTACAGGGGCCGGAGGCGAGGTACCAAGCCATAGAGAATGCGGCCTTGGCAGTTGTGTTCTCAGCCAGGAGACTTCGTCACTACTTTCAGAGCTTCACAGTGGTGGTGATGACAGATCTACCAATACGCAAGGTCCTGCAGAAGCCAGACATGGCGGGAAGAATGGTGCAATGGACAGTCGAGTTATCGGAATTCGACATCCAGTATGAGCCCTGAGGTCCGATCAAAGGACAGGTCTACGCCAATTTTGTGGCTAAGATGTCCTCGACGGAGACCCAACAGGAAGAACCTAGCTTCAGGTGGGTCTTGTCGGTAGATGGGTCCTCAAATCAGCAAGGTAGCGGAGCGGGGGTGATCCTTGAAGGACCCAAGGGATTGTTGATAGAGCAGGCACTGTGATTCGCCTTCAAAGCCAGCAATAACCAGGCAGAATATGAAGCTTTGATTGCTGGGATGCTATTAGCTAAGGAGATGGGAGCGTAGAGCCTTATAACGAAAAGTGACTCACTATTAGTCACTGGTCAAGTGGCGGGAGAGTACTAGGCCAAAGATCCTCAGATGGCCTCCTACTTGGAGTATGTTCAGCAGTTGAAGAGTTCGTTTGAAACATTCGAGTTAGTGCATGTGCCCAGGGAGCAGAATGCCAGAGCTGACCTGTTGGCCAAACTCGCCAGCTCAGGCAAGGGGGGCAGACAGAAGACGGTCATCCAGGAGACCCTGAGGGCGCCTCATGCTTATATAGCTGACAACTTGGTGGGAGTCCATAAGATCAGTCAGTCGCGCAGTGAGAAGAGGAGTCATCGTTCGTTGACCCAAGAAACTCTGAAGAAACCACGGGTCAACGCCTACATGCTAATGGAGGAGGCGTCATCACAAGTCTGCCTGTTACAGAGTGGAGAGACATGGATGACGCCTTATAAGAGTTACATAGCCGATGGGATGCTCCCAATAGAGCCGATGGAAGCAAGGAGGATCAAGAAGAACTCGGCCAAGTACACACTCATTGATGGCGAGTTATACAGATATGGGTTCACCCACCCCATCCTGGTGTGTGTACATGGTGAGCAGTGTGTGAGGATAATGGCAGAGCTCCATGAAGGCATATATGGGAGTCACATCGGAGGTCGTGCTCTAGCGTCTAAGGCCATTCGAGCAGGGTATTACTGGCCGACAATGAGGGAAGATTGCACTAGGTATGCACAGCAGTGCCAATTGCATGCCGATTGGCATAAGGCGCCACCAGAAGAACTCAGGTCGATATATAGCCCTTGGCCATTCCACACCTGGGGAATCGACATCCTAGGGCCTTTCCCTTTGGCAGTGCGGCAGATGAAGTACCTTGTGGTCGCCATAGAATATTTTACGAAGTGGATCGAGGCTGAGCCAGTCGCCCAAATCACAGCCCAGAAGATCCAACACTTCGTGTGGAAGAATATAGTGTGCCGCTTCGAAGTGCCTAAGCGTTTAGTGTCTGACAATGGTACGCAGTTCGCAAGCCAACAATTGGGGAAGCTATGTATAGAGTTGGGGATCAAGCAGGTGTTTGCATCGGTCAAGCACCCGCAAACCAATGGGCAGGTCGAATCGGCCAACCGAGTCCTACTCAGAGGGCTGAAGAGAAGGTTGGAGAAAGCAAAGGGAAGGTGGGCTGAGGAGGTTCCCAGAGTTGTATGGGCTTACCGTACTACACCCCAGTCCACTACCAAGGAGACCCCCTTTAGTTTGGTGTATGGTTCAGATGCCATGATCCCTGTGGAGATCCAGGAGAACTCGCCACGTTTCCAGAACTTTGTGGCTGAGGAGTCCAATGAAGAAAGGAAGGTGAATCTCGATCTCTTGGATGAAGTTAGGGAAGAGGCAGGAATCAAGGCCGAGGCGCTGAAGAGGAGAGTCGAGCTCAAACACAGTTCTAAGTTGAGAGCTCGGCAGTTCCAGGTGGCCGACCTCGTTATGCGAAAGGCGTCTCCCTACCAGATAGAGAACAAGCTATCCCCTAAGTGGACTGGTCCTTTCAGAGTGACAGAGGCCCTAGGGAATGGAGCGTATAGGCTTGAGACTTTAGAAGGTGGTCCGATTCCTCGAACATGGAATGCGACTCACCTGAAGTTTTATTTCAGTTAAAGCCATGTAATGTTGTACACAATGCAGGAGACACTTTTTTTTTCCCTTTTTAAGGGTTTTTAATGAGGTCACCCAATAAAATTTTCAGTTAAAGATATATATCTTAATGTGTTTGTACAATGCAGTTAGAACCTGTCACTTGGGGTTAAAGGTCTCGTAAGCGGAAAGGTAGGTTCATAGAGAACACTTCCCCTTCGAGTGAGAACTCCCAACGTGAACAGAAGGGTTCGCCCAGTTAAATCCTCCCTCGCCTATGAGCGATGTGAGGTCAGTTGGAACCTGTCACCTGGGGTTAGAGGTCTCGTAAGCGGAAAGGTAGGTTCGTAGAGAACACCTCCCCTTCGAGTGAGAACTCCCAACGTGAACAGAAGGGTTCACCCAGTTAAATCCTCCCTCGCCTATGAGCGATGTGAGGTCAATTAGAGCCTGCCAGTTGGGGTTAGAGGTCTTGTAAGTGGGAAGGAAGGTTCGTAAGGAACACCTCCCCTTCAAGTGAGAACTCCCAACTTGAAGGAAGGGTTCACTAGTGAAGTTAGCAGGAAAATCCTCTCTCGCCGAGACTCATCACCTAAGGGCGAAGAGTGATCATGCAAAGTTCGTTAGCTTGTCAAATGCATCCCTAGAATCCTCAAAAGGCTAAGTGATGTGGGCGATGACGAGGTGTTGAAATATATTCCAAGAAAGGATCTTTATCAAGTCTTGCAATAACTACTCAGCAGGATTAAGCGTGCTACCTAAAGTTTATTTTAACGGGTGCGCTATTTGTGGTTTGAACTTACGTTGGGTAGTGAGTTCTCCCAAAGCATGTCAAACAGTTAAACAGCAGCAGAGAGGCAAAGACAAGCAAAGTAAAGTGTAAAGCAAACGAGATTGAAAGTAAGCAAATAAGGTAATTACATTATAATAGAGGTTAATTACAAGAGGTTCAGTCATGAGATACAATTGCCTAGAAGATCCGTTGATGAACAATACCACTTTTTACCCATAAATATTTTATGAGAATATAATATTAAATAATTATTTATATAATATAAATTTGTTCAAATTATTGTTTTGTATTGTAATATATTTATTATGGCAAAAATTATTCATTCCTTTTTATTTTTTATTTATAAGTAATTCTGAGTACTAACATTAAGTTCAATTCTTTAATGTATTAAGTAACATTAAGTTCAATTCTTTAATGTATTAAGTAAAAGTATGTAAAGTTATGAGCAAAATTTAGAACATTATATTAAATTTCATTTACTTAATTTAACAATTTTATATTAAAAAAAATTAAATCAATATTTTAATATTTTTTGTAATTATAATATTAATATTTATTTAAAAAATTATATAAAATTTCCGATGCTTGCACGGATCAACCAACTAGTTATTATTATATATAGTTATTATTATTATATATACAAATGAAGTTCACTCTTATAGGTTTATTGATGAGTTAAGGGTTGCAAGTTTAAGATTTTTACTCCTATTTAAAGATTGGAATTTCGCGTGAATGATCGTAGATCCGTAACCCTTCTTATTTGAAGACATATTTTATATGTACAAGTTTTTGTAAAAGTCATTAATTTTTAAGAATGTAAGAGAATGTCTTCTTCATGTGACGTTTATTTATGTTCATATGCATTGATATTCAATTAATATTTTTTCATTTTATTAATAACATATATTTTATTCAAATAACAACAAGATCCTTTACTTATGTTATCATGTTCAAGTAAGATACATGTTAACTTCCAAATATAAAATTTAAAAAGATTAATTCAAAATTATTATTCACTACAATAAATATAAGTTTTTTTTTGACAAAAATTGAATGATAACTTATTATTATCACTATTACATAAAATATACTAATAAAATATACTAATGATGATTAATTTACTAATAAAATTATTTGTAATAATTATTTTTATCATAATAGAATTTAATTTTAATTATATTTAAAATTATTATTACTATAATAGTAACAAGAACACTAGTGACATCTTAATTATTGATAGTTACATATTTATATTACTAAAACTAATTTTCTTTTATAATGATTATATTATGTCAAAAACTTTAAAAACATTAATTTAAATTTATTATATATGATGAGACGGTTTGAATCAAATGCTTACATAATTTTAAGTCTTTTTTAAAAATTTATTTCTTATTATAACAAATTTAATTTTAATAATAGGACTAAAATATAAAATAATTCTTTAAATATTAAATATAAATTATAGAGATTTATTTTCAATAATCCTCTAAATTTCAATATATTTATAACTTATACCATTATAATTTATTAAAATATAATTTATCATATACAGTTATATAAAAATAATTTTAAAACATCGCATGGATAAACATATTAGTTATATTAAAATTAGCTTTGCGTGTGTATATATATATTTATTTATATTGCACGTAAAAACTCATGAGTAAAATTAAATTTTAGATAACTTTTCTAATAGATTCTTAATTTTAAACTGTTTTATTATTATCTTACTTCATAATAAAACATACAGATATAAATCACCTCAATCTAAAGTTATTTTTTTTAATTCAAATTCATTCAAGATTAGTTTTTAATATATTTGAGATCGCAACTATCAAAATAATCGTGTATCTTCACCCTGTTAACTTTGGGGGGAATAAATTAAAATTTTATCGAGTAAAACCATCCAAATCAAACACATTATTTGTCAACACTTGTCCAAATAACAAATTATTTAAACTATTCTATTAGTATCTATATTGCATGGAATAAATATTGATTTTAAAATGCTATATTTTAAATATATGATAAAAACTTTAAATATTAATATAAGATTATTTTGTTTTTAGAATTTCTCTAAAAGATATTAAACTTCAATTTAAAATGGATATAGATATTAAAGGAATATTTTATACAAAGTTAAAATGACATCTTCAAAACTGTATATCTAATTTATTCATTTATTTATTGGATAGGAATATATTTTCGACCCTATTATCCTAATGATTTAAAAACTATTGAAATACAATTCTATTGAATCAAAATTAGTATCTCATCTTTACTACCTAAAATTAACTATTTATAATGCCTAGAAGGATGAAAAGGTTTAGATAAAAGATAGTTTTTGTTAGAGAGGAGGATAAAGTCTAAGTTGAATATGGGCAATTTCTAGCCCCTTTTTTCTTCTTACACATCTTTTTTTGAAATACTCATTTTATCTTGGCTAATTTATATGTTTTTGAAGAAGCTTCCAAACTCCATTTTTGTGTGGTTCAGTTCCATTGTTGTGTTGCTGTTGGCTTGGAGATTTATCGGACAAAGGATATTGTAAACAAGGTTTTATAGAACTTGAAGTTAGATACTTTATTTAGTTAAGCATTGCTACTTTTTCATGTTTTTTAACATAAATAAATGTATGAATCAAACAATAGATGCTTACAAAGGTGACAGCAACTTACATCTTCATAGCAAATACTAACGATTTTTTTGGAGAAATAGAAAAAATTAGATTAATTATATAATTTAATCACAAGCTATTATGGTATTCTGCCACACCCAATGGAGGTGTAAGAAATAATAGGGGTGCAGAAATCATTCTCTTTGATATGATTCCTCATTCAATGCTAGTTTGGACCAACTATGATCCAATTTGACATTTTCCTGCATTAGATCAATTTTAACCTGCATCTAATACTTAAAACGTGATATTACTCATTGATCCTTAATGATTTAAAATAGACATTTAGGATTTTCATTTTGCCAGCTTTGGTGACTGTTAGGACAGACTCAACAGACAGGCCCAAACTCACCTATTTAAGTGACATGTATATGTAAAACAACCGATTAAACCGTAAAAACAACCGGTTGTTTATCACTTAACTTTGAAAAACTCATTTTCTTTTTCAAAACAAGATTGCTCTAGCTAAGCTAAGGTTCAAGAGTGAAACTTACAAATTCTAAACACTATAAAACAAAACCCTAGCACCGGCAACATAACCTCCATGAGTCTTCACAGATTTGGGGTCATCAAAGCCTTGTGTTCAACACTTGGTTGAGGGAAGAAACCTCCATTTGAAGGTCAGAGATGCGAGATAAATCCCCTTGTGAAAAACGTGCCTTAAGATTATTCCAGATATCCAACGCCTTATCCATCCATATGATACTCTGTCGTATTGGAAAAGAAATCGAATGCACATGCCATGACACCACCATGTTATTGCAGCATGTCCAGGACGAGAAACAAGAGTCTGTCTCAAAAGGTTGAGGTATGGTACCATTGACGAACTTTACCTTATTCTTTGCGCTAAACGCAGTGATAGTCGATTGACTCCAAGAGTGGTAGTTCGACAAATCAAGAACAGAAGATACAATGGGAGTCACAGGATTTTCATTGGGATGTAGATACAAGAAACTGTGAGCAAGATCTTTGAACAGGATTTTTGTTTTAATTAGGGTTAGGGTTTTCACTTCGATCAGGGTTTTCATCAGCCATGGAACCAAAACTTTAACACTGCAAAAACCTTGTCAACAACAGAAAAGAAAAGTGTATCAGAAAGAGGAACAAAATAGCAAATCGCAAAAAAAATAAATGATATTGGAAGAAAGAATCAGAGTGCGCGCAATAGATATCTTCACGATGAAGAGCTTTGATACCATATGAGAGATCAAGGAGTAGAGTTATATGCTTATAGTTGTGACATTTACAAAGGCAACAGAGAAAAACCCTCGAAGCTTTGATGGTGAGGGAAAAGAAGAAACAAAGAATAAAAAAGGAACAACGTGAGGGAGAAGGAGAGCACTTGAGAGAGAATAAGAGAATTATAAAAACTTTATTAATCTGAATGAAATGTGAAAACCTAAAAAACAAAGTATACGTAGGAGGTGCAAAAAGAAAAACACGTAATAACTTAATAAAAGCCTAGGCCGGTTCTATAAGCCCAAAACAAAAAGAAGGAATAATACAAAATAAATAATTTTTTCACCATTGTTGGCCAATTTTATATGCATCACAACTTAGATGCAGATGGGGCAAATGACTTGTTGGTAGATTCCTTACGTGTTGACCGTGGAGCTGCAATTGAAGAGAGAAGGCACTACCAGATGCTTATGAGCGCCTAAGCTGGTTGAGAGAGGCATATGAGGAGGCATGCTCAAGGAGACAATGGATTGTAGCTGCCAGAGCTTTTGCTTCACCTTGTTGGTTGCACCATCTTCACCGACAAGAGTGCTACTTCAGTCAGTGTGACACACCTGGGCTTTTTTTGTAGATTTGAGGCTAACGAGGGATATGCATGGGCGGCAGCTACCTTAACCCACATTTATGAGCAACTAGGAGATTGTAGCTACACAAAGACTAGGCAGCTAGTTGGTTAAGCGACTTTGTTGCAATGTTGGATCTATGGGCATTTCTCCTTTATAGGCATGAGATGTGTGCAGTTTGAGTATTTTGAGCATGAACCCCGTTGTATGATGTATGAGGTTGGAAAAATTACTTCAGTTGTAGTTGTACGGTTGCAGCTAGAGAGAATGACATTACCTGACACACGGTTTTCCCTATATGAGGAGCACATGGAAGAACGTTCATTTGAGTGGATATCTTTATTCTCGGGTTATATCAGGCTTAGAAGTTGGAGACAATTGCACTTGTCTAAATGTATTCTCCATTAGTATGGATATCTACAAATGACATAGACCACCACCACTATTGCAAATGACAACCACCCATGCAGAAGGAGCTCACTACTACAACTTTTTTTTCAAATAAAAGTGTCGAGGGCAATTGTGGGATTTAAAAAAGTTGTTGGGTGTAGGTTAAAATTGATCTGGTGTAGGGAGAATTTACCTTTTTTGCATTGTGGCAAATTCTTCCTACACCATATCAATTCGAACTTGCACCTAATTTGTCAACGAAATAATGAAAATGTCCCTGCAAAATGACAAAAAAGACCTTAAATGAAAGGAGGGTGCAGATAAAAAAAAAAATACTTCAAGAACCTTTTTTCCAAAATACATTTATGGATTTAGATTCCCAAAACACATTTATGAATTATGGAAATTCTTTTCCATGATGCATTTCTAGATTTTGTGTTTTGAATTTTCTTTTCCAAAATATATTTTTTGCATTTCTGATTTACTTTTCTAGAATGAGATTTTGATTTTTAAATTGTATTTTTTGAATTCCAAACTTTTAAATCTGAAATAGAGGGTAGTTTTAAAAATTTTGAGAGATGATAAAATGCATGTTCAAATTGGTATAGTGTGGAAAGAATTTTCCTTGCATTGTTTAACTACACAACTTGGGCCATCCCCACTACCTAATGAGTTTGATAAACAATAAAGGCAATTGCTTCTGCACCTAATGATTTTATACCTACACCCAATCAATTTTTGAAATTCTAAAATTGCCTCTTATTCTGGAACTAAAATTTGAAATTAAAAAATACATTTAAAAAAAGGAAATCTGAAATAGACTTTTGTATTTCGAAAATAAAATTTTGAAATAAATTTAAAAAATCAAAATCTCATTTTAGAAAAATAATTCTAGAATAAAAAAAGCTAGAAAAAAATTCTGAAAAACAAAATTAAAAAAATTGATTTCAAAATTTGGAAAAACATTTCGAAAACTCAAATATAAAAATATATTATAAATATCAAATCCAGAATACATTTACCTACAATAATACTATTTTAAAACTATAGAGGGCATTTTGATATTTTGAGTCAATGATTTAATATGGGTCAAATTTATTGAGTGCAGAAAGTATTGCCAATGAAAAGATATTTTCAAATGCTGTTTTTAAATTGTGTTTTCTTTATTAGAATAATTTGTAACTAAATTCTTCTTCTCAACAGCAATAGCCTCCAGGATAAAAATTATATTAAATTCTTCAAAATCAAAATCAAAATCTTATCTTTATAAAACCCATTTCTTTATTAGAGAACAATACGAAAAAGATCAAGCATTAAATGTGACGTCGACTTGTTATATTATTCCACAACTATATTTAACCATATTTTAAACTGATCTTATTTATTATTTTTTCAAAGTAGATATTATTATTTTTCAATCAAGTCTTGATTAGACAGTGGCATAAAATATTTTTCTTCTTGACCAGATTTTTTCAGTCCACTAATATGAATCGTCCTGATACTATGTCTTACGCAGGAATACTTTAAAATTAGTACATATAATCATATATGATAATACATCTTATTAAGCTGATTAACAATAATTACTAACTCTTAGCTGAGAGAATGTTTAACTACTAAGATATGTTTATATTTTGTTTATTAACTGGAAACCAAAATCGAAAAAAAAAACTAAAAATAATGTTAAACCTTTTCTGATTACAAGGAAAGAAGAAATCCAAACTTTATATATTCTTCTTCTAAGAAACTATTAAAATGTGTTATTGTTTAATATTTTCTACCTAACAAACATTTTTATTATATCTTCTGATCATGTACGAAAACTATTAAAATATGTTATTATTAAATTCTTTTTATCTAATAAACATATTTTTATTATAGATTATATATTAAAATATTTTATGTTAATTTATTGTTGATGTTTAAAATTTGTTTATTATGTAACAAAACAAAGCATAAACAAATGTAAAAACTCATTTTAAAAGTTTATTTATTACCAGAACTTAAGAGGTTTAAAGTTTAAATTAGTGACAAAATTAAATTTTAAATTATAGTATAAATATGAAAAATATATTTAGCCCTTTAATATATTATTTATTTTTTTAAAATTAAAGCAACTAAAAGAATACAAATAACATTTGTTTTTGTCATTTCTATAAATCCAATCATAACCTTACAGAAAACATTTAACATAAAAGGAGGGTAAGTAATTTCATCCTGAGATGAAGCAATTCATGTGATGATAAGATCTGTAGTGAGTTCCTATTTGTTGGCACAAAGTTAAGACTTAAGACCACACACAGCACAACCACAACCACATCCTTTCATGTTATCTTTGAGAAAATAGAGGATCATGGTTGTCCATGTGACTGGTCTGGTTTGAATGATGGCCCTAATTAAGATGCTCCAATAATCAGATAATCTTAAACAAGGATTAGTGAATCCTTTAATAAACCCTCCATTACATATATGGGTTTGAACAAAAAGTATCAGAGTTAAAAGTGATTGATGCATATAATTGGTAGAACAAGTATCTTTTTTTTTTTTTATCACAAATAGAAAAATTAGAAATGAATTTTTTATTATTATTAAATATCACATGTTTTATTTTTCACTTAGATAGAAGAGAAAATAATGAAAAATAAAAAAGAAGTGACATTTTTAAAGTTATTCTTTTCTTAATAATTGTAAACGTAATTCTATAGTAGTATGATTACCTAATATTTATTTTTTATTTTTAAAAATAGAACTTTATTTTATTTTCATATTTTTTTTCTTACAATTTCTTTCATTTTTCTTTTTTATAACCCCTGTTGAATCTCAAAATAGAGCAACAAATTCAAAATGGAATATGTTTGATGGTAGTGGAAGGCTACTTTATTCCTTCCTTACCCTATATCTTTCACCTTACTCATCAAATACCACAATTTCATATTTATTTCTCATGTTTTGTTCCGAAAAGGAATAAACTTTTCTCTTCCTTTTACCTTTTTGACCCTTTTCCAACAGTGTGTTGATGGTTACCTCGTAAGTTTTGCAAAGCAAATGAGAAAAGGGATAAAAAGCAAAAATAAGAAAAAAAAAATCTGTTATTATTTGTTAAAATAATTGACTAAATCAACGGTTAAGAAGTAACAACTTTAACATTTTTATTCTTTCAATAATATATAATGTCCAGATTATAAGAAATATATCAATTATTAAATTTATACCTTTAATTTATTGTAAAGTTTATTAATAAAATTCTCTCTTATTCCTCGCATACATGTATTTATTGGTCTATTAATTAGTCCATATAAATTACATTTATAGATGATATTAAATTCTCAATCAACAGATTGAGGTTTACTAGTATACTAATGTTGTGAAGTACAACCAAGTATTATTTGGGATCACAACCAATCTTAGCTAATCATTTGAGTATTGTTTGGATCGTAACTACTCTTGGCTAACCCCTTTAGTATTATTTGGCATCGTAGTCACTCTTGGCTAACCTTTTTGTTGAAGATGGATGAAGCTTCTTCTCTACCTTGAAGATTGTGTTTGATGAAGAAAAATAGTGAGGTTGCTTTGAAGGGTGTAATGGTTTTGTGTATTCTTGTATATAGCTTAGGATGAGTTTAAAGGTAGCCTTTTGTTGCATGACCTGCCTGATATGTCTCATCAAGGTAATAAGATCAAGCACATAAAGTTTTTTAAAAGTTTTCCTAAAAAAACTACCTTAAGTTTTTCTCAAAATTGATTTTCTGCAAGTAAATAAATTTGTTGTGCTGTAAATCAACAAATTCTTTCTAAATTGTGCCCTTACTTTTTGAAGTGTTTTCAAAGTCTGTTTGGCACCAAGAAGTTTGACTCAGCCTTTTTTGTTTATGGTATGTTGAGCTGGAGGAAGTTTGAAAAACAATCCACTTTTTCTAAATTCAACCTGTTCTTTTTATAATAGCCTTTAACTGTTTTTTGAAAAGTTGTTATAAACTGGTTTTCTATATAAAGTGTGGCACTTCTCCTTTTGAAAGAGAGCTTTTTACACAGTTTTGAACAGAGCTTAAACATTGTTTTGAGATATAAAAAAGATTGGTGTGCCTTGGTGAAAGTTTTTCAAAGAGAATTTTCAAGTGCTTGCTCATTGGTTACCTTGATCAAGACTGATGTGTTGTCATTGTGGTGCTGCAATTTTGTAGCTATTGTTTTCAGATTTCTTGTAAAATCTGCCTGGTGCTTTCGTTCCTCTTTCTTTTGTGTGTAAAGATAGTAGTGTAAACATTTCTTGATAGTGTTTCTTGAAGTGTTGGTTATGTTGAAATAGAGTTTTTTCATATTAGTGTGCCTTGTTCTTGTAGAGTTCAAGAACTTAAGGTTTTGTAATTGATTTGTACTGGTTTAGTGGATTTACCTTGGTGTGAGGTAAGACTGGATGTAGCTCTTAACGAGTGAACCAGTATAAACTGTGTGTGCATCCTTCTTCTTAATCTCTATATTTATTTTCTACATATTCTAATAATCTGTCATGAAATAAATCTGTTGTATTGAAATTGAATCTATTTTTTTTAGGTGTGTTCATAGTGTTCTTCAAAGATTCTAAAAAAGGTTCTTTGATTTTTCGTGAATACTTGAATCTGGTTCATGATTGCTTTAAGAAGATTATAAAGTAGTTAAACCAAATCTATTCAAAACTCTTACTAGATTCAAGTTTGCATATTGAAAGATTCAAGATTTTATTTCTTGGTGTGATTCTTGTTATCTTTGGTGGTGCAAGAACATCTTCACTATACTGGAAAATCCTTTTTAATCACAACCTAATCTGCTAAATGTTCAGGTTTTGATATTAGAATTAGAAAATAAATGTTATTTTAAGAATCAATCTGTTCTTTTCTTTGGATTTGTGAAAATAGTTTTGATTTGCGAAAACTTTATAAGCTCAATTCATCCCCCTCTTGAACTTAGGCATAACTAAATCCAGCACTTTTGAGTATTCTTTCGCACTTAGTCACTCAACAAGTATTCTTTGGGATCACAACCACTATTGACTTACCCCTTTTGAGCATTCTTTTACAGTTAGTTATTCCTAGCTAAACCAAGTAATCTTTTCGATTGCAATCACTCCTAGCTAACCCCGTACGAGTATTCTTTGTCAAACAACCACTTTGGGCTAACATAAGACATGTTGTGAGGTATGATTAATTATAGAGTTTAAGAATTCTTTCCTAGTTTGCTAAATGAACACTCATAGTATTTTCTATGAAGATTTTGAGCCACAAAAATTATGGGCAACATTTTAGAACAGTGCAATGTCCTCACTCATATTTTTCTTCCTGAAAGATAACTTTATATAGGCACTGGAAGAATATAACTATTGAAAATCCATTTCTGACTGTTGATTAGCTTCAAATCATGTGGTCTGCTAAGAAAAAATACGGGGCAGACTGCCTATTTCAGCCCGTTACCCTGCTTAGGCATGCCCTGATAACCCATAGCCCATGCGGGCCAAGTGCAGAATATCTTAAAAATCTAGAAATTTCTTTATGCATCCCCATAATTTCTTCATACAACCTCATCTTTTCATAAATTACAAAATTATTCATTCAAAATTTATAATCCAAAATATAAATTTGTATTCTAGATTGTGCAATTTGAAATATTGTACAATCTAAAAAACAAATTTTAACTTCCAG
The DNA here is from genome assembly GCA_013389735.1 of Phaseolus lunatus. Taxonomy (NCBI): domain Eukaryota; kingdom Viridiplantae; phylum Streptophyta; class Magnoliopsida; order Fabales; family Fabaceae; genus Phaseolus; species Phaseolus lunatus. Next base: position 10,892,577 of record CM023859.1, on the reverse strand, counting down.
ATTCTATAACCCTGGAAGTCTTTGAATTTCATATTCCGGAATTAAAGAAAAAATGTTCAATGAAAAATGTCAAAGGGTAATATGAGTATTTTTTGAAGTATGTGGTGCATGAAGAAAGACATAGAGGTGAAAAAAGAAACTCTCCTCAATCCCTAATTCATAACACTTTCACGAAATTCAATAATAATTTTTTAATATTTAAGAGTATTTTTTTGTCTAAAATGCATAAATTGTTTATGTTTTAATACTCATTCAATGCAATCGTCAGACTTTAGTCTTTTTTATAATAAAATTTAAATATAGTATATATATATATATTATTTTATAATAATTTTTAAATTAGAATAGTAAGCATGTGTCTACATGTATTACCTTAAAAAATGTATATATTTAATGAAATATTTTATTAATCAATTTATTAGTATGATTAAAATTCAAATTTTATTGAAAATCAGAACATCATAATAATTTTTTTTACCCATATCTTATTACGTATGTATTGTGAGAATAATAAGGTGAGACAATTTACCTATTCATCTAAATAAGAAAATAATTAATTTAATAAAAAATAAATAAATTTATTCCAAATATATATTTGAACATTTATTTTTTATTAGTTTTTTAAAAAATATGCGGGTTGGATCGTAGGCCCGCGAACCAGCTCATATGCGGGACGAACCAATAAAATGAACTCGCATTCATATGCAGGTCGGGATAATGCGGGACAGATCAACCCATATTGTCATCCCTACTTGATAGATGAAAACAATAGATATAAAGTAGAATTGCATAGTATTAAATTGGTTGAGAGACGAAACACTTGCATCTCTCATAATATGTGGTAGATAGAAGCATTAATTCTTTCAAACGATGCAGAATTATGTTTTATACTTTGTTGTATTTAATTACTTAATCAAAATCATGATAGGTTTTTTTAGCACTACACTAGTAGTGTACAATTAAATGTAATTACCATTTAAACTAATTAATATTATAAACATTTATAAATTAAATTTTAAATTTACAATATTATTAGTTGAAATTAATGTATTTAGTTATTTTATTGATATGTTAATCGTTGATTTCTTGTATAGAATTGATATATTAATTAGTTTAATTGATATTAACACCCTAATAATGAGCAGTACTACTTGTTCCTTTTGTTGTTCAATTTGTAGTCAATATTATTCATGCATTTGCAAAATATATGCATATTTTAAATCATGCACCATTTCCATAGATAAAATGACCTTATTTTGGATAACAAGGCAATATAATGAAACAATCAAAAGTATTGAAAAATCTTCTAATCAAAATTCTCTAAGGAATTTTTCAAGTGTATCTCTCTTTTATGTAATCACTCCAACTTATTTATAGGAATATCGTTTTCGAGAATTGTTATCCCTTTATTTTATGAGTCGTTGAATTTTTTTGTTGGAAAATTTATAAATTTGTAACAAAACACACGAATGAGAAGACTCATTTGAACACCACTCTTGGTGAAGTGTGTGGTCTATATTGAAAAAGGGAAAGTGTGAAAGCATATATAGGCTATAGTTGTCAGACATTGACGCTCTATTCTATAAATAGTACTGGTGTTTTCTGTGGGTTTTACGAATGTACAAAAAGATTGAATACCTTTTTTAAAACATTTTTTATAAATTAAAAGAGAAAGAAAAAAGATTAATAGTAAAAATGAATACTCATGGGAACATTTTCAAATATTTTTTTCCTAATATTTAGGGAAGAAGGAAGGAATATTAGTAATTAGTCTCTCACAATGTTAATTTTTCTTAAGAAGTTAACTAAAAATCTAGTGTCATTTTAGATAATCCCATGATTTAGTGTCATGAAAATAAATAACATATATGTAATTAAGATAACGTATTTTAAAAAAAGTTTAAGTTTAAATAATTATTCACAATAATATGATTTTCACTTTGTACATATATTTTAAAAATAATTCTCTAAATTTGCCACATAAACAATATAATATTTAAATGTGATAACAAAAGTTAAATATAATCATAAATCAATTAACAATAAAATATGTGACACTCCATAAATACATCTAACTGTTATAATACAAGTTCTACAAATTTTTATATAAGCTTAGAGCTTTTCAAAACATTCATAATACATTATTAGGACTTAATACAAATATTTACAATCCATAGCTCAAAACAAAATTCTAAAGCCTTCGAGGCTCTCCTACACTTGCACATGTATGATAATCTACTCGTGTACATAGTACATTCATCTCAGTTCACAACACAACAAGAAAAGCAAGGATACGTTAATGAAAAAAAATTATAATATACAAAATTCAATCAAAAGAGCAAACCAAATTACATGGATCAATTTTCCAATTATTCAATATTCTTGAAATCCCAAAATAAAACAATCAGATAGATCTCACATGGATCTACACATCCAGGATATTCAACTAACAAAATAATAACCGACATCTTTCGGAAGACTCGTATTAAGTAAGTCCTACTAGAGACTAACACCTGATCCAAAGATTACCGATGAATCCAAGAGAAAGGATAAGGGTAAGTTCAATACAACCCAAGCTGTGCATCTCATATGTCATGGTGTGCATGAACTCCCCCATCAACTTCTCACAACCTGATATCTTAGTATTTGTGACTTAGATCATCAGTTAAACTCGAAGATCTTTATTACCACATAGGCATCAATTAGATCAAGTTATCCAAACATTACCAAATTTTAGTATGAGTTTAATCAAGTTAAGAGAAACACTTTTTTCAACTGACCACCCCACTAAGATTGATGACTAAATCATAGAGAAAAACAGAGAATGAATCTTTAGAGTAAAAATGAACTTACTCTATTTGAAAATCTGATCGGATAGAAATGTAGCCTGAGTACTCTACTACTACAAGGTATGATCAAATTTTGAAATAGATGAGTTATGGGAGAGAACTTGAAGAGAAAAGGGAGAGAGAAAGCATGGGTTAAAGAAGAAATTGAGGGGGGGGGGGGGGGGGGGGGGGGGGGGGCTTTTGTAACTTTTACGGGGTTACATTTGCAATATCTTGATTTCTATTTAAGGTTTGTATTTTTTTGGAAATATGTAAATGTTTGAAGTTGAGTATAATTAATTTCTTATAGTTGTTTAAGGATTGAATTCAAATGAGTGGAGTATGTAATTGAGTAAAATTTATCCAAACTGACCATTTTGAGTTTCTTTAGAAGTTGAAATTGTTAAAATGATTTTGGTATAATTTTGAAACAAGTATGGTTTTGATGCATGAAGTTGATTTCTTGGTATTTTCGCTCAAACAACGAATTTTCACTTAAGCAAAAAATATAGCAGAAAAATAAGCATTTCCACTCGACTCTATTTTAGCTAAAGTGAAAATGAATCGAACCTTTTTTCTCAAGCGAGGGATTTTTCGTTCAATCGAAAATAAAGTTGAAACTCAACCCTTGCTCTTGGCTAGATTTTTTCTCAAGCAATTATTTTTCTTCTTGAACAATTTTTTTTTTGTTTCATTATGTTAATTGATTGAACATGAATGTTAAATATAAATATAAATAGATTATTAATTTGTATATTTAATTAATTTGTGGTTTGGTTTAAGTGAATTATATTGTATGAAAAGGGTGGTTGAAAATGATAAGAATTATATGAATATGAGGTCACAAATTTGGGATAATATATGAATGATTGTTTGAGTTTTATATTGAGTAAATACACTTTTTTTATAACACCTTACTTTAGTGATAGTGTAAGTCACATATACTAATATATCAAGTGGTGAGAAGCTATTGAGAGAGTTTTTGCATACGGGGATATGTATAGATGTGCAACTTGGATTAATGAACTTACTGTGATACATTACTTTTAAGTTCACTTGTTAATCTAAGTCTTGGTTTGGTATAGATGCTAGTCTTTGGTAGGATATATTTAATATAAGTTTTGCGGGAGACATTAATTTATATTCCATTTGTTGAATATCTCTTTATATATAGACCCGTCTATAGTCTATATCGATTTTTTTACATTGATAGGATGATTATGTATTGAATTGGTTTGTGAATTGTTAATTATAATATTTTTTTTATATACATTTGTGTTATTATGAAAATTTGTTTCAATATCATACCATAATACTTCATTTGTATGATAATCTAGTATAATTGTATATGTATAATCTTTATTTTAAGATACTTAATCATTTGTAAATACACTCAATTGGATATGATTTATGTCTTATGGAGGTGTTACACTCATTAATTTAATAATTATTAATTAAATTTTATTTTTATAATTTTTATTTAATTTTCAATTTAAACTATTATTAAATTAATTATTTTATATATTTTTATTATTTATAATTTTTATATAACACTAGCAGAAACATAGTCTGTGTAGTATTCTATTTTATTTGATCATAAATATATGTATTCGTATTTTTTTAAATATTATTATAAATTTATATTATAATATTATAATATATGTAAAAAACACTATGCATATGCATGTAGATGTAGAGAAGATGAAAGAATTGGAAAAAAAAAAAATTCAATAAAGGAATAATTTTTGCATAAATAAATCAAAACATAGAAAAAAAAATGAAAATGAGGATATATATATGCATAAGAGAAAAAAAAAAAAAAGAGTGAGAATGTGAGGAAGAAGGAAAGGAGTAAAAGAAGTTGAGTTTAAAATAAGTTATTTAAAAAATATTGTAAATGATAATTTAAGGAAAAAAGAAATTATTAAATTAATAAAAAAATTATTAAATTGATAACGGATATTTTTTAAAAATAAAATTAAAAAAAAGTTATTAAACTGATATATTAAACTAATTGTTATTTAAAAAAAAAAGTTAAGAAAAAACTTTGTAAAGAAAGACGGTCATGAGAAGAATATGGTTATAAATTGTTATTGTTATAGATTATGGAATGAAAATATTAATTATTTTGTAATATAATCTTTTTTTAACTTGAATCACATAAAATACTAAAAAACGAACATAATAAACATTAAAAATAATACAATAATTAAAATTAAAATTTAATAATTTTTAATTAGATTTTATATTAAAATTACTTTTATTTTTATAAAAATAAAATAAATGATAATAACTAAAAATAACTTAAAGATAATAAAAATATAAAATATAAAGAGTATTAATAAAAATTAACTAAAAACTTATAACCTGTCAGTTAAAAACTCTTAAAAATAAATTATTTTAATATATTTTGTTAAACATTTTATAAAACCATACTAAGTTGTAAATTAAGAATACAAATTATTAGTCACTTTATTCGTCTTAACCAAGTAAGAGCAGTGCTACAATTATTTATTCCAGAAACGCATATTCATATTCTTCACTGTTTGTAACCTTTCGCTTGTTGATTGCCTCGGGAGTGAGCAAAGGAGGGAGAGAAAGTCACCAACTCAAAAGCGTTTTTCTTTTTAACTCTTTTTCTCTCTCTCATTTCCATTCCCTTATATCAGTTTCCTCAACTTCTCAATTTTTTGACGAGACAGTGTGAGGTCTTGGTGTTTTCAGTTAAACAAAAAGAAGACTATTATCTTTTTTTCTTTTTATTTTGTTGGAAAGCTACAATCACAGAATCTCAGGTAGTTCTTCTCTGCAAAAAATTACCTTTCAATCGATCCACATCACTTCTTTGCTGTTCCTCTTGCTGTCCCATTTTTCATGCAATTCACGTTTTGGGTTTTCGATCTTTTACTGAATATTGACTTGGGTCGGTTCTGCCTCGGTGCTTGCTCGAACTGCTTTTTTCGTTTTCATTGAAATTGGGGTTTATTTGCATGCTTAATTTGTTTTTGTTTTTTGAGGTTTTGATTTTATTTCTTGCTGTGATGGATTGTAATAATTTGATTGTTTGGATCTATGTTTAGGTTTGTTTATTTTTCATCAGTAGATGGCTTGTGTGCCCGCATGGTTTTTTTTTTTTTTTGGGGGGGGGAGGGGGGGGGGGGGGGGGGGGGGGGGGGTGGGGTGTTAAGTAGTCGAAAATGCGGTCAATTTTTTAATGCAATTTGAATTTGACCTAATCCTCCGGTGGGGTTGTTAGATTCTTTGTGTTAGAATATGCTGTCTTTAGGTTGTGAGGCTGCAATATGCTTCTGATCATGATAACGTTGCCTCCAAGTTGTGTTCATTTTTTGAGGGTTTTTTCTCCATGTTTTGGTAGGTTTCATTTTGTGATGACTGTAACTCAGTTTTTGATATTGATGACTGTAACTCAGTTTTGTTGGCAGAACTTCAGATTTGGCAATGAAGAAGGTTCCCAAGAACAGCTGCAAGTCTGCATCGCACAGGCTCTTTAAGGATAAGGCGAAGAACCGTGTGGATGACCTGCAAGTGATGTTCATGGATCTGCAGTATGCTAGGAAGGAGAGCCGCACTGTTGATGCTGCAGTGCTTGAGGAGCAAGTTCATCAAATGCTTCGCGAGTGGAAGGCCGAGCTCAATGAGCCCTCGCCTGCATCTTCGTTGCAGCAAGTAAGATTATTTTTCATGGTGGTAACATCGTTGCTGAAACTAGTTAACTTTGTCTTAGATTTAAAATTGAGATATCTTTCATGGTTGCTTGTTTCTAACCTGTACTTTTCCAATTGTGATGGACATGTGCGAACTTGAATGGCAGTTTTTGTGGTAAAGCTGTGATTGTGAACTGTTGTGTTTATGGGTTAATATAGGGTGGCAGTCTTGGGTCATTCTCCACGGATATCTGTCGGCTATTGCAGCTTTGTGACGAGGAAGATGATGCCTCTAGTCCGTTAGCTGCTCCTAAGTCTGAACCTAATGATCAGACACTACAAGCTGGGGGTAAGGTCATATTCCAGGAGGTGAGTGATTTTTCCTTTTGGAGGATTTTTTGGCGATAATAATTTTGCAGATCTGTGTGGCAGTGACATTAGTTTTTTATGTGTTGATTTGAATTTTCTATTTTTATTGCTCTAACTTCATATATAAATTGCAGATGCTTCAGAAATGGTTGACACTGTTTAATAGAATTTGTAAATGTTATCCATGTGACTTTTGTCTATAGAATTTTTCCCACTGAACATGAAGTGGGTTGTTTTAGGCCTGGCTTTTGGCAGACAAAGTCTATCTTTCTATACTATATTTGGATTGAATGATTATATATGTTTATTTTCCTTGTTTAACTTCGTAACTTGTTTCTCCTTTCTTGATAATTGAATCACGTCTATTATTTGTATAGAAGTCATGTAATTGATGTACTCAAACAGAAATGCAGAATGCAAAACATGACAATATATCTTGCCTTTTGGGATTGTGGGGAGATGTTAAAGAAGATCAGGGAATTATATTAAGAAGGAGATGAGGAGTAAAGTAGACATTAGTGAATGAGCCGGAATATACCGGTTCTACTATCTTGTCATATAATACAGTTCTTCGTGGTATGTAGTGTGCACACAACTTTTTCTTGGCTACCCTCATTCCTCATTGGAATTGTATGAGTTGCAAATTGATTCATCGATTTGCTTCTAATCTTCAGTCGATTGATATAAATTATATGGAGTATCTTGTTGTAGGAATTGCATGTTAATTGATGTAATAATGGCAGAAGTGCTTGAATCTTAATTCTTCCCCCATTTTGGTCATACAAATAATGGTTAGTGGGCCAAACAGCGTCTGCGTGGTAATAAACCAGGGTGATGGTTGGATGTGGACAAAATCTTGTCAGTGGAGAGTTTTGGGGGCTTAGATCTCAGATGTGTCTTCACCTGCTGTCCAGATGGACCAACTTTACCCAGCAGATCAACAATTGGGGCTTGGGGAGACATGGGGATATTACGGTGACAGACCATCTGGTTGTAGGATTTCATCTGTCACCAGTGGCAAGGATGACGGGGCTGGGGGGGAAGTAGGTGAAGCACACCTTGGATTTTTGGAACTGAGATGGACTGTGGAAGAGAGGAAAACAGAAGAGACGGCTGAAAAAAAGTAGGGCACTTTCTTGCTAGGTTGTCTTTCAGAGGTTAATGAGATGAGCATGGGGAATTCTAATAATTAATGTGTGTAGAAAATAAGGAAATAATTTATCTCCGTACTTAATTTATTGTTATACTATATAAAAATTTATATTTTTATATTTTTAATGACTAATCATCAATATTATAATTGATGATTTGTTTTTATTTACAATTCAGAAAATAGATCTAATGTTTGAAATGATCATCCCTCAGAATTTGTACTTAAGGTTTAACTCAACCGCTCAAAACTGGTTTGTTAGGTGAAGATTGTCCTAGGTTTATAATATTTAAATCATATCTCTAGTGATGTAGAACTAAAACAGCATCCATGACACTGCAATTAGAGCAAACCCTAAGAGGCCACAACTAATGCATGCTCAGAGTGGCCACAATTAAGGTGGTTTTTCCAACAATCATGGATCCTTAATGCCCCTTGCACTTGATAATCCCAACCCTTCATATATTGCTGGTGGAAATTGAGTTGTTAATTTTCATTTACTTTGTATCTAGAATGCACATAAATAATTGAGAGTGATAATGATTGACTCAACCCTCAGTGCAGTATTTTAATTCAAATATGTTCTTTGTTTTACTTGTGAACCAACATTGGGCCTTGGAACTGTATTTGTTTCAGTTTATAGACTTGGAAATAAATAAGGCTTTGTCTGAAGTGGTTATTGCTTGATCATGTTCTATGGGTTGCTTAAAATTTTTAATGTTGACTTTGATAAGCTGCATGGAACTGCCATTGATCACCAACCTTGATGTAAGAGGAACTTTCTCTGTAAGAAAGCATAATCTGAGCTTTCTTTGCAATTTTCTGATAACAAGACTTGCCACAACAGTCAATGGTACTTATAGCGTCGGGTGGTTTGACATGTTTGGACTGGGTTGAGGGAGTATGTTTTTGGGTACTATGGTGTGTTTGGGGTTTGACTTGAACCTGGACCAAGGTCAACACCCACCCAAATAGCTAGATGGGTGTTGGTGGTTGTTGTGGTGCATTATATGTATCCATCCAAGCATTATGAATGCAGTATATATTGGACGAGTCCTTGTTTTTCTTATTGAACTGTCTAATTAGTCAATTTATTGGAAATAAGTGTGTATAATATACTTTTCTTGCTAATATATATTTCTTTTTGCCCATCTTTGTCACAAGAAGTTGGAGTGTTTCATAGATTACCTGTGTGACTGAGTCATGTGAAAGTATACTGTTTTGGATTTCAGTTGACATTACCTACCCTATTTGAGTGGTTATTTTCAGTTGTAATATGCTTTGGGCTAGTTTTTCTTAATGTATTTTTAAATCTTTCCTAAATAATGGAAAAGAAAAGGCTCAGATGGTTATTCTGCTTTTACACGTTTTCTGTCCAGTATTTCAATAGCAGTCTGTTCGTGGTTGTAATAAGTTTCCTGGTTTAACTGTAAATCAGGGCCAACAGCAACATGATTTCCCGTTGATTGATGAGTGCAAAAACTCCACCTCAAGTGTTCAAAATGTGGCATCTATCAACCCAGATGGACATGCTTTAGAATATCATCAGTTTGATTTGCATCAGGACTATGATCATGGCTTTTACACTGGTTTTAATGGTACAGGTTATTGTGAGGAGGATGCTATTCCTCATATATCTAGCTACCTACCAAGTATCTGTCCTCCTCCTTCTGCTTTCTTAGGCCCAAAATGTTCACTTTGGGACTGTCCAAGGCCTGCACAAGGGTTGGACTGGTGTCATGACTACTGCAGTAGCTTTCATGCTGCCTTAGCTTTGAATGAAGGGCCACCAGGTATGTCCCCAGTTCTACGACCTGGGGGAATTGGTTTAAAGGATAGTTTACTTTTTGCTGCCCTTAGTGCAAGGGCACAAGGAAAAGATGTTGGCATCCCAGAATGTGAGGGAGCAGCAACTGCAAAGTCTCCATGGAATGCGCCTGGTACTTTTGATCTTTTCATCCCTTTTCTTTGGTTGATGGGTTTGGTTATTTTTTAGAGATGTATCTGGTACAAGGGTTTACAAGATTGTTCTTTCTTGAATCAATTCATATGTTTGATTGCAGAGCTCTTTGATCTGTCTGTTCTTGAGGGTGAGACTATTAGAGAGTGGCTCTTCTTTGATAAGCCTCGTAGAGCATTTGAGAGTGGAAACCGAAAGCAAAGGTCATTGCCAGATTATAGTGGACGTGGTTGGCATGAATCCAGAAAGCAAGTCATGAATGAGTTTGGAGGGCTGAAGAGATCCTATTATATGGATCCACAACCACTGAACCATTTTGAGTGGCACCTTTATGAATACGAGATTAGCAAGTGTGATGCGTGTGCCTTGTACCGATTGGAACTGAAGCTTGTTGATGGTAAGAAGAACTCCAAGACAAAGTTGGCTAATGATTCAGTTGCTGATCTGCAGAAGCAGATGGGAAGGCTTTCTGCTGAGTTTCCACATGACAACAAAAGGGCTGCCAAAGGCAGAGCCAAAGTTAATGCAAAAGTTGGCATAGGTGGTGTCTATTCTGCTTCACACAGAGTGACTACACTGAATGGAGCGTACGAGTATGGGTTGGCTGCACCATATGACTATCTTGTTGAGAACATGGGCGACTACTATGGGACATGATCTATTTGAAATTATCTGCAAGATGCTGCAGTCGACTTGGTTATACCTTATTTTGTGCTGGATTTTATTTTGCCTGCCCCAATGTTTGGGTATTTTATCATTTCTCCAAGTTACCAGAAATCAAGGTCATTTTTTGCCTTGAGATATTTTGTGAATAGCTCATTCTCACTGGAGTGCAGCATCAGAAGCTGCTGGATGCTGAATTCTAACTACAAAATTTGCTGTATAGTATATATGATGAGCAATTTGATGAATGCTAGAATCTCATTAGCATCACCCGAATTGATCTATCGTTTAGGCTCAAAATTTGTGATTCAGCTTACTCTATTTTGCAAATCATGCTGGACAAACCTTCGAAGGTTACATTATACTGGCTCAATAATAAAGTTGTTTTAGTTCCATTCTGTGTAATTTTTCTATAACCGAAGAAAAAAGAAACTTTGAATAATTATATTGGATGGTAATATTTGAGGATTGAGATTGTGTGATCCTTAGTGAAATTATGCAGTCGCAGACTATCAGATCGTAACAAGTTTCTTGTTCCTTGTTACAAGTACATGGGTAATGCTAGAAGGCTTTGGCTTTATATTTATCAAAAGTCTTGATTGTGGTTGTGATTTTGCTAGTTAACTTACTAGACTAGTAAACTCGTTACAAGGATTTTCCCACTCTTGTTCCATTCAGCCTACGATGATATTGCATACATACATGCCTCTATGAAAACGTTTGCAGCCCCTGTCATCTGTTTTTTGTGGCCAAGCGTTATTTTAGTTTTATTAGATTGGTCTGTTTCCTTATTATTTCTTTTGTCCTAAACTTGCGTACATATATTATTTTTTGCACATTATTTCAGTATTTCATCGTCTGAATTTGTGTCTCAATTAGTTCACCTTTTGTGTATTTGTTACACTGCTATCCCATCATATGAAAGACTAATTTCATGAAATGACAGGTGGAAAATACATTGGAGAAATTAAGTTACTCCTAAAACAATTTTATTGAGTTATTTGTTATTCTCATCATTTCTTAAAAACGAAGGGGATATAGGTACTACATGAGTAGAAGAATACAAGGGTTCTCTATATTTTAATAATCTTTTATACGGTATACTTAAGAAAAATTAGTTCTTATTAGTGAGAATGTAATAATAAAAAATTAATCAAATGAATAGGTATTGATAATTAAAAAGTAAATTTTAACCGATAATTGGAAAGTTATTGAATTAGAACTGATGTCTAAAATGATACAACTTTTTTAATACATTTTTAATTGACGAGAATTATGTAATTTGTGAAGTAATTCTACTCATCTTAATTCTTTATTTTCTTTTTAATGTAATGATTCTAATAAATAGCTTATACTTTAAAGCTATTCTGTGAGAAAGAAACATTTTGTACATTTGAGAATCACAATTCCTAAAATCTATACATTCTGAAAATTATTATAAATGACCAAAATTTTCATAGTAAAAAATATTACTGAAAATATTTGTACGTATTTTCTAAAAATTTATTAAAACCATTAATTTATTACCATATTTAATAATTTAACAACAATATTTTTCATTAAAATTTTGATTTCAACTCGGAAAAGATAGATTCTCATTTTTTCATAAGAATGTTCATGAGAAACTTGGTAAAAATTATTTTTGAAAAAAAACATTATTTGTAGAGAATATTATTTTTTAAAAGGTAAACCAAACAACAAAACATAAATTTCCAAATTTAGATTCTTGCGAAACTAAACAAATTTCTTCTATCAAATGTCTCCTCAAAAAGAAAATTAATAGTGAAAACGAAAGTGACCTTTAAATTTATTTTTGGAATCCTTTATCCTTTGTTAACATATTATATATATAGACAGAGAGGGAGAAATCAAATGATATTATCCTAAGTTATTCCAACCATCAAACCTTTAATAACCTTTTATTAAATGTATTTTCTTTTACGATATAATCTAAATTATAATTATATATTACCTTACGAGCGCACCAATTTTAGAAAAAAAAAAGAAAAAAGATTGTAATTATTCTTGTAGAAACTCAAAGGATTCTACATGATCCACCTTTTATCTTCTATTCTTTTTGTTTGAGTTTATATATTTTTTTTTATCATTTCACTCATGGTGTTTAGGTGATTTCTTTCTATTACTTTTTTTAAAGATGAAATAAACACTCTTACGCTACGCTCATGTTAGTAAATTATATTGGACGCAATAAATAAATAACATCTGACACGTAAATGTTAACCTATTTCACTATTTCATTATAAGAAAATTACTAAGTAATCAAATTTAAACACAAAAAAATAATTAATTACTGTATTGACTAAATTAGATACTAATTTAGAGATAAAAAATTATTGATATTTAATGTAATTTTTATTATTAATAAAATATTATAATATGATTTCTAAATTGGTATTTAAATTAGTTACCAAAGGTTTAGCTACTAATATTTTTTTATTCTAAATTAGAATTAGTTTTTTAGAGACTAATTTAAAACATAAGTAGTTAATAGCTAAAATCTTAGTAACTAATAGTTAGATATTAATTTAAAAATTATTTTATAAATTTTTATTAATGATAAAAACTATTTTAGATACCAATATTTTTTTAGTTTATAAAATGGTTTTTGCTTTAGTCAATATAATAACTAATAATTTTGATATCTAAAATTAATTTTTATTTAATGATTTTCTTGTAGTGTTTATAATATTTTAATAGACTTTTATCTAAATGAGTCTAGATTTATTTGTTCCAAAAGTTTAACACGTAATTAGTATTTTATCTATAATTTCTTAGTACAACAACATAGATTTTTGGATGTTATTGAAAGTGAGATTCTTACTCTACTATACGCCAATGGTAAGTTACTACCTCGAGATGCCTAGAGTGAAGATCAGAAACACATATCAGTTGAATGTCAAGGCAAGACACGTTCTGTTATGTGCTTTAGATAATTAAGAGTTTACTAGAGTGAAGACTATAATAAGTGTTGTTCTTACCGGTTGACTCTCCTGTCGGTTGACTCTACGACAATCACACACTTCCTTTCCTCACCTTGAATTATGCTTTGCTGTCTTGAAACAACCTGCACCTGCAAGATAGAAAGGGGTGCCCTAGAGGCCATTTGCACTCCGACGCTCAAGTCAAAAACTGGGCAAGCACACCAAGTGTATTGAGTATCTGTGTTTAGGTTTAGAAACTGCGTACCTCTGTTAAGTATTTTACTACCCTTTATATAGTCTAGGGTTTCCTTTGCGCCGCTACCCATATTTAGGGTTTACAGGAATACCCTTGCGCCGCTATCACCCAGGCTTAGGGTAATCTAGCACATAAGGTTTCCTTAACTGGAGTGCAAAACTCTGACAGGATGGCCACCTGGGTACCCCCTCATGCACCTAGTCTCTGGGGCCACCTGTCCTGGGAGCGCCTTCACTGTTCACGTGCCATGCATGCAGCTTCACTGGGAAACCCTAGTTCTGATGAGTACTTAACCCCTCAGGATTCTGCACCTAACTGCGCTTTCCCTGCCACACGCATAGGCACTTTGTGACTTAGGCTTCTCCTTACTTCTGGGCATTCTACTGATAACTGGTCTTCCCTCGGGACCCACATCAGATATTCTAGGTCTGCTGTTCGAAATACCTAAGACCGATGTCACATCGACCCACTCTGATGCCGAGGACTCATTATCTTGCTGAGTGGCGAGGACACATCAGTCCACTCTGGTGATCGACATGCTGATGACTAATCATCCCACTAGTCCACACTACCTGTGGGACCCAACCCACATGGCTCTGGCCCATGCTGTGGGACCCAGCGGACATAGCTCACCCTTACTAGCTGTTCTCGGTGTCCGAGGATTGATCGATACAAGTGCTAAATATATATGTTAGCCTTGTAAAAGCTTGTGAAGCTGCTACAGATGATACATCAGATGAGCCTGAAGAACATATGAATGTGATGGTTGGTACCATCTGCTGTAATGCTTAAGAGTTTTGATGAGGGGATAAGATTCTTTGACATACATTCTGTTCGAGAATATTAGTGGGAAATCTCTGGACTTGCTTATAAGAAACTCCAAAAAAAAACATGATAAATAAAACAACATGGGTACCAAAGGATAAAATTATTTCTTTTACGGATATCATCTTGGATAATTTCTTCCCTTTTTTATCTTGTTTACATTCCATGTTATAACTCCTAAACTAACTTAAGAATGTAAAGTTTCCAAACTCATATTATAAAAATCTTTGTCAATTCATCCAACGAGCATAAAGTTATCGTCTGATTGCACAATTTTAAATAATACTTGCAAAAATCTTTTAAAAGCTTTTAAAACACAATTTAACCCTTTCTTCTTACATTACATGTATGTTTTGTATTTAACTAAGAGTGGTTGGTGTCTAAATAATACTCTTTGTTTAGTTAGAAGTTGTGTTTCAATGAATATTCAGTCTTAGCTAAAAGTGATTGCATTTCAAAGAAAACTGTGTTTAATCTAAGAGTTGTTACATTTAAAGAATACTCAGTCTTAATCAAAAGTGACTGCATCCTAAGAAATACTTTAAATCTTAACCAAGATTGATTGTGTTCCAAATAATACTCAATTTTAGTAAAAAATAATTGATTCAAATGATATTCATGTTCTTGCAAAAGTAACCTCTACCTAGTAAAACTTAATCTATTAATTAAAAATTGAACATAGTCTTCATTAACAATATAAAAACTATATTAATCTTTCTTATCCCTTATTTTCTTTACATTACATGTAACTAACATCAGAAGAAGATATTTGCAGAATTACATTTTGAAAAGTCTTTCTAAACATTTCATCAATCAAACTTAAGTTGTGTTTAACATTCTCCATCAGATGCAATCTCTTGAGAACAACTTTTCAACTAATCATCTATCAAGGGAAACTATCACCTTAATACACATCATCACATGATATCGTGCAAAAATTTAAAAAAAAACAATTGATCTCCCCCTTCTTGTGTTTTAATCTATTTTTCACAAATTACTTCCAAGCTATGGTATTTTTCATATAATCTTTCAAACTAAATTAACGGTTCACTGCTGAAAACATAGACGGCTGAACAATGGCATTTACATGCTCTCAAATCTCAATACTCATAAGACCTAATACACTCCTTAATTATTTGAAACACATTACATCTATATTCTTTATTCACCATATTAATCCCTTTAAATTATTTAGAAAAATACTACCATGTTTTCTAATAAGATAATTAATGTAAATAGTGTATTTTACGGTTCAAATTATTGTTTTATCTAATTAATTTCAAGCAAGATATATTTGATCAAATCCTTCCTATCAAAGTAACTATTATTCCCATGTTATTGAGTACATCCGCATTAGAATCGTCCGAAAGAGTGTATATGGGAATTAAGCTTGAGGTCGCACGATCTTATATAAAGCTTGTTGGACAGTTATTCCTTTAGCAACTATTAGAAGTGGATTATCACAATCACTCAGCGCCATCATCTTCTTGGTTGTTCACCAGCTCACATTCATCAATCCATTCAGTGTATCTACATCATTGCAATTAAGCTACTTGAGTCACACGGTTTTACGTACGTGAGAAAGAAAGAGGTGAAGGAGGAGGTTTTCAACATAGTGATTGCACTTACATGTCTATTGGCTCAGATAAAGCTGAAAAGACACAAAAAAAAAAATGATTAGCTAAATCTACAGTGTATATGCACTCAGCCCATGTATATACAATAAACATCTCTAAACTAGCAATTGGGTTGAGATCCATAATCCACCTTCCATGGTTCCAGACTTGGAACCAAACATTCCCTACAATGCTATATTAGCCTATCTTAATAATAAATCAGTTGTTTATTTTTTTTCCTGTTTTTAAAATGACAAACAGGAAAATACACATTAAAAATATCATGATAGACAAGTCTCAAGGGGTCATCAATTTTATTTATACGCCATCTTAGTAATTTCCCGTTTCTGCACCTAGTCTGTAAAATAACAGTACATCTTACCCGTGGAATAAAGTGTTTTTTCAACAGTAAAATAAAATAACTACAGCCCATGAAAACAAACCTGTGATGGTGGTGCTAAAGCTTTCTTGACATATACTGCATGAAGCTTCCCCTATCATGTTCTTCATATCACTGAAAAAAGACCTCCCAAAATGAGCATCAAAATGAATATTCATCTCTAACTTTAAATAAAATAGAAGTGTCATGTTACTTAGTGATTTTAGAGAAAACAGGCCTAAATGTCTCTGAATGCATATGCAAAGGAAACGAAAAGCCTACATGTTAAAGAAATGCTTACATGCTGCATTCAACACTGGTCCCATGATTGCAGAAAGGACAGCTAAAAACAGTGTCAAGTTTATCCATTCGTTTCTTTGGAGGGGCCTTTGCCGTTGCTTTTCTCTTGCCCATTACTCAAATCCTGATTTTCAGATATTCCAAAACAAAAAACTAGTGAAAAGGGTAAAAACAAAAACTCCTAAGCAGCATGCCAATTAAATCCCCGCAGCAGTAAAATTCAAGCATGGAAACAATTTCTCAATTTCCTACACTAAATATTCTAATTGCCACGAGAATCAATATGCCAGCCTACTTATTTGAAAATGAATGCTACAAGAGTAAAGGGAAAAACACTAAATTTAAATAACATTGCATAGACTGTGAACAACAATAGTTGTATTATCTCTTTAATTGTTGTTTCACAATTATCTAACAAGAAAATCTGTTCACAGATAACATCAATTCTAAATACACACGTGGAATCCAGTCATGCAGAGGGATAGATTAACCGCATTGACAAGAGAAAATACCAAAAGCTCTTAACTTTATGCGGGCAACATTAAAGATAAACAGTTAATAAAATTGAATGAAAAAACAAAAACAGATATGTGCATTGTTACCCCAAGTTTGCCCGATTCTCGAAAAGAAAAAGGAGAATGGAAACAAATAAAAAGAAACCCTAAAAATTCCAAATAGAGGGTAAATGAAAGAAGATATGCAATTGCATGCAGAGATGGAAAGTAAAAAGGCCTAACCGAATATTCCTAATGAGGAACCGAGTATGAACAGCAAGTATGCAGTGAAGAAAGTGAGAGAAAGAGTGAGAAATTTGAAAACGCTGAAGAGGAGAAGAAGAGAGGAAGAGAGGAAAAAAAGGGGTTTTATGCAGGAGGAGAGATTATGTGAAGGAGTTAGAAACAGAATACTTGATGTTTGGCATAGATTTTGAGCGATGACTTACTCGTTATATGTAAAAGTAGAAAACACACCGTCCTTACACCTTCCCTGTCTGCATTATTTTAAGATAAAAAATAATTGAAAAATTTACATTATTATAATTATTTAAATAAAAAAAAATATTGTTAAAATTTGCTTTAAAACTACTAAAAATTTGTGTTAATAAAAAGGAAATAGTAAAAATATGATATTTTTACTAGTGAAAACACATGGCGTAGTGTAGTCATATTTTTATTAGATTAAAAAATATATAATTTTATAACTTTTATAGTTTTATTATTTTCATAAATAATTAATTAAAAAAATAATATAATGTAATACATATAATTTTATCAAAATAGTATTAAAAAATTATAAACAATTTTATTAGATAAATTTTTCTCATTTTGTACTTAATTTTTTTTATATTATTAGTTGTTTTAGTTTTAAAAAACGGTTACTCAAAAGATAAAACTGTGAAAAATTGTGTATACCAAAGGGAATAATCTCTTTTATTAATTTATTTCTTATTACTAGCCGAAACAATGATTTTTTTTCTAATATAACATTATTTATATTTTTATTTTTTTATCTAACACTCTTTTATTTTTATTTTCCTATCTAGCACTTTTTTGTTTTTATTTTCTTATCTAACATCTTTTTATTTTTTATTTTCTTATCTAGCATCATTTAAAAATAAATTAAAAAAAAACAATGAATTAAAAAAATTAACAATTTTAATTTTGAATGCATTAAAAATAAATATTTTTAATATTTAAAATAGTTAGAAATATAATTAATGAATAAAGAAATGAGTTTCTACAAAATAAAATAAAAAAGTAATAAATTAAAAATGTTTAGTTTAAAATTTAATTTTTTTTAAGAATGAAGAAAATAAAAAATTAAATCTTACAACAACATAAAAGTTGAATCTATAAACATAAATTAATATTTATTTTTATTATTATTAATGATGTAATCATGTTAATTTCAAGTAAAAAATACATGACATAATTGTAAAAAAACTAAAGTCAATTAGTATTAATTAGTATTAATTAGTAGTGAACACATATAATATTGAAGTGTCTATCCTAAATGCAAAATCCTAAAAAATAAAAAAACTAATGCAAATGCTATCATTCTTTATTTATTTCAGTTTTTTGTTTTTATTTTTATTGTTGTTGTTTTTATTTTCTATATTTATTTATTTTTGCATTTTTTTCTTCTCACTTTTAAACATTAAGTGTAGTATTTGCATTAGTTTTTTTCTTTTTTAGGATATTGCATTTAGAGTAGAGACACTTCAATATTATATGTGTCTACTACTAATTAATACTAATAGACTTTGGTTTTTTTATAATTATGTCCTATAATTTTTACTTGAAATTAACATGATTACATCATCAATAATAATAAAAATAAATACTAATTTATATTTATAGATTCAATTTTTATGTTGTAGGGTTTAATTTTTTATTTTCTTCATTCTTAAAAAAATTGAATTTTAAACTAAACATTTTTAATTTATTACTTTTTTATTTTTATTTTGTAGAAACTCATTTCTTTATTCATTAATTATATTTCTAACTATTTTAAACATTAAAAATATTTATTTTTTAATGCATTCAAAATTAAAATTATCAATTTTTTTAATTCATTATTTTATTTATTTATTTTTGAAATGGTGCTAGATAGGGAAATAAAAATAAAAGGGTGCTAGATAGGAAAATAAAAACAAAAGGGTGCTAGATGGGGAAATAAAAGTGTAAATGGTGCTAGATAGGGAATTCAGTCGTTGAAACACGTGTCCGTATTTTTTAAATATCTTTAAATATTTATTATTGTTCTCGTCGGCTGACCTGGATCGGGTCTTGGGATAGATTTTGGGCTAACCTTTCGCTACTGCTTTGAGATGCTTAAAATTCATAATGAGGAACCTTTCGCTATTGCTTTGAGATGCTTAAAATCTACAGTGAGGGGAGTTTCACCCGTTGACAAGACTCTGAGGATCAAGTTAGTGAGAGCATATATATATATATATATATATATATATATATATATATAGTATGCAATATTTGGAATAACACTTACCTCTTTTTTTTTTTTTTTTCTGGGTCTTGAAGCCCTTTTACAACACTGGTAGATCCTTTTTAGGAGTTAGTAACCACCAAATAATCTGTTGATATATCCTCTTTATTTCAGAGGTGTTGATAAGTAGAATATTGTCTCTCATTGTTTATATTTACTGCATTCAAGATAAATGACTATGATTAACTGATTCAGTTATACATTTAATTGTTGTTTTTGTGTTTTCTGTTGTCTTTTAATGTATTTGTCAGCTGTTAAGGTCGACTTCTTTCGGGGTCATTGGGCCTATTATTATTTGGGTCGAGTTATCTATTTGGATTTTAAATTAAGGGGGGCCAAGATAGATTAAGTGTTTGGGTACGTCCAACCAGTACAGTTATATTCTCTTTGTGGCAGTTTCTTCCTACACCCCTATATTTTTCTTCCTGCACCCCCACAATGTTATGTAAAGACTAAATTGTCCTTATTATTTTTTAAAAATTCAAAAATGCCCCTAACAGAATGTATACCTAAAAACCCTAAAAAAACTCTCACCATCATGTTCTTCTTGTGCAGCTGCACCTCTGAACTCCATTCTCTCTACGGTGCCTTTCAATCTTGCACATCTCTGGGTGATTTAGAGTGGTCTTGGCAACTTGGTGCTTAAAGTTAAGTAAAATTTTTTTGTTTTTGGATTTGTACATCCAGTTTTTCTTCGGATTTTTGTTTCCATACTTCATCTATTCTATTCCAGATAATGCAATCTGGTAGTTTTACGGAATAGAGAATCCATAAATGTTTTTTCAGATTCCACATTATGGAATCCGGTAGAATTCCAGATTAAGAAATCTGGTAAAATACGGGATTATGGAATCCGATAAAATGCCGGATTGATACTTCCGGTAAAATCCTGGATTGGTGGTTCCAATAATGTTCTGGATTGCTGTTTCCAAAATATTAATTGTTGTTTCCGTAACTGTGTGTTTGTATTGGCTCAAATTAATAAACCAGAGTCTATTCTGTTATTTGTATTAGGTCGAACTAATGGAGTTGTGGGGTTGGGTTAATATGCACTCATTCATTAGTTGTAACCAAACTTGCAAGCATTTCAATCAAGATATCCGATCTTTTTAAATAAGTGATTTAGTTTCTTTAGTTTTGATTGTTTAAATGAAGTTCTTATTTATTTTTAAATAAGTGATGTACTTTATAAAATAGTAAATTTAGTTTCACACTTTATTTGCTGTTAAATTTATAACTATAATGTTAGATGATTAATATTCTGGATTAGCGAATCCATAGTAAGTGTTCAAATTTCCTAATCTGTATTGTGCATTGTTTGTAATTTGGTTTAACTTTAATGGTGTAATTGAATAGAAATGGTTAAGACTAGGGGAGGAGGTTCACAAGGTGATCGTCTACGTCCCACAACCTCTGTTAGAAGAAGAAGAAAACATGTTAATGAAGATGAAGAACATGAAGATGCAGAACATGTTGAACCTGAAGAAGCTGAACCCCAAATGGAGGTGGAGGATGAAGGCACACCTGAAGTAGAAGGTGAAGGTTATCCCAGAGGTCCACTAGATGGGACACTGTTGATAGGTTATGAAGACCACGTGGCCTTGCAATTATGAAATGGTGTGGTAAGTAAATATGTTGTAATATGATACTTGTTCATTGTTAATTTTATATGATTCTGGTTGATTAAATAGTATATTTTACATGATTTTGGTTGGTTAAATTAGGATCGAGGGGAGTTAAAATTGGTGTCAGTAACATGTAAATCTTTCTTATATCATTTGTATTTATCTCTTCTCTCACAACCTAATAATACAAATGTCTTCCTTCCTCGTTGGCCAGTTGAAGTATCTGATCTCAATATCACAATAACAAAACCAAAGTGAAATGCACGTTTCTAACCCATGCCAAGAGTTCATCCTAAGTATGAAATACCTACAAAAGTTATCATAACAAATTATTTCATTTACCAATTAACAAACAACCCAAAAATAATTTACAAACTTAACTTTACCTCATCTGTAGTAAACACATTTGTACATTCATATCCCTTCAATATATTGTCTATTGCTTTGTTAGATAATGGCTTCTCAATATCATCATCATGTAGACCGTCCCACACATCAACCCCATCGTATAGTTCTTGTTCAAATTCTTCACTATCGTCCATACTTCTAGAAATTAAAAAAAATGAAACTAAATCATTGCATAATTCATAATTCAAAAAAACCATCATGGATTAACATTCCATAATTCAAAAAAAAGCATTCTAGATTCAGAAATCCGTAATACAAAAAAACATTCCAGATCCACCAATCCGTAATAGAAATTATGCATTCCAGATTCAGAAATCCGTAATACAAAAAAAAAATTCCAGATCCACCAATCTGTAATAAAAATTAGGCTTCTGGATTCAACAATCCGGAAATCAACAATTTGTGAAAACTTTGCTTCCAAAACACCCCCTCATCTAAAAAATAAAAGTTAATCAATTCTGGATTGATGAATTTGTAGCACATTTTCAGATCCCAATTTACGGTAATCATGAAAATTCCTTAACCACCAATGCTCCTAAAAAACAAACTTAAGTCTTACCTCTAGAACCCAAGCAACACTTCGGCAACGTAGCCTACTCCTCCTCCACCTTGCCCCGCACAACTACAAAGACTCTCCACCAGTGCCTGAGATCAATGAAGAAGATGAACAGTGGCAAAAAAACTCCACCACAGTGCCCCTTTTCAAATAATAGGTCAAGGTCAATTTTGAAAATTTCAAAATTATGGAGTGTAGGAAGAAAAACGTAAGGGTGCTGGAAGAAAAAACTTCTATTTGTTGTAGATATTGTATTATAAGTTTATAATAATTATAATTTTATTAAATTAATATATAACGTAAATTTATAAATGTCATTATAAATTTTATTATATATTTTTATTCACACATGTTAAAAACAAAAACACTAATTTAAATTTAAAGTGTGATAATCTTATAATCTTGTAACAATAAATTAAATATTACAAATAAAAAACACTAATTTAAATTTGGTAATCTTATAATCTTGTAATAATAAAATCTTAGATCAAATAAAAATTAAGTAATTATAAAAGTAAATGAATTTTTACTTTTATTGTAAGTAGTTTTTATTGGGGAGAATTATTTGAATTTTAGAAAAAATAGTTATTTAAAGGGTAAAATTGTAAGAAATTAAGTTTTGTTTTTCAAATTCAAGTTTTTCTAAGTTTTTAAAAATTCAAAATTTCAGTTTAAAATAAATAACTTTCAAGTTTAGGAATTTTAATATTATAAAGAATAAAATTGAAAATTGAAAAATGAAATATTTTCTTTTTTCAAATTCAATTTTTTCTAAGCTTTTTAGAAGTCAAAATTTTAATTTAAAATAAAGAATTGTCAAGTTTATTATATTTTAATATTATAAAAGATAAAATTGGAAAACAAAATGTATACACCTGACATACAATAAGTTAGGGCACTTACTCTTTAAAGTAATAAAACATTTATGAAAAAATATGGGGCTTTAAATAATATTTAAAAAATGTAGATATACAAGTGAATATACAACCATGTATCAAAATCAAATTCAAACTATAAAAGTTAATTTATCCTCGGGTATTACATTTCGATTAAGTTCCATATTTTAATTTATATTAGCGGAATGTGTGTCTGTATTTTTAAATATCTTTAAAAATTTGTTATGTTATTTTTGTTACAAATATAATAACTATAATCTTATTGAATTAATATATGAGGTAAATTTACAAATTACAAATTTTTTATATTTCTAAATTATTATTACAAATAATTTCAACTTCTACTAGTAAATAATTATAGAAATCCTATAAATGATTAATATAAAAGTTTATAGGATTTATAATAAACAGGAACACATAGATAAAGGCTGGGTTGTGAAAGAGAGGACTGTTATCTTTTTTTATATCCTCGCAGCGGCGCTTCAAAAGAGACTAAAATATTTCATGTAATACAATTTTATTAAAATATATTAATATCACACAAAATTATTAATATTTAAATATAATAATTTTTAATATCAAATATTTGATATTAATATTACAAATTATTATAGGATTTACTAAATCCTAAAAATTATTTTTTTTCAAACAAACAACAAACCTACACAAATAATCTGGTGCAGCCATCAGAATTGAGTTGGATATTGACGGGATCATGTGTGACGTAGATCCGGAGAGTCCTGTCGGAGAAGTTACTTCTTTGAAAGTGAAGACGAAATCAATGTTGAAAGTGGAACCTCTATAGGACCCCTCAGACTCTATGACCACAACCGGGTCAAAAAGTAACACATTCTTATTCTTTATTTAATTTGTTACAAAGTAAAATGTTTCTTGAGTTTGGATCTTTTGAACAAAATCCAAATGTTTTTCCTTTATTTTTTCAAGGATCAATGTTGGTTAATATAATATAATATAACTTTTTTTAAATTTACCTAATTTATAAATAAACTTTTAAATTTGACTACTTTTATCCAAAATGTTTTAGTCAAATTTAATTTTGTAATATAAAAATTTTGACTACTTTTAAACAAAATTATAGTTTTGAATTCAAATATTTTTTAACAAATGTATACAAGACTTTTAGAAAAAAAACTAATATTAATTTTGTCTTTTCTAATTCTTAGTTGTTTATCTTTTTATATATGTCTAGTCTTTATTTTGTCTTTTTTTATTCTAGTATTTATTAGTTCTTTATTTTACATTATGTCTCTTTAACTAGACCTATAATGATTGTAATACTTGTATATATTCAGACTATTTGTTTTGATTTAAGCAAGAAAAATAAAATAGAAGAAATGTTCTTTTTTATATCTTTTGCATTTCCTTTTCTATTTTGTTCATCTCTATTCTATTTTATAATATGGTATTAGAGCTTTAAAGAGCTCTGATGGCTACATTTACCCATTAGTGAAGTTGTTGATCCTTCACAAAATTTTTGTTTTTCTTACCATGTTAGTTAATTTGATAATTCTTCCTTTCTCATTGTCCTTATTATTCTCGAGGGATCAAATTATCATCATTGATCTCGTTTATTTCAAATGATTCTCATTTCAAAGAACAGGATAGGTTTCATTGATGGAACTATAGAAGTTCCCACTCATACCAACTTATTATTTTCAGCATGGCAAAGAGCCAATGTGTTGGTTGTTTCTTGGATGCTCAAGGCCCTTTCTCCACCCATAGTATAGAGCATCATCTGTATGGATAATGCCTTTGACATATGGAATCATTTAAAGGAGAGGTTCTCACAATTAGAGACGAGATCCCTTAATATGTGGATTCCAATGATTGTCTTTGATTGTGTCAATCCTTGTAATTATTGTAATTATCAATCAATGATTATTAGCATTGATTGTTACCTTATTTGTTGTAGTGTCATGATACTGGGTATTAATTGTAGGATTATATACTGTCAAGTTTTGACTATATGTATATTGTAATCAACAAATTAAATACAATATTCTTTCACCTTTCATTACCCTTTTCTCACTTGGTATCAGAGCTGTAAAGCTTTGAGGGTTTTTTTGATCCAATTCAAATCATGGCATCCGTTGCAGATTCAAAATCCCAAAATTGTCTTCCATTCACTGTATCTGTCAAGTTGAACACAGAAAACTATCTATTATGGAAATCCTTCGTGATTTCTATAGTCAAAGGTTGTAGGCTCGATGACCACATGCTAGGGACAAAGGAGTGTCCTGAAGAATTCATAGTTTCTGCAGATTCAAGCAAGAAACCAAATCCCGCATTTGGAGATTGGCAGGCTCATGATTCACAACTCCTTGGATGGTTGATGAATTCAATGACTGTTGAAATAGCAACACAATTGTTGCACTGTGAAACCTCAAAACAACTTTGGGATGAAGCCCAAAGCCTAGCCGGTGCACACACAAGATCTCGAATCCCCTACCTTAAATTTGAGTTTCACAACATCAGGAAAGGAGAAATGAAGATGGAGGAATATTTGGTCAAGATGAAGAATCTCGCTGATAGACTTAAACTTGCAGAGAGTCCCGTTTCCAACTCAGATCTAATCATTCAAATCCTAAATGGTTTAGATTCTGAATATAAACCTGTGGTGGTCAAACTATTTGATCAAACTAGTCTCACTTGGGTTGATCTGCAGGCCCAATTACTGACCTTTGAGAGTAGACTTGATCAACTGAATGGTCTTACCAAACTCTCTCTTGATGCATCAGCAAATGTTGCCAATAAAACTGATTACAAAGGTAACAAATTCAACACAAATAACAACTGGAGAGGCTCTAACTTCAGAAGTTGGAGAGGAGGCAGAGGAAAAGGAAGAATGTCTAAACCAACATGCCAAGTTTACAACAAGGTTGGGCACACAGCTGTAAACTGTTAGTATAGGTTTGATAAGTCTTATTCAAACTCAAATTATTCAACAGATAGTGACAAACAAGGAGCACACAATGCCTTCCTAGCCTCACAAAGTGCTGCTTAAGATTATGATTGGTACTTTGACAGTGGTGCAAGCAATCATGTGACACACCAAACTAAAAAATTTGAGGATCTAGTCGAACATCATGGTAAGAACTCATTAATAGTTGGAAGTGGTGAGAAATTGTAGATTGTTGCCACAGGTTCCTCAAAACTAAACTCACTCAACTTACATGATGTCTTATATGTGCCCAACATTACCAAAAATTTATTAAGTGTGTCAAAATTAATGGCTGACAATAACATTCTTGTTGAGTTTGATGCAAATTGTTGCTTTGTGAAGGACAAGTTAATAGGGAAGGCAATTCTAAAAGGGACACTTAAAGATGACTTATATCAGCTCTCAAGGACTGAAAAGGACTCGTGTGCTTATGTATCTATCAAGGAGAGTTGGCATAGAAGGCTTGGTCATCCAAATAATACAGTCCTAGATAAAGTCTTGAAAAGTTGTAATGTGAAACTATCACCTAGAGATCATTTTAACTTTTGTGAGGCTTGTCAATATGACAAAATGCATTTTTTACCCTTAAAAACATCTTGCTCTCATGCTAAGGAAATCCTTGAATTAGTTCATACTGATGTCTGGCGTCCAGGATTTCAACAAACAGCTGGATTGGATTATGAAAAGATCTTTAGTCCAGTTGTCAAGGCCAGTACAGTTAAGATCATACTCTCAATTGCAGTACACCTCAATTGGGAGGTCAAACAGCTGGACATAAACAATGCATTTCTTAATGGCTATTTCAAAGAAACTGTGTTTATGCATCAACCAGAAGGATTTGTAGACTCAGCTAAATCTGAACATGTTTGCAAGTTATCCAAGGCAATTTATGGATTGAAACAGGCCCCAAGAGCCTGGTTTGACAGCCTAAAAAATGCCTTAGTCAGCTGGGGTTTCAAGAACACAAAAAGTGATTCCTCACTATTCACTCTAAGAGGTACAAATCACATTACCTTCCTACTTGTATATGTGGATGATATAATTGTCATAGGGAACAACACCAAGTTCTTGGAATCCTTCGTCAAACAACTCAATGATGTGGTTTCACTTAAGGATCTTGGTCCACTACACTAATTCTTAGGCAAAGAAGTCTAAAGAGATGCATCTGGCATGTACTTGAAGCAATCAAAATACATAGTAGATATCCTAAGAAAATTCAAAATGGAAAATACTTTATCTTGTCCAACACCTATGATAACCGGCAAGCAGTTTACAGCTGAAGGGGAGAAATTACAAGACCCAACCATGTTCAGACAAGCTATAGGAGCTTTGCAATACTTAACAAACACAAGGCCCAATATAACATTCTCAGTTAACAAGCTTAGCCAATTCATGAGCTCTCCCACTATAGATCACTGGCGAGGCATAAAAAGAATATTGAGATATCTTCAAGGTACCATTCAACACTGTCTACACATCAAACCATCAACTGACTTGGACTTAGTAGGATTCTCAGATGCAGACTGGGCAACAAGTGTGGATGATAGAAAATCCATGGTTGGTCAATGTGCCTTCCTTGGTGAAACACTTGTTTCTTGGTCTTCGAGGAAGCAAAAGGTAGTCTCAAGATCCAGTATAGAGTCAGAATATAGAGCATTGGCTGACTTAGCTGCTGAAATAGCATGGGCCCGTTCACTTCTTGATGAATTGAAACTCCCTCTGCCAAGAAAACCAACGTTGTGGTGTGAAAACTTGAGTGCTAAGGCACTGACTTCAAATCCAGTTATGCATACTCGATCCAAACACATTGAAATAGATGTGCAATACATCAGAGACCAAGTACTGCAAAATGAGATTGTTGTAGCCTATGTTCTATTAGCTGATCAAATAGCTGATTGTCTCACTAAAGCATTAACTCATACACGATTCAACCAACTTAGAGACAAACTTGGGGTGACTCCCTCACCCATCAGTTTGAAAGGGGGAATTAGAGACAAGATCCCTTAATATGTGGATTCCAATGATTGTCTTTGATTGTGTCAATCCTTGTAATTATTGTAATTATCAATCAATGATTATCAGCATTGATTGTTACCTTATTTACAGTAGTGTCATGGTACTGGGTATTAATTGTAGGATTATATACTGTCAGGTTTTGACTATATGTATATTGTAATCAACAAATTAAATACAATATTCTTTCACCTTTCGTTACCCTTTTCTCACTCTCATGATACATAATTCATATTTTTGATCATCAGGAAATGATTTCTTCTTTCAAACAAGATTCTAATAATGATGAGCAAAATCATGAAGGTTCAAAGACAAAAGTGCAGTCTCAACAAATTGGTTTTACTCATTAGCAGTATCAAAAATTGTTAGCTCTTTTACAATAGTCCAAATCCAGTGGCAATGTTTTAAATCAAGTCTTTGTTATTCCTTCCAACATGACAACACAAATTGGTAATAAATTTCTTTCTTCCTTCAGTTCTTGGATTCTTGATAGTGGTGCTACTTACCACATTTGGTCATCCTTAACTCATTTCACTTCATATCATCAAATTAATCGAATTTATGTCAAATTACAAAATGGAAATCAAGTCATTGCCAATTATTTTGTAACTATTTTTCTCAATCAAAATCATGTCATAGACAATGTTATGTATATTCCTTGTTTCACTTTTAATCTTCTTTAGTAGTAAAATTGATTGATAATTTATCTTGTGTTTTTACCTTTGACTCTAATGGCTGTCACATTTAGGACAATAACTCCTTAAAAATAATTGGTTCAGCTAAGATGTAAGATTGACTTTATATACTCAGGATCCCATCCTATAAAAAACTTCAAATCAAACTTCACCTTATAAGCTGGTTTTATGAGGTTGAGTTAGACTTAAAGTCCATTTCTTAATATGGTATCAGAGTCCTTTCGAGCCTATTCTAACGATTGTTTGTTGGGCTCATCAAACTACCCACTATCGGGTCGTCATCAGACCACCCACTATTGGATCGTTATCAGACCACCCATAATATATAGTCTCATGCAGGAGTTGTTAGTCTCGACGTGGGGGTTGTGTTGGAGATCCTACATCAACTAGAGCTTAGGACATTTCATAGTATATAAGTGAGTGCAAACCTCATCTTATAAGCTGATTTTATAAGGTTGAGTTAGACTTAAAGTCCATTTCTTAATATTTTTGGATTCGGTTGTGGCTATGAAGTTTGAGTGATCCCGTGACGGTTTCACTTCTGAATTAAAACGTATTATTGTTGTTGATACTTAGCTTTTTGTACCATGAATGAGGTGCTTGTTTGAGACCGTAAATAACTTTGTTAATCTTACACACTAGCTGAGGATTGGCAGAGATAAAACCTAGTGGTTGTTGCACGTAGACATCCTCGTGCAGATCACCATTTAAAAATGCATTATTGAAGTCGATTTGATGAATGTTCCAATGAGTAGACACTGCGTGAGCAAGCACCACTCTAATGGTAGTATGTTTGATTACTGGCCTAAACGTCTTTGAATAGTTAAGACCTTTAGTTTGACTATACCCTTTAGCCACAAGTCGTGCCTTGTGATGCTAAAACGTGCCATTTGCATTCTACTTGTTCTTAAAAATCCATTTTTTTATTAATTTAAAAAAAAAAGTATTTCTTATAAGGGCTGGCTGAGACAATGGATTTTGTTTTTTAAATCCCCTTTACAAAAAGCACAACACCTTAAAATACCACGAACACAACAACAACAATAAACTTACATAACCTTTGCACGACACATTTACTCCTCCAAAGAGTCTCTTTATTCTAATGTAAGCAATGGATGTTCCTATTGTTTAATATCCATTTACTCCAGCCAAAGAGACAGACTGCTTATAACCAATCTGCAAAACACACAACTTCTTCCTTCCTAAAACAAACCAATATATATATATATATAAAATTATCAGAATTACTAAATTCGTACATAGTGGGTTCAATGTTCATATGTATATTCCCTCGTTGTGGTCTTTACGTGTTGCATGTACATCATCAACTACATCATCATCTTGATTCGTTATCATTGATGTAAATGAACGAGAGTCATCAGTTCTAATATTATACAAATCATCATCAGTAACCTTCACTCTTTTCCTGTGTAAAACAACATATCAATGTTTTAATGAGCCATGATAAATGACTCATCTTGATAACCTATCTTTCGAAAGTTGATAACCTATCTTTCGAAAGTTAACTAAGGTAAATCCTGATTCATCGATTCTTACACTACTTTTATTGTCAACCCACTTACACTTGAAAACTGGTACAAAAAAAATTATTATAACCAATCTCCCAGATCTCTTCCAAGATACCATAGTATGACATTAAACTAAATACATGATTTTTATCTTTTGAAGTGGAAAATTGCATCAACTTGGGCTCAAAAGTGACTTCACAATTTTGAATTGTACTTCTTTCATCCAAATACTTGGTATAGAATTTACAATGATTAACTTCGTAAACTGTACAACAAATGACATTAAACTTCAATATACTTACCAACATATTAAGATTTGTTTTGTATGACATAGCTTTTATAATGTTCAATCTACTTATATAGTTTTAGATTGAATAAATTAAAATTAAAATTAAATTTATATTATTTTGAATTAAAATGGTTGTAGTTAGATCAATCTTTATTTTTTAGACTTACTTTTATCTTTTTTTTAGAATAGTATTTAGTAAATAATAAAAATAAAATAAAAATCCATAACCTAAAATATACCATAAATTTGACATAGTAATTAAAGATTTTGTATTTATAACAAATCATAGTAATTAAAGATTTTGTATTTATAACAAAAATTGAATTGATTTTCCAAATGATTTACGAAATTCAATCCAAATAAAAAGATTGTGATTTCGGTGTTCAGTTTGTTTATTTTTGTTTAATAAGTTAAGATTAGATTAGAATGAAAAGTATAGTAAACAACTATGATAATAACAATAACTGAAAAGAAAAAAATAATTTTACTCCAAAAATTTATTTTATAATTTTTTTTCTTTGCATAACTATATATAAAACACTTTTTCCTTTCATTATTATTTTATTTATATTATTATCTATTGTTTTATAACTCAATAATTTGAATCATATTAAACACTTTCAAATTTTTTACAATAATTCTTTCTTTTAATTTTTTATTAATAAAATTTTATTTGTTTACATTTTTTAATTTAATTTTCTTTAAAGTATATATATTTTTTTATTCAAAATTTTTATTTCTCTATATTAATATAGTTTATACACTTATTCTTTGAAAATACAAATAATTTTTCAATATTTTTTTGTAATTTTTTGTTTTCCTGATCTGTTCATAAAATTTCTTTATTTACCTTTTTTCCATTTATATTTCCTTCAGATATATGCATTTTCTAAATAATTATTTATCTAAACACTACAAGAAAATCATAGATTAGAAATCAATTTTAGAAAAAAAAATATTTAGTTGCTATAGTGACCAAATTAGAGACCATTTTGGAGACTAGAAAATTTTTTGGTTTCTAAATTAGTTTCTGTTATCATTAAATAGTTTATGAATTGGTATTTAATTAGCTATCAAGGTTTTTCTACTAAATTTAGAATCTAAATAATTGGTAATTAAAACTCTGGTAGGTAATTAGATACCAGTTTAGAAACTATTTAACAATAATAGAAAATAATTTAAAAATAAAAAATTTTTTAATCTCTAAAATGGTCTCTAATTTAGTCACTATAGTAACTAATTATTTTTTGTCTCTAAAATTGATTTCTAATTAATAATTTTCTTGTAGTGAAACTTTCTTAAATAGTTATACTTCATACAATTATTTTTTAAATAAAAATATTTTTTACAACTCAATAATTCTAATTATATTAAAGAATAATATTTCTTTACAATTTTTATTTCCTAGTTTTTATTCATACATTTTTTATTCTGTATATATTTTTTTATAATTTATATTTACTTAAAATATATGTATTTGTAAATATTTATTTATAAATATATGTATTTATTCATTTTTTTATTTATTGTTATTAATCTATACACTTATTTTTTTAAAATAATTAAAAATCTAAAACAATTTTTTTTTTCAAAAAAAATTCAATAACAAAATCATCCAACTATCAAATCTGAATGTAAACCAAAAAACTTAAAACTAGTCTCGAATTCAATTCCGTGAAATCCAAAATTCCGACTAGTTCCCAACAAGATTCCACCATAACAGTTTAGAATTTGACTTTTCAGGATATAAATTCTGACATAGTAGAATAGTTTGTTATATGTGTAAATATTTTCCACAGTTCGTTTGAAAAAAAAATATCTCTAATTAGATTCTAAATTTAGTAGCAAAAATCTTAATAGCTAATTAGATGTGAATTTAGAAACTATTTAACAATTATAGAAACTAATTTAGAAACCAATTTTTTTTTTTAGTTTCTAAAATGATCTCTAATTTAGTCACTATAGTAATTAATTATTTTTTGTCTTTAAAATTGGTTTCTATTTAATGATTTTCTGAGTATTTTAGTGAATGGATATGCTAAATTATTTTTTCCATCTACATTTCCATTCTTATGTATTGTCATCATGTTCAATGATCTCATGATTAAATGATATCTTTGCAAAATATGTTTAGATTTCACGTATGATTTTTGTATGATTTTGGTTCTTGTGTGTTTGAACAATACCTCCATTATTATCATAATACAATGGAACTAATTTTAATGAATGAAATGCACCTAGTTTATAAATGAACTTTTTCATTCAAAGTGCTTTCTCAACTGTCTTACTAGCATCTATATATTTTACTTCAATTGATGTATCTCTTTCTTCTTGATTTTCATTACAATCCTTCAAAAGAAGATTTTTCCAATTCTTATTAGTAAATATCCTCTTTTAGAGTTTTTCATGTCATGCCTATTTTAAGATGGTATCAAGTTACACACAAATTGGGAGAATCTCTGCATTATATATATTTATTTTTATAAATCTTTATTCTAAAGACACAAATTGTCTCTCTTAAATCTTTTATGAGGACTATTTTGAACTTTGCAGTGTTGGTATCATTCCTAATTAGTAATATGTCATCCACATAGAATGTCCAAATATATATATTTTATGTTTAACCAATTTTAGAGACCAAAAATAGTTAGTAGCTATAGTGACCAAATTAGAGACCATTTTGGAGAATAAAAAAAAATTTGGTTTCTAAATTAGTTTCTAAATTGGTATCTAATTAGCTACCAAGGTTTTTTGCTACCAAATTTAGAATCTAAATAATTGGTAGTTAAAACTCTAGTAGCTAATTAGATACTAATTTAAAACCATTTAACAATAATAGAAACTAATTTAGAAACCAAAAATTTTTTTAGTCTCTAAAATGGTCTCTAATTTGGTTACTATAGCAACTAATTATTTTTTGTCTCTAAAAGTGGTTTCTAACCAATGATTTTCTTGTAGTGCAAGATTCTTCCTCACATTTAACAAAATCAAAATTTTCAATCATTTTATTAAAGAAGTATACAATTATCAAATGATTTCTCTAAACTTCATTTATAACCATAAAATCAAATGATACATTCCTAGAAATGGTTCAATATCCTAAGATCTACAAGGCTCAAATGATGGAAAAGGCCCAAGCACAGGTCCAACAACTAGAAGATCAGGGCCAACAACTAGAGTTATGGCAAAGAAGATTCAAGAGGACTGTGATGCTGCTACTGATGGCAAAGAAACCTTCCTATATATGTTCAAAACATGTCATAAATCTAGTGTAGAGTAGAATTTATTTTCTTGTCAAAATAGAATAGGAATTTTACTTGTATTTTTAAAAAAAAAATTGTAATTAGGGTTGGATTAGGCATCTAAAAACCAACCTAGGTTAAATTAGGGTTTCTAAAAGACTCCTAATTAAGCTAGGCCAGTCCTTTAGACCTAAAATGAGCACATTGTTATAGATGTATTTCTTGTTTAAAAGCTAAATCTAAAACAATGCCTCATGAACTCTATACTCCTTTATCTTTTGCAAGTGCTCCATGGGAAGACATAAGCATGGATTTTATTCTAAGGCTTCCTAGGACAACAAGATGTTTTGATTCCATTTTTGTGGTTGTGGACAGGTTTAGTAAAATGGCACATTTTATTCCATCCCACAAGTTGGATGATGCTAACAATATCTCTAGGCTCTTCTTTAGAGAAATGGTAAGACTTCATGGTCTACCTAAAAGCATAGTTTCGTATAGAGATCCAAAATTTATAGGTCATATTTAGAGAACTCTTTGGAAAAGGCTTGGAACTAGATTGAAATTCTCAACATCTTGTCATCCTCAAACGGAGGGTCAAACTGAAGTTGTAAATAGATCTCTTTCTACTATGCTTAGGGCAATCATGAAAGGCAACCACAAATCTTGGGATGAGTACCTTCCCCATATTGAGTTTGCATATAATAGGGTAGTTCATAAAACTACTAATATTTCTCTATTTGAAATTGTATATAGGTTTAATCCTCTTACTCCTTTAGATTTGTTGCCTCTTCCTAACCCACAAGAATTTGTGCATAAGGAATGAGTAATAAAAGCTTAATTTGTTAAGAAAATGAATGAGAGGATGAAGGAACAAATACAACAACAAATAGAGAAATATTTAAAACATAGCAATAAGGGGAAGAGGGAGATAATTTTTGAGGAAGGAGATTGGGTTTGGCTTCATCTTAGGAAGGATAGATTCCCAAATAAGAGAAAGTCCAAACTTAGTCCCTGGGGATATGAACCTTTTCAAGTTCTCAAGAGAATCAATAATAATGCATATAAACTTGACCTGCCTGAAGAATACGGAGTACACACTACTTTCAATTTCATGGATCTAACCCCTTTTGTAGATAGTGAAGAAGAAGAGGCAGAAGCATTGGATTTGAGGACAAATCCTCTTCAAGAGGGAGGAAATGATGAAAGAGGCCCAAGCACAAGCCCAACAACTAGAAGATCAGGGCCAACACCTAGAGCTATGGCAAAGAAGATTCTAGAGGACTGGGATGCTGCTACTGATGGTAGAGAAATCTTCCTATATATGTTCAAAAAATGCCATAAATCTAGTGCAGAGTAGAATTTATTTTCTTGTCAAAATAGAATAGGAATTTTACTTGTATTTTTTTTAAAATTGTAATTAGGGTTGGATTAGGCATCTAAAAACCAACCTAGGTTAAATTAGGGTTTCTAAAAGACTCCTAATTAACCTAGGCCGGTCCTTTAGACCTTAAATGAGCACATGTTACACACCATGTTACACCTTTCATGTGAGCTCATTTTAGGTGCCAAGTTCAAACCTAAACCATTTGAATTTTCCCACCAATTTTCTTGTTCAAATCTTGGTTCATGTATTTTCAAGATTAATGAATGAGTGAAATTGCTGTCAACTTGCTAGCCAAGTTCTCACTCTTGTCTTTGCCTCTTTAGGATAAACACTTTAGTCCGTACTTAGTATGCACCTTCAAGGAATCCGCAAGATCCATGTGAGCCTCCTTGCACGCCTCCTCCATTGAAGCTTCCACCACTCTCCATCCAAGAATTCAATTTGGCATGAAGGCACCAAACCATCATCAAACCCCTTGATCAAGAGACAGATTGGTGATTATTCCTGCCTCTCAAGTTCAAGCATGTGATAGACAAACAACAACTAAAGTTCCATCAATTGTCAAAAATAATGTTGTTTGTGAGGAATAGGTCAACGTTGGACAATGTGTTAACCAACCATTTGAATAACAAGTTCCGTGGAAAGATAATGAGATAACCTTACAAAGATCTATTGGAATAAAAACATCCAACAATTCGCAATAATTATGTGTATCTATAAGAATCAAACTATAACATTGGAGATAAAAATATCCTAAAACATTTTCATAACCCATAAATTCTACCTAATCAAATTTTTGTTATAATGTTATGAAAGATGAGATTCATTGTTCATTTCTTTATTTCATCTTAATTGAAAAGAAATATTTTAATTGTCTTATTTACTTATTATTTTGATAATTAAAACTCAAATTTTGTCTTAATTTCCCTACTCATCCTTGTTTTCTTCTAATTTTACAACAAGTATTACACATATAGGTTAAATGTAAAGTTTCGATACAAAAAAGAGATTACTCTTATAGCTTCATTAAATACTCGATATTCTTCTTATATTTTCTTTAACAAATCACACTCATTTACATTATGTTTTTAATAAACTAACATTCATCTCCTTTATTTTATTTAAAACTAATATATTTATTAAATTTAAATAAAAAATGAAACATCAAATTTTTATAATATAAAAGTTAAATTATTTTTTTATAATGAACAAATTGAAGGATTTAGTTATAAAAAAATGTCTCATATAGTATAGTGGCAAACTTGTGTTCGATCCTCATTGAACGATACTAAGAAATGATGTCACACTTTAATCTTAATAGGGATGCATGGGAAAAAAGGTACATGCATATTTTATTTTTAATTTTTTCACCATTATTTTTTTTCCGATTATTATTAATGCTAGAAACAAACTATAGTGGAAGGAACTTTTCTATGACTAAAGAAGTTTTAACTACCAGACAAATTTTGTTATTATCACTAAAAAAAATCATTAAATATAAACTAATTTTAGAGATAAAAAATAATTAGTTGCTATAGTGACCAAATTAGAGACCACTTTGGAGATTAAAAAATTTTTTGGTTTCTAAATTAATTTCTATTATTGTTAAATGGTTTCTAAATTGGTATCTAATTAGCTACCAAGATTTTAACTACCAACTATTTAGATTCTAAATTTGGTAGCAATTTAGAAACCAAACATTTTTTTAGTCTCCAAAATAGTCTCTAATTTAGTTACTATAACAACTAATTACTTTTTGTGTCTAAAATTGGTTTCTAATCAATGATTTTCTTGTAGTGTATATTATAATTATTATTATATTTATTATTATGATTATTAATAATAATATTAATATTATTCATATTATTATATTAATATTATTAGTTTTATAATGCTAATAGTATGCATATTTACCAACTCTACTCTGTAGATAATATCCACCAACTTCAGTTTGTGGATAATATCCTTTAACGGTAGTTCATAGGTAATACCACCAACTTTAATGTGTAGGTATTACCTATCAACTGGGATCCGTAGGTAATATCCACTAACTTAAGTCCATAGGTAATACCCACTAATTGGAGTCCATAGATAATACTTACTAACTCGTGGATAAATTCGGAAGTAATCTTGCATATTTTTCTTTAATTTTTTTCATTATTTATTTTCTCTTTTCTTATTATTTATAATTTTTATTTTACTTATTATTATTATTTATGAATATTAATTATGATGATTGTTTATAATTATTCATATTATAATAATATTATTAATATTATGCATATAATTATTATGATTAGTATTATTCATATTATTAAAACT
This sequence comes from Phaseolus lunatus, assembly GCA_013389735.1. NCBI lineage: Eukaryota > Viridiplantae > Streptophyta > Magnoliopsida > Fabales > Fabaceae > Phaseolus > Phaseolus lunatus. The sequence continues at coordinate 10,854,697 of CM023859.1, read as the reverse complement.
ATTATGATTATTTGCATTCTTAATATTATTAATATTGTCAATATTGTATTATTAATATTTGTTAAGATTATTTATATTTATAATATAATAATAATAACATAAACAAAATACTAATATTATTAATAATGTTAATAAAGCTATTTATATTAATAATAATATTGAATTTACTTACAAATATAGATTTGTTGGTAAAATTTGTGGATAATGTAAAATTTACTTACGGATAGAAATCCATAAGTCATAATCTATAGATAATGTTAAATTTACCCATGGATTCATATCCATGGGTCTTATCCGTAGGTAATGTTGAATTTATCTACAGTTTCTAATCAATGGATAATAATTTGTCGGTAAATCTATTTTTTTAGTGAAAGAATTTCAAAACAGAAAAGTTAGATATATCATTATTCATGACTTTATTAGAAGTGTTACCTGACAATTTGAAGTATCATTTTTTAGATGAAAAAAGATTTGGAGGAAGAAATAACACATAAGTCAAACTCAAGAATATCCAAAGAAGAACTCAAAGAAGCAAGAAGGACGAGATTCAACCTTAGATTTGCTTAGCCATTTAGATTTGCTAATTGAATTTGTGGTTATAGGTAGTATATTGTTTGGGTTATATCAGTGCAATGATCGATACGATCTTAATCGGATAGAAACCTGATGTCAGGTATTCGGAAAAATGGTTGTTACGTTTTAACAAGGTATCAGAGATTCTTTATCTTTTAGTTACATGGAGATAGGAAAAAACTAATGAAATATTGATGAAAATAGAAAATAAAAAAGGTGTTTGATTGGATAAAAGTGAAGATGAACGGGAGAAAAAAAATGTAATTGTGCAATGCTCCTCAGCAAACCTCACTTTGCAATGTTTAGTTTTGAATTTAAAAATAGTGTTATCCCTTATGTTATCCTTTTGAGATATAAAATTAAAATTGCTAACAAAATGACAAATAACTCCTCTTATATATTTTTAAAATAATAAAATAAAATATAGATATAAGGATAAAATTGAAATAAAATAAAATAGCATTTAAAGAGGGAAATCCCCTTTATATATATGTATAGATTATTATTATTATTATTATCATTATCATTATTGTTATTATTAGCAAGAACACAAGCACGATAGTCATTGTGTATCAACATTTTCTATTTTTATCATTTAAATATATTCATATTTCATATTAAAATTTGAATAAACAATATTAATATTATTATAGTATATTTTAATAAATAAGAATATACATGAGAAGACACATAAATTATCTAAGTGCACGACTGATATATTCTAAAGGAAACATAGCCAACATAGTAGTTTATATATGGTAAATTTACAAATATCTTTAATTTTATAGAGAATAAAATCAGTTTAAAATAGTATCTTTAATTTTTTTAGAGAATAAAATCAGTTTAAAATAGAAAAGCAGTTTACAAAACAAACGGGTCAAAACTCAAAAATCACACTGTTTCGTGATTAATTTAAATCAAATTGAAAATTAAAAAAATAAGAAGCAGTATGCCATAATCAATCAGATTAAAACAGTCAACATAAAGCCAATCACAAAATTTCATAAATTCAGAACTTTATAGCAATTGAAAGCCAATCACAAATTTCATAAATTCAGAATTATAGCAATTGAAAAAAAATGAGTCTAAATAGCAATGTACCAATTTCTCCATTCTCTCTAAATAAAGTGGTCCACATCTAATAGATAATAAATAAAATAACTTTTTAAAACTAAAATCTACTTTATTAACTGTTAAAATTATGAAATAACTATAATAAATTAATAAAATATTAATAAGGATTAATAAGGATAAAATAGGACATTCATAACTGTATAATAGCAATTGAAAACAATAAGTCTAAAACAGTGTATCAATCTCTCTATTCTCTCCGTGGTCCACACCCAGCAACCATTAAGTGACAATAAATAAAATAAATTTTTAAAACTAAAAAACTACTTTGTTAACTGCTGAAATTAAAAAATGACAAAATAACCAAAATAAATTAATAAAATAAAATATTAGTAAGGATAAAATAGGAAAAAAATTGTGTACATTGTAATGGGGAATCCCCTTATATATAGGTATAGAGGTATAAATTATAACAATAAATATACACTATTATTTGAAATGAAATTTATACCCAATAAATAAGTTGAATCTTAAATTTATAAAAAGTTAAGATGACTATAGTATCAAAAAGCAAAATGTTAGAAAAGAAAGGTATAATTACCTTATTCGTCTCTACATTTAGGGTTAATATTCAATTTAGTACGGTGGTTTTTAAAAAAAATCAATTTGGATTCTATGTTTTTTAAAAAGTATCCAAATTGGTCCATTCCGTTAAGTTTTCACCAACGACGTTAACTATTGATGACGTGACACACACTAGTATTGGTCTGCACACGTGGCGCACTGAGGCTAGAGTCTTGGGTCTCCATTAATTTTTCACCTTTTTCACCCAACTTCTTCATCACCATTAATTCACTTACATTTCTAACTCACTCTTCTAAAACGCCTGGGAATTGAAACCAAGTACCGTCAATGACCAAAGACACTTTAACCACTACACCAGACTAATTCTTTTTTTGTATTACTGTGATTTTTATTATACTTATTATTATTATTGTTAATATTTTTATTAATATTGTTATTAATATTATTATTAATATTAATATTAATATAACTATTATTAATATTAATATAACTATTATTAATATTAATATAATTATTATTAATATTAATATAACTATTATTAATATTAATATAATTATTATTAATATTAATATAACAATTATTAATATTAATAACTATAATAAAAATTGTAATATGATAGAAGAATTTGTCTGTGGTTAATATTTTTTTGGTTACTGAAGGGACTTGAATTTGAATCTTGTCTAATGCAATTTGTTTTCAATATTAATATGGCACTTGGATTCGATAAGGATCATCGTCGGAGATTTGCCAACTTTTGAATACAGTTGATTTGCTCTTTTTGTCTTTTCCTTTTATTTTTGGTTTTGCTTTTTGCTTAGTTAGTAAAGATAGGGGGCTTAGAAAAGGAATCGTTATTTGGGTTTTGTTGTGTTTGTTTGAAGGTTAGAGAAAAAGATGTGAAATATTACTATGTTTCTGACTTTGATTTTTTATTTTTCTTTAGAAAGGTTCATGAGCATTATGTTAGGAGGATGAGAAAGAAGTTGCAGTTTGAGGAGAGGTAGCAAGCTAATCAAAGAAGGGTAATTTTGCTTACTTTATTCTGGTTATTTTGATTTTGTGGATAGAGAAGTTTGAAGGAAAAGTAGGAAGTTAATTTATTTTAAAAATAAGCAAAATGAACAGTGGTCAAAAAAGAAAAAAAATTAAATGCTGTCTGAATAAATGCTTCTTATGTGTGTGCATGTCTTTGGAAACGATGCTTTCATGTTTTGGTTATACCATGTATATATCCAGTTTACTGAGCTGGAAACTAATTTTACCTGAAAATTAATTGAAAGGTTTTCTTCAAGAAGCCAAAATTATATGACTTAACTAAATGAGAAAACAACTAAAGTTATGGAAAAAGATACAACACTCCCCTTAGTAAAATATATAGGAATATATATTTTAATTTTTCCTTTGTAAATTAGTATTTAGTTCTTTTATTTGATAAGAAAATAGGTGTGTGTACGGTTTGTTCATTAATGTACATAGGTTAATATATGTATTTGTTAATAAGTATATAAGAAAATAGGTGTGTATACAGGTTAAGAAGGTATTATTTTTAAACATCACATGTGTATAATTATTTTTATAATGCACAAAGACAATATATTTATAAAGTTATGTGTATTGTAATTTATTATTTATAAATCAACATTTATACATAACTATAAATATTTGTTAATAAATATATAAGAAAATAGGTGTGTATCCAGGTTAAGAAGGTATTGTTTTTAAACATCACCTGTGTATTATTTTTTTTATAATGCGCAAAGACAATATATTTATAAAGTTATGTGTATTGTAATTTATTATTTATAAGCCAAAATTTTTAGGTAACTATAAATAATCATATTTTTGCATTATAAAATATTGCATTTTGTTGTACATTATTTAATTTTTTTAAGATACCAATACTTTTTCATCAGATGTACTATTTTCTTTTATAGTCTAATATTATAATATAATATTTTTTAATTTAAAAATATAATATTTGAATATAAAATAGTTTTTAAGGGTTTCCTAATCTTTCTTATTTTTATTTATTTATATATATATATATATATATATATATATATATATATATATATATATATATATATATATATATATATATATATATATATATGGATACATAGATATAAGTAAAAAAAAAAAAAAACTGAAAGGATAAGGAAGATTACTATTTAATTATAAGAGACAACATAACTTCTTTATTTATATATTTTAGAAGAAGGCATGGCAATTACTTCCTGCACCTGATCAATTGCTTTCTGCACCCGACAAATCTTTTAAAATCCCATCATGCTCTTGTCATAGAGAAATGCATTACGGATATAATTATCTGGAAGTGAATTTATATTTTGGATGTACATATTCAGAAGTGACTTTTGAATTCCAGATGTACATATTCAAAATAGTTAAGTGTGTTCCAGATTTAAACATTTGAAAGTGTATTTTTTAACTTACGGATTTCTAAATTCGAAAGTTAAATATATATTTTTTTAATTTCATTAAAAATATTTTGATATTTTCATAAACAATAATTGGGTGGAGGATAGAATGTGTTGGGTGCAGGGAGAATTAGCGAGAATGCGTTTGGCATACACATACTTGAGGCAGCACTTTGTTTTCTTCCAGGTTATTTATAAGTTCATCTTACTGTTGCCTCTTTCAATAACTCTGACGTTCTCAGTTTCTGCAATCACATACACAAAATAAACAAAGCAAAGCAAATATTCCAAACCCAAAAAGATTAAAACCTTTTATTCCCCTTTCAATTTCTCAATCCTCTGTACCATTGGATAAGGAGCGGGGTTTCCGGGTTTCCTTGGGGTTCCACCTAGTGACAAGATTTCGATTATGTCAGTGAAAACATTTAACTATGAATATCTTAGTGTAAAATTACCAAAAAAAGTTACCTTTGCTAAGGATCTCAAATCCATTTTTATAGTTTTTTCAGACTTTTCTTCAACCATTTCATCAAGCAAAAATATTTTGTTAATGTATACCTTTATTTTGCAAGTACATGCACCATTATCTCTAACAATTTTTATTTACATCGAACAAATATATATATGTTTAACTAATCAATTATTCACTATGTTATTTTGCTTTTAATTATCTTTTTAATATGGACTGCCAATTATCTAGGCCAACCTCATGACACATCATTGAGTCTATTATTCATCTCAGGCCGAGCTAGGTATTTTTCAAGTGAGTCTATCTAACCAAGCTATTACACTTAAGTGCTCGGGTTGAGAACCCACGAGCACGTCCGACTAATACAATTACAATTAATTATATTATTATTAACATTATTATTACTAGCGGGTACACAAGCGCCCTCGCGCCTGTGTATCCACATTTTTATTTCTATTATTATAATATATGTGGCACCATTAAGCAATAAACAAAAAATGCATCCTCAACTATTCAATCAACATTAATCATGAAAAATATTATATACAAAAGAAGAAAATATAATAAAATATGCTTCTCTTTTCTTTGTCTTAGACTCACATAGAGAATATTATTATTTTTATCATTATTATTATTATTATTATTATTATTATTATTATTATTAGCGGGAACACTGGTACGAAAGTGGTTGTTTATCCGTATTTTTTATTTTTATCATTTATATATATATTTATGTTTAATATTGAAATTTGAATAAATAATATTAATATTATTATAGTATATTTTAGTAAATATAAATATACATGAGATGACACATAATTTATGTAATTGCATATTTCCAAAACAAACGGATGAAACAGTTTCATGATTAATTTAAATCAAATTGAAAATTAAGAAAAGTAATAATTGAAAAAAATAGTCTAAATAGTAGCGTACTAATTTCTTCACTCTTTCTAAAAAAAGTAGTCCAAATTTAAAGATAATAAATAAAATAATTTTTTAAAACTAAAAAACTAATTTGTTAACTATGATTTGTTAACTGTTAAAATTAAAAAATAACTGTAATAAATTAATAAAATAGGAATTGAAAAAAATAGTCTAAATAGCATACCAATATTTCCACTCTCTTCAAATAACGTGATCCACATCTAATAATCATTAAGTGAATATAAATAAAATATATTTTTAAAACTAAAAAACTGCTTTGTTAACTACTGAAATTACAAAATGAAAAAATAACCAAAATAAATTAATAAAATAAAATATTAATAATGATAAAATAGGAAAAAATTTGTGTAAAAAAAATAGTTATAATGGAAATCTCCTTTATATATAGGTATAGAGGTATAAATTATAACAATAAATATACACTATTATTTGAAATGAAATTTATACACAATAAGTTGAATTTGAAATTTATAAAAAGTTAACATGATTGTACTATCGTAAAGCAAAACCTAAAAGTAAAAAAATATAGAGGAATATCAGAGAGATAAATGGTGATGACAAAAAATTAGAGAAAAATGACAACAATAAAAAATGGATCGTATCCACATTTTTTATTTTTTCATTAAAATTTTCAAAGTCATAATATTACTAAAACAATAAAAGAAATTATATTTATTAATAATTCTCAATTTAATGAAACAAATAAATAAAATAAATAAGTTGAATCTGAAATTTATAAAAAGTTAAGATGATTGTACTATCGAAAAGCAAAACCTAAAAGAAAAAATATAGAGAAATATCACAGAGATAAATGGTGATGACGAAAAATCAGAAAAAATGGCAACAATAAAAAATAGATCATGTCCGCATTTTTTATTTTTATCATTAAAATTTTCAAAGTCATAATATTACTACAACAATAAAAAAAAATATTTTATATTTATTAATAATTCTCAATTTAATGGAATGAATAAATAAAATAAATAAGTTGAATCTGAAATTTATAAAAAGTTAAGATGCTTGTAGTATCGAAAGGCAAAACCTAAAAGAAAAAAATATAGAGGAATATCATAGAGATAAATGGTGACGACAAAAAATCAGAAAAAATGGCAACAATAAAAAATGGATCGTATCCACATTTTTTATTTTTATCATTAAAATTTTCAAAGTCATAATATTAGTACAACAATAAAAAAATAATTTTATATTTATTAATAATTCTCAATTTAATGGAAAGAATAAATAAAATAAATAAGTTGAATCTGAAATTTATAAAAAGTTAAGATGCTTGTAGTATAGAAAGACAAAACCTAAAAGAAAAAAAAAATATAGAGGAATATCAGAGAGATAAATGGTGATGACAAAAAATCAGAAAAAAATGCAACAATAAAAAATGGATCGTGTCCGCATTTTTTATTTTTATCATTAAAATTTTCAAAGTCATAATATTACTACAACAATAAAAAAATTAATATTTTATATTTATTAATAATTCTCAATTTAATGGAATGAATAAATAAAATAAATAAGTTGAATCTGAAATTTATAAAAAGTTAAGATGATTATACTATCGAAAAGCAAAACCTAAAAGAAAAAAATATAGAGGAATATCATAGAGATATATGGTGATGACAAAAAAAAATGGCAACAATAAAAAATGGATCGTGTCTGTATTTTTTATTTTAATCATTAAAATTTTCAAAGTCATAATATTACTACAACAATAAAAAAAATTCAATATTTTATATTTATTAATAATTCTCAATTTAATGGAACGAATAAATAAAAGGAAATGAAAGAATGATCAATTTGATTCTATTGGCGAATTTGGAGAAGCTTCGATGCCACTTATGTGATGAGAAGAATAGGTGATCTGTGAAGAAGGATGTAATTGGAGTGAGGAAGAATAAGTTGTTTTGCTCCTCATTCACATCTCCATCCGGATCGCCCACACGAGACATTCGAAGATGGTCTTCCACGCCAAATGTTGTTGAAAGCGGTCATAATCATAGATTGAGTCATAGGTAAAGAAACCATTGCTGCCATTCATTCATATTTTTTTTTAAAGAAAAAATAAGAAACAAAATGATAAGCAATAAACCAAAAATTCATCCTCAATTGTTCAATCAACATTAATAATGAAAAATACTATATACAAAAGAAGAAAATACAATAAAATATGTTTCTCTTTTCTTTGCCTTGGACTCACAAAAAGACTTAGTCAAATCGTTCTCATCCTTTACCACCATTGTCAACCATTTCCCCCTCCATATCCTCCATCACCACCATCCCCCTTATTCTTAACCCTCTCGTAAGCATTTCGCTTGTTTGTTCTTCCCTTTGCTGATCCATTTTCCCACTCCTTTTGCTCGCCTACCCTTTTCTCCCCAAGCCCTCTCTTTCTCATAGACTAACCCCTCTCACTCCTACCGACGCACTTTTATCTGGTACGTTTTTTCCCTTTTAATTTTTTATTCAATGGACAAAATCCTACTATTCTTTTTGTTGTTTTCTTTAATAGTTATGTTATAAGTTTGATTAAATTGTTGTCTTCATGTATTTTATGGCGTTATTTGTGTCAACACAATAATAACAATATTGTCCATCTTCTACTTTATAATTGAAAACAACACTTACTGGTTGATTTCGTGGTTTTGGAAAGAAACTTTGACTTCTCATATTTTGAATTTTGAATATGAAAATAAAAAATGAAAAAGGTGTTTGATGGGATAAAAGTAAAGATGAACGGGAGAAAAAAATGCAATTGTGCAATGCTCCTTAGTAAGTCTCACTTTGCAATGTTTAGTTTTGAATTAAAAAATTTTGAATTTAATTTTTTTGAATTTAAACATTATTGAATTTAAAAATAGTGTTATATCTTCTGTTATCCTTCTGGGATATAAAATTAAAACTGCTCACAATGACAAATATCTTCTCTCATATACTTTTAAAATAATAAAATAAAATATAAATATAAAATTGGAATAAAATAAAATGGCAGTTAAGAAGGAAAATCTCCTTTATATATATATATATATATTAGTGGGAACAAAGGCGCGGGAGCGCCTGTGTATCCACATTTTTTATTTTTATCGTTACAACACATATGACTCCATTAAGCAATAAACCAAAAATTCATCTTCGATTTAATCAACATTAATCATGAAAAATATTATATACAAAAGAAGAAAATATAATGAAATATGCTTATCTTTTCTTTGCCTTAGTCAAATTGTTTCTATCATTTACCACCACTGTCAACTGTCAACTATTTACCATCACCACCATCCCCCTTATTCTTAACCCTCCTAATCAAATCCCAAAACGAACCTTTTTTTTTTCTATTCAAAAACAAAACTACGAACTTTCCCATACACTCTCCAACTCTCCAGTGGATGTAAAAGCACATGCAACTTTTTTTCGACGATGCAACACGCATCGAATCCATATTACACACCATTCTTAACAATGTTCCTTCGCATTTAAACCTTACACTTGGGGGTAAACACGAGAATGATAGAAACACACACAGGAAATAATGCCTTTGGCTGTCTTCCTCTTTCTACATTCTTCTAATTGAGTTTCTCCCTGTTTGAAGATTGTGAAAAGTAAATCAGATTGGAAGTAACTTTTTCGTAAAACATGAGGAAATGAGAATATATTTTATTTAAATCCATAAAATTGTTTCTAGAAAACGTCTTATGATCAAGGACTTTCATCATTTACCCTCTGCCTCTTCTTGTTGAGTCCTTCTTATACCCCTAGTCACATGTTTCAATCACAATTTCATAAGAAAAATGTTAAATTAGTGTTTCACAAATTGAAATGCATATAAAGAGAATTACCAATTGTTGTGATGGTGCCCGCAACTCCTTTTGTTAAGTCTTTCCCCTCCATCTGGTCACAAACTTCAATTACAATTTCATAAGACAAAGGTCAAATTAGGGTTCCACAAAGATTAATCAAAACATAGAAAGAGAAAGAGAAGTGAGAATGAAAATATGCTTTTACATGAAAAAGGAAAGGAAAGAGAAAAGAAAATGGGAAGTAGGGTACACAAAAGAAAGTGGTAAGTCGAGTGGATACGTACATTTATGCGTAGTGAGGATATTCAGATCCAATTGGGATTAAAGACGGTTTCTTAAATCAATTTGAAAACTATTCTTACATACATTTTTGATAAAATATTTCAAATAAAAATTTTGTTTCCAATTTTTATCTAATATATTTAAATATTTTGAAAATTTTAAATTTTAAAAATTTTAAATTTTTTAAAATTTGAAGTGTTTCGAAAAGACTTTAGGGTTTGAAAATTTGAAATTTTAAAATTTTAAAATTTTTGGAAATTTTAAAAGTTTTAAAAAAATAGAAAATGATGCCAATGCCCATAATAATAAAATAAAATAAAATATTGATATAAGAATAAAATAGAAAAAAAATTAAAGAAGTTAATGAGGGAATCCTTTTATATATATATATATATATATATATATATATATATATTTATAGATATAACCGTTATTTCTAAAACGAGAAGTTATTTAATTATTTTAAAATAAATATAATGATTTAATTCTTTATTTTATTAAGTAAATATAATTATTTTTTTAAAGATGAATAATTACACTTTTTTTGACAAAAATTACTACTAATAACTATTGAAATAAAAATATGTTATCAAATTATAAAAATATTTTTATTAGAATTATTATAAAAATAAATAATTTTGTTGTTTGTAATTTTTTTATTGTGTAATTGGTTTTTTATTTGAAAGAATTATTTGAATTTAAAAAAAAGTTGTTATTTAAACGGTAAAATTGTAAGAAATATGATTCTTTGTTTTTTTATTCAAATTTCTCTAAATTTTAAAATCCAAAGTTTCAATTTAAAATAAATAATTGCTAAATTTGTTATATTTTAATATTATAAAGAATAAAATAAGAAAACAAAATGTGTAAAAAAAAAGAATACTCTTTATATATTGTTAAATTATAAAAATATTTTTATTTAAATTATTATGAAATAAATAATTTTTTAATTTTTGTTGTATGTAATTTTTTTTATTGTGTATGTGGTCTTCTGTTGGGAATAATGATTTGAATTTAAAAATAATAGCGATTTAAAGAGTAAAATTGTAAGAAATTGAATTCTCTGTTTTTTTTTTTCAAATTAAAAATTTTATAAAATTCAAATTCAAATTTTCAATTTTCAATTAATAATTCTTAAATTTGTTATAATTTTATATTATAAAGAATAAAATCGAAAAATAAAATATGTACACCAAAACTAAAATGGAAATCCTCATTATATATTGCTATAAATTATAGATAATATGGAAAACATATGAGCATATGTCCACGTGTCAATCTTTTTGAATTTAATTAAAAAAAATTAATAAATATTTATGTAAGTCAATTATAAATATTTAAATGAAATCATCACATTATAAAATAATTAAGAATAAAATAGAAATATTAAATGTGTATTCTTTCTATATACATTGAGAAACACATGAGTATATGTGTGTGTTAATCTTTTTATTATGATAGAAAAAAAAAAAAATTAACATAATTATTAAAACAATTTTTTTAAATAAATTTTATAAAAAACATATGTTTATAAAAATAATTATAAAATGAATAATTTTAATAGTTTTATTATAAGTAATTTTTTTATTTTCTTATTAAGAAAATGAAATGAATAATTTTAATAATTTTATTATAACTAATCTTTTTATTGTAAATAGTTAAGTGAATTTAAAAAATCCTTACAAAATGTAAATGGTAAAACAATAAAATAAATTATATTGATAAGAATAAAATTAGTAACAAAATCTCTATACCAAAAATAGTTATAAAGCAGTTATAAAAACAATCCTACTTATTAATAGTTATAGAGATTATGACTTATAGAAATACAAATATTAAAAATATAAGATTCAAAATTACATCCTAAAATCCTCCAGACCCTCTGACACTTGTATGATCATCTGCTCATGTACGTAGTACAGTCATCGCAATTAAAACACAACAAGAAAAGCAAGGGTAAGCTAATGAAAAGAAGTTCCATAACATATTTAATTCAGGAAAAAAGAATCAATCAAACTAATCATTTATAAACATTTCTTTAAATGTTGTCATATAAAATTTCAATATCAATTACATCATTCATATAGACCACACATGGATCTATTTTCAATCATAATTATTGGATTTCATTTCAATCCCATTGTCTTCTGGAAGACTCATTAAGTATGTCCCTACCAAGGACTAACACTTGATCCAAAGGGGATTACCAGCGAATCTAATAGAAAGGATCAGGGTACGTTCAAACATCCAATACCGAGTGTTTACAGCGGGATCCGGTGTGTATGAACTCCCTCTCAGCTTCTCACCACTTGATATCTTAGTCTACATGACTTATATCATCAGTGAAGCCAGAGAATCTCCGTTAAACATAGGCTTTTCATACTTAATGCCATAAAACAACAACTCATACATTATCCCAAATGTATGACATCAATTTCATACAATTTTCATTATTCAATCACATAACATTTAAAAATTCATACCATTCAAGAACTTTTCTAACATAAAAAATTAATATTTAACTTTCAAACTATCAAAATATAATATTTATACATGTTCACACAACATAAAACCAAACAATTTTATCAAACAACATCCCTACAAGAGAAATTGAATATTGGGATCATGTCCTCTCGACATCCAGATCTTCTAGCCTAGGGTCCTATTGAAAATTAAAGTTAGCTTCTCTTACCTGAAATTCCTTATTCCGAGGGAATTCCGATTCAAGCAGGGAAATCACTCTAAAATCTAGGAACCTAAAGCAAGTTATCCAAAAAATTACCAAATTTTAGTACGAGCTTAATCAAGTTGACAGAAACACTTTTCTCAACTGACCTCACTAATATTGATGACTAAATCATAGAGAAAAACAGAGAATAAGAGAACTTTAGAGTAAAAATGAACTTATTCTGTTTGAAAATATGATAGAATAGAAATGTAGCATGACTCCTCAGCTACAACATGGCATGATCAGATTTTGGAATGGATGAGGTATGAGAGAGAAATTGAAGAGAGAAGGGAGAGAAGAGAAAATTAGAGAGAGAAAGTGAGTTAGGAAAAAGAAGAAAATGAACGTGGGGGTGGGGGTTTTGTTGCTTTATTTTACGGGGAGGTTACAATTATCCCTAACAACAAAAATTTTCGTCCTAAAAAATTAGCTTGCCAAGAAAAATTAGGATATGATTATCATATCTTATCTTTAATTCCTCAAGTAGAATCACAACATGTAAGATTTCACAATACTTTGACTATGTCGATGTTTGTACCATGAAGTTGCCTTACTTGAGAATCCAAAATTTTAACTATCTTCACTTTAAAATAGACATCTTTTATTTAACTAAATCAGACACTAGAATATGATTGTGTGGCCGTATTTTTTAAATATTTTTTTATATAACTATATACATTTATAAAAATTACATATATTTTTCAATTATATTATGGTAAATTTAAAATATCATTATAAATTATAACATATATTTCTATATATATATATTTAAAGAAAAAAAATACTAACTTGCAATATCAATATCATGATTTTGCAAATATAAATACATCTTTAATTCGAGAGTAAATAAAGATTGATATTCATAATCTATTTCAGTTTCTGGTTTTTCTCATGTGTAATTTTAATACTAATTTTCACAAATGGACAGATTTTTTCTTTTAATTCCATAATTGGATAGATTCATTTTAATTCCATAATTGGATAAATCAGATGGAATGCATTGAAATTAATTTTCGCAGAAATCATATCTTTTTGTAGCTAGAATACGTTTTTCTTAAAATAAAATTATGCAGGAATCGTATATTGTAAATATGATTTTATAGAATCTTTTTAAATGTAATATTTTGTTCAAATTATATGTAATATTTAGAATCTTACATTCTAAATATGATTTTAGAATTTTTTATATGTAATGTTTTGTACAGATTATTTCTAATATTTAATATACTTTAATTAATAATAAAAATATACTATAAAAATATACTTTAATTGATTTTCAGATTCAGTGAGTTATAGTGATGGATTTCTCATGCCACATGTTATGATGGAGAAGTTTCTTTTTTTTTTTTTTTAAATAGTGGAATAATTTTAAAAAGATTTAGTTGTATTATTTTGATTGAAAAGAATTATGAAAATTAGTAATGTTGGTAAGATCCTAAATCTGAGACACTAAAAACAAATCGAAAACTTTAATCGAAAAACTACAACTTAAACATTAATCGAAAACTTAATTTCTCATTAACTTTGATCTGACACTTTAACCAGAAACTTTATATTGTTTTGAAGATTCTTGAATTGTAGATTATTGTTATTACTGATTTCAGTTGCAGAAAGCTCGGATTTTGAGCTAATTAAAGGAGTAAAGTGCTTTGTAGACTGAAAAGCTAAGCTAATATTTGTAGTAGACATGATGCTTGTCATGAAGCATTAGATCGTCTAGTTATTCAAGGTCATTGGACTGTCTGCAACAAATTCTGCTACTATAGGTCGGATTAGCAAAGCCCAAGATCGCACCTTTGAAATAGATTTAATGACCTAAGGAAACCTATAAATAGAGTTCGATACAAACCCCACACTCTAAAACTACAATTTTTCTATTGTTTGCTTTCTACTTTCTTCTCTTTTTCTACTTTCTTCTCTTTGTAATTTTTTCTTCTTGTCTTCTGCATAAAAGATTAAATCTTTTCTTTTGTAATTTCACAATTTAGAGGTTTTATGCAGTTTAGTTTTGTTATTCAATTTTTAAAACAAATTTTGCTAGACATATGTTCTTTTTGAATTCTAATTTATGCTCTTGGAATTGTTTTTCAATAACATTTATTGATAATTAAATTTTGTTCTTTAATTAGAATTTGTTTTTAGTTTGTTTATTTATAAAAAAATATCTCATTTGTTTAATTTAAGAGATAAAAGATTAAATATCTCACACATATACACTTGTACGCAAGAGAGAAACCTAACGAATTGATTGACATTTCTTTAATTAACTCAATTCTATTTAAAATTAGATAAATGATATATATATATATATGTATGAAAAATTCAGTTGAATGAACTAAAGAATCGATATATTTTTTAATCGCTTTATTCTCATTATTGTAATTGTACCGATCAGTCCTCGGATACCGAGAACAGTTAGTAATGGTGAGCCACGTCAGCTGGGTCCCACATCATAGGCCAGAGCCACGTGGGATAGGTCCTACAGGTAACGTGGACTGGTGGGTGAATAGTCATCAGCGTGTCGATCACCAGAGTGGACTGAGGTGTCCCCGTCACTCAGGAGGGTGATGAGTCCTCGGCAACTGGGTGCGACGATGTGACATCGGTCTTGGATGTTTCGAACAACAGAACTAGAATATCTACGATGGGTCTTAAGAGAAGACTAGCTATCAGTAAAATGCCCAGAGGTAGGGAGAAGCCTAAGTCACGAAGCGCCCATGCGTGTGACAGGGAAAGCATAGTTAGATACAGAGTCCTGAAGGGTCAAGTACTCATCAGGATTAGGGTTTCCCAATGAAGTTACATGCATGGCACGTGAACAGTGAAGGCGCTCCTAGGACAGGTGGCCCCAGAGACTAGGTGCACGAGGGGGTACCCAGGTGGCCATTCTGTTAGAATCTGCACTCCAGTTAAGGAAACCTTACGTGCTAGATTACCCTAAGTCTGGGTGATAGCGGCGCGAGAGTATTCCAGTAAACCCTAAATATGGGTAGCGGCACAGAGGAAACCCTAGACTATATAAAGGGTAGTAAAATACTTCACAAAGGTACGTAGTTTCTAGACCTAACACAGATATTGAATACACTTGGTGTTTCTTGCCCTAGTTTTTGACTTGAGCGTCGGAGTGCAAACGGCCTCGAGGGCGCCCCTTTCTATCTTGTAGGTGCAGGTTATTTCGAGACAGCAAAGCATAATCCAAGGTGTGGAAAGGAGGTGCGTGATTGTTGTAGGGTCAACCGACAAGAGAGTCAACCGGCAAAAACATTTGAAACCCACCGTGGGGCCGAAGTAAAACAAGGTCCCATACACGAGCAAAAGAGAAGAAACCAAAGACATGAGGAATACCAGGCAAGGATCTGTCCCACCAAATGGGGGTGAGAGCATTACCATGCAACAACTCATGGAAATGATGCGCGCTCTCCAAGAGACGGTGGCAGAATCAAGGACAGATCAAGTGCGTATGCAGATGGACCTAGCCGCATCACAGGCCAGGAATGAGGAGCTACACTGGGCGAATGAAGAATTGCGCGTGAATTTGCGTAATTTGTAGCAAACAGGGGATCGTGCAGTGGATGATCTAGCTCCACCAACATCACCTAGGGCGTTCTTAATGCCCTTTTCCCAAGCAATCATGGATACAGTGGTCTTAACCACCTTCGTGGGCACTAAGACTGTGTTCACGAGGGTGGAGGATCCAGAAGCGCATCTCACAGCGTTTCACACGCAGATGATGCTGTCAGGGGATCAGATGTGGTGCATTGCAAGCTCTTCATGACCACATTGACAGGGACAACGCTGGAGTGGTTTGTTAGCCTACCTGAGGGACATATCACGTCCTTCGCGCAGTTTTCCACGTTGTTCAGAGAACAATATATCGTCAACCGGGCTCCCCCACCAGTGTCTTATGACCTCTTTGATGTTAGGCAATATCAGAGGGAGTCCCTGAAAGATTACCTCAACCGTTTTGGGGCGATGGTGGTGAGGCTGCACACCAAGACGAGGATATGGTGATGCATGCCTTCAGGAAGGGAATATTGCCAGGACCCTTTAGTGAGTCCCTTATCCAAAATCGTCCCAAGACCTTTGGCGATATCAAGCGTCGTGCCGTTGCCTACATTGCGACCGAAGGGGAACTCAATGAGAAGTGTGAAAGCGCGGCCCCTTCACGACCGCGAGTGCCCAGTCGCCCTCAGCCCATGCGGGTACATGAGGCGATGACGGAAAAGAGAGCACAGGGAAAGCAGAAGCCCTACGAAGCCAGGAAGCCCCAGACTAGGGCATGCGCTAAGGAGGATGTGCCACCCAGACATGACTTCCTAGTAGAACTAAAGGAGTTGATCGCCATTTCCAACATGGCGGAGAGGTTAAAGATGCCCCCGAAGACGGAAAAGAGACTAGGGCCCAACAAGAGCGCATGGTGTGAGTTCCAACAGGCGTTTGGCCATCCCATTCGAAACTGCTTGGCCCTTGGTCATCAACTAGATGAGTTGGTCAAGAGCGGCTTCTTGAATGACTACCTACGGGAGTCACAAGGGGGAGAGGTGGTGGTCGCACCGAGGGCTGATCAGGGACACGAGGTGCCCATACATGGAGAAATCCATACCATCTCAGGTGGGTTCTCGGGAGGAGGGTGCACCTCGTCGCAGCGCAAGAAGTATGCGCGATCGGTGATGGCAGTGGAAGCATGTGAGGAAGACCATTTCCCAGATATCGACCTCACATTCACGAAGGCAGATCGCCTAGACGTTGTTCCCCATGACAATGATCCAGTGGTAGTATCGGTGATTACCGTGGGAAGAAGGGTGCATCGGCTCCTCGTCGATCAAAGAAGTTCGGCCGATGTGATGTTCTGGTCGACCTTCAACAAGTTGCAATTGTCCCCAGATCAGCTAAGGCCTTATACTGGCTGCCTATATGGGTTCGCAGGAGACCAGGTAGAGGTGCGGGGATATATAGAGTTGAGGACCACTTTTACTGATGGGGTGGCCTCCCGCACTGAGAACATCAAGTATCTGGTTGTGAATGCCCCATCAGCCTACAACATGCTGTTGGGCAGGCCAGCTTTGAACAGACTAGGAGCGGTGGCGTCGACGAGGCATATGAAGATGAAGTTGCCCTTGATGGAAGGTGTGGTGATCACCATTAGGTTAGATCAAAAGGAGGCTAAGAAGTGCTACGAGAACAGCCTCAAGACGAGAAGGGGAGTGTGCACAGTTACCACCCAACCACCAGGTGAAGAGTGCGCCGATACTGACCTGCCCTGAGGAGAAGTCGGGGTTGCACGAGCAGAGGTTGCCCGAGAGAGACAACCCGAACCAGTAGAGGAGGTAGTTGAGAGGAAGATCGGGGGCAAAATGTTCAAGTTTGGCAAATCCTTATGTCGAGATACACATGACTAGGTAGCAGGGGTCATAGAGCGGCATTTGGATGCTTTTGCTTGGTCTGCATCAGATATGTCGGGCATTGACCCCGATTTCTTGTGTCATTGCCTTGCGTTAAATCTCCAAGTCAAACCTGTCCGCCAGAGGAGGAGAAAGTTCAATGAAGAAAGGAGACGGGTGATCAAGGAAGAGACGCAAAAAATACTCAAAGCAGGCCATATACGAGAAATCCAATATCCCGAGTGGTTAGCGAACGTGGTATTGGTAAAGAAGGCCAATGAAAAGTGGAGGATGTGTGTGGACTTCACTGACCTCAATAAAACATGTCCAAAGGACTCTTATCCTTTACCAAGTATTGATGCGCTGGTAGACAATGCCTCAGGCTGCAAGCTACTCAGTTTCTTGGACGCGTTTTCTGGTTATAACCAGATCAAGATGCACCTAATGGACAAGAGCAAGACAACGTTTATGACTGAGCTGTCCTGCTACTGCTACACAGTCATGCCATTTGGGCTGAAGAATGCAGGAGCCACCTACCAAAGGCTGATGGACAAGGTGCTTGCACCCATGATAGGACGCAATGTGCAGGCTTACGTAGATGATGTGGTGACATCTCAGGTGAGAGATCAATACGTCGTTGATTTGGAGGAGCAATTTACTACCATAGCTAAATACGGGTTGAAGCTTAATCCAGAGAAGTGTGTCTTTGGGGTGGAAGCAGGCAAGTTCCTCGGTTTCTCGCTCACCGAATGAGGAATTGAGGCTAACCCAGACAAGTGCGCGGCGATCTTAGCCATGAGAAGCCCGACGTCGGTTAAAGAAGTGCAACAACTGATAGGTCGGATGTCTGCTCTTTCCAAGTTTGTGTCAGCTGGGGGTGATAAGGGCCACCCTTATTTTCAGTGCTTGAGGAGGAACAACAAGTTCTTGTGGATCAGGGAGTGTGAAGAAGCGTTCCTTAAGCTAAAACAATATCTGGCCAGCTCGCCAGTGCTGTGCAAACCACAGGTCGACACCCCGTTGCTTTTGTACTTCGCAGTCACTGAGAAAGCAGTGAGTTCGATTTTGGTGTAGGAGCAAGATCAGAGCCAAAGACCTATATATTTTGTCAGCAAGGTGCTGCAAGGACCTGAGGTAAGATATCAGGCCATAGAAAAGGCGGCATTGGCTGTGGTGTTCTCTGCATGTAGGCTTCGCCATTATTTCCAGAGCTTTACAGTGGTGGCGATGACAGACCTACCCATCCGGAAGGTCTTGCAGAAGCCAGATGTAGCAGGAAGGATAGTACGATGGGCAGTGGAATTGTCTGAGTTCGACATACTGTATGAGCCCAGAGGCCCGATCAAAGGCCAAGTTTATGCTGACTTTGTAGCCGAGATGTCTTCGGCAGAAACCCAGCAGGATGGACCTGACTTCAGATGGGTGCTCTCGGTAGATAGGTCTTCCAATCAGCAAGGTAGTGGGGCTGGGGTGATCTTGGAAGGACCAAAGGGGCTGTTGATTGAGCAAGTCCTATGGTTTGCCTTCAAGGCCAGCAACAACCAGGCCGAGTATGAGGCTCTCATCGTTGGAATGCTGTTGGCTAAGGAGATGAGAGCACAAAGTCTTTTGGCAAAGAGTGACTCCCTATTGGTCACAGGTCAGGTGGCGGGAGAGTACCAGACCAAAGATCCTCAGATGGCCTCCTACCTAGAGTATGTACAGGTGTTGAAGAGTTCCTTTGCAACTTTTAAATTGGTGCATGTGCCCAGAGATCAGAATGCCTGAGCTGACTTGTTAGCAAAACTTACAAGCTCGGGCAAGGGGGGCAGGCAGAGGACGGTCATCCAAGAGACCCTGAGGGCACCTCGCACCTACACAGTTGATAACTTAGTAGGAGTCCCCCAGATCAGCCAGACAGACGGTAGAAGGACGAGTCATCGATCGTTGACCCAGGAAACTTTGAAGAACCCAATGGTCAACACGTATGTGGCATTGGAGGGGGTGTCGTCACAAGTCTGCTTATTGCAGAGTGGGAAAATATGGATGACGCCCTATAAGCGATACTTAGCTGATGAGATGTTGCCAATGGAGCTAGTAGAGGCGAGAAAAGTAAAGAAGAACTCAACCAAGTACACACTCATTGATGGGGAGCTGTATAGGCATGGGTTCACACACCCTATTCTGGTATGCGTGCATGGTGAGCAGTGCATGCGTATAATGACAGAGCTCCATGAAGGAATGTGTGGGAGCCACATAAGAGGTCGTGCTTTGGCATCTAAGGCCATTCGAGCAGGGTATTACTGGCCAACCATGAGGGAAGATTGTACGAAGTATGCGTAGCAGTGCAAACAGTGTCAGCTACACGCAGATTGGCACAAGGCGCCTCCAGAGGAGCTCAGATCTATATACAGCCCCTGACCATTCCACACATGGGGAATTGATATCCTGGGGCCCTTTCCTTTGGCTGTGTGGCAGATGAAGTACCTTGTGGTCGCCATAGAATACTTCACGAAGTGGATCGAGGCTAAACCAGTAGCACAAATCATAGCCCACAAGATCCAACACTTCGTGTGGAAGAATATAGTGTGTCGCTTCGGTGTACCCAAGCGCTTGGTATCTGATAATGGCACCCAGTTTGTAAGCCAACAGTTGGGGAAGCTATGCACAGAGTTGGGAATCAAGCAGGTGTTCGCATCAGTCGAGCATCCTCAGACTAATGGGCAGGTCGAGTCGGCCAATCGAGTCCTACTCAGAGGATTGAAGAGAAGGCTGAAGAAGGTGAAGGGGACTTGGGCTAAGGAGGTTCCCAGAATTGTATGGGCCTACCATACCACTCCTCAGTCCACCACCAAGGTGACCCTTTTCAGCTTGGTGTACGGTTCAGACGCCATGATCCCTGTAGAGATCCAGGAGAGTTCACCATGTTTCCAAAACTTCGTGGCTGAGGAATCCAACGAAGAAAGGAAGGTGAATTTAGATCTCTTGGATGAAGTGAGGGAAGAGGCAGGAATCAAAGCCGAAGCATTGAAGAGAAGGGCTGAGGAGCTCAAGCACAGTTCCAAGTTGAGAGCTCTGCAGTTCTAGGTCACCGACCTAGTCATGCGGAAGAAATCTCCCTACCAAATAGAGAACAAGCTATCCTCTTAGTGGACTGGTCCCTTTAGAGTGACAGAGGCCCTGGGGAATGGAACGTATAGGCTTGAGACTCTAGAAGGTGGTCCGATTCCTCGTACATGGAATGCGACTCACCTGAAGTTTTATTTCATTTAAGACTATGTAACATTGTACACAGTTTAGGGGACACTGTTTTTTCCCTTCTAAGGGTTTTTAATGAGGTCACCTAATAAAATTTTCAGTTAAGATATATTCTTGAATGTGTTTGTACAATGCAGTTAGAACCTGTCACTTGGGGTTAGAAGTCTCGTAAGTGGGAAGGTAGGTTCATAAGGAACACCTCCTTTTCAAGTGAGAACGCCAAGTTGAACAGAAAGGTTCACCAGCGAAATCCTCCCTCGCTTATGAGTGATGTGAGGTCAGTTCGAACCTGTCACTTAGGGTTAGAAGTCTCATAAGTGGGAAGGTAGGTTCGTAAGGAACACCTCCTCTTCGAGTGAGAACGCCAAGTTGAACAAAAAGGTTCACCAGCGAAATCCTCCCTCGCCTATGAGCGATGTGAGGTCAGTTCGAACCTGTCATTTGGGGTTAGAGGTCTCGTAAGTGGGAAGGTAGGTTTGTAAGGAACACCCCCCTTTCAAGTGAGAACTCCCAACTTGAACAGAAAGGTTCACCAGTTAAATCGTCCTCTGCCTTTGGGCGATGCGAGGTCGGTAAGGATTCGTCAGATTGGGTTAGAAGTCTTGGAAGCGGGAAAGGAAGGTTCATAGAGAACGCCTCCCCTTTCGAGTGAGAACACCAAGGACGACTCGTACCAGTGAAATCACACTTGCCTATGGGCGATAAGAGGTCGACCAAGGAATAGCCTGTGTGTTAGAAGTCTCGAAGTGGAAGAGAGGGGTTCACAGATGGTACCCTCCCACTCGAGTGAGAACGCCAGGGTTGATTAAGGTGGTTTGGAAGGAGAGGTCAATGAAGTGATGTAGTCCACTTGCCAGGGCTCGGCCACGGTGTGGTCCCTTATCCTAAAGAGGAACTACACTCATCACCTCTCATCATAGTCAAGCATGTTATATTGCAAGGGGTCGAAGCTATAGGCTAAGTACGCTAAGGTGTCCAAGCAACCAGTGAGTACCCAATATGTAGGTTGTGCAAAGGAAATGTGAAGCGCCAATGAAAGTAAGTTGGTCAAGACAAGTTATGTGCACAAAGTTAAATGTTATTATATTACTGGATTGGAAGAACGATTACATAAGATATTTACAAGAAGTCCAGCTACAGAATAAAGCTATTCAACAGACCTATCTAGGCACTATTTGCCCGTTGACTACCTGCATGGACATAGAGAAGGGCGAGAGGTCCATCTCAGGATGCGTGCAGGCAACCTGAGCAAGGGCATCGCCAAACCCCTCCCCGTAGGCATCAGCGGCGTCTTTAGTTAGTTCTGCCTCAGTCTTCTTAAACAGCTCAACTTATTGGGCAAGCTCTTCCTCGACTTTGCCCAGCTGAACTTCTTGGTTTGTAGCCCTTTCCTCCAGCTTGGTCATCTTAGCTTGGGCCCCCTCCAACTGCTCTTCTAGGTCGATGACTTTGTTGCGGAGGGGAAGAATTTTTGCCTCAAGCTGGAGGGCTTCTTGCCCCTTGGTGAAGAGAAGTTTCTTGGTCTCCTTCTCAGACTGGCGGAGACTGCTTAGCTCCTGGTTCAAGGCAGTCTCACGTTTGGCAGCCAGCTGCACTTGGAGCTCCAAGTCTTTCTTTTGCTCCAACTCCTTCTCCAATCTGGCTATTTTCTCTTGAAGCTCCACCTCAGCATCCCCTTTGACCAGCAAGACGCTGGAGGCAGCAAGGAACTCACCAAGGCCGTGGCTGATGAGGTCCCTTAGTGAATTCCTGTCCATGACCTCCATCACTTCTTTAGCAGGCAAGTGAGCGAGAGTCTGCTGGAGGAGAAGAGGGAGTTCGGGGGCAGGAGGTGCTTGGCTGGTTTGGGGGGCACTCTCTCCCCCGCCCTCGAGCACCAGGAGTGGCTCGGGGGAAGAAGAGGCACTAGGAGGATGCTCCCTGAAAGAGGGAGGTTGCCCCTCTGTTGCAGAAGAGGTCACCGCAGCAACCTCCACTCTATTCCTCTTGAAGATGAGGCCTGAGCATGTGTCTTCATCTTCAGAGATCACTATCATTGCTGCCCTCTTTAACTTGTTATCTGAAGTGGGCCTGGGGCAGCCACGGCGGGTGAAGAAGGGCAAGCAGGGCATGAGCCACCTGCTGTGTGACGATCCAACAAGGCAACTAGCCTCTTCTTCTTCTCAGCATCCAATACCATACCTACGATGAACAACAAGTAAAGAGTGAGAAGTAGCATGCAGAAAACACAAGTGCAGACAGATACGGAATGAAGGTAGTTATACCGATATAGACGCTGAGGGTTTCAGCATCGTATTCATGCCTGATCAGCTGGGTGGTGTCGAACACCACACCCCAGCTTGAGAGGAGTTGGCACACGTCATGGTCAAAGGGCGTCAGCTCCTTGAGTCCGCGGGACTTCTTGAACCTCAACTTCTCCACCCAATATAATGGGAACCCGTCGAGCATGGTGGAGTCGTATGAGCTACAGCAGACTCGAAAGAACTTCCCCTTGAAGCCCTTGTAGGACTGCAAGAGGAGGGTTAGCAGAACCCTTCCCGCCACTCCATTAAGGCTTACCCAAAGCCTTTTCCCAGGGCTCTTCACCTTGAAGAAGTGCAAGAAGACATCTACCGAGGGAGGAAATCCTAGGTTGTTGCAGAGGATGGAGAAGGCCCTAATGAAGGCCCAGCTGTTAGGGTGCAGCTGGGCGGGTGCCACATTGAGCTCTGTAAGTAGGGCCCTCTCGAATCCAGTGAAGGGCAGGCGAACCTTAACCCGTTTGAAGATGGTGGAATACAGGAAGAAGAAGGGCTCCCCGTCGTTGCAACGATCATTAGCGCATATAGGTTCGCCCTCAGTGTAGGGTCGAACCGAAATATACGCGTCACTCTCCCTGCCAAAGATGCGCCCTTGATCTCGTTCTCATCGTCCCTGTGTTTTCTCAGGTCCTCACAGGTTGTAAGCTTAGAGGTTTCGGCAAGGAGATCCTCTGAAGCCCAAGGGTAGAGGGCCCTGTAGTTGAAGGCAGGAGGAGGAGTAGAGGTAGTTTTGGTTATGAGAGGCAGGGAGAAGGAGAAAGGGGTTTAGAAGAAAGCGATGTCGTGAATAAATGGCGGACAAAGACTCTAAGAAGAAGAACGAAAACGAGAAAGAAGAACAGAAACCCTAAAATGCGGAAATCATAAACAGACCCAGCACAGATATGGCATGTAAAGGGTAGCGGAATCATAAAACAAAGGCGAGAGGAAGATTAAAAATCATACCTTTTGAGTGAGCGAAGATGAGGGATTGCGAGAGTTGGATTAGAGTGGAAGCGTACAAGAGAAGAAAGTGATTATGGAGGTTTGAGTGAAAAGTGATGAAACAGTGCTGAGGCACGGGGTTTTGAAGGGGTTTAACGTAGGCAAGGCAGCGCAAACGTTAAGAAGCCCCAACCGTTGATCTAACCACGTGTCCGCAGATCAAAGGGAGATTGGTGAGATGTCCCTTCAGCGCGCTGTTCATGTCCTTTCGCTCAGTGCCACGTAGGTCGCTCGAGCCGATGACTTAGTCTTTTCGCTGAACAAGTTAACAGCTCGAGACTGGGGGACTTGTGTACCGACCAGTCCTCAGACACCGAGAACAGCTAGTAATGGTGAGCCACGTCAGCTGGGTCCCACATCATGGGCCAGAGCCACGTGGGATGGCTCCCATAGGTAACATGGATTGGTGGGTGAATAGTCATCAGTGTATCGATCACCAGAGTGGACTGAGGTGTCCTCGTCACTCAGCAAGGTGATGAGTCCTCGGCAACTGGGTGCGACGATGTGACATCGGTCTTGGATGTTTTGAATAACAGAACTAGAATATCTACGATGGGTCTTAAGAGAAGACTAGCTATCAGTAAAATGCCCAGAGGTAAGGAGAAGCCTAAGTCACGAAGCGCCCATGCGTGTGGTAGGGAAAGCACAGTTAGGTGCAGAGTCCTGAAGGGTCGTCGAGTACTCATCAGGATTAGTGTTTCCCAGTGAAGTTACATTCATGGCACGTGAACAATGAAGGCGCTCCCAGGACAGGTGGCCCCAGAGACTAGGTGCACGAGGGGGTACCCAGGTGGCCATCCTGTTAGAATCTGCACTCCAGTTAAGGAAACTTTACGTGCTAGATTACCCTAAGTTTGGATGATAGCGGTGCGAGAGTATTCCAGTAAACCTTAAATATGGGTAGCGGCGCAGAGGAAACCCTAGACTATATAAAGGGTAGTAAAATACTTCACAAAGGTACGCAGTTTCTAGACCTAACATAGATACTAAATACACTTGGTGTTTCTTGCCCTAGTTTTTGACTTGAGCGTCGGAGTGCAAACGGCCTCGAGGGCGCCCCTTTCTATCTTGCAGGTGCAGGTTGTTTTGAGACAGCAAAGCATAATCCAAGGTGTGGAAAGGAGGTGCGTGATTGTCGTAGGGTCAACAGATAGGAGAGTCAACCGGCAAGAACAGTAATTGTTGTCTTTAAACAACAGTGATCCCCCATTTAATATACTATTAAAAATAGGTAAAACACAATAATGTTAAAAATAGGTAAAACTAAATAAGAGATAGTTGAATCATGATTTAATTAATCTCTAAAAACTTTTCACAAAGCATAGTCTCATTATGAGTGAATAAGTTCATCGATGGCTATCAAATCTTCTTCGTCTGATGTGGGTTCAGAGATATATGGTTTAGGTCCCCAGGAGAATATGGATTTGAGAGGTGAGGTTGGTCTTTCGAGTTTTTCTTGGTGGTAGGTTTAGACTTAGGGTCTATCTTGGGATTAACTATAGGTTTGTTTTGGTTAGAAGTTAAAGGGTTAGTTTAAGGTGAAGTCTGAGATGGTTTCATGACTTTTTGTTATGCTTTCGTCCATATAGCAGGTTTCCCTTCAACGAACTTGGGAAGTTGGCTAAGAGCATTCTCTACTTCATCTGCGATGTTCATTTTGGTCAGAGTGTTAGTGGTCCGTTCCCCGGTATTATTTGATAGTATGTTGTAGGTGGTGAATCTGAACAAATGTATGATTCTTGTGAAAGGGATACAATGTGGGATGGGATTCTTACTTGTCTTTTGAGTGAAACAATCTCAAAAGGCATTCACCCAGTGCTAAAAGACGAGTACCAATAGATTTATCTTTTCCCTTTATAGAACGTGGAATAGGATGAACTTGTCCTTCTCAAATACATGGTCGTGAGATCCAATTCATGGTATTACAATATTGAATAGAATGTCGTGAATCATCCTACCCAATGACAAGATATTCGACCTCTACAGAAACCCTCGAACCTCACTTTGGAATAACATTATAGCTTCAGTTAATATGGTAATAGAGAAAGTCTTTTGGTTGATTCTTTAAGGTGCCATTTGCAGTTATTCCTGATGAGAACTTGAGAGATCAATGTGAGGAAGAGACTTATAGAAAATCAAGCTTTTTCTTCAAGGTAGAGAGAAAGTAATGAGAAACTTAAGTGTCACAAGGGTTATTCTTTGAGGGATATGAAAATAGGGTACAATTTAGCTTTAGATGGTGACGAGGACAAAAGCATGACAATGTGCTACATTTAATGTGAATGTTAGTTGTTCTGCACAGAGTCATCTTGAGAGTCGTCCATGAATGAGCTTGTCTCTTCCTCATAAATTCCCTTTAATGCATCTAACATTTTCTAATAATTACATATTAACGCTATCGGTAGTTCATATGATTCTGATTTCTATCATTGACCTTTCTTCATCTAATTTGTATCTCCGTAGATGAGATAAATCTTCTTTTAGTTTCAGTCTTAGCTCTCACTCAATGATAGTTGTATAGATGATATCATCTATTGCTACTTCTTTTATGTTGTACCTTATTTTGTCACTTAGTTGCATCTAATGCTTCATGCTTACACTATTGGATTTTTCCCATTAGTTGTTTTTATATGCTTAACCCTTTAGAGGCATGATGTGATACCAACTATGTAAAACTTGTAAATCACAATAAGGGAGGGTTGAATTGTAATTTCATTAATTTCTAAAAACTTTTTGCAAAGCATAATCTCATTGTGAGTTTCAAGACAAAATTTTCAGTTAAGGTAATAGATGGTAAGTATTTTTGTTTGATTAACTTATTCAGATACAGGTTTGAACTAATATGATTTGTTGAAACAAAATAACTTAAACAAAGTGTATTTTTAGAAATAGTTTTCAATAGAGTACGTTGTTAAGACCTAGACAGAGTGTGCCCCACTAAATGATCTGGCACTAGACTATGAAAATATTTAAGTTTTACGGATAACAAACCCTATAAGTAATTCATAAGATTGTATATGCTTATCATCATGCTAACATTTGTTTCATTCTAATGCAATTCTAAGATCTTAGTAGGCTAGATATATACCATGCTTTAAACTAATAAATGGTCTATCATTCTAAGTTGTAGTTCATGTTATCTTCCACTAATACTTGATTTATCATATTTGATTAATTAAATAATCCTTAATTAAACATATAATTTATAGAATCAATCAAGTAAATAAAATAATCTTCAAACGACTAGATTATCCATATAAGGAAACATCTTAATGTGAAAATAATCATATTGGAAAAAGTTTTTAGAAAAAATTAAACAGATATCATAACTCGTTTCTATACATACAATTCTATTCAAAATTATTTGTGTTTATAAAATTATCTAAAGAAAAGCTCTTAAGGATAGATCAAGATGATGGACGCATCTTTGAAGCAGCAAAAGACTCAAAACAAAACTTAAACTTTTTCCAAGTTCTTAAAGAAAAACTCGAAACTAGGGTTCCTCTTCCAAAGAAGGTTCCTTGGAGAAGATCCCTTAGGAGAATACTCTCATTTTAGAGGCTTTCAAAAAACAAGAAGACAAAAAAATATGGATAGTCAAATTCAAGTTCAATTTCAAAGTGAAAATTACATGAAGCAAGAGGTCCTATTTATAGATGTATAAGCCCCTTGCACACATTGATCTAAGGGATGTGAGATAAAAAATGCAACACGGTGTATCCATTGTGCTTTCTATGAATGATGATCACCCATGCTTGTATACTACCTAAGTCATTGAAGAGGCATGTAGGTGATAAAGGTAATTTAAGTACCACGAAAAAATATGATCACAATGTAGGAATGTGTGTGTGTGTGTGTTTGCATTTGTCAAAGAAGTTTGAGTGCATGATGTATTAAAGTGATTTGATCTAACGTGTGATGTATTTATATGATGATAATAAAGTAAGATAATTTTGTTTGTTATTCCTAAATAATTGCTTAATTTTGAATCATAATTAATGTCTAAATGTATGAAACTTTTTGGAGATTTTATGTTTAAAACTTGTGCAAAATATGTAATATTGAGAATTATGAATTACGTGTGATTTGAATAACATGAACTATATGGGTTTTTAGTCAAGTTAAAGTTTAAAGGCGAGATATGTTGGAATTAAAGATTGCAATGAGTTGTATTTGATGCATCCAAACTCTCATGAAGATTGAAGTTGTTTATATCATGAAAAATGAAGACTATGTTTGTCTTAACATGTGTATAGATTTAATTTTGATGTAATTGCTTTGTACTTATTTCTTCCCAAACTTAATTGATCCAAGAAAACTTTAAAAAATATTTTAAAACTATTTAGAAGTTGTTGATTATGTTAAGAGAATTTTAATGGGTTGAATTGGTACTTTAATATGTTAAAATGTTCTTTATTGAAGTCTTTAAAGACTGAAGTGAATATTTTAACTGGTTAATTTATTGAATCAATTGGTTAAAATGACTTAAGATTTTTTGAGTTTCGAAAAAGGTTTTTCTATTAGGTGGAACTTGTTCTAAAAAACTTGAAATAATTTAGTTTTCAGAAATATGTAGTTTTAATAGATTTAAAACTTGATTTAGTCAATTGTTCTCTTAGTGAAATCAACAGATTAAAATGAAGAGTCTTAATCGGTTAAAATTGATAGTTACAATTATAATTAAAATTGTTTTTTAAGTATAAATATGTTTTTCAGAACTTTGATTCATTATCAAAAAATAGATAGATTTTTAATTCTTCTGAGAGAAAGAAAATGGTTACAAACTGAGCTTTTGAATCAATTAGTAAATATTTGTGTTCTTGGATCACTTTTGCATTGGTGAAGATCTTATTTTGAGTTTTTCCGGAACCTGGACATTTCTACAGTAGAACTTAGGTGTATTCTTTATAATTTTGAATCTTTCTTGTACTATTGTGTAAAATTAGATAGAGTTTCTAATTTCAGTACAATGTATTGTGTTGTGATTGTAGAACACTCTTGTAGGGTTCAAGAGGTGTGTTCTTAGTTGTATTGTTTTGTAAGATAATGTGATTTAGTGGAATCTTAGCTGGTATGACTGAGAAACTAGATGTAGCTCTTGTGGAATAGTGAACTAGTATAAAACCTTTTATGTGATGTTCCTTCTATCTCTCTTTTACGTTCTTTAATATGATCTTGATTTGATTCTAAGGTTCTTGCTAAATTAACTAGTTGATATTTTGATTGAAAATTTTAATTGATTGATTTTGCAACTTTCAGTAAATCAATTAACATTTGAATTGGTTAATTGATCATCTACAAATGTTTTAATCAATTGTTTTTTAAAGAACTTCATTCTAAACAAATTTTTCGAGAAAATTATAAGAGTTCAATTCACCCCCCTCTTGAACTTGACCTATCTTTCTAACAAGAGAGAGTTCCACACTTTTTCTTTTCAGGAGAATACAATGGCTATGCAGTTGATGGGAATGTGACTAATTCACTTTGAGTACAACCAAAGATATGCTTTTCCATGGAATGTTGGAGTAATTATAGGGTGTGGGATATACTAGAAATCCTTGTCATTTAGGGCCAAATTTTTTAGTTATGTATGAGTTATGTGAGGTTTACTATATTTCTTTTGACATGGGTAGGTGATGTGAGTTGATTTTAGATTGATTCATTAGGTGAAACTTTATTAGAATTAGGATCAAGATTCTTAAGCAATTTAGGTGAGAAATCTAAGGAAAATTCCCACTGGACATTAACTTAACAAGTGTTAAGTAGATGTGAAGGTTCATTTCCAATAATCAAAGGAAAAACACAATTAAAACTGATGAATGAATGGATGAATAGGTGCAAAACATAAAAACAGAATCAAAAGAGCTGGACAGAAACAAGACGCAACAAACAAATCGAATGAAAAACATAAACCAAATTGAATTAGAAGACACAAAACAAGACATATTTTGGAATTGAATTGGAATGGAATTGGAAGATGAAAGTAAGAAGAACTTATGTGGTTGAAGACATGATAGGGAAGAACACGCCACTTGGAAGGTGATTGATCCAAGATAAGTGCAAGAATGTCGCCACTTAAGAGCTTTTCAAACACTCACAAGATGAGACAAAGCTAGGAGAAACAATTCTCACAATTTGTGTAGAGCTTCTTTACTTCAAATTCAATGTATTTTTACATGAGCCAAGCACCTCTATTTATAGTGTGAAAGGGCTGAAATTAAAGTGGGAAAATTCAAATGATAAGCATTTGAATTTGGCGCCTATTACATATCACAAGGGAGGTGTGACTTGGTTTCTTACTTTGGCACCTCCTAAATCTACACCTACACCTTCTTTTTATGTCACATGGAAGGTGTGAGTTATCTTTGTACATTGACACCCCTTATTTCTATATCTACACCTTCCTTTTATGTTCTACTAAAAACTACTCTAAAGAAATTACAAAAAGAGATATTTATCACCCAAGGTCTTTGCCCTACTCCTACAAATCCTCAGAGATATGTTAGATGCTAAGATCATGAGTTGGGCTTGGGCTTGTTGGGCTTTACCTTCTTAGGCTTGGGATTCTTTGGTCTTGGGCTTCTTGGGCTTGGGCCCACTCTCCTTATTCTTCTATTTTGGAACCCTCAAGAGAGCCCCAAATTATTTACACAATCTTCTCATCTTTAAGAAGACTAGTAGGAAGAACTTTAAGTGCTCAGGTGGATTGCCCATTCTTCCTCTAGTGAAGTCCTCCTTTGATTTTTGAGATAACCATTCATATTTGTTATCCTTGGTCATCTTTATGTGGTCTTGGCTTGCATCAATAGGGGCGAAAGTATTCGTCATACAATTAACATTAAGAGTTTTGATAGCTAGATAAGATGTATAGACATAAGGAGAAAGTTGTATTCTTTCACGGGGCATAATAGGAGGGGTATCCCATCTACCTTTACGGCAAAGAGAATCAAGGGGGTTGAGGTCATTGAGGATAGTAATAACTTTGACCAAGCCAATCTTTCGCCAAAAGAGTTAGAGATTTTCGAGAACCTTGAGAGATATTACTACCCTCTATAACCAGACCTTTATCTTGATTGTTGAGGGAAGACATTTTCTCTAGCAGGACTAGATATTTGTCCATATGTATTTTGATTTTAGTCCTATTATTTTGCTTTGTATATTTGATTCACTCTTTTATATATTTGATAATACTTTGAAAATCGAATTCACAAATGTTTATAGAGATCATATGAGTTGTTAAATAGTGCTTTCAAGATTTTTCCAATAATTGTTTAAAACAGTTTTTTTTGTGCTACTAAATTCTCTTGTGCTGCTTCTTTTATATTATTTTCTAGTAACATATTTCTTTCTCCAAGTTATTGAGTTTTTTTGGTTTATATGCTCTTGAATATTAAAGAGTTTATTTGGTTGGTTTCCTTTAAGTGTGATCCAAGGGTAAGACATCCTCTTGATTGTATTCAAGATTTATCTTGTGTTGTTTCTTGCATTGTGTATATTTTCCTTGTGTTGAGTGTTTGTATACACATATGTAAACACAAGAAAAAACACAAGAAAAAAATGTTGAATTTTGTTTGTTTTTTTTTAACTTTTGAGCACTTTTCTCAAATATTGTTTGAAAGAAAATATTTAGATGATAATTTTATAAATTAATTAACCAGTTAATGCTAGTTATGTCTGATGCAGTGTATTAGAAAAAGTAATTTAACTTAATGAAATTGCTTATCTAAAAGCATTTTTGTTGTATGTAATATTTAAGTGACTCTCTTTCTTATTTAGTACAGATAAAGATAATATGCAAAAGAAAGAGATGGAGAAAGAGAGAATACACATTGTAATTTTTATAGTAGTTCGTCTTATCAAGCAAACTATGTCTAGTTCTCAATCAATTGATTGAGTTTCACTAAGCATATTATTATTGCTAAGTACAATGTGAGTATTCTTGACACAAGCCACATTTGACTTAACCGAGTATTCTTTAAACTCGTAGCTACCCTTTGCGTATTCTTTGCCAAATAGCCACTCCTGACTAAGATGAAAAAGTTAGATGGTGATCAATTGATCACGTTGAAGCCCTCTAGAGGTTGTAATAGTAAGAAGATGTATGTGGAATTTAATCACTCGTTCTCTCTTAGTTAGTTGATGAACACACTTAGTGTTCTTTTGTGAAGTTTTAGATAGGCACAAAAATTTAAGCAGTCTTTCAACATATACAACGTGGTATGTCTCTTTTTTCTTTTCATTTGGTTGCTTTATATAGGCTTTGAAGAAAGTGACTATTGTGAATTGATTTTTCCCATCAAATCAACTTCAATTCTTTTATGTATGCATTTTTTTATGAGTTTGCTTGACTGAAATGCAATAAATGCACTTTGTATAGCATTAAATGCTTTATTCTTCTTTGTGTAATCTTCCCAACAACTAGATCAGGTTATCTTCCTTGGATAGTGTGTCTTGGCTTGATTTTGCCTACTTGCATATAGCCATATGATGTACATATGCATTTTAGAGTTGTTAAGAGTTCTTTTCATGTTGACTTTAGCTTATGCTTTTAGCAGATCTCTTTGACAAAAGAACATTTTCTACAACATAGAATAAACATATAGATATTTATTGAAGTATGAGGTTAGCTTATGTGCAAATCATCTAATGTTTTATGGGTGTTTCATTTGATCTTATATGCACCTTATCAGACTTAAGAAAAGATAACATAATGTTGTATCATCTATCAAACAAAATACTTGCATCTTACATAATCTGTTGTTTTCATAAAGCTATCGTCTTACAAATGAAGTATGACCATGTTTTGTACTTAGCTATTTTTAGCACTTAATCAAAATTCTAGGTGTTGGACTTTTTTCTTAACAACATATAAATATCGTGAATTTCAATTATAAAGTTGAATAACTAAAACTCAATGTAGGATTAGTTGTGATGTTCTTTCTCTTTCTTTATCTCTTTTGTATTGATTTTGCTAATCTTTATCAATCATGATCTTAAATTAATTGTATTTAGTTTTCAAATAATATCAGTTCCTCAAAGCACTAAAAAAGGTCAATCTTTACAAAACCAAACCAATTCAAAATCAATTACTTCTACTTGGCCATTTCCTTTTCATTTTTTAGCACCCTTAATTTAAACCAAATAATAAATACTATTCATAAATTATCAAATGCAAAATTAAGAAAATAAAACAAAATTGTGTTATAAGCACGAGTTTATAATCCAAATTACCTAAACTTGTCCTTACAAGCACCATTTCATTTCATTTTTTTTTTCAAAACTCTAAATTCATGCTATGCATGTCTTCTCTTTAAATATTAAAAATATTATAAACCTAGTTATATATGCGTGCATGACTTCTACATGTACGCTTAAAATAAAATTAGACAAACAATGTAGCACGATTTTTTAATAAAGAAATTAAAGTCAATGTTTGGAAGTAGGACATCTCCATGAAGTCGTGCTTCCGAGTAAAAATGTTGACAACTGAATCCGTCCAAAAGCTGAAAGAGGATGTGAGAGGTAAAAAATGAGTTATAATTTTAGTCCAGTAATGGACAATGGTGTGTAAAGGCTTTATGCTTGGGACATTAGTAAATGCTGATAGGAACAAATTAATACGAAATGACATTTATAAAGTTTCTTCAACTAAAGTGACGAAGAGAAAGAAAAGTAGATGCAGAAAATATTAAAAACTTGAACAAGTAAATGGTGTATGCTAGTAACACAACTCTACAACTCATGCAATCTCTCTCTTTTACACAGTTTTTTTGGATGCTTTCTCCCTGGTGTTCAGTCAAACAGAGACTATTTGCTGGTTGTTTCTTTATAAAAAGTGTTGCTTCGTGGAACTGACCTTGGAACAAAATCTAACCTCTTCCTAATTTACAGTTTAAATCAATATTGTAATGTTAGAACCAGATTTGATCATCAGCTTCACGTTAGAACAAACAGAAGTGATAAGATTAGAAAAGAACGACACCGATAAATTGGACATTAAATAACTAAATATCTTAAAATGCAAAAACGAATGTGCTTGTTTCCTAAAAAGCATCTGGCTAATATTGAACATAATTCTCTACACACCAAAGCAGAAACATTAAAGTTTGATGCTCTTTAAACAATCATATTCATGTTGTGAGGTAAATCTCTACATGGTATAAACAAGGCATGTGTTTTCAAGTAAAAATACAGAGACTGACTTTTACTACACACTCAAGCAGAACAACATCCAGTTTTCTTCATTGCTGATACATCATCACGGGAACCAACATTAATTGTTTGCCCTTTTGGTAAAGCTGCTGGATCGTCTCCAATCTCAAGGGCCTTCTTGCTTACAACATGATAGATCTGGGTCAGCACTTCTGTGAAGGCATTTTCAACGTTCAATGATTCCAGGGCAGATGTTTCCATAAAAAAAGTCCTCTCCCGTTCGGCAAAACTTGTGGCATCTTCGGTGGAAACTGCTCGCAGATGACGCAGGTCTGCTTTGTTCCCTACAAGCATCACCACAATGTTGGCATCTGTGTGATCTCTCAGCTCTTTTAGCCATCTCTCCACATTTTCAAAAGTAACATGACGTGTAACATCATATACCAGTAAAGCACCAACAGCTCCACGATAATATGCACTTGTAATTGCTCGGTACCTTCAGTATACAGAAAAAGAACTAAAAAGGTTAATAAAATACAAAAAACGGTAGATCATTATTTACATGGAATCTAGAATTAGGCGATTTACTACAGACAATTCTTGTTAGGATTTCCAAATCGACATGAGTAGAAAGACACTAGCATGCTTGCATATAAACACGGTTTCATAAAGTGACACACACAATATTCTGGCAATTGATTATAGTATTATGAAGCTAAATGATAATGAATGATTAATGTAGTTCACCTAGAAAGGAAGACTAGCTTTAGATTTTTCAATTTCATTATATTTATAACTTTGTGTGCAATTCCTTTTAAGTTATCCTTCTTCAAGCATTGTGTTTCTCTCTCTCTGCTTATATTTCTTGTCCCCGGGGCTAGACAACTAGGATCAGTGTCCTTAGGAAGATAACATTTTTGTTAGAAACAAAATTGTAATGTCTCATATAGAGTCATGTGATTTTCAACTCAGTTGTGCTGAAACAGACTAGAAAAGAGCTCACCCAAAAAGCATAACGTCTTTCTAGTTTCTCCATCAGCCCTCACTTCCTCTAAACTAAAAAAAACAAACTAGCTTTTTTCTCAGCCACCACCACCCCTTCACCCAACCATTTTGCCTCGTTGGAAGTTGAGAACAACTGCTGATTGGTGATGGCAGCACAGGTTGAAGAGCTGGTCCAGCTATGACGCAAACAGAGGAGTGGCTGCAAAGCCCACAAATTTGCCAGCAACATTATTGCGCGTGGTTGACTACTATATTATTTGATTTTTACATTCCAAAACTGCTTACAGTTTTAAAACAAGATTGCTAAGACTGGTGACGAAGGGGGCGCAAGCTATAACAGAGTATGGAATTGATGGAAGGAACAAGATGAAAATAGAAGAAACATTGAGAAAACATTCCTCTGCGGGTTTTTTAAAACACTTAATTTTGGATATCATTTTCTAAAAGACTAATAGATTTTGGATGACAAATTGATTGTTGAGTAATGTAAAATTATTTCAAGAAACAACTTTTAAAACCAAAAAGTGAGAAGACAATCAAACAAGCCTCAAGTCCTGCCTACAGTTTCCACCAAATTACTGTTTCATTAGAAGGAAACCAATTTGAGGAACTGCTCAATGGCTACTTCTGCTGCGACTATAACTATTCATTTGCTAACAAAATTACTGCATTGACTTTCCTTTCAGCCATCAAATTACCAAAATATTCAAGCATTTATCATAATAGTACTGCTCCAGTTGTTTTAATTTCTTTCATCATTCATTGGTTAATATAATTCCCCACCCAAATTACCAGTATCTAACCAACAGCTATAACCATAACATTAGCATGTTAACACATTAATCTTAAGTGGTAGGGAAGAAAATCTTCACATCTTAGCAGTGACATATCACACCTTTTAGTTTTCTTTCCCACGCTTTCTCTTACGTTCAACCTATAAATGCATTTCTTATATATATATATATATATATATATATATATATATATATATATTCCTTTAGGCCCAAACAAAGAATAGCAAGTTCCACAAATAGCAGGTAGCTAAGATAGACTAAGATGTTGAAGTTACAAAAGAAGCCTGAGTTCCAACTTTGTTTCGCAAAGAACAACAGAAGGGAACATATTGTCTTCTGTCCATTTTGAAACAAAAAATAAACAAATCAAACACGTCAATTTTGAAATTATGTATGATTTCTGGATGCACAGGATAGTTTAGAAAAACTCACGCATTCAAATGAAGGATTCATGTGGACATTTGGCACCAACTGATGTGCTAGCTAAACATAATATACAACAATTCTACTAAAATTGAAAACGGATTGAACTTGACTTTAACTACAAGTCTACTTAAAGGGGTCTAAATAGGTTCCAATGGCAAGAAAAGTCTGCTAACCTGATATACCGAGTTACGACACTTTCCTCCAAATTACGGTTTCATTAGTCGAAACCAATTCAAGTTCACCTAAAGCTGGCCACCATCCAAGTCCCCACATAACCCTAATCAGTTAGTCAGAAACATATCATATCAACTTTCTTTCTCGCTATCTTATCATTAAAAACTACAGACAGAGGTAACCATCAAGGTATCTAGCCATACAATGCACTATTATCTTCGTAATTCTTTCGTTACTCAGTAAATGTGTTTCTCACAAAGTAGCCAGCAACTCCATCTTATTTTTAAAGAAGCAACGAGGATGAAAACCACAACATCGTAATGTTGGCACATCAAACTCAACCTTAAAGTTCACCAAAAGTAACAGCTACAAAACAAAACAATCCAGCTCATTTCACCAACAAGCTCAAAGCAAAATGCCACGACTTTATGTTTCATTGAAAACAAAAAGACGCACGCCCAATAATAACATTAGAGCACATCCAATACAACGACTTCCGTTAAAAAACACATAAACATGATAAAAGCTTCCAATTTTACTGCATCCTCAATCTAATTACATCATCAACACAAAAGGGTGCATGAAAAAACCAATAACGTAAAGCCTTAAACGACCACATAAAGCCTACATACCCACTTTCATTCCTCCTGCCCAAAATGCAAAAAATCAAATCACAACCATCAATTCACACACCCACATATAAATAAAGAGAATAATAATAAAAATAATCAAGAGAGGGAGAAAGAGAATAAATAGCGTTTGTGTGTTACCTTTCTTGGCCAGCAGTGTCCCAAATCTGAGCCTTGACAACCTTATCATCGACGCGAATGCTTCTGGTGGCGAACTCAACGCCAATGGTGGACTTGGATTCGAGGCTGAACTCGTTTCGCGTGAAGCGAGAAAGAAGGTTTGATTTGCCGACGCCGGAGTCACCGATCAGGACCACCTTGAACAAGTAATCGTAATCGTCGTCGGCTCTGTACGCCCCCATTTTTCGTTCCTCCTCTTTTGTTGTGTATGTTTGGATTTGGAGAGAGGTAAAAGAGAAGAGAGAGAGAAAGAGAAAATCAAATGCGGTGGGGTGAATGGAATAAAAAGAGAAGCATGCTTTGTTGAAATTGGAATGAAAAGAAAAAACCCAGATTTAGAAGAGGGGTAAAATGAAAGGGAACTTCACTTTTGTAACTGTTAACCGTTAATAAATTTACAACGAGTTCCATAAAAAAATACAATGAGCTACACCCATGCCTCCAAAATTAAGTAAATAGCAATGAAAATGCAATTGGTAGTTTGCCTTTTCCAAAACAATATTTGTTTGGTGTTGATTCCCAAACAATATTGAGAACTGAAAGGGCAACTAATTCATCATCTTTGGTTTTATTTAAATCAGACTTTTTCATGAAATTTTGGGCTGTTTCTTCCTGGCTTCTCCTCACATTTCCATAGGTAAAACAAAAAATACCATTTTGTCTTTAAAAATAAAATTTCGGATTTTACAGCCAAAAGTATATATTTTTTTTTTCTATACATCTCTGAAATTCAAAATATTTTTTAAAAAAAATATTTTAATTATAAAATTTTAAAAATATTTTTAAATTGAAAATATATATTATAATAAGGAGTGTTACGAATTCTACAATTCATTATCACAAAAAAATAAAAATAAAAAATGAATTGAAAACTGTAAAAAAGAGTCGCAAAATTTACTTTAATCACCAAATTCATCAACAACAATCATTAATTACTACAAATCATTAAAAAAAGCTAAGATCACTTGAAAATGAAAAAGAATTCACCACACTCTTTACCACAATAAAAATTTATCATATACTCAAAAAGATATATTTAGAAAGATAAAGTTGAAATTTAAAAAATATGGATAAAGTTAAAATTTTAAAAATATGGAGGTGTAGGAAGAAATTCTCAAATGCACGGAGAATTTTTGGCAAATTTGAGAGGAAGTGAACCTTTTTACTCTTCTAATTCATACTGGTTTTTTTCTTCAATTTAATAACTATGGTAAGAGTCACTTTATTTGAGTTTAGATAATAAAATTTAAATTCAAATAGAGAAGAAAAATATCTTTTAAATAAATTTAAAATATTATAGTCTTTATTTGTTATAAAATTTATTTTTCTAAATAAGTAAATCTTGTAAATTTTTTGTAAGTTTTTTGACGTAACTAAATGTTATTTTTAATGTCAGATATCTGTCTATAAAAAGTGGTAAATATTAGATCAAGTTTATTTTATCAAAATCTTAATATGAATAAGTTTTTAATTTTACTATAGTGGAATTGATCTATTTTTTTCCTTTACTTTTCATATTATTTCAGTTTAATAGAAATTTTTTATTACATAAAACTGGTGATGATTTTTTATTTAAGTATATGTTATAAAATTCTTTTTTTTAAACAACGTTAATGTTTCAATGTCAAGTCCGTTGAAACGATATTATTAGATCAATCACTATATTCGATATATTGTTCATTTTGAAATTCAAATTCCGTAACGATTTTAATTTTAAAAAACACATATGAAGAGTTAAAGAAAGAAATGTATATAAAATATATATGATTTTTTAAGCAATGTGAGACTATATTAAATATACACTGAAGTTCGTTTTGAAATTTAAATTCCGTAACAATTTTGTTTTTAAAAAGCACATATGAAGGGTTAAAGAAAGAAATGTATATAAAATATATATGACTTTTTAAGTAATGTGAGACTATATTAAATATACATTTTTATGAAATGTGATTAAGGAATTAAACTTAACCTTAATTTAGAATAATGATGATAGAAATTTATTGTGGTATAATTAAGGGAAGTAAACCTAACCTTAGTTTAGAATAATGATGATAGAAATTTATTGTGGTATGTACGGTGCATTTTGAATTGAATTTGTTTAGGTTGCCTTTTGTTGAATTGAATTTGTTTAGGTTGCCTTTTGTTGAATTGAATGTGTTACTCGTAATTTTAGGTTCCACGATTTATAAAATGTTAGTGTTTTAAACCGTGACTTTTATTTTGTATGTTGTATTTTTTTTTTAATAAAAATTTTTATGTTAAGTATTATTATATAACTTGACATTTCAGTTAGGTTGACACCTCAAGTAATAACAATCATTTGTCATTACATGAAAAATGTATTATTTAAAAAAAATACAAAAATATAGGAGACTAGACCAAAATCCATATGTTAACAAAACTATACATAGGGAGACTATACATATTCATACAAAATTCTAAAAATAGACTAGATGAAAGTCTATTATACCCATGAAAAGATTCTCTATGAATAAAACCTAAATTTGTCAACTATTCGACACACGCATTCCCTTCACGAAAAATATGATTAACCATAAACCTGATTTTCTCACAGTAAGTAAGACAAGTATTCCAT
This sequence comes from Phaseolus lunatus, assembly GCA_013389735.1. Classification (NCBI taxonomy): domain Eukaryota; kingdom Viridiplantae; phylum Streptophyta; class Magnoliopsida; order Fabales; family Fabaceae; genus Phaseolus; species Phaseolus lunatus. Next base: position 10,813,939 of record CM023859.1, on the reverse strand, counting down.
CGATTACGAAGCATCCAAGGAACATTTATCCTAGCAATAAACACAACACGTACCAAGGCAGAGTCACATTCCAACTAGACACTAGTAAGCCCCATCTTTTGAGCTTCCTCCCAAGCATATATAACTCTATAAAACTCAGCAACCAGAGCAGTCTGAACTTCAAGAAATGCAGAGAAAGCTCCAATAAATTCTCCCATACTCCCACGGAAAATACCTCTATAAGTGGCAAGACCTCGATATCCCTTAGCAGCCCCATCAATGTTAATTTTAACCCAGTTTGAAAAAGAAAACTCATATCTAACAGGAAGAGGACGAAGAACTTTACCAATACGAGTATTAATACCAAAAAACTTAATCACGTCGAAATCCATCATATCATTTTTCATTAAAGCTTTAGACGACTTTCCCACTATACAAGTTAAATCTTTAATAACCAAAATAGTCCTAGAAACCTCAATCTTATCCTGAAAACGACTATAATTCCTCATACGCCATATCATCCAGATAGAAAAAGTTATCATAGCAAGTTTAATCAATTTAACCAGAGGACTACCATCACTCTTAATAACACCTAAAAAGTGAGGACTATAATCATAACTTAAATAATATTAAATTAAACTTGCACTTTCCATTATCTGACCTCGGAAATGAGAAAAATACTTCTGTTTCAATGTGATTAGTGACGATTATTTAGTAAGTGTACCAATTTATCACAATTAATAAATAGAAAAAGACTTAAGTAGCATATTAATAGAAAAATTCAAAATTTGTGAATAAGAACAAAGACAATAATTAGAAAGATTTAAATTAAAATAATAATAAATTAAAAATTAAAATGGCAGATAATTCAAATACAAAGAGATGTCAGTGGTAAATTTCATTAACCTTTTCCATGCAATTCACTTCAATTTATCCAACAATTTCGTACTAAGTAAATTTAGTTAGCCATAAATTGAATTTAAAATTAATCCCTTAGGAGAGAAATTCTACATTACTTAAAAGAATCTTAATTTCATGATAAAATTTCTTAAGCAATTGAATTTGACTAGCAAGTCTTATTCTTATTCTTATGAAATAAGCAGTAACAATGATTTTACATTGATCATGAGTAAAGGTTTCCAATTTAGTTAAAATTATAAAATCAAGTTTCAGTTTAGCCAGCCAAAACAAACATTAAGAGAAAAAGTAAAAATCATTAAAATATGGTGTTCTTAGTCAGTCATGATTTAACAATTACATCAATACTCTTTTTATCTCTATAACTATTATTGATGTTGTGTTTGTATTCTTTGTTACCAGATTGTGATGTAGTTTTACCTCTAATCCTAATTTTTTTTATTAGTAATAAATAAATAAAATTAAACAAGACACTTAAGAGGGGTGTCTTAAGAGGGGGTGTCTCGACCCTTTTATAAACAAAACCAATTCAATCTACAAGAGAGGTCAAAGTGCATATTTCCTACCTAAGATAAGGCGACAAACACGTGTATTTTAGTGGACAATACAAAACCTCTACCCTGCTAAATCAAATAATGTTCTAATGGCAATGAAGGGTTTCTTTTGTTGGAGGCTCACTAATGCAACAACAACACTTTCCATATCAATAGTACTTGCATCAAATCTGGAGTGCAAAAATTCTCTATAAGCTTTACTCCTAAATTTATAATATTTGATTTGAACTTTTTTGTCTTACAACTTGCTCAGATCGTGCCTTTAGGTTAAGTGTGCAATAATTTTAGTATTCACGTGATATTCTAATAATTTTAACTTGTTATTTTAAAGACATGTGACCCTCACTCAAGCTACTCTAATTTTCGCTTGAGCACAAAAATTTTCTTCCTAAAGCACAAAATTCTTCTTCCTTCTTCCTAAACTTGATTATTGAAATAAAACTAAGAAAAGTGTAATAGTTAAAAATATCTTATTAATTAAATAAAAAATAATAAAGATAACCTAAAAGAATGATAAGTGTCTAAAAAAATGATGAAAGTGAGAAGTGTTTCCATGCGGTTTAGCTTCACTTTGACTGAATGAAGTGAGTGAAGAAGGCATTGGAAGGTTTATATAGGATTTATGGAAGCAACACTAGCAAGGAATGAGTTGAGAAAAGAGAGAATATGAGTCTCAATTTAGACAAAGTTTACTCAATATAAGTTTGCCTTTAAATGAGGGAGAGGTTCTTATTTATAGGCATGGGAGGGGAGTGGTAGCGTGCTCATGAAGCTATCCAAACCCCAACTTTCATGGCAAGTTAGGATTAGGGTTAAGCCTTGTTGTCCAAGTTGCTCTAAACCCTAGCTTGCATAACAAGTTAGGGTTTCTAGAAGCTTCCCTTGCACCTCTAGTTCCTATTCTATTTGTGACCTAAAATACAAGGTCAAGAAGGAATTTCCTATTCTACTATTTACATATTTATCCAAGGCTTTAGAGTGAGAAAAATATTCTTTTCTGAGCATGAGTTATGGTGGCTGGTTTTATTGGATGGATCTCCATCAAGCCCCCCCTCTTGAAAAGGATTTATCCTCATATCTATAGTAGAGGTCAAGGTGCAACCTTATTTGTTTTGAAGTGTTTTAATATCCTCCTGGCTCATGTATCCATATGTAAAAAACAAAAAAAAATTAGGAACACTCATAGAAAAAGAAAAATGAGGTGTGTGTCATGGTGTTGTTTAAATCTTGTGGAAGTATTTTTATTCTTCTTTTTAATTATTTGGTGGTGTGTTGGATCACCTAATGTAGATGAAAACAACACATTATGTAATGAAGAAGAAGAAGAAGAAGAATATGTGTACCTAGGGAAGAAGGTTAGAGTAGACATAAAGTTTTGGAAGGATGGTTTCCAAACTCTTCTACCTTAGGGTTTTTTTAAGGATTTTTCTTTTTTCTATCTTTTGTTTCAATTTTATTTCATCCTCTCTCACTTGTTGAGGTGTGAGAGGACAAAGAGTAAACTTGATACCCTGAAAAGAAAAAAAGTTGATTTTATTTGTGTGACCTTCATAGGATGTTTGATTATCAAATTGCCAAGATCAATTAAGGACAATGTGTCATATTTCCATGGGAACAATATCACACATAATATGTTCTTTATATTTCCTTATGGCAATATGGGCACATTAACTTGGTTTTTAACTATGATATCCTCTTATGGACTGATCCAATCTAGCTTATAAGGGGGGGATGGGGTATGGAAGTTAAGGTCAATTTTTCAACTAATCTAGAGCTACAACAATTACAACAAGAGTCACTGTCTACAATGACAGAACAAATATTATCTAAAACTTTACAGTGTGTATGGAGAAAATTCTCTCATTGAGATTCTTCCAATAAAGATGGTTTACTTTGAAGCAACCATTTGACCAAGAGTAATTCCCCTGTCCAAGGTTGAATCTCTTCTTCAGAAGTTGTCACATCTTCTTCACTGAAGAAGAGAAGTTTCAATGTTTTTAGTGTCTTGTTCTTTTAAAATCATATTTCTTCTTTGATAAGGACACTCAAAAGAATAATGTCCTTTTTCAAGACACTTAAAACATTGAGTACTCTTAGTTCTAACTTCTTTACAAGAGTCTCCATTATATTTTTCTTTTTCCTTTTGTTTTTCCCTTTCCTTCTCTTTTTCTTGTGGTCTTTCTTCTTTTCCTTTGGAAGGATATCCCTCCTTTTTATAATCCCTTTTGATAAACGAGGAATTAGAGTATGTTTTCTTATAAGATGTTTTTCTTATTATGTGTTCCTCTATTCTAACACAAAGTTAAACTAAATCATTTAAATCATTATAGTCAATAGCTCAACTTTATCCCTAATGTCAATATTATGACCAATTTGGAACAAGTTATAGTTAATCTTGACTCTTCCCTAATGCCTACCCTTAACATGAGTAAATATATTTTTTGTCTATACTCTTCCACACTCATGTCTCATTATTAAAGTAGGTGTTGGAGTTTTGCATTAACTCCCTATCATAGTAAGAAGACATATATATCCTCCTAAGGAAACCCTAAGCTCATTCTAATATCTAATCTGAAGGTTATGATGAACTTTAAGATCTTTAATAAGTGTTGTCCACCAAGTGATGATTGGACCTTTAAGGTAGTTAGGGTCACTCTCTTTTCCTAATCTATATGGTGACATTAAAATAAAATAATCAACCTTCATCTCCCAGTTCAAATAATCTTCAACATTTTCTTTACCATAGAAAGGAGGAAGTTGAACCTTAGGTTCTTTAGGGATACAATTATTCTTGTTTCTTGGTTGTCTAGGATTATGCTGGTAATAGTCTATATTATGATGACTACTTTGAAAACTCACACTATGGGAATGGTGGTCAAAATGATGACTCATTCTTTTACTCAAACCCTCCTCATGTCTACTCCTAGACCTTTCCTTTTTATTTTCTTGAGTCTTTAAATTTTTTGAAAACATACCTTTCAACTCAAAAATTTCATTCTTAGTATGCAATAGCTCATCTCTTAAATCATCATCATCATTTCTATAGCTACCATGCACACTAGAATGATGTGAATGATTACTCATTGTTGATTAAAAATTTAAAAGATTTTTCACAAAAGAATTAAAATCAATAAGAGTAATAAAATTTTAAAAAAATCTTTTTGGTGAAGTTCTTCAAAAATACAATATGAGAATTCTCCAAGTTCACTCCTAAGAAAGTGAGGTGAGTCACTAGGACTACTTAAGTACCAATACTTTCCTAGCCAGAGCTTACCTTAGATAGTTCTCAATAAAGTAATCTCAAAGAGCCTTCAAAACAATTTTAAGTACACACGTGTGTGTGTGATGCAAATGTAAACCTAAAGACCAAAGGAAAGTCTACTAAGCAAGTTCGGAATAGATAAAAGACGCCCTAGATGTCATAGAGACCTAGAGAGAAATCAACAAATGATAACAAGGAATAAAATAAATAAAACAAAGTAATGCAATTGATAAAAAGTAGACTATAACCTAAGTGAAAGTGCATCTGACAATCAGAGTCAATTGACACACTTCCACACTACGAAGTCGTGCACTATTACAATGTTTTTCAAGAGGATTCTCTTTTAGGTATTTTTCAAGTTTTAAGAGAATATAAGCACTAGAATAAAAGAAAAAAATTACAACAAATTTCCGTGACACTATTTCAAGGAAAATTATAAACTATTGCATTTGTCATTCTAAAAAAAAACTGTAACCGTGTTTGGTCTTTGATATGAAATCCAAATTTGAGAACTGAAATTGACTCCCCTTTATCTATTCTTTTTCCTTGGTAGTAAGCCAAGCAAATTCAAGCTCAAAGCTGCATAAAGTAGAACTCACTTGCTTCGAGTTCTATGTTCCTTAATTCCATTTCCAAGAGGTCGGGAAATTAAATCAAGAAATGAAAATTTGGAAAGTTCGACATGTCAAAGTTCTCTTTAAAGTTGTCTTCTTGATATACAAATTTCTAGACTCCTCCCAGTAGTGTTGACCCAACCTCACTCTAGAAATCAATGTGTTGGCCTAACCTCACCTAGAATCAAACTCATAATTTCCATCTTCAAATTGTGGCATTGCTACACTTCTTAGATGCTTTCGTTATCCTTCATTATCCATAGAAGAAATTCAAACCAAAATATTGAAGAAGAGGAGTTTACACATGCACAAGGAAAGTGTTTTCCATAATTTGGTATTTAAAGCAAGGTTTTGGTCCAAGCTAAGTGTTCTTTTCTTTTCTTTTTCCTTTTTTTTCTTCTTCACTGTTTTATGTTGTTTACATAAAAAAATTTCATGTCTTGAACTGTTTTCACCATTTACATTTGTTGATATGTCTTGTTCTTTGGTTCAAATCAATTGTTCTTACTTGAATCATCCTGTTTGTGCCTTAGGTGTTCTTATTGTATGTGTTGAAACTATTTTGCATTCTTTTAGTTTTCCTTTAATTTAAATATGTCAAAACAGGTTATATTTGGGTAATTTTTCAGTTTATAATCTCTACTTGTTATGTCAAGTCATGTTGAATCCATAAATGTCATAAACTTCTTGTAGTACTTTGTTCAAAGTTATTTTCTTGCTTTGTTGTGTCCAGAAATTTTTTTCAGGAAAAGAATTGAATTACTGTAGTGTGTTTGTGCTTTTATGTGCTTTTAATTTTATGTATTTGAGTTTATATAATTTTTATTACACCATTGAAAAGTTCCTTAGAGTTAGGTTTCCATTATGTCTTGAGTTTATCATAATCTTCTTTCAATTCCATAAGCTTCCTTCTTTTTGCTTGCTATAGAGTTTATTCTTTTTGTTTCTTTGTTATTGCTTTGTAAGTCTCTGTGAAACTTAGTGAAGTGAGTTGATTTTAGATTGGCACATTTTAGAGGTTTCACTTTTGTTTAAGCATTTTGAATTAGCAGAATATGGTGAGAAGCTCAAAGAAGATTACCACTAGACACGAACTTAACCAAGTGGTTAAGTGTGAAGGTTCTCTTCTAGAGAGCAAAAGAGAAAACACAATAATAAGATGAAGATGATGATGTGTTGCGAAATTGAAACAACATAGGATAACAAGAAAAACAAGATAATGACCGAATAGAAAAAGGAGATAAAGAACACAATGAAAAGGAGCAATGGAATGGCGTAATGGAAGAAAGCAAAAGAGAAAGATAAGAGAAGCTTATGGAATTGGATGGTTGGTCACGCCACTTAGTGAAGAGTCGCCACTTGGAGCATGCTCTCACAAGATAAGACCCAAAACTTTAAGAGAAAATACTTACTAAACACTCAAGTAGAGTTTTTTTACTTCAAAATTCAATGTGATTTACTAGAGGGGAGCCACCTTATTTATAGATAATAGTGCCTTGGAGAGGAAGAGAGGAAGGGTAGGGTGTAAATGACTACAAGCTTCTAGAAACTAGGTCAAATGTGAGCACATCGGGGAGTCTTCTAGAATCTAGGTCAAAGGTGAGCACATGGGTGGCACATGGGTGTGCTTCTAGAACCTAGGTTAAGGTGTGTTTGGCACAAGCCCAATATACTAAGTACACCCTCTTTTAACTTAATTTTCTAATTGAAGCCCAAAGTGAACCCAATTTATTTACTTAATTTGTCTTGTAAGAAGAACAAAAGGAAGAACAATTGGTATTCTGGTTTATGTTTGGTTCTCCCTCTGCTGAGGTTTGGTGGGACCTTATCTTGTATGCTGAGATGACTGACCTAGCTATGAAGAGTTTGTGGTGTCCTTAGTCATCTGTTTGTTGAGTTGGGTTGTATCATTCCCACCAAGTTGGAAAGAATTCAACCTCGAATTTAGAACTCTTGTAAATAACATAGTTAGTTTGTTCACAGTAAAGATAGAAACATTTATAGACTTGGTATGTGAAGCCAACTTATGTTCATTAAGCTTTGGGATTTCATATGGGTGAGTACTACATACAAGTCATGTTTGAAAAGAATATTTGGGGATGAAATGATTTGTTTGTGAAAACCTTTAAGAGGTTTTTGAATATCATCCATAAACTTCTTTATCAAAGATGTCAAGTATTTACAATGATTAGGAGATGAAAAAGATAAGGAAGAAGAATACCTATGAGGTGCAATTTGTATTTTTGTCGAGTCAACATTATTGTTTTTACTACGTGAGGTGAGATGATGATACCCGTTTTGTTTTTTTTTTTCTCCATCTTTTTCATTTTCTCTTTTGGTTTTCCTTTTTACTTGGTCCTCATTAACTTCTTTGGGAGAGAGGGGTTTTAATATAATCTTATGCCCTTGGAAGTTGAAAGAAATCTTATTAGTATGACCATCATGTAAAATTTTTCTATCATATTGCCAAGGCCTTCCCAATAGAATATGTGTTGCTTCCATTGGCACAACATCACATAAAACTTCATCTTCATATTTTCCCATGGCAAAAATTATGAGGACTTGTTTATTAATCATAATGCCACCCTCTTCACTAAGCCATTGTAGTTTATAGGGCTTTGTATGAGAGATAATGGGTAATCCAAGCTTCTCCACTACTCTTGTACTGGCCACATTAGCACAACTACCCCCATCTATGATCATGGAACTTAACTTGTTGTTGATAAGACATCAGGTGTGAAAAATATTTTCTCTTTGAGTTTCATCAAAAGGTTTTTGAATAGTACCCAACATTCACCTTACCACCAATAAGCCACCTTCACAAGGTATCTCGCATTCATTTTCACTAGGGGTTTTGGAAGGGGTAGGGGAGGTAGACCTAGAAGACTAATCACTATGGTCACTTACTACTATCCCCTCATTTACCATCATGGTTCTTTTGTTAGGGCAATTTGTTGTGATATGACCAAAACCTAAACATTTGAAACATTTTTTATTTGAGGTTTTGGTTGGCGATTTAGTCCTAGAAGGAGAAGGATTGTCTTTAGATGTTTGTGGGGTGTATTCTTTAGAGGAATTGAAAGGAATATCTTGTTTTTGAAATTTATTTTTATCCTTCCAAGATGAGTTGTAAAAGCCATCATTATGAGTATGTTTGAAAGATGTTTTCTTTAAAAGTTGTGATTCAACCTTGATGGCTAGGTGAACCAATTTTTCTAAAGATGTTTACTCATAAAGTTCTACAACATTTTGAATTTGTCTTCTTAATCCACTCATAAATATAGTAATCTTTGACTCTTCACTTTCATGCATATTAATCTTAGTCAAAGTTACTTCTAAATCTTTGAAGTATTCATCTACACTCCTAGGCCCTTGATGAAGTTGTTGGAGTTTCAACAAGAGTTCCTTCCTATAGTGAGGAGGAACAAATCGCACGCATGTATAACTTTAAATTGTGCCAAGAGACCACGACTGGCCTCTTGTTTAGCCCAATGTCTATTACAAGTTTATGCCACCATTGCATGGCATAATCCTCAAATTTTAGGGAAGCTAACTTAACCTTTTAGTCCTCTTCGACCTCTTACACATTAAATATTTGTTCTACTTTAGCTTCCCATCCTAGATATACATTTGGGTCACTATCCCCATTAAAACTAGGTAATTTTACAAAATGTATGGCCTTCTTTGGTGGTTGATGTTGGTGATGATGGCGCCTAGTTTCAAAATTTTGAACTCTCCAATCTTCTTCCTCTTCTTCTTGGCTTCCATAGTGCATGTGGTACCTTGTAGCTTTTCTAGGCTCCCACCTCCTTTCCCGGGCTTGTCTTTCTTGGTTATCTTTTAATTTTTGCACCCTCTCTACTAGTTGCCTCATGTCTTCTTCCTTTTATGCCAAACTTCTCTTGGTCTCTTCAAGCTCCACCAAAATGTGTGTCTTTTGAGGGGAAAGTGGTTTGGAAGATTCTCCTAAAGATAAACAAGCTATAATGTTGCACAGGAAAATTCAAACAATTAGTTTTAAACAACAGTTATTGCACTCACTCACTTGTATCACTTGACTTTTTAGTAAAAGGGGCAAAAAAGGTTAAATTCACTCAAAAAAGGTTTTCCAATTTTGCCAAAGGGTCTATACTTGGTAGCAACACTTCAAGTGAAAGAGATCAAAACTCTTTTCACCCACTCAAACAAGGACTCTACGAAACTTGAGAGAAAAAAAAAGTTAGACAAGCAAGAAGAGTGTAAAGAAACAAAGCTAACCCAAAATGGGATTTAGATGATGACAAAACTTAAGCAAGACAAACAAGAAAAACACGTTTAAAACTCAAAGATACTTACTTAGACTCTTAACTATGAAGTTTTTAATTTTCTTAGAAATTGTTAAAGCAAGAAGGATTAAATTCCACAAATATGAAAACAATTTGTCATACAAAAAGAACCCTCTTATAGCACTTTAAACTTGAAATGTGAGTTGGACTCAAATTGTTTCTGTCTTTATTTTTGTTTTTATGGATTCAAAATGTCCACATTCTTTGCATGCATATTTTTTTTTTTTAATTCACTTTCAATTTTCACAAATAGTTGGGATTCAATTCATATGATCACTTGAATTATTTGTTTGGAACTAAACAACTACCACTTAAACAAGTTCTAATTGCTTTTAGTTCTTCACAATTAAGGTCAAAATAAGCAAAATGGATGTAAGACTCCTAGAACATTAAGAACAAAAGACTTAAACAAAAAAAGGTAAGGTAAAAACAATTGACACAAATAATTCAAAAGCAGAATTTAAATTGCTTAATGGATAAAAAATGGAATTGTAAATGACAAGGAATTTAAAGACTAAATTGAAATGTGCTAGAATTTTAAAGCAGAAAATCAACTCAGAAAATATAAGCACAATTAAAACCATGCTCTGATTACCATATGAAGTGAGTTCATTTTAGATTGGTACATTTTAGAGGTTTCACTTTTGTTTAAGCTTTTTGAATTAGCGGAATGTAGTGAGAAGCTAAAAGAAGATTGCCATTAGACACAAACTTAACCAAGTGGTTAAGTAAGTGTGAAGGTTCTCTTCTAGAGAGCAAAAGAGAAAACACAATGATAAAATGAAGATGATGATGTGTTGCAGAATTGAAACAACATAAGATAGCAAGAAAAACAAGATAATGACCGAATAGAAAAAGGAGATAAAGAACACAATGAAAAGGAGCAATCGAATGGCGTAATGGAAGAAAGCAAAAGAGAAAGATAAGAGAAGTTTATGGAATTGGATGGTTAGTCACACCACTTAGAAGGACGGGGAATTTCAAGATGAGTGGTGAAGAGTCACCACTTGGAGTATGCTCTCACAAGATAAGACCCAAAAATTTAGGAGAAAATACTCACTAAACACTCAAGTAAAGTTTCTTTACTTCAAAATTCAATGTGAATTACAAGAGGGTAGGCAGTATTTATAGAGATGAGTGTCTTGGAGAGGAAGAGGAAGGGTACGGGTGTAAATGACTACAAGCTTCTAAAAACTAGGTCAAATGTGAGCACATAGGGGAGTTTTCTAGAATCTAGGTCAAAGGTGTTGAACAAGGTGCTTTGATGTCTCCAAATCTGTATGGAATGCATGAAGGCTTTGTTGCTGCTTGTGTGTGTGGGTTCGAGGTAGTTTGAATTTGTTAATCCACTCTTAGTTATGATCTAAAGTGATTTGAATCAATTTATTTTGAAAAAGAGTGTTTTATAAAGAAGTGGAAAATCAACCAGTGGTATGTCGATTCAACTTATTGTTTTACACTTAGTGGTTTTTGAAAAGATTTGAAAAAGCTTGAAATTGGTTGACCTTGTTGTCAAGCCAATTCAACCGATTGTTTCGCGTTTTCAATCGGTTATTTGTTTAAAATGTTTAAGAGAATTTGTTAAGGTTGTTAAATCTGTTTTAACTGATTTGAAATTTTTTTGGGTCTTGCATTAAATGTTTTTAACAACTAATTGGAGTATATATAATCTGTTTTACGTTCTTGGTTGTTAGTGATTATTAAGAACCTTTCAAATCAAGTTTTCCAAGATTGCTTCAAGCTTTGGACTCTTTCAAAGAGTGGAATAGGATTGCCTTGTAATTTTGTTTTCAATCTGTATCAGGTGTGATCATTCCTTATCCTCTCTTACATTGTATTTCCATAAAGAGTGTGGTTAAGTAAATCTAGAGGATGTTCAGGAATTTGTGTTGTGGTTGCCAAAGTAGGTGTGTGTTCTTGAAGGGTTCAAAATCACCTCTTTGGTGTGTGGTTTTGTAATCAAAGAGTTTGATTGTTTAGTGGAATACTCTGAGGTTTATGAGGACTGGATGAAGCTCTTGGATAACAGTGAACCAGTATAAATTCGTTGTGTGATCTTCTTTATCCCTTATCTCCTTTATCTCTACTTTTTGTTGTGTTTTATTAACTGCTAATAAAAACAACTTGTTGATTCACATAAACAACCAGTTGATTTTCTGGAAACACATTAAAACAGGTTTCGTTATTGGTTGAACTGGTTTCTTATTCCTTTATTCTTCATTGGGCTTCTCTTCACCTTCAATATTTGCTAAAATCTTTCATAAACAATTCACCCCTTTCTTGTTTAAGGCCATAAGTTCTAACAAAAAGTGAGCACATGGGTGGCACATGGGTGGGTTTATAGAAGTTAGGTTAAGGTGGGCTTTGGAACAAGCCCAATTTATACTAATACACCCTCTTCTAACTTATTCTTCAAATTGAAGCCCAAAGTGAACCCAATTTATTTACTTAATTTGTCTCGTAAGAAGACTAGAAGGAAGAACATTTGGTATTCTGGTTTATGTCTGATTCTCCCTCTATTGAGGTTCTTCTGAGGTTTGGTGGGGCCTTGTCTTGTATGTTGAGATGATTGACCTAGCTGTGAAGAGTCTGTGATGTCCTTAGTCATCTGTTTGTCGAGTTGGGTTGTATCACTTAGGAAGTCTCTCTAAAATAATTATTTGACCTTCCTTCGGTTATCTAGGACTCTTTAGCACACACACATAATTAAGAAAAAATTATTTTGAAGTTTCTTTCAAGAAAGACTAGTGAAAACTATCTAAGGGAACTCTGGCTAGGAAATACTTGGTTCTTAAGTGGTCCTAGTGACTCACCTCTCTTTCCTAGGAGTGAACTTGGAGAAACTTTGTCTCTTTGACCTTTTGAGAAACTTCCAACTTTAAAATCCTTATTTTGAAAATCTTTTATCACTCTTTGTTGAATTAAAACTTTGTGAAAATATTTTAGTTTTTATTCAACAATGAGTTATCATTCTCATCATTCCTCAAATGTGCATGGTAGTACTAGGGATCCTATGGAGGAGTTAAATCTAAGAGATGAGGCCAGGATGTTGCGAGAAAATGTTGAGAAAAAGGATAAATAAATAACACAAATAAGGCACATGTTTGTTTAGTTAATGAGAAATCCATATAGGAATAAGAGCAAACGAGATAAGGGGTTCAATCGTAGAAGAAATTACAGTTATGACCATCACTCCTAAAGAGAAGGGGTGTGTAATAATCATTTAATTCATATAAATCACTGTGTAAACATTATCATAAGCCTATAAATCATCCTCATTTTACAGAGCCTAGAGTATACCTCCTTCTTTCTATGGAAATAAGAATCTCAAGGACAATCTAGAATGGGAGATGAAAGTTGAGAATTTTTTGAATGCCACCAAGTAGATGAACGTAGAAGATTATCTATGGTTACTCAGTTTTCAAGAATATGCCATGTCTTGGTGGACACAAAGGAAAAATTATGTTAGAATTGACCAAAAATCAGAAGTATTGAATTGGAATGAGTTTGAGGCCTATATGAATGAGAAGAATATTTGTTCCCCCTTCATATAAGAAAAATAAGCATCTTCGAGAAGAAAGAAAAAAGCTTGTAGGAAAAGGAAGAAAATTTTTAGATGGAGAAAAGGAATGCATACGAAGAGAAAATTAATTTAGAAAAAAAAAATTACAAGCTCTTATTAGATAGAAAGAAGAGAAAGAAAAGAGAGAAACAAAGTTGAAAGAAAAAGAAGAAGAAAAAAGGAAATCCAAAATGGAAAATGAATCTCTAAAAACATCCCCTAGAAACATAGTTGAGAAAGAATTCGAGGATTTCAATACTTTGAACTCTCCATTTCACTTAAATCATGATGCTAACTCTTCTTCCCAAAAATCTCATAAACAACACTTTGTGATGTTGTTACCTGACTTTGGCAACAATCAACACAAAGTGAACAAAATTATTTTTCTTAAGGGTCGTGCTGTTTCTCACCATAGCTTTTATAAAAGTAATAAAGGGCCTTATTTCCATACATTAATCTTTAAATACATTTATCTTAATTTTCTTTTAATAAGGAACTTAACCTAGTTTTGTTTGATGTTTAATGTAGATAAATATTCTATCCTGGATGAAAAACATAAACTTTGGGTAATAATAAGGCTATTGTCTAGAACCAATAATGCAGATTTGGGAACATATCATTTTCAAGAGGGAAGTAATGATGGAAACCTATTCAGCCACAACATCCCTAAAATAAGGAGATTGAAGACCTAGAGCCTTGTTTAGGGACTTATTGGACAAATGGATCTAATTGGGCTTTTATCTATCTTTTACAGGCCCAATAAAGAGGACAACTTTAAGAAGAAAGCACGCACAAAATATATCCAAGAAGATCTCCATTCCAGAGAAGAACAACTAGAGCATTGGACAACACACTACATGAAGAGTGGAACTCAACTGAGCTCAGTTGGGTTAAAATCTTATCATTTTGGGTTAAGCTTTAATTTGAATAATTATATAAAGTAGAATAGGTTTTATTTGAGTTTTAAAATGTTAAATAAATTGGGCCAATAGGTCTTGTTTTTTTACCTATGATAGATTAGGGTTAGGGTTAGGATCATGGTTCTAAACCTACCTAGGGATTTAATTGGGCTTCCATTGGCACAAAGGAAACCCTAGGACGGTCTTAGAGGAGCAAGAGGAACACCAACCAGCTGCACATACAAGGAAGCACACACATTACACATGAGAGGGCATGGAAAGTGACTCACCACATGGCACTCTCTCATTGGCTCTTCTAAATCTAGGGTTTACTTTTGAATTTTGGTTCTCTTTGGGTTTACCATAGCACTAGAAATAAATGTGCTCAGCTCATGTATTTTAACTTTTGAGTAATGAAATGTAGTCCAACTTTTGAGACACTTCTTTATCTGACTTGTCAAAGTTCCCTCTATGTTAGCACATCTTGTTGTGACTAGCCTAGGCATTTCTAGAAGTTGACCTCACCTATTCCAAAAAAATTTCTCCACTATTTTCACATCATTCTTCCGCTGGAGTTACAGTCCTTCATAGCTTTTGCAAGTTATCTTCCATCTCTATCCAAAGACAAATAAAAGCAAAAGAATGAAGCCAATCTTGTTTGCATCAAATTATACTTTCTAAAGTTGATCAAGCATGTGCTAGGGAGTTGTTGAAGCACAAAAACTTTATGTCATTTTCCAAGAGATTGTTGATGTGACATATGCTTTTATAGATCTTCTTGTCACATGAAAGAAGCAAACATTCTCTACAACCTAAAATAAGCATAAAGTGATTTTTATGAAGTACAATGTTAGCTTCAATCTATGTGTGTATCATCTAAGCCTATCAATGCTTATCATATATAAAAGTGCAATGTGTTGTATCACCTGTCAGACGAAACACTTGTGTCTTACATGATCTGTTGTGAATAAACACTTCTCGTTTCACAGATAAAATATGATAATGCTTTATATTTTATTATTTAAAAGTAGTTAATCAAAATATGGGTTGTTGAATTTTTCTCTAACATTATTAAAATTACATATGCTTTTATAAAAAAAAGCAACACAATTATACTAGCAAGGCAATAATAAGTTAAAAAAACATTAATAAGTAAACTTTAAAAAAAAAATTCAATGTCAAGGTACATAACATAAAGAATCATATAAAAAAAGTAAAAAAGTTACATAAATAAAAATATGAAGAGTCCAAGTCAAAACCCACGTAGTAAAGCTAACCAAAATGGTAAAAAGGAGCTTCGATTATATTTCTAGATAAGTCTTAACTTATGAGACTTGGTAAACTAGATCACCTCGATATTTGATTATCATCCAAACTAAAATTAAAAAGCATATGTGCACCTGCATTTACTTCAAATGACATTGAAAAGATATTGAAGAACTAAATCACGTACATTTCTCCCCTAACATACAGAGGATGCATAAAATCATCATCAAAAGTTTTCAAAACTAACATGGAATCACAATCAATCCATATTTCATGTATCCTACAGTCTTTATATATTCAATAGCCATAATAATAGTCAATCCCAGTTGTAAGGGTTGTTTCTAGAAACCTCTCAGAATGTTATCATACTACAAGAGAAGTTACATTTAGCATCGACTTTTGATAGATGCTAATTAGTTAATAACTTTGAATTTGCGTCACACACATGCTAGATTCTAAAGTTATGGATGTTAATTCACTAGTGTCAATTTTTGTAAGTCGACTCTATATAGCCTCAACTTAGCTGACACTAAACGACTCTATCTAACATTGACTAAGTCGACACAATGTCGAAGCTATGTCGACTGTATCTAGCGTCGGCCAAGCCAATGCCATGTCATTGTGCTATCAAAATTTTCAAAACCAAGTAAGTTATGTCATGCAACAACAATGTATAGTTTTCCCATCCATGAAAAAATGTTGGAATCTAAGAAAGAGTTTCTCGTGTCGGAAACATCCAACAATGATGATAGTTTCTCCACCACTACCACCACTATCACTGAAAACTAAGAAGACAAAATCATAAGAGAACTAACACAACTCGTAATCAAAAGCATTCCTCTATCGACAAGAAAACTATAAATTATGACAAGAGCAATTGAAACGTATTGGTGGATTTCTTCTTAGCATTTTACTTTTGTCATCTGATGGTGATTATTATATATACACCCAAAACAAAGAACATCAAATTGGAGATACTGATTCTAAAATAAATAATTTTCTACTTTGATTAAAAGTTATCTACGATCTATATTTTAAACTATGGGACACATTGATTATAAGATTAGTGTTGATTTAGCCAACACAAGTTTGTCAATAAAAAAAGAAAAAAACAGTCAATACAAGTTAAAATAAACACTAAAAATAAATTTCATTAAAATTAATTTAATGTACGTTAACTTAAATAAATATTAAAAATATATTTCATCAATATTTATAAATAAATATTAAAAATAATTCCATTAACACCTATAAATAAATATTAAAAATAGATTTCATTAGTGTTGATCTTATTAACTTAAATAAATATTAAGAAATATACTAGTATTAATTAAATAAAAATTAATTTACATAAATATAAATATTAAAATTAAATAAAATTAAAATGACCATGGAAAACTCAACATATTTAATTTTTTTAATTATTTATTTACTTTAGTTTTGACTTAAAATCGGTTTAACCAAATTTTTTTTAAAATTTTGTAAATAATGTCAATTAAGCTCATCTAAAGTCATTAAATAATAAAAATAATTAATTTTTTTAATTCAGTGAAAATAAATTTAAATTATTTATATTTTCTTAAACTAAATTTTATTTAGAACTTATTATTTTCTTGTAGTGTTATTATTATCTGAAAAATATCTCGACAAGATGCTGAACCAAGTGACTACGAGAGAGATAGCATTAATGTTGCATTTAACACGATTTAGCTTTTGACCGATTATTTGGGTGTCAATATAGTTTGAGATTCTTAAAATCAATCATAAATTTAACTCTATGTACCTATAAAAGCTCTTCTGAAGTGTGAATCTTGCCCGCATAATAGAAATAGCATAAGTGATAGTCTTTTTTTTTATAAAAACTCTCATGTTATATATCACTATAAAACTTGACATCTCAGCTAGACTAATACCTCAAGTAACAGTAATCATCTATCACCACATGAAAAAAGTATTATTAAAAGAAAAAAAATGAAATGAAATACAAGTAAATATGGGGCTAGATCAAAATTTATATATTAACAAAAACGATACAAAGATAGTCTATACCTATTAATAAAGAACTCTAAGAAAAGACTAGATGGAAGCCTATTGTACCAATAAAATTGTTTTCTATGGATAAATTCTAAGTTAGCAAGTTTAATAGCACATGCATTCCCTTCACGAAAAATATGAGAAACCCTAAACCTGATTTTCTCACAGTAATTAAGACAAGTGTTTCACCTATTACAAAGCATTCAAAGAACATTAGTTTTAGCAGTAAATGCAGCACAAACCAAGGCAGAATCACATTCAAGCCATAAATTAGTAAGACCCATCTTTTGAGCTTCTTCAATAGCATGTATAAATTCATAAAAATCAACAACCAAAGTAATTTAAACATCAAGGAAAGCAGAGAAACCACCAATAAACTCTCTCATACTCCCACGAAAAATACCTCCACAAGCAGCAAGACTAGGAGAAGCCCTAACAGCACTATCAATGTTAATTTTAACCCAACCTAGTGAAGGAAACTCCCCTCTGACAGGAAGAGGATGTAAAACGTTACCACTACAAGTATTAATATAAAAAAACTTAAGCACATTAAAATCAAACATATCATTTCGCATAGAACTTTTAGACGAATTTCCCACTAAACAAGTGAGGTTTTTAATGACCGGAATAACTCTAGAAACATCAATTTTAACCTAAAATCTAGCATAATTCCTCATACGCCATATCATCCAAATAGAAAAAGTTATCACAACAAGCTTGATCAAATTGACCAACGGACTACCATCACTCTTAATAAAAGAGGGACGATCATCCACATTAGAGAAATGAGAATTAAGAAAAAGTTGTCGAACCCAACTCCAAATATGCAAAGCATTAGAACATTCAAAAAGTAAATGTTGAATAGATTCTTCCTGATGGAGAGAGGCCAAGCTCACCCCACCATGAAAGTCAAGGGCCAAGACTAGACCGTCTAGAACCACATGGAGAGCGTCTAGCACAAGACAAGGGGGAGCTACATGAGGAGCGTCTAGGAGGGAGCCTAGACCGTCTAGACCTCTCACAAGGTCCATGGCCAAGCACATTCACGCCCAAATAAGTCAAGCCACGGATGGGAGGGAGAAGACCTTGTACATGCTACTTGGAGGCCCATTAGGGGTAGCTTAGTAGATTAGTGTAGTGTAGAAAGCAAAACTTGCTCACTTAGGGGTGTGCTATCAAAAAGGTGCCCTTAGCAATAGAAGGAGGGGCGTGCTAGCAAATAGGTGCCTTTAGCAAAAGAAGGAGGGGTGTACTATCAAATGTTGCATTTTTTACCTATCTTCTAGAATATTAGGATGATGGTGTGGTTTGACTAAAGTCAATACCCTAGGCAGCCCCACTTTTTGTATTTCCATCCCTACCCTTTAAGCTTGCTCACCAAGGTTCCTGAATCTATAAATAAGGATGCCTACCTCATGTATTTTCAAGATTAATATGAGTAAAGTTATGCTGCCAAATTTGTGCCAAGCTTTGCTTTCTCCTAGTTTCTAGGAATTGATCTTCATTTCCTTCACCTTCCAAGGGTTGGCCGAACCTCCCTACTCCCATACACATCATGCACCTTCAAGATCACCATCACTCCTAGGAGGGTCTTGCTCATTTCAACCATTGCTTCTGCACCATCTTCAACATCCAAGGAGAGCTCAACATGTGAAGGCCATCATTTGCTATCATGAGCATGGGGTTCTTCAAAGATGAGTAGTTCTTGGTCCTTTTTAATTTTGAGTTCTTCTTTAATCCTTGTTGTTCATCTTTGTTTTCCATACTTGTCTTGCTGTTTTTTAATTTTTAATTTGAATTGGTGTGCTGTTTGGAAATTCCAATTGGTGCATCTTGTTCAATTGTTCTTGAGCAATCTTTGTGCAATTTTTGGTAGGATTCCATACACCTTTGTGTTGCTATTTTTCTTTTAGGTTTTGAGTCTTTATTGCAATTTTATTTTGGTTCATTTTATGCTCTTTGAGTCTTTAATTTTTGAATTTATATATGTTGTCTAAGTCATGTTTCTCCAAAATGTCATAAAATCATAAGTAGTACTTTGTTTGGCTTATTTGTTTCTTGATTTTGGGTCTAAAAGTTTGATTTGAATCTGCTGGGTTTTTGAGCTTTTGGTGCCTTTTTATTTTTAGGTTGAGTTCATATTTGTGTTTTAGTTCTACACAAATTCATTCACATCTTTGCCTTTGTGTCTTTTGGTATATCTTGCTGTTTTTTCCATTTTACCCAGAATCTCCTGTTTTGCATCAATCTGTGCTGGCTGTTTTTGCTTAGAAAAATTATTTTGCCACATAGAAAAAATTTTGATTCTCTGGAATATGCAAGATTGAGGTGTTATTGAAAATACAAAAAAAGAATCAGGTCAAAAAAAGAAATAGAAAAAAAATGAAAAATATTTTAAAAACAGTGTGCAAATCTGGGCGCTCCAGCTGGCATAACTGAACACTGATTTTGCAAAATTCATTAAAAAAAAATGGCTCATGCGTTTTGGGTGAAATCTGTCCCAGAATTTTTTTGAGATCTTGAAATATTTGCATATCAATTTTCAGAGGCAAATCTTTAAAGGACAGCTCAGTGTAAAGTGGGGAAAGTCACGTTTTCTGGCCACAACAGATTTTCAGTGGTGCTGTTTTTGTTTTTTTTAAAACTATTCTAGTGCTATTCTTAGGATTGACTTTGTGTGCCTATCTTTCTTTGAGTACCTTTATTTGCTTGTTTTATATTTCTTCGGAACTCTTTCTAGTTGTCACAAATTTTAACTCCATTTGGTGGTACTGTTTTTCTAATTAATTTGTTTCTTGCTTTAATCCTTTGGCCTCTAAATTTGGTGCTGGAATTGTTTCTCAATTGGTACCTATTTGAGTAGAAATTTAACTTGAGTGAGGTCTAACTTGTGTGATAGGTGCTGGATTGGAGAATTAATTTCCTAATTCTAAGAGGAGCCAAAGCAAGGGCAGCAAACAAATATTACCCAAAAACACCACAAACACTTGGAGGACCCAACAAAGAAAAGACAACCAAGGGAGTGCCAATAGCAAAACAAGGATCAACAAAGGGGGTTTTCTTAATCTTCTTTGCAACTTAACCTTGTTAATTACTTCTTTAATTACGTGATTAGACAGTGAGTGTGTCTTCAAGGACTCCAAGTCCAAGAAGAGAAGTCACAAAAATCAAAAAAATCTCAAACTCATGCATCTCATTCACAAGTCCAAGAGTCTCTAGGGGAGGGAAGCCTTAGAATGTATGACTACTACCAACCACCCCCTAGAAGAAATAGGCAAAGGGAGCAAAAGGGCCCAAGGGAGGTTAGAGTAGACCTACCTCATTTCCATAGTAAGGAGAGTGTAGAAACCTACCTAGATTGGGAGATGAAAGTAGAACAACTCTTTGCTTGCCATAGGGTGAGTGAAGAACGCAAGGTATCTCTAGCCACCCTTAGCTTCCAAGGGAACGCCATGTATTGGTGGACCTCTCTCGAAAGAGAAAGACGTCTTCATAGGGAACCTCCAATTGAATATTGGAACGACCTTAGGGGAGCCCTAAGACATCGCCACATATCCTCATACTACCATAGGGAGTTGATGAACAAGCTCCAAAGACTCCGGCAAAACAATATGAGTGTTGAGGAGTATAGACAAAAAATGGAGCTCTACATGATGAGAGAGCCTCCATTAGAGAAGGGGAGCATATCACCATAGCTAGGTTCCTTAGTGGCCTCTCACTTGAGATAAGGGATAGAGTAGAACTCCTTCCATACCAAGACTTGAATGACTTGGTCCAACTTTGCATTAAAGTTTAGCAACAAAATTTGCGCAAAACTTCAAGTCTAAAGGTTGGATCCTACTCTAACTCCTATCCCAAGAGAGAATATAGAAGGGAGGGTAGTACATCAAAAGAAAAACCTAGGGAAACTACCAAACCCTTAGCCAAAGATGCCTCCACCCTACTCATCCGAGCTAGGGATGTTAAGTGCTTTAAGTGCCATGGAAGAGGGCATATGCAAGCACAATGCCCAAACCAAAGGACTTTGTTTTTGAAAGGTGTAGATGAGTACACTAGTGGCGAGGATGAGCCAAGTGAAAGAGAGGAAGGGGGAGAGGATGAGAGGGTAGATCCATTAGAGGGAGAATTGCTAATGATTAGGAGAACCCTCAACAATCATCCTAGTGCATCCATGGAGACACAAAGAGAGAACATCTTTCACACAAGATGTAAAGTTTTAGAAAATATATGTTCTCTCATTGTGGATAGTGGATCAAGCTGCAATTGTTGTAGCTCTAGAATGATTGAAAAGCTCAATCTACAAGTAGTTCCTCATCCTAAGCCATACAAGTTGCAATGGATAAATGAGAATGGGGAACTAAGTGTAGATAAGCAAGTGGAAATCAAGTTTTCCATAGGGAACTACAAAGACAAGGTTTTATGTGATGTAGTGCCTATGGAAGCTTGCCATATACTCTTAGGAAGACCATGGCAATTTGATAAAAAAACCTTGCATGATGGTCTTACTAATGAGATTTCCTTCACCCATGAGCATAAAAAGTTTGTACTTAGTCCTTTACCACATTCCCAAGTGGTGAAAGACCAAATACAAATGAAAGAAAATAGGGATGAGGAAAAGAAAAAGAAGAGAGAGCTTGAAAAGGAAAAAGTCCTTAGGGATAGGAAGGAATGGGAGAAGAGTGTTCCTTCCCCCAAGGTTGCTCAACAAGAGAAGCCTTTTGAAAACATCTTGGAAAATTTGCTTCTTGTTGAACAACCAAGCCTTGTCTTTTGTAAAGGAACACTTGCATGTACTGCCACAAGTAGTGAACTTATGAGTCTACCTCCTAAACTAGAAAAACTTTTAAGTGAATTTGATGATGTATTCTCTAATGAAGGACCCAATGGACTCCCTCCCATTAGAGGTATAGAACACCAAATTGACTTGATTCCGGGGGCAAGAACACCAAATTGACTTGATTCCGGGGGCAAGCCTACCAAATAGGCCCGCCTATAGAACTAACCCCGAGGAGACCAAGGAGATAGAGTCACAAGTTCAAGACTTGTTGGAGAAGGGTTGGGTTCAAAAGAGCCTAAGCCCTTGTGTTGTACCTGTCTTGTTGGTGCCCAAAAAAGATGGAAAATGGCGCATGTGTTGTGATTGTAGAGCAATCAACAACATCACCATCAAGTATAGGCATCCAATCCCAAGGCTTGATGACATGCTTGATGAATTGCATGGGTCCACCATGTTTTCCAAAATTGACCTTAAAAGTGGATATCACCAAATTAGAATTAAAGAAGGTGATGAGTGGAAAACTGCTTTTAAGACCAAATTTGGACTATATGAGTGGTTAGTGATGCCTTTTGGACTCACTAATGCACCTAGCACTTTCATGAGGCTTATGAATCATGTCTTTAGGGATTGCATAGGTAAGTATGTAGTAGTCTATTTTGATGATATCTTAGTATATAGTCAAAGCCTAGAGTCCCACCTAAGTCACCTTAGGGAGGTTCTTTTAGTGCGTAGGAAAAATAGTTTGTTTGCCAATATAGATAAATGCACTTTTTGTGTAGATAGTGTAGTGTTTTTAGGTTTCATAGTCAACCAAAATAGGGTGCATGTTGACCCTGAGAAAATCAAAGCCATCCAAGAGTGGCCCACTCCACAAAATGTAAGTGATGTAAGAAGTTTCCATGGGTTAGCTAGCTTTTATAGAAGGTTTGTGCCTAATTTTTCAAGTCTAGCTTCTCCTTTGAATGAACTTGTGAAAAAGAATGTTGCATTTTGTTGGAATGATAAGCATGAGCAAGCCTTCCAAAGGCTAAAAGCTCAACTCACCAATGCACCAATTCTAGCTCTCCCAAATTTTTCCAAAACTTTTGAGATAGAATGTGATGCATCGGGAGTAGGCATAGGTGCGGTATTATTGCAAGGTGGTCACCCCATTACATATTTTAGTGAAAAACTCCATGGTGCCACCCTCAATTACCCCACCTATGACATATGCTAAATCTGCTAATCTGTAGGAAGTTTGATGTGAGTTGATTTTAGATTGACACATTTTAGAGGTTACTCTTTTATTTATGATTTTTTAGATTAACAATTTAAGGTGAGAACCAAAAAGAAGATCCCCACTGGACATGAACTTAACCAAGTGGTTAAGTGTGAAGGTTCTCTTCTATAGGGTAAAGAGAAAAACACAATTATATGGTGTTAATGATGAAGAGGTGCAGAATTAAAGAACATATAATGGAAAGAAACAAGATGGAAACCAAATAAGAAAGGAAGAACACAAGAACATAAAAAAGAATGGAAATGGTGCAAATAAGAAAGGAAAAAGATGAAGAGATGAAGAAAGCTTATGGAAAATGGAGCAAGGAATCACACCACTTTGAGGGTGAGGGAATTCCAAGATGAGTGGTGAGGAACCACCACTTGAGGTGCACTACTCTCAAGATAAGATCCAAGAACAATTTAGGAGACAAAGCTCACTAATCACTCAAAAGAGTTTCTTTTCTATTCAAAATTCAAGTGTGAAATACATGAGGCAAGGCACTCTATTTATAGGAGAGAGTGTCTTGGAGAACAAGATAGAGGGGTAGGGGTGTCTTTGTAAGATGCCTTCTAGAAGGTAGGTCAAAGAAACCCTAAACCTAGAAGCACTTGCTATGAAAGGTGGGCTTGGAACAAGCCCAAATTACTAAGCACACCCTACTCTAGTTTATTCTTTTATTTGGACCTCCAAAGTGAGCCCAATTTATTTACAAACATTTTTGTCTTCTAAGAAGACTAGGAGGAAGAGCATCTGATGCTCTGGTCTATGCCTAGTTCTTTTTTTGCTGAGGTCCTTCTGATATTTGCTGGAACCTTATCTTGAATGCTGAGATGACTGATCACAGTGTAAATTGTCTCTTCTGTCATTGGTCATCTGCTTGGCTAATTGGGTTGTATCAAAGTCACCCATGAAAACCTTTTCAAAGTACTAGAGTTTTGGAAGTAGGAATATATGGACACCAAATGAGTTTATCCCAACCACAAGAAACTTCTGAAAAAACTAACCGATTTGAGAGTGAAACAACCAAACTCATCCAAAATCCAATTAGAAATATCCTGATCCATAAGTGATGTTTTTCCATAGTCCATTATTTTGAAAATAAAAAAGTGATTAATATGCTGAACATTAATATAGGCAATTATAAATTATAATATAACTTCTAAATTTGTTCTATTGTTAAGGTAGATAACCTTTAACTTTTTTTTCTCCTTCCTCTAAACAATTTTTTTAAATTTTTTTAAGGAATTAAAAGTCATTAGAGATATTTTAACATTTTAACTATTGAACCAAAATCAATTATAATATTAAATTTTCTTTAAAACATTTAGTTGTTTACTAATACTTCTGCACCTTATATAATAATAATATTTTATTTTTTCATCTGTTAAAAGAAATTTGAAATTAAAATGGCTAAAATCGTATTTGTGATCTACAATGTCCCAAAGTATATTAAATAACTTTACTCTAATTTTTATTGAAAATAGTTTTTAAAAAACATCTTAATTATAAAATAATTATTAATAATTTTATAATAAAAAATAGAATATAAAAAATATTTAAATAATTAGAAGAGCGTTCTTTATCAATTTACCTAAAACAAAGAAAAATATCAAAATCATTTATTTATATATATATATATATATATATATATATATATATATATATATATATATATATCTTTTCCTTTTTCTTAACCTTTCTTAAATACAAATTCGGTTTATGTATTTTTTAGGGTTTCGGTTCCAAATTTCAAACATGCACTATTTTTATGTATATTTTTTTTCTGATCACTTCACATTATTCATCATATTAGAGCTTGAGAAAACTCAAGAAGATACCACCAAGAAAATAAAAAATTAAGCTCACCTTGACCATAAACTAACCCCCAAGCAAGCTTTCTTTACACAAACCCTAAGCAAACATTCATACCATATAGAAGCAGAACCATAATAAAGAATCGTTATGAAAGATGTGCATCCTAGAAAACAGACCTAATTTTCTTGTCCTTCTAATTTCTTATAATTGACAAACAAATCTCATACTGCAAAAACACTACAAAAATATTGATGTTAGCCTCTTTAAAAAACTCACACAAAAATTAAAAGGGAGACATTAAATGATAATTAGAGTGAGTTTAGTGTCCATTTTAGTTTTCGTGTAGATTTTTTGAGAAAGCTAACATCAATATTTCTTGTAGTAAAAAATATAGTCAAGACCGCACTAAACATCCAAGTCATGTTGAAAATAAATTAATCACGATTCATGCATATCAATCATTTTTTCTTTTCTTATCTCTATGTTAAATTTATGATGACAAAAATTAACAAATAAAAAATAAGAAAAAAAAAAGCTAATTATTGTATTATTTTCTTCATAAGATCATGTTGAAGATAAAAATAAAAAATTTTCATATAAGAAAATGTAAATTTTATTAACTGATTTTATAAGGTTGAGTTAGATTTAAAATTCACTTTTTCAATATACTATTAGCATTTAGAACATATATGAAGAGAAAAGTTTCTCAATATACTATGAACATTTCGAATATATATAAAGAAGAGTCTGTCAAGTTTATCGAATTCTACCATAAAAGTACTTGTTGGTTACTTTCGGGCTGGAACATGCACTGATTCTACAAAGTATGATAGTAATATTTAAAAGCAGCAATACAAATATCCAATATTTTTGGTTCATTTCCTGAATCATAGTTCCTCTCCATGCATTAACAAAAGATAGGCACATAGTAGAGAGAGAAAGCGGGAAATGATGATACCATTCACAGAATGAGTTTGGAAGTCTTTGAGGTGATGATAGTATTTATTGATGATAACATAACATGAGGAGATGATGGTTGAAGCAGATGAAAATGGATGTTGAGGTGTGACGTGTGAGAGGAATTTGAAATGGCAGAGAAGTATGGTTGATGTATCCAAATCGGTGAGTCAAATCGAGGCATGCATGCATCAAAGATGATAGTGCAAAGACTGTTGGTATGAAAGCACACGCAAAGCAATTTGCAACTGTGCCTGTGAGGCTGTGACATCTAGCTATCTAATCTGCAACCACTTTCCTATTCTCTTGTCTTCATCTCTGTTCAAGACAAAAACTACCATTTTCTCTCAAAACGTTAGCATCATTCCCTTTCTGGCCACCACAACCTTTTTCTTCCTCCCAACAAAGCTTCACTTTCAAATCACTTTTCCACTTCTTTTTCTTCATTACATTAACTACATATACATATACATACATATACCATACATATACATGTACATACATACATATATATATCTATATATATATATATATATATATATATATATTTTCTTAAAAAAAACATTTAAATGACCAATTTAATCTTTAAAATTGTATTTCAAATAACATATCAATTCCTATTAGGGAAATTTATATAATACTATAAGAAAATAATTAAATAAAAATTAATTTTAAAGATAAAATTAATTAATTACTATATTAATTAAATTAAAAATATTTTATTAATTAAAAAATTATTAATGTCTAAAATAGTCTATACTATTCATAAATTATTTTTAAAATAATATTTAATTAGCTACTTAGATTTTATCTACTAAACACTCTACATTTTGAAATTAGTTGTTAAAACTTTGATAACTAATTAAATATTAAATAAAAAACTATATATGAATAATAGAAATTACTTTAGATACCAAAAACTCTTTTAGTCTTTAAAATATTATTAATTTAATCATAATAGAAATTAATTATTTTTTATTTTTAAAATTAATTTTTTATTTAATAGTTTTTTGGAGTGAAATAAAAGTATTCTTTCTTAAATTAACGGTGAAAAATGAGTTTGTGTATAAAGTATGAATTTACATTACTATACTATGATTTAGTATTTTTCATATAAAATATGTTCGCTGTGATTCGAATCTATTAAATTATAATTTTATCTAAATTGTTTGTGTTACTTTTTCAAAACTTAAACAACTATGAAATATAATTAAACAATTCTTATAAATTTATGGAAACAAAATTTTAAATCAATATATACATGTACAGTGTATATATAATATAAACATTTGATTCAACAGATGATTTATAGATTAAATTAGTAAATATTTCAATTGAGAACCGTAAGACTAATTTCACTTATATTATTGATAGGATGAGTTGATGTAATGAGTGGATACAATGGATAAGATAAGAGGGTGATTATAATTATTTACTCTTTCAGCTTTAGGGAATGAAAACTCCACTAAGAAATTCAAACGATTAAGAGGGCTTACACAAGGGAATCATACTGCACCGTTTTTTGTTTTTTTCTAATAGTAGTACAAGGTCTATTAGGTATGATCAATCAGGGTGCTAGACTTAGCATATTCACAGGCTTAAAAATAGAGATAAATAATATAGAGGTGCGTGAACCTACTTTCCAAAACATCTGGACTATCAAATCTATTCTTAGATGTTTTGAATTAGGTTTAGGATTAAGAGTGAACTTCCATAAGAGTAAAATATGTGTCATATGGGTTGACAAAAATGAGTAAAAAACTTTTCAAAGGTTCTCTAGTACAACATTATGAAAACCTCTTTTAAGTGCTTAGGTATCCCCGCAGGTGAGAAAGATTAGTAAGGAGTTGTCTACTTGGAGAGGCAAGGACCTATCATTTGTTGGTCACGTTTGTTTAATTAACTCAGTAATTAGTGGAATATCACTATATTTTCTTTTTCTTTTATAAAGCTTAGTTTGTGTATGTAAAGCTATCACAACGTGACAAAGAAAACTTTTTTTGAGATTGGGAGTTGGAAGGGATGAAAATAACATGGATAAGTTGAGATAATATATGAAAAATCAAAACAAAAAGGTGGGGCAGGAATTAGACAATTATAGCACTTCAATAAAACCTGGAGATAAGGCTCCTTAGAGACAGGTTTATGGAAGGAAGTTCTAGAATCAAAATATTGCTCTTTGAGGAATCTAAATGGGAATATGAAAAACAAGTACAAATCAAGATGATGGAAGGATATAAGAAAAGTTTGTAGAGCAAGGATGATGGTAGCTAGTTTGACTCTAATGTACATGGCATATACGTACTAGATCTAGAACTAATATGTGGGTAGGAAATATCTAGCTTAATATTAGATTCATATAGGAATTCCCTTCTTACAGAAAAATCACTAAATATGTTTGGAAGATGGTCAAGCACAAGATGAGTTTGGGATCTGAAATGGAGGAGAGAGTGGTTTGAATGGGAAAAACCTCAATTAGCAAAATTTATGACATATTTAGAACAACAAACCATATGCAAAGGGACAAGGAGGATATATGGCTTTGGAGGGACATAGAGAATAAGACTTACACTGTAAAATCAGCTTACAAAAAGTTGATGAATCCAAGGGTGGGTGATAATTCATAATTATTCAATATGTTGTGGAACTTAAAAGTATTATCATTTGTTCAGTTCTTCGCTTGGAGGGTTGTCTTGTATAAGGTGGCCACAAAAAAAAATTTGAGCAGGAGGGGCGTACAGTTAAACCATGCAGAATGTGTCTTTTATGGGAGAGCTGAAGAAAGTACACCACATCTGTTTATAACTTGCCAAACTTCAAACAAGGTATAAAACATATGCAATACTTGACTTGGTGTTACTTTGGTCCACCACAACTCATTGCTAGAGCACTTTAATCAGTTCCATTGTTTGTGTTTTAATAAAGAGGGAAACAAGCTATGTAAAGGCATGTGAGTTTCTGTCATTTGGTGCATTTTGAAGCATAAGAACAAGGTAGTCTTTAATCAATGAAAGGTTTATGCAGAAAAAATTCTTTGGCACATTTACAAACTTGGGCTTGGATGAAACATAAGATTCTTCAAGCAAGCTTTTCATAATCAGATTGGATCCAATGCCCAATTTAATGCATAAAATTGGCAACCAAGTAAGAGTCACTAGTGCAAAATGATGAAAGGAATACTCCTTTCTAAGTGTGGCTTCGTGCCAAACGCATTTGTAAAAAACGCGGTGATATTTTTGCAATTAATTTGATTTACAAATGCGGCTAATAGCCACATTTGTAAATGAAAAGCTTTGATTTACAAATGCGACTATTTGTAAAAACGCATTTGTAAATTAAAGCACTTGATTTACAAATGTGGCTTTTTACTATAGCCGCATTTGTAAATCAAGCACTTTGATTTACAAATGCGTTTTTTACAAATAGCCGCATTTGTAAATTGTTTTTACCCTAAAATTTGAAGCGCGCCACTGCAATCTCACACTTTCTTCTCCACTTTGCTCGTCTTCATTATTCCTACCCTCGCTACTCTGAGTTCATCTCTTCTGTGCATCTTCATTCCTTGCTTCCATTGTGAGTTTCTTAAATTCATTTCTTCCTCTGCATCTCACTACGTTTAAATGTGTTTCGCTTTCCTTATATTGCTTTTTCTCCTTGCATTGGTGGTGGAAGGTACTGTTCCATTGGTGTTCTCATCTCCATCGCTGCTTCGTCGTTGTCCCGCCACCCTTTCCCTGCCGTGACTAGCGCTCCTCTGCCACTTCGATCACCACCAACGTTGGTTTCGCACATAACGTTGGTTTTGTCTTAGATTTTTTGAATTTTTTTTTGGTGTATTTTGATTTTTTTTTTATGTATTATAATTTGTATATTATTTAATATAAATTTGCATTAATTTATATAATTTCTATTTTCTAAAATTTATATTATTTAGTACTTAGTTGTTATGTTAGTTGTTAGTTTATAATAGAATTTATGTTATGTTAGTTGTTACTTTAGAATAGAATTATCGTGTTTGTATTGAGTCCGAGGGTCTTCGACCTTTGACAATAATATGTGCTGGTATTGAGGCCGGGGGTGTTCGACCCTCGGCAAATGCATGAGATAGAACACAGATTAGAAAATCCTAGCTAACTATATTCCAGAATATATAATGGATCGAAGTTGGATTAATTCTATTCGTATAAGTGATGAGTACGAAAGAGGAGTAGAAAAATTTATACAATTTGCGCAGCGTAACGCGATTAATAGTGGTCATGATGGAGCAAAGATCAGGTGTCCATGTGTTAACTGTTTGAATGGAAGGATACTGGATGTTAATATCATGAGGGAACACCTACTATGTGATGGGTTTTTTCGATCTTATACAACTTGGACATGGCATGGTGAATTATTAAATTTACCACATGTTTCCATAACTGAAGAATATGTGGGGTCCACCATGGATGAAGCAGTACATGATGATGTAGATGATGATCGATTGGAGGACATGATTCGTGATGTGGGAGTTGAGTCTTTTGCAAAAGCGCATGAATATGGAAGTATGTCAAGTGATGCAGCGACTCCATTGTATCCTGGATCAACTAACTTCACACGGAGGTCGGCGGTGTTAAGATTTATGAATTTGAAGGCAATATATGGATGGACTAATAAAAGCTTCACGAAATTGCTCCAGCTGTTGAATGATATGCTTCCAAAGGGAAATACTCTACCTAATCGTAATTACGAGGCCAAAAAGATTATTTGTCCAATGGGTATGGAGTATAAAAAGATACATGCATGTCCTAATGATTGTATATTATACCAGAAAGATTTTGAATTGTTGAAAAGTTGTCCGAGGTGTGAGTTATCACGTTATAAATTGAAACAAACAGATAATGATACTATTGAAGAGATGGAAAAGCATGGACCCCCAATGAAGGTTATGTGGTATCTTCCCATCATTCCAAGGACGAAGCGTTTGTTTGCAAATCCAGACGATGCTAAGAATCTTAGATGGCATGCAGATGAGAGGAAATGCAGTGGCATGTACCGACATCTAGCTGATTGTATTTAGTGGAAGAAATTCGATGATGAGTTTCCAGAGTTTGGTAAAGAATCAAGAAATATCCGACTTGGTTTAGCTATAGATGGAATGAATCCGTTTGGTAATATGAGTACAAATCACAGTTCATGGCCCGTTTTACTAGTTATTTACAACTTACCTCCTGGATTGTGCATGAAGCGAAAATACATGATGTTGTCTGTGATGATATCCGATCCGAAACAGCCAGGAAATGACATAGATGTTTATCTAAGTCCCCTAATCGAAGATTTGAAGTTAATGTGGGATGAGGGTGTTGAAGTATTTGATGGATTTGCTAATTAAACTTTCAAGCTGCATGCGATGTTATTTTGCACCATCAATGACTTTCCGGCATATGGTAACTTATTAGGTTATAGTGTTAAGGGTCATAAAGCATGTCCAATATGCGAAGAAGACATTGTTTCTCAACAATTGAAATATGGAAGGAAGACAGTATATCTTCGGCATCGGAGGTTTCTTAGAAGTCGTCATCCTTACTGGAGGTTGAAAAAAGCCTTTAATGGACACCAAGAGACTAGTGGTCCACCAACTTCACTAACTACTGCTGAGGTTTACGACAAGGTAAATAACATAAACCACACCTTCGGTAAGTAAAAAAAAAAGTCATCTATGACAAACATTTGGAAGAAAAAATCAGTCTTCTTTGATCTTCCGTACTGGTCGAGGTTAGAAGTCAGACACTGTATAGATGTAATGCATGTTGAGAAGAAAGTGTGTGATAGCTTAATTGGTACACTTCTTAACATTAACGGGAAGAAAAAGGATGGTCTAAATGCTCGTTTAGATTTGATTGAGATGAACATATGAGGCGAGTTGGCACTGATACAAATGAGTAAGCGTACATATTTGCCCCTAGCTTGTTACACATGTCAAAAGATGAAAAAGTAAGTCTCTGTCAATGTCTAAAGGGTGTAAAAGTGCCACAAGGACATTCCTCAAATGTGAAGAGCCTAGTGTCAATGCAGGATTTGAAGTTAATTGGGTTAAAGTCTCATGATTGCCACATCTTGATGCAAGAACTTCTGCCTGTAGCTATTCGTGGAATCTTACCAAAAAATGTTAGACATACCATAACCCATTTGTGCTCATTTTTCTCTTCCATCTGTTGTAAAGTCATTGATCCATTAAAACTAGATGAATTTCAAGATGAAATTATTGTTATCTTATGTGAATTAGAGATGCTTTTTCCTCCATCTTTTTTTGACATCATGGTTCATCTAGTTGTGCATTTGGTTAGAGAGGTTAGATTGTGTGGACCAGTGTACTTAAGATGGATGTATCCTGTTGAGCGGTATATAAAAATTTTGAAAGGTTATGTGAAAAATCATTATCATCCAAAAGCTTCAATGATTGAAAGGTACATAGTTGAAGAAAGTATTGAATTTTGTTCAGAGTACATGTCAAAAGCAAATCCAATAGGTCTTCTAGCTAATTCATGGCACCATAGGCATTCTACAAGTAAATGTTTACGCGGTGTGAATATTGTAACCAAATCTCGGTCAGAAGTCTTGCAAGCACATTTGTATATATTGAATAACACAGATGAAGTTATACCTTTCATAGAAGATCATAAAGTCATTGTGAAGGCAAATAATCCAAGACAAGTAGAGAAATGGGTCTTGATGGAACATAATAGAACATTCATGCCTTGGTTTAAAGAGGAGGTGTTAAAGGATTCAACGACATTGGAGACCTTGACCTGGTTGGCTGCAGGATTGAAGTTTGATGTCATTTCTCGTAAAGCGTACGAAGTGAATAATTGTATATTTTACACGAAGTCTATGGATGAAAATAGTACAGTTCAAAATTCTCGTGTTACTCTTGAAGCCGAGTCAATGCAGTTTTCCACTTCGAAAGATACAAATCCTGTACTTGGATCAATGGCATACTATGGATTTATAGAAGAGATATGGGAGCTTGACTATACTAACTTTTTAGTTCCAGTTTTCAAGTGTAAATGGGTTGACAATAAAAGTGGGGTTAAAATTGATGAATTAGGATTCACACTGGTGGACTTTCGAAAGATAGGGTATCGAGATGAGCCATTTATAATGGTTCAACAAGCATCTCAAGTTTTCTACGTGAAAGATCCTACGTCAGAACATTGGTATGTTGTTTTACACGGGAAAAAATAAGGAGAGGCCATAGATGATATTGAAAATGGTGACCCTCGTTCATTCACAGCAATGATAATTAATAAAGATGACGATGTACTTGATCATGTACATGCAACCCGTAAAGACCACAGTGAAGGAATTTACATATGAACATTCAACCCATTATGGTAATAAATTTAGAAATATTTTTGATAATATGCATTTGCCATATTATGTTTTTGTTTTATATGATTTTCTTTCAATGCAGATTAACTAACGTTTGTTAAATATTTTTTTTAACAGAGATATGGGTGATAATCAGAGTCCAAAGAAAGCCCAATCCAAATGATGCAGCAGAAGACCTACTAGAATGAAGCGTCTCACAAAGAAACGTGCCACTGGTCAGAAGACAGCTGTTGACATTGACGTCAACATTGGAATGGCTTCTGGTCCTAATGGAGATGACTTTAATAGCTATCTTGGAGTTCTTTCTCGTGAGAGGCTCTCCATTTTGATTAATACATGGGATGAGGTGTCAGAGGTCGACCGAAACATGTTGTGGGAGGATGTTCTGGTAAGCTTTACATTATTATTGTTATCATATAAAGCTTTTTAATATTCATTGACTAATTTTAATTTGGTGATGTTATTTTGCAGGCAAATTTTGAGATTCCTAATGTGGAACCGCTTCGATCAAGGATTATATCAAATATCGGACTTAAGTTTCGCACCTTTAAGTCAAGACTGACCACGAGATATATTTTTGGTGACCTTAAGGATGAAAGTCCATGTGAAGCTTACAATTTTATTGATGAAGAGACATGGAATGCTTTTAAAGAAAGTCGTCTAACTGAAGATTGGATGGTAAGTGAAGTTACTTAACTATTTTTACTTATATAACATTAATGAGTTAATATTATTTAATTCATTTTGTTTATTTCAATTATGACAGCGTCGGCGGAAGAAAGCTCAAGAGATAGCTTTAAAGAATGTTACCCAGCACGTAATGCCTCGTTCGGGGTATCGAAAGCTTGAGCAAACATTGATGGTTGAAAAGGAGCAATCTATACAGGGGAGTGCGTCTGAGGATGTGGAAACAATAATCACTTCTCCTCCATCACCACCTAGGCGCCATGTGAAATGGAAGAAGGCCCGAATTAAGAAGTCGGGTGCACCAAGTTCTGAGTAATCAGGGGTTATCATTGAAAAAATTGTAAGTTATTTAAGTCTTTTTTTCATTTATTATGCTGCATTACTCATATTAAAACCTGATATGATTTTTGTCTCTTGCAGGATGCCTTGGACTCCCAAGGTAATTTTGTTCCTGAAGGTTGTCACGATATCCTTGTTGAAGCAATTGGACAACCTGAGCACTGTGGTCGTGTTCGTGCAGCTAGACAAGGAGTTGGGATTAAACTTTATTTTGGAGCTGCACCATGACACTTATCCTGATGTGAGTTGATTTTATGATTGTTCATTTTTAGGGTGACACTTTACTTAGGATTGGATTTTATGAGATAAGTATGGTGAGAACCTAAGGAAAATCCCCACTGGACATTAACTTAACCAAGTGGTTGAGTAGATGTGAAGGTTCATTTCACAAAGGCAAAAGGAAAACACAATTATAAGGTGATGATGATGACAAGTTATGGTGTGGAATTACATAAGGAAAACAAGAGCAACATATAAAAACTGAATAGACATAATAAAGCAAAAGAAGAACATGTGTATGAATAGATGGAATGATAATGGAAGGAAAAGATGAAGGAAAAGGAAGCTTATGAGAAATGGAATTGAGAATGGTTGCACGCCACTTGGATGGTGAAATGACTCCAAGATAAGTGAAGGATGCCGCCACTTGAGAGCTCTCAAAACTCACAAGATAAGACCAAGAGAGGAGGAATTTCACTCACTCACAAATCACACAAAAATTGTGTATAGTTTCTTTACTCTAATTTTCAACTTGGAAATACATGAGGTAGGTCTCCCTATTTATAGATTTAGGAGCCTTGGAAAAGAAGAAAAGAGGGTACAATGGGAAAAGGGAAAAAAGTGGGCAGCCATAGGGTTTGACTAAGTCAATCCCGTATTCTAGGCTTATCCTTCTAGAAATTAGGTCAAAATGCCTTCAAAAGGGCTAGGAACAAGCAAGAATGCTACCCACACCCCCTACTATGCTAAAGACACTTTATTCTACCTTATTTCTACTATTTTGACCCCTCATTTGAGCCCAATTTATTTACAATATTTTTCTAAATATTAAAGAAGACTAATAGGAAGAACTTCAAATGTTTTGGCCCTTGTCCATTCCTCCTATGAATGAAGTCTTTATTTGCTTGTTGAGATGACCCTTCAAGTTTAGCATCCTTGGTCATTTTTATGTGGTCGTGGCTTGCATCATATCCTCCTCCCCCAAAGAGAGCAAACAAGAAATGGAGAATAGGCTACGTAAAGAATTAATGGATGAGATGAGAAGGGAGACGAAAAAGATGAGGCTAGAGTTGCGACAAGAGATATCGCAACAACTTTGTGCTGACCAGCCGATTCAGACGCTTCTTAGTCCCGTTCCCAAGAGCACAAAGGGGAGTTGTGCAACTCCTACAACATCAGGGGATGATATCATTGGCCAAACGAGGCAATGTGAGCTACTGGTAGAGGGTGGCATCATTCCTCAGTTGGTGGCCATTGGAAAAGTATATGAAGAGGTCACCACCTTACATAACGTTCCTCTCTCCCCTGATGCGGCAAAAGTAACGGTTGAAAGAGTACGAGTACCTGATGCTCGTGTTCCACTACCTTCAGAAGAGGTAACTACTGTGGCCGAAGCATTTCAGTCACTCGTAGCCTGGCCCAGACACCTCATTCGATATATGCCAGAACCACCGGTAATAATTACTTTCTGCTCATATTAATTTATATTTATATATTACATCTAATTTATAACAAATTCTTTTTCTTTTTGTAGAAACCTCGTCGGAAACCAAGTCCAAAAAAGAAGCAGGAGGTTCCGCTTGACGATCCTATAGTTTCCTTAGTTATAGTTGCTAGAGAAATTGGACGAGACCCTCTGGAAGTTCCATGGGATGATACATTTTTTGAAACAAACCCTGAGCTGCCCTTGTACATATACATGTCAGATCTGTTAGAGTTTGTAGCTGGGGATCAGGAGCTGAATATAAATATCATTCAATTTTTTATGATGTAAGTATCGTTACCTACATTTCATTTTTATTTATGTTAAATTAGCATTCATTATGATTTAACTAATTACTTATAGGTTTTTGAATGGTGTCTTTGTCACTGACGGGAAGGAAAATGTGTATGGATTCTTAGATCCTGCATATACTAATCCCACTGGAGCAAAGGCAAATGAGACCCAATCATACATCACTAACACCCTGGAAAAAGAGGGAAAAGAGGTTTATTTGTGCCCTTAGATTAACGAGTAAGTTTAAATATATATGTTAAAAGTTTATTATATTCATGTTTTATAAATTTAGTTAACTCTTTTCATGGATGATATAGGGGTCATTGGCAATTACTTGTCTTATCAGTGAATGATAGGACGACTTTGTGATTTTGTTCCCTACACAAGAAGATA
The DNA here is from genome assembly GCA_013389735.1 of Phaseolus lunatus. Lineage (NCBI taxonomy): Eukaryota > Viridiplantae > Streptophyta > Magnoliopsida > Fabales > Fabaceae > Phaseolus > Phaseolus lunatus. Next base: position 10,776,933 of record CM023859.1, on the reverse strand, counting down.
TCCACAAGTTTTAAGAATATCATTGATAGGTAAGTACAGTATAAACTTAACTATGGTTGAAACTATAATTAATCCACTAAGAAGGTTTTTTGTATCAACCAGTTCATGGTGTGGATATAACATCCTAAAAGGGAGATTGAATTCAAATTTTCAAAATTTGAATTGGATAAGAATAAAGGTTTGTAAGATTTTTCTTTCTCTTTTCATTGTTTAATTATACTAACTTTTACAATTTATTGAATTATAGTGTAATAAACAACCAAGAAGCTATGAGTGTGGCTATTACGTTATGGAATGGATGAGTACCAGTGTAACACTAGGCCTTACAAGTAATTGGCAAGAGGTAACATTTCTTAAATTATTTTTATAACTTCAACATATATGTATCTTAAAACTAATTTATGTGTTAACCATTTTGAAATGCAGTTCTTCACGAATGAGGAACCCATGACTTCGGAAGCCATGACATATGTGAGACAATCTTGGTACACATATTTCCTAAATTTTTATAATTCTAGGATTGATCAATACTGTAGGAAGATAGATAGAGATATATTATTACTATTTTCTGTATACATTTTGATCAATAACTATAAATTGACTTGTAGTTTGTATGAATCTGTTTATCTGTCTGGCTGGCTGGGTATAATTAAACTGCACAGGTTAATTTGTATGGTATAAACAACTAAACAAAATACTTTAAAAAAAAACCTTATTTACAAATGCGGCTATTTACCTTAGTCGCATTTGTAAATCACATTTACAGATGAGGCTTTGGTAAAAGCCGCATTTGTAAATTATTCCAATTCATGAACAACTCTGGAGCATTTACAAATGCGGCTGCAATAAAAAACCGCATTTGTAAATAATTACAATTGAACAACTCTGGAGCATTTACAAATGCGGCTCCAATAAAAAGCTGCATTTGTAAATCATTCCAATTGAAGAAGAAGGCACCACCTCTGGAGCATTTATAGATGCGGCTCCAACAAAAAGCGGCATTTATAAATAGTATTTATAGATGTGACTATATAGCCGCATTTGTAAATCTCTGATTTACAATTAAGTGTTGATCAAATGCGGCTGTATAGCCGTATTTATAAAATGAAAATAGCCGCATTTGTTCTATGTTTCTGCACTAGTGAGTACACATATTACTTCACTAGAGCGGGTCCAAATTAAGTTAGACATAATCTTTTGTAACTGAGGATGACTAGATATAGATCATACTTGCGGGTCACCACTAATCTTTGTATTGTTTTTTCAATTTATATATTTATTCTTTTACAGTCGTATGTATCTATACTTATGCCTCTGTGTTAATTGCATTCTACTATCTTGTAAGGACTTATCCTTGGCTCATACAGTGACATCATAAGCTAATATAATAATCCATCAGACTGCCTTGTCTAGATATTACACTTTTGCAGGTCATGTAATCAAAGGGGTGTCACATGGATATCTAAGCAACATTATAGAGAGCATGTAGGACAAGAACTTAACTTTTGGACATCAAAGCACATCATCAAATGGAAACTGATGGAACTACTTCACAATGTTTCAATACCATATCAAAGGACAAGAACATATGCAAGAACCATGTAATGTTGCCACCACTGCAACATACCTGTATGCAAAGGCTTTCGAGAAAAGGTCTTCCAATCTAGCTAATATTTTGCAATTTTGTATTTTGACATTACGAATTTGATCTAAGTCATGCATGTTAGATATTAAAATTATTGGTTCTAATCATGTTTATGCTAGGATCAAACCAAAGGTATGATACTTTTTGTTTTTGCTGAACTAGAAGTGCTTTTGTGAAGTGGAAGTCCTTTCTTTATATATGGGTTGAAGCATCATTCAAATACTCTATTTTATTTTATTTTATTTGTTTTTTCTGAAAAAAAAAGTTATACACTTAACCGATTTATCATCATACATATTGTTATGTTTATTTTATTGAAATGGCAAAAAATGGAAATAGGTTTGGAAAACCCAATCATCCCTAACCCACATTTAAACGCAAAAATAAAATTTCACCATAACAAACTGATGTGAGTTATTGGTTAGATTGAAGAAAATTGATAATTTAAAATTCCTCATATATAGGATTCAAACACATGAAAGTACCTCACTTAACAAAATAACACTATAAGAAAATCATTAAATATAAACCAATTTTAGAGACAAAAAATAATTAGTTACTATATTGACTAAATTATATATTAGTTTATAAACTAAAACATTATTGGTATCTAAAGTAGTGTCTATTATTAATAAATAGTTTCTAAATTGGTATCGAATTAGTTATCAAGATTTTACCTATTAATTTTAGAATGTAAAGAAGTAGAATGCAAAGTAGTTGATAGTAAACCTAAGTAGTTAATTAGATACCAATTTAGAAATTATTTATGAATAATAAAAACTATATTAGATACCAATAATTTTTTAAAAAATTATATTATTAACATATTACCACTCTAAATTTAATGTGGTAATTAAAACTCACATGTAAAAAAAAAGTGAACTCCTCCAAAAAAAATTAGCCAATAAAATAAATAAAAGATCTAAATTTTGGGTTAAGCTAATAAAACATACAAGACCAACTCTAACCAAAAGTAAAACTTGTGATTCGAGACCAAAACTAACGCAAGTTACAAAAGAACAAATAATAAGGTGTTAGAATAATGAGTTTAAAGTACGAAAATATTTCTAAACAAAGTGTTCAAATATATTATGACATATTAGTCACACACTAAGCAAACCTTCTTTTACTCTTCAACGTTTTTTAATGGAAATTAAATATTTTTTTTTCACCAAAAGTCCATATTTTCTTACATGCTTGGATATTTCTATCTCACATAATATTTCATTTATTTATGTTTATCTCGTGTCTATGGATAAGAATTTAATTTCAATTCATTTCACTATATATAATAATATATTAGAAATTACAAAAAATTTACAGCTATATTAATTTTAAAAAATTATATTGAATACTTCTCTAATTTTATGTATGCTAAAAATTAATTTAACTATCTTGGTCAAACTTTATTATTATACATTGTAACAAGGCTTTTTACATTAATTATTAATATTTTATATTAATTGTCAAACTTATTTAGATGTCATTGGTATATATAAAAAAGCAGAGAGAAGTTTAACATGATATCAACTGATGTAGAATATATTATTTTTATATAAATTAATTATAAAGGGTCATCCATGCATTTTACATCCATATCAAATATGAGCTTTCACTGAAAGTTAAGAATCATTTTTCTTTATTTTTAATTTTGATCTGATACAACTTGAGACACCTTTTTTAGTTGGTTTATGGGCAGTCCTCTAATTTTGTGTTTTTATTTATATATTTTTTAATAAAAAATAAATTTATAATATATTTAAAATAATTTTTAAATTCTGTTGCAACTATCATATTATTCACAAACTTTAATAAATCATTCTTACAAATTCATTCTAATATTTCTTAATCTAAAGAACCTCAAATTTTTTTCATCATTCCTTTCTCTCTTATAATAGTTAAAAGCCTTTCTCACTCTTATAATAGTTAAAAGAATGTTTATTTGACAACTCTAATTCACCTTACAACTCAATAAATATTAATATTTTAATTATTTATAGGAATTCATAATTTTGTTAATTTTGAAAAAAAATTTAACTTTTTACGTTTTGCATGTATTTTCATTAAAGATTTTTTTTATTTTTTATTTTTGCTGTTACAAATATTAATATTTATTCTGATATTTAATAAATAAATATTTTCATAAATTTATTATTTTTGCCATTTAAGTTTAAACATATACAATTTAAAGTGTTAAAAATAATATAATTTTTAAATTTAAATTTATAATTGTCTAAATTTATATTATTTTAAGTTTATTTAAAATGATTTAATTAATATATTTTTATTAAGGATTTTCTTTTTGTTATAAATATTAATATTTATTGTGATTGTAGGATGGACATGGTTGCAGTTTAACTGGCGAATGATTGAGTTATAGTTTATGGGAACCGTGGTTAACTAAGCTCCAATTTTTTATAAAAAGTAAAGTATTTTTTAAGTATTAATTTTCATTCTATTTATTATTAGTCCATGAGAAAAAGAAAAACTTGAGACACTCCCAATGTTTTGTTTATGTGTTTTTTTCAGATAAAAAAACTCTAGCCGAACCTAGAATATAATTTGGTCTTCACATAATTAACAAGGCCACACTCATTACACTGATGACACTAAGAAAGGGCAACCAGAGATGACGGCAAGATAGGATGACATGAGAGGGAAAGCCTGCAATGACTTATGATGTGTTGGTTGTGAGGGAGAATGGAGAACGCCCAATGGCCATATGGGAAAACGAAGGTTAATGAGAAAGAAGATGGGGTGAAAATAAAGAGTAACAATGACGTCAAAATGTTAGAAAGAGAGTATAAAAAAGAAAAATAAAGGAATTTATATATTATATTCATCACATTCAGTTAACTCAACATAAAAAAAAATAATTAACTTGTAAACTAAGATTTATACATGAATAATATAGATCTAACAAATAAATTTATTAAGAAGTGAATTTTAAGTTTTATTCAATAATATAGAATTTTTGTGCTGACACTCTCAATTTATAAATGAGATTATATATTTATGGATGGTGTGATAGTGACTTAATAACAGATATCGAATATGACGATAAGTCTAACAAATTCTCGTTAATATAAACTCTAAATGACTCTTATACTATATTAAGAAGTGAATTTTTAAATCTAATACAACCTTATAAAATCGACTTATAAAGTAAGGTTTGTACCCACTTATATACTATTAAATTTTTTTATCTCTAATTAATATAAGATTTAAAAAAAAAACTTTTACTGAGATTGAATCTTATACTATTCTAATAAGTGAATTATAAAAGTAATTTAATCTTAAAAAAAATCAATTTTTTAATTATTGTATAAATTTTTATTATAATTATAAAAATAAAGAATAAATCCTTTTGAACCAACCATAAGAAACATCTTTTTATTTAGAAATTAAAAAAATTGTTAGTCTCCAAAGTATCTTTAATTTAGTCATGATAACAAATAATTATTTTTTTTTCTAATCAATAATTTTCTTATAATGAAAACATACAGATAAATTTTTATTATCAATTATATAATTTATAATTATATAATATATAAATATATATTCTCTTATCCTAAATTTTAAAGATTTTTGTATTTCCATAAGATTAGTGTATGTGATATATATAGTTTTTTTTAGTAATGAGAAACATCCGAATATATGTATAGTATTGAACAAATGCAATCACTATTTTTCCGGGAGGTAGAACCATCGTGGCAACTAAAGAAGGAGCGTGAAGCAATAGTACAACCCAAAAACTGGTTGACTGACCTCACATAAACCGCCATCACAAATTATCTCTCCCTCTTAATTAAATCACTGTTCCTTTCCTCACATTTTCTGTTTCATCTTTTTCTATTCCAATTATATTTCTTATTATTTTCCTCAAAAAAGTTATGTTACCCTTTACACTATTATAAAACACATGTATACGGAACTTCGAATTCGCATTATATATGCTCAGAAAATAAAAATATAGTGCATTTTTTTATTTATTAATGACATTTATCTTAATATTTAATTTACATTTTTGTGAATTATTGTTTTAATATATAACATTAAAATAGTCCTTACAAGTATCAATTAATCAATTAATAAAACAAATCAACCGACTCATAACATATAATGATATAAGTTTTGCTTTATATTTTTACAAAATATATAGACTTTTTATTTGTATATTTATTATCTTAATTTTGTTTCTACAACTTACCGTATGTACTAGAAGTGAAAATACTAGGTACGATTCAAAGTAAAATATACTGTGTTAAATTATTTATCCATAAAATGAAAATACAAATATCCTGGTCAACCATGACATAATTTCTATATTTTGAGGCCTACACTCTACTGGTGATTGTCCCTTTTATGAACCATATTGCAAGACAAAAGAGAACAACCAAACGAAAACATAGAAAACTATATATCTATATATCTAAATCATGTTTTCCTCTCCACCTTCACTTCCTTATATCTGCAAAAATAGAAAAAAAATAGAAAAAATCATCTACATATGATTAACATGGAGCTTTGAAAAAAAATTGCAGTGTTCAAGAAAAGTGCACACCAGATAATAGTAAGCACCATGCTGCAGTGGGTGGAGGGTAATGCCCCAGTCGTCGGTGGGGACAGGGCCGGAAGAGTGGACAAGCACAGCTTCGTCTCCAAAGGCTTGGCGCACGTTGAAGGGTCCTTTCATAACCTCAAATGCAACATCGTTAATGAAAACTATACATTTTCCTCTATCTGCTGTAACCTCACCACCAACACCTGATACAAACCGAATCATCTCTCGTGTGCGAGTTCAAAATCATCACTTACAATAACCTACATAAGCCAATCAAGCCATGCACACGTCCATGTACATGAACAGTGCACCACATATACCCTAATCTCAAAACTAGACCCTACCTAGTAAATATGCCGTAGATGACATAAGAAACTAGATATTTCTGAGGAACTTTTATAACTTACTTTCCTAGTACATTTTCTCAAAAACATTGATTTAATGTGTTTAATCTAATTTCTTTAGAAAAAATAATGGTGTGATTTTGTCAATTTTATGAAAAGGGTTATTTCCAACATGTATATTATTACCTTGAAGTTGGGTGATTGGACATGGAAGAGTTGAGATGGAGGGAACAAGGGTTGTGGTTGAAGATGAAGTGAGAGGGAAGCTAAGTTGTTGACGGTGCATTAATTTTAATGCCTTTTCCTGATCTTGGTCTCTCTTTGAGAAGGTTCCATGGTTCATGATCTCGTTGAGAAAAAGAGTACTGCTAGGTCCAACATTTGGTTGACACTGTGGTTGAGATTGCATGATATTGTTGGAGAACTGAGGGACAGAAAACCCATGCGTTGTGATGGTATTATTAACTATTAGATCTTGACCATTATGGTGCAAAGGAAAGTATAAAGACTCAATTGCTGGTGGTAGCAAATCGGTGTTATTGTGAGACTGAAAATAAGTCTGATTCACAGAAGCAGTGGGAGAATTAGGCACTGCATCATTGACATTTGAGAAGCCAAAGGAGAACCCATTTGGGTGCACTAGTTCTTTTGAGGAGGATTTGTCAGAGGAAGAGGATGAGGTTGAAGGTGGTGTGATTTGAGAGAGAGAAACTGAGTTTGGTTGCGTTTCTGTGTTCTGGTTCTTTGAGTTTTGGATGTGGCGGAGCTTGTGCTTGCTCCTGGATTTGCGATTCTGGAACCAGTAGAACACATTGGCATCACCAACTTGGCCATACTCCTGCAACTGCACCCGGATCTTCCTTATCTCATCTCTTGGGGGATTCACCATCCCAGAATTGAAGATGGCTTCTAGAATGCGAATTTGCTCGGGTTTTGGGTTCCATCTTGACTTTGGTTCTGGAGTTCTCTCTTCACTTCCTACAATTTCAAACGACAAAACAAAATACCTAAATTTCATGCACAAATTGCAAATGTCAACCGATGTGTGTTAGATTTGGAATACTGTATGGAAACTTCTCCATAGCAGCAAAAAAAATATCCAAAATATAAGAAATTCAGAAAAACTTAAATGATATTTGGACTTCAGTTTTGAATAGGGTAGTCGTCAAGCACTGTTACCTTTGAATATATATTATAACTGTCTCAGTTTTGTTTATGTAATCAAAGCATTTTTTTAAAATTTGAACTACATTTCAAGCCACTTTGTGTGTTCCTTTGTACCATGAAAAGGTGAGCGTAAGCATTCTAATTAACAAAATCTAGTCTGGGAAAAAAAGTGATCTTGAAAGTATCAGTGTTACAAACCTGAAGTATAAGAGCTTCTTTGGCATCCGGTGGACAGGACAGAAGAGTTGTTTTCATGCTGCCATTGGTTGTGGGAATTGCAAGGCTTGGATTTGAACATGCTTGGCCAGTGTTTATTGGAAGAAGACATGATAGCAGAATTACTGAACTGGAAGCTAGGTATCAAAAGTGGCCAACCAAAATGAAAACACAATCAGAGAAGCAGTCCTTGCTTTTTGGTGTGAACTGAAGCCAACATATGTAACATATCTCTTTGTCACCATTCCATTCCATTCCAATAATAATAATAATAATAATGCTTCATTAATAATAAAAGCAAATCTATCAGTATCACTTTCAAGTCAACCATGTAACATCCTTTACACAGAAATTATGCAGACACAAAATTCTAAAGTAATGAAATAAAAGAAAGAAGAAAGCATAAGAAAAAAAAATGAACAATCGACAGCGGAATCGCATGTGATATACGTGTGTGTATGTATATATATAAAGTAGAAGGAAGGAGAAAAGAAGAAGAAGAAAACCATATACATGTGTGTGTAGCATGTATACCTAGCTTTTGCTTAGACTTTTGCATGAATAGGGTGAGAAAAACATGAGTGTGGAGGTTGTTTAGAAGGTAAGGAAAGATGGATAGAAATAGATGATTGAAGGGTCTTTGAAGAGGAAAAGGAGAGAGAAAGGGGTGGGAAGGGGAAGAGGAAGAGAGGGGTTGATTATTCTGAGGGGAGAGGTTGTTGCAGGAATAAATATGGGGTGGGGGTTTCAAAGTGAAGAAAAGGGTGTGTTTTGGTGTTTGATTGGAAAGCGGTGGTGGGTTAGTAATTGCAGTTATTTAGATTATTTTGGGCAAACAAAAAAATAGAGGGTTTTTGGATTGACTCGAGGATCTATTTATTATCCGTTACATATCTCTATTTTGACTCAAATTTCTGCCCTCTGTCTAGGCTTTTCCAAATTCCTCTAAAACCACATTTCTTAATCTTTTTTCAATAATTATTTAATAATAATATATAATAATAAAAAATAATAAAAATATATAGTAACGAATAGTAAATTTACCACTAATTATCCCTTTGTATTTAAATATAACCAAATTGTAATAATTTCCTATATTTTATTTTATGTTACTATTATAAAAGAAATGCATCTAAAGTTTGCTGAGAAGTGTAATATATTTGTGTGAAAAAAAAATATTTTTCTTAAACTATCTTTTCTTAAAATTTACTATCAAGAATAAAATAAAGTCATTAAAAATAAAACTCTAATTAAAGGAAGGACATTATAATTAGGGAGATCAGAATTATTCTTGTTATAGTTTATTGAAAAGGCTTTAAATAAAATAAAAATTAGTTGATTTATTTATGTACAATATTTAACTTATTGGTCAGTTGATGACTAAGACAGTGTTAGAAAGAAATGAAGTCTAAGCATTCAACCCTCTTTAGGTGATGAATATGATACATAGTAGGTGATGAATATGATACATAGGTCATAGGACGATCTATGGAAGGCATTAACCAGACTAACCGAAATGATATTTTGTTATTGAAATTTTAGAAAATTTGAGAAACTCTTGAGTATGGGAATCTCCTTATGTCTATTAAATTAGTCTTTTAGTATTTAAAACGAGCCAACAGAAGCATCTAAGGGTTGGATCTCTACAAAAGCAACACATCAGGATATTCAAACTCTTTAGTTTAAGATCATTTTACTTTGAACCAGAATATATTTACTGTCCATTGTGGGACATGTAAAATTAATCATACCTCCACCTATATCATGAGGAACCAACTTCAGAGTGTAGTTAAGAGAAGACAAGAAAAGAGGACGACATGTTCACTTTGTAATAAATCTTGAATATCATTTGGGATTTGAGATGTGAGAATGAGTGATGGCAGAGTCCTTATCCACAAGTTCTATTAGAGCAAGAATCAGAAGACTCCAAGAAGAATGAAACTCAAGAGAGACTATCAGAGAAATGTTCTTAGGAATCCAAGGAGAATAGAACCAAAAACTCTCAAGAGGGACATTCCTACATATCTTAGACATTGTTCTAGTTATTAAATATTAGAATAAAATTTCATTTCTTGTAAAATAAATGTTAACGTACACAATTAGGTCAAGTAGTGTAGAAATTTAAATTGTAATTGCATTTAACTATACTAGGTTTAGGGTTTCTAAACCTATCTAGGGTTTAATTTGGCTCAATTATGACCCATCTTAAACCTTTGGCCGGTCATGAATAACTTAGAAGGGCACATGAAACACATTGTCTTCACATGGAAAGTTTGACTTCTTTTAAGCATCTATTTTCAAATTTTTGCATTCTCTCCGACGAAAATACACAACCCTTTTCCTGAGAAATCATGGACAAGTCATTCCCTCCATAGTACATGGTCTCAAAGATCAACCCCTTCTTAAGATCAAGGTACCTTGAAAATCATCTCAAGGCCTTCCCCGAACATAAATGATGATTTCTGGAGAATCTAACGCAGTCCAATGTAGATGTTTGTTGGAACCTTCATGAGGACTTCTTTGCAATGGTTGAGTAGAATACTAAACGATATTCTCCCAAATGTTTGTACAATAATTTGCAGCAACAAAGTCAAACTAGCAGGGATTGTAGATGCTTTTGATATCAAACAAAGGGATAATGAGCCACTGAAAGACTATCTCAATTGGTTTTGCGACATCACCATATGCATCCACCAACCAAATGAAGAAATGTTCATCAACACTTTCGTTAAGGGATTTTGAGCTAGTCCTTTCAGTTAGTCTCTCATACGGTGTAAGGCAAGGTCAATGGTAGAGATTCAAAATTGATGTGAGTTGATTTTAGATTGGCACATTTTAGATGTTGCACTTTTGGTTTAAGCTTTTTGAATTAGCAGAATGTGGTGAGAATCTCAAAGAAGATTGTCACTAGACACGAACTTAACCAAGTGGTTAAGTAAGTGTGAAGGTTTTGTTATAGAAAGCAAAGATAAAACACAATATAAAAGTGATGATGGTTACGCTTGGCGGAAATGTAGATAAACAAAGATAGAAGATGACCAAATTATAAAGAGGAAAAATGAAGAACATAAATGGATAAGAAAAGGCGTAATGAAGAAAGGAAAAGAGAAGAGATAAGAGAAGCTTATGAGGAATGAAAGGGATGATCACGCCACTTGGAAGGGGGAGGGATTCGAAGATGAGTGGTGAGGAGTTGCCACTTGAAGTATACTTTACTTAAGATAAGACCCAAAATATGAGAGCACTCACAATTTCACTCAAACAGAGTTTCTTTACCTCAAAATTCAGTGTCTCCATATAAGAGGCAAGACACTCTATTTATAGGAGAGAGTGCCTAAGAGAATAAGAGTGAGAGGGGGTAGGGGTAGAATTATGGAGAGGCTTCTAGAAACTAGGTCTAGCCTAGCTAATGCCGCACCATATGGATAGTTTCTAGAAGGTAGGTTAAAAGAGTGAACATGGGGTGGCACATGGAGGTGTAGTTGGGTTTGGCACAAGTTTCATTTATACTAAGTACACCATACTTTAGCTTATTCTTCTAATTGGGGTCCAAAGTGAGCCCAATTTATTTACTTGAGCTTGTCTTGTAAAAAGATCAAAAGAAAGAATAGTTGATATTCTTGTCCATGTTTGGTTCTTCTTCTACTGAGGCTCTTCTGAGGTTTTGTGGAGTCTTATCTTGTATGCTAAGATGACTGACCTAGGTGTAAAGTGTCTGTGGTGTCCTTGGTCATCTGCTTGTCGAGTTGGGTTGTATAAAAAATAGAGTTATATCTCATATAAAAACTGAACAGATCATGAGTAGGAAGAGACTTGAGGAAAATCGACACCACCCTCTGATAATAGTCAAAGAGGTTCAATGAGATTGAAGAACATGAGAGGATAACTCTTCATCATCTTGACATGTCAATCAATGGTATGCCTCTTATATCAGCCAACATTCACGAGAAAAAATGCCTAGCTTCCCCGTTTTGACGATCTCTTGAAAGGAAATCCTAGGCGATGACAAGGTGGCTAAATGACTTGAGTTCCAAAGAAAAATTGATCTGGTACTCGGTCACCTCCGGGGGGTGTGGTGTGATTTTAATCACACCTTGGGACACGATACAAAAAAATGTTATGCCTTGATGACCCAACTTTCATGATTAGCGAGGGACGAATATTTACAACATTATACCCATAGGTCCCCTTAAACAGAGAGCCCTTATCATAGAAGATCCCCAAAGTCTCGACCTACAGGTACCGAAGAGCATGAGATATGATGTGAGTTTATTTTAGGATTGCACATTTTAATTGGTTGCTCTTGTTTATGATTTTTTATTTATCAATTTAAGGTGAGAACCCTAAGAAGATTCCCACTGAACACGAACTTAACCAAGTGGTTAAGTAAGTGTGAAGGTTAACTTCAGAAAGGCAAAGAGAAAAAGACAATAATATGGTGTGGATGATGCAAAGGCGAAAATTAAGGAGCATAAAATGAAGCAAGGAATAAAGAAGATGACCGAATGGAAAAAGACACAAACAATAACATAATGAAGAAAATAAATGGTGAAATGGAAAGGAATGGAAAAGATGAGATGAAGGAAACTTATGGAGATTGGAAAGGATGAACACGCCACTTGGAGGGTGGAAACTCTTAGATAAGTGAGGAAGAGCGGCCACTTGAAGTGCTCACACACTCAAGATAAGACCCAAAATATTTAGGAGACAAATCTCACTAATCACTCAAGAAGAGTTTCTTTACTATTCAAATTCTATATGAAAATACATGAGACAAGGCACCCTATTTATAGGAAAGGGTGCCTTGGTAGGCAAGATGGGTGAAGGGTAGAAATGGCAAGGGAGAGGGGCTACCTAGGGTGTTGACCATGGTCAAAACCGCACCTTTAGGCATAAGTTCTAGAAGGTAGGTTAAAAACCTTAATTCTAGGTGCCTTGTCTTGAAAAGTGGGTTTGGTACAAACCCATTTCTCTACGTACATTCCCTTTTATGCTATGAGAACCTACTTTAGCCTATTTTTCTATTTGGACCCCAAAAGTGAGCCTAACTTATTTACAAACATGTTTTTATCTTTTAAGAAGACCAGAAGAAAGAACAGTTGATGTTCTGGTATATGCCTACTTCTTCTTCTGTTGAGGTCCGTCTGATATTTGGTGGGGCCATGACTTGATTGTTGAGATGACTGCTCACAATGTGAATTGTCTCTTGAGTCCTTGGTTATTTTGGCTACTTGGATTATATCAAGATACCTATCCTTGAAGATTTTAATGCAATCTCAAGAAGATCAACCTAAGCTTTTAGACAGAGTACTAGTTGGCTTCTTGGACGAACATGTTGAAGTTTGAGGTCATGCTAATTTGAGAACCACATTCTCAGACAAGTAACTCTCAAAGATCATTGTTGTTAGGTATATAGTGGTCAATGCCCCCTCTGCATATAACCTATTTTTGGGGAAGTCATCCCTAAACAAGTTAGGGGTTGTGGTATCTTTTATCCACCTCAAGGTTATGTTTCCTACCTCAAAAAGGAAGATTGCAACTATGAAGGTAGATCAAAAGTAGCTCATAAATGTTACGAGAGTAACCTCTGAACCTGCAATAACAATTACATCATCCCCAATCGTGAGAGATGTAAGGGAAGTAAACATGGGCAACAAAAAGATAATAAAGCTATAAGCATATTTGGTTGAATAGGTAGAACACCAGGTGGTTGAGTTGATAAAAAAAAATATCCATGTTTTCCCATGGGAAAATTTGGAGGTGTGAGGCATTGACCTTGATTTACTTTGTTATCGACTAGCGGTAGACCTAAAAGAAAATTTGATGATTTAGAGTAGAAGAAAGTTTGGTAAGGAGAAGAGAAGGGTTGTAAAAGAAGAATCTAGAATCTCCTAGCCCTTAATCACATACAAGAAATTCAATATCCTAAGTGGTTGGCTAATACGGTGACGGTAAAGAAATCAAGTGGAAAGCAGCGCATGTGTTTGGACTTTACTGACTTACAATGCTTGTCCTAAAGACTCTTACCTGTTACCAAACATAGATGCTGTGGTGGACAATGCGTTGGGTTGTGGATTGATCAATTTATGGATGCATATTCAAGTTACAACGCAATATAATTATTGTAATCGGGTTATGTCTTTTGGCCTAAATAATGTTGGTGTGACATATTAATGCCTAATGGATAAAATTTTACAACGCATGACAGGGATAAATGTGGAAGTATGTGTCAATGACATGGTAGTCATGTCCATTAAGGAAGCAAAGCATCAAGCTAAAGGAGTTGTTTGCAATGATTAGCAAGTATTAATTGAAGCTCAACCCTAAAAAATTCATATTCGGGGTAAAGGCAAGTAAATTAATAGGTTTCCTTCTTATTGAGTAGGGAATTGAGGTGAGTCTAGAGAAGTGTTTGGGAATTGTAAACATGAGAAGCCCAACTAATTCAAAGAATTCCAACAATTAATCAGAAAAATGGTTGTCTTATCTCGTTTCTTTTCGAAAGGAGGCAACAAGGGTTTTCCATACTTCTAGTGCCTCTGGAGAACAAACGCTTCTCTTCGAGAGCGGAATGTGAAGAAACTTTTTCAAAGTTGAACTTGTCTAACCTTTCGATCCTTGGCAAACCAAGAAAGTGTTCCCTGGTAGCTATACATAACTGGGACTGAGCAAGCAATCAACTCAACATTAGTACAGAACATTGATAGAGAATAAAGACCATTATAGTTTGTTAGCAAAGTATTGCAAGGTGTTGAAATTTGATATCAAAAGTTAGAAAAGGTGGTACTTTCGACAGTCATCACAACTCGACACTTGAGGCATTATTTCCAGAGCTACAAAGTCATGATTATGATTGATCTTCCAATAAAGCAGGTTCTTCTAAAGCCAAACATCTCTAGAAGAATAATAAAATGGGCTATTGAACTATCTGAATATGATTTAAAGTATAAGACTCAATGACCTATTAAAGGACATATAATAATTGACTTTATCATGGAACTCACTTTGCCCCCTGGAATGACAAAAAATGGAAGCTCAGGATGGATCCTATTAGTGGATAAGGCTACCAACATTAAGGTTAGTGGAGTAGGGGTATGTTAAGATGTTAGGCAGTCTATCACCCATCTGATAGTCTTGTAACATGAAAGTCTATATGTTTTGATGATAACAAACTATAAGGTGTGTTAAGATATCTAGCAAAGTTACTAAGTGTGCATATTTATTTGAAGACCCATCAGACATTCTAGGTTGCTTAAATCTTTAGATGATCAAGCAATATTGAAATGTAAGACGATACATGTATATGGATGCATTATGTTTTCTTTTCTACATATCCTATACCAATTTTATTATGAGGACCTTGGAATTCCTAATTAGAAGATCTAGATATTTACCACAAATTTCAGAATAAGCTAAGCCTTTCCTAAGAGCAGAGTTTTCAGTCCTAAGATCATCTAGTGTTTTGTTGTTTACAAATTCATCAGTTCTTTTTCTTAGTTTTTCTTTAACTAGAATAAGTTCTTTCCGGACCTATGTTAGATTAGTGTTTTAAGTTTCTAGGATCTGATTCAAATTCATATTCTCTTCACACAATCTATTTTTAGCCTGTGAAAGTTATGGATTTTCTTTATTTACATTATCTTGTTCAAAACTAACATTTTACATTCCTTTTTCAAAGCTTTATGCTCAACTATAATGTGTGTATTATGTGATACTATTTCATGATATGCTTCTCTAATTGAGTAAATTTAAGAAAGATCTACCTCTTCATCAAATTTTTTAGAATATGAAATGTTCCACGTGTCTGCCATGAGGTCGATATGAGCTTCCTCTTTTGAGTTGGATTCAGAGAGATTCAAGTCTTCCTATGCAGACACGAGGCTCTTTTTCTTCAAAAAATTTCTTTATATTGTTCAAATATGATCGTAGCAGCTTTAATTCTCTTAACTCAACATTCTGATCAAATCCACTACGTTGTTTTTCATCTTCAATGTGTTAGATGCTTGAAATGGAAACTTTAACTCTAATGCATTTTGCGTGTCTTCAAACAATTACTTGCATTTCTAATACTCTCTTTATGTGTAAAATGTTGAACGTTGAAGCTTGAATTATCTTTATACTCAAATATTTTATTTTTTGCATTATTCATCATCTTGTCTGTATAACATGCTCAAATAGAAAAGTTTAGATATGAGCCTTTAATCCACATTACACTTGTTTTTAATTTGAATATTCTTTGTCTTCATTCTTAGTCATTTGATATTTCTTCAATCTTAATTTGCATGAATCTTGCTTTGCAACTTCATCTCTTTCCTATGTGACGGCAGAGCCTCTTGCCACACATAACTACATAATAAAGAGGATGAAGACCTAAAGGTTGTTTATGGATTTATTTGTAAATATAGGTCTAATTGGGGTTTTGTTTATTTTTGTAGGCCCAATCAAGAGGAAAACTCTGTTGAAGATGGTTGCTGCCCCTTCAAGATTGTGTTTGATGAAGACTTCTATGTACATTTCATTTTGCTTTGCTTTAAGTGTGTCTTAGGTAGTGCTTAGAGGTTGTCTAAGAGTGGGCTTTTGCTGAGTATCTCACCTCATAACCACTGGCCATGTGATAAGAACAAGCATAAGTTTTCTTAAACTGTTTTTCACATATTTTACAAAAAACATGTTTACTGCATAAAAATAAATCTGTTCTTTTCTAAATAAACAGATTCATTTTTTTACTGATGCCTTGGCTAAGTCTTGTAAAAATTAGATGTTGTGCATCAGGTATTTTGACTAAGTCTTCTTCTTTTCAAAATGACTGAGTTTCAAACAGTTAAGCTTTTCTGTTTTCATTTTGAAACATAAATCTGTTCATCTGTAAATGAATACATTCTTTTTGTCTCTGGTGCCATGTCAAGCTTAAACGTTTTTCAGTTTTATCTCTGCACCAGAATGGTTGACTAAGTCTCCTCACTTAACAAATTCTCTAACTGCTTTTGAAAATAAATCTGTTCATTTTATTTTCAATCTGTTCATTTTATAACAGCTTTAACTGTTTTTCAAAAATCTGTTATAAGTTGGTTTTCTATAAAATGCAAACTTGTTTCTG
This sequence comes from Phaseolus lunatus, assembly GCA_013389735.1. Lineage (NCBI taxonomy): Eukaryota > Viridiplantae > Streptophyta > Magnoliopsida > Fabales > Fabaceae > Phaseolus > Phaseolus lunatus. The sequence goes on along the minus strand of CM023859.1, from coordinate 10,759,900 downwards.
AGTTTATTACTGATTCATACATTTGCAAAAACAAGTTTTGACAGCAGAGAGTTAAGTGTTTACAAAGGATTAGCATTTGTTCTTCAAAGATTTCAAAAATCACAAAGTGCTTGTTCTTGGTTTGGTTCCAAAAGCTTGGTGTGAGGTGCTGCTACTGTTCTAGCAATCTTGCCTACTGGTTTAAGGCAGATCTTTGTATCCTCAATCAGGTGTAGTCGTTTCACTTCTCATTTCTTGTAATAGTTTGGTTGAACACTCTTCTTGATAGGTTTTCTTGGAGAATGTGTGTGTGTGTGAGCTGAAATAGGTTTTTTCAGCAAGAGTACCTAAGTTCTTGTAGGTTTCAAGAACAGTGGGAATTGTACTTGGTTGTACTGTGTTTTAGTGATTTCCACCTGGTTTTGGTGAAGACTGGATGTAGCTCAGTTGAGTGAACTAGTATAACTGCTTGTGCTCATTCTCTCTCACTCTCTGCAATTTCGTTTCTGCATAATTGATAAAACAGCGAAGAAATAAATCTGTTCAATTGAAAATAAATCTGTTCTTTCTGGGCACTGTGCATACTGTTCTTAATTTCTGAAAAAGTTGTTTGAATCTGATAAGAACATATAAAATCTGCTAAAAGCCACTAGAACAGATTGGCTGTGATAGGTTGCTCAAGAAATTGTTAAAACTATTAATTGAACCTTAAACAATTGCTTAAAGTTGAAGCTTGTTGTTCTGTGATTCATTGTTCTTAATTTCTGGAAAACTGTCTGGTTTCAATAAGAACACTGATAATCTGTTAAAGGCTAATAAAATAGGTTGTGTGTAATAGATGGTCTCACTAATTGTCAAGCCCTTAACTGAACCTGAATCACAAGAATTGGAATTAAGGTTTGCTGTTTTTGAGTTACACTGTTTTTCAATCTGATATCTGTGTGTGTACATCTTGAAATTCTATCTGCATAATCTTGTGATTAACCTTGCTGAATTAAAAGCTTTTCAAATAAAAACAGTGCTGAAATAAATATGTTCATTTTCACATAAATCGATTTATTTTTCTGTAAAACTGTATTAAACACTGTTTCTGTGAGAAAGTTTTAAAAGGTCAATTCACCCCCCCTCTTGAACTTTGGCACTATTAAACCCAACAATTGGTATCAAGAGCTAGGACTTGTATTTTAATCAAGTTTGTTTGTAATAATGTCTGTGTTTAATGTGCTTTTTGCTGAGGGTTCTGCTGTTAATAGACCACCTATGTTCAATGGAATGAATTATGCATTTTGGAAAGTTAGAATGAGAATTTTCATGGAATCCATTGATGCATTAATTTGGGAAGCTATGGTCAATGGACCTTATGTGCCAATGCAGGTTGTCAAGGATGAAGAAAAGGTAAAGCCAAGATCAGAATGGAATGAGACCGAAAGGAGGAAGGCTCAACATGATCTTGTGGCCAAGAACATCATAACCTCTGCATTGACAATGGATGAGTTCTTCAGGATATCTCAATGTAAGTCAGCTAAGGAGATGTGGGAAGTCTTAGAAGTGACTCATGAGGGGACTGAAGATGTGAAAAGGTCAAGGAAACATGCGCTCATCAAAGAATATGAGTTGTTCAGAATGCAACCCGAGGAGAGCATTGCTGATGTGCAGAAAAGATTCACCCATATTGTGAATCACCTCACTGGCTTGGGAAAATAATTTGACAGAGAGGAGCTCAACATAAAGATATTGAAGTGCCTCGACAGAAGCTGGCAACCAAAGGTGACAGCTATCTCTGAAAGCCGTGATCTGTCAAAGTTGGGAACTGCTGCACTGTTTGGAAAGCTGATGGAGCATGAGCTAGAGCTTAAAAGACTTAAAGAGCAGGAAACAACAGAGAGAAAACCCAAAGGTCTTGCACTGAAAGCAACTGAACTAAATGAGATCAAGGAAGAAAAAGAAGATGCTGAAGATGATGATACAATCAGTCTTCTTACAAAAAGATTTAGTAAATTCCCAAGGAAGAAAAGCAAAAATAGGAACCAGCAGAAAAGAAGGTATCCTAAACTCAATGATTCAAATTCCTCTAAATATACTTGCTTTGGATGTGGCAAAACAGGGCATATCAAAACAGATTGTCCAGACAATCAAACTAAGGACAAATCTGCCAGCAAGAAATTTGAAAGGAACAAAGGAAGAAGAGCCTACATCTCATGGGAGGAAAATGAAGCATCCTCAACCAGCAGCTCTTCAACAGAAGATGAGGAGAACAATTTGTGTTTCATGATGAAGGATGAGGAGTCAAGCTCTGATTCAGTAAGTAATTTTTCTGCTGATTCTGATAACTATGATGATTTGCTTGCTGCCTTCAAGGAAACACATGATGAAGCAAATAGGCTAGCTGTAATATGCAATAAGCTGCAAAAGGTAAATAATGTGTTGGCACCTAAAGTAAAAACACTTAAGGAAGAATTGCATAAGGCCAAAACAGATTTAGTAAGCCTTGAACTAACTTGCTTGCATGCCTCTATTAAATCCTGTGAAAACTGCAAAAAATTGGAAAAACAAGTGGAGTATTTGCTGAAAACCCTTTCCAATTTCACCAAGGGAAGAGAAAATCTTGAGTCTCTCCTTGGATCACAGAATGCTGTTTTCAATAAGAATGGACTTGGTTATACCCCTGGAAATGTAACCAATGTCAAAAAGCTTTCAAGTTTTTTTGTTCCAGCAAAATCAGTTTTTTCAGCTTTTAACAGTGGCAAAAAGGCATCTCATGTAACCTGTTTTTACTGCATGAAATCTGGTCATACCTCTAGGTCTTGCATTGCTAGAAAGCATCTTGTGCCTAAGAACTTAGCAAAATGGCTACCAAAGGGAAGGTTTTAATCTGTGCTGGACCCTATACTGAAAAGGGTACCATTTGTATCATTTTTATTCTGTTTTGCAGATTGACAGCAAGAAAAATCAGTGGTACTTGGACAGTGGCTGTTCCAAGCATATGACTGGAGATCTTACAAAGTTTACCAGCTTAAAGCTCAAAGCAGAAGGACATGTAACCTATGGTGATAATAACCGAGGGAGGATTTTGGGCAGAGGAACTGTTGGAACAGGGAACTCAACAACCATTGAGAATGTGTTGTATGTAGAAGGACTTAAGCATAGTCTTCTCAGCATAGGTCAGCTTTGTGACAAAGGATACAAAGTGAATTTTGAGTCAAAAGGCTGCACAATATCAAGTAATTCATCTAGTAAGGTACTGTTTACTGGTAAGAGAGTGAATAACATATATCTGCTGAATATCATGGAAACTAACTCTTCAAATGAGTGTTTGCTGTCCAGAAGTGATGATTCTTGGTTGTGGCACAGGAGGTTGGCTCACATACACACAAATCACTTGAATAAATTGAAATCTAAAGATTTAGTTTCTGGTTTACCTAACATTAAATTTCAGGACAACAGGCTTTGTGATGCTTGTGTGAAAGCTGCAGGTTTGCCAAAAGAGTGGAAAACCCCAAGAGATTTAACTCTTGATAATGTCATTGGGAACATTGAGAAAGGAGTGTCAACTAGAAAATCCTTGAACAATTTCTGTGAAGCAATGGCCTTTGTATCTCAAGTTGAACCCAAGAATTTGAAGGAAGCTCTCAAGGACAACAACTGGATTTTAGCTATGCAAGAGGAACTGAATCAATTTGCTCTTAATGAGGTCTGGACTCTTGTTCCTAGAATACCTGAGATGAATGTAATTGGAATAAAATGGGTATTTAGAAACAAGATGGATGAGCATGGAGTGATCACCAGAAACAAGGCTAGGCTTGTAGCTAAAGGGTACAATCAAGAAGAAGGAATAGACTATGATGAGACATATGCACCAGTGGCTCGGTTAGAAGCTGTTAGACTGCTGCTTGCCTTCTCCTGCATCAAAGGGTTCAAGCTATTTCAAATGGATGTGAAAAGTGCCTTTCTAAATGGCTATATAAATGAAGAGGTATTTGTCTCACAACCACCACGTTTTGAAGACCATCAACATCCAGAATATGTGTTCAAACTCCAAAAGGCTCTCTATGGACTCAAGCAAGCTCCTAGGCAATGGTATGAGAGGCTAAGTGATTTTCTCACCTCACAAGGCTATGACAGAGGCACATCAGATAAGACCTTGTTCATTAAGAAGAAAGGAGATGACTCAATTCTAGTCCAAGTATATGTGGATGACATCATTTTTGGATCAAACAATGGAGAATTGTGTGAAGCTTTCGTGAAAGTCATGAAGAGTGAGTTTGAAATGTCAATGATGGGTGAGTTGAACTATTTTCTAGGCTTGCAGATCAAACAACTCAAGGATGGCATTTTCTTAAGTCAAGCTAAGTATTGCAAGGATTTGCTGAAGAAATTTGAAATGGACAAGTGTAAACCAATCAGCACACCCTTCTCAACAAGCTGTCATTTGGATCATGATGAAGCTGGAATTTCTGTTGATGAAACCAAATACAGAGGACTCATAGGATCACTACTGTATCTCACTGCTAGCAGGCCAGATATACTGTTTGCAGTGTGCATGTGTGCAAGGTTGCAAAATTGATAGGAAGAGCACAAGTGGAACCTGTCATTTGCTTGGATCAAGCTTGATCTCATGGCAATGCAAAAAGCAGGCTTGTGTAGCTCTTTCCACTGCTGAAGCAGAATACATTGCAGCAAGAAGTTGCTGTGCTCAAACTATATGGCTAAGACAACAATTGAATGATTTTGGTATCTTACTTAACCATATACCTCTGCTGTGTGATAATACAAGTGCAATCAACTTAACCAAAAATCCTGTCATGCATTCAAGAACCAAACACATTGAAATTAGGCATCATTTTCTAGGAGAACACATATCTAATGGAACATGTGATATTAAGTTCATTGGTACTGATTTACAACTTGCTGATTTGTTCACAAAACCATTAGCCAAAGATAGGTTTAATTTTCTGCTTAATGAATTGGGTATTATAAATGTCAATTGTGCCTAGCAGTAAAAAATTAAATCTGTTTATTCGTAATTGAATGTGTTTATTTTCTGCACTGATATGCATTAATGACTAGGAAAGAGAATTTATGATCTTTGAATGCTTGACTGACTTAGTGGGCATTAACCTCTGTACCTTTGGCGATTTTGGTCATGGTTATGTAACCGATTTGATGGTTTGGGTGCTCAATAAGAGTTTGAGTGTATGCCTCGTGACCCTAAATATTTGGTGCATATTTTCAAAGATTCTCTGCACAAATTCAGAGCATAAAATCTTCATGCATATCCACTCATAACTGCCATATCAATCCATTTATTCTGCTATAAATCTGTGTGAATATTTGCTACCCACATTGGTCATTCTCTTTCTGTTCTCACCATTTGAAACCAAGAAAAGAATTCAGGTTCAACCATGGCTTCCTCTTCCAAGAAACAGAAAAATAAGGGGAAGCAAACCACATTTCAAGGTGTGTTAGAAGGATGGTTCGCTGGAAATGAAGAGGGCATCAATGCCTACATTCATGAGACAAGCAGGAAGCAGATCAACATACCCAAGGTGCTGGATTTCAACTAGCTGAAATCTGAAAAACTGGTAGAAACAAGGGCTATGTTGAAGCACCAGAAACTGAAAAAGCTGCTGGAATTAACGGGTAATGTTTATCCTGACTTGGTTAAGGTGTTTTATACTAACCTCACATTGGATGGGAAAAATGTTGTCTCTTATGTGAAAGGGATCAAGATGAAGATCACAAGTGAGGTGTGGAATTCTGTGGCTGGAATAAAATATGCTGGATTGAAAGTAGGAAAGGGAAACACCAGTGGAATCCAAGAATTCAACAAGCTGCAATATTATAAGAGTTGCATGAGGAATCCTGCTGAGAGTATAAACAGGTTCCATGCAGGACATTTGAACCTCACTCCACGCCTAGTTGCATACATCATAGCATGACAACTAATTCCAAGAGGGACAAACCATGCTGTCTTACATGAAGAGGATCTCATTCTCCTATATTGCATCATGAACCAGATTAAGGTAAACTGGGTGTTCATTGTCAATGAACACATGCTCAAGTCAAAAAGGTTGGCTGATTATCGATTTCCCTATGCTATTCTTGTTTCCAAATTAATTGATTACTTTGGTGTTGATGTTACAAATGAGAGAAATGACCCTATCAAAGCTGTAAGTGAGATTGATACTTCAACTCTCACCAAAATGGGTTTTCACAAAATTGAAGACAAGTGGGTGGTTCTCAAGGAGAAGGACCCTCAAGCAGAACATGAGGATGAGGATGAAGCTGTTCCTATGGATGATGACTCACCTGCTACCCAATCTGAACATGAGGAAGTTGCTGCAAATGCCATAGTTGCCTATCAAGGTCCAGAATACCGAGGAGAACCAATGTCTATGTTTGAGAGGCAAGTGCTGTATCATCTTGATGTAATGTCAGCAGAACAAAGGGCATACTTTGAGACTACTCATGCAAGGTTTCAACACCTTGATGATCAGATTGAAGGGGTTCAGGCACAGCTTGCAGAGCTTTACTACAAGGATCAGTAGTCTTCTGTTTTTAATGCTGTTTTTATCATTTTTCAAATGTCTGTAATGCTGAACAATATGGTTTTACTTTTCTGGACTATTATGGTTATGGTTTCTGTTTCATATTTGCTTTCCCTATGTTTATATGTTGTTTGATGAATCCAAAGGGGGAGAAAAATAGCTGCTGAAAACTGAAACAGGGAGTTCATTCTGCACCTTAAAACCATGTCTTATGCTATGCAATACTTCTATTTTTTTCTGGTTTAAAATCTGGTGCAGTGCAGGTGCTTAAAGCAACAAAGCTATAAGGTTAGCTATGGGGATTTGTCTCCATCAAACAGGGGGAGATTGTTGAAGATGGTTGCTGCCCCTTCAAGATTGTGTTTGATGAAGACTTCTATGTACATTTCATTTTGCTTTGCTTTAAGTGTGTCTTAGGTAGTGCTTAGAGGTTGTCTAAGAGTGGGCTTTTGCTGAGTATCTCACCTCATAACCACTGGCTATGTGATAAGAACAAGCATAAGTTTTCTTAAACTGTTTTTCACATATTTTACAAAAAACACGTTTACTGCATAAAAATAAATCTGTTCTTTTCTAAATAAACAGATTCATTTTTTTACTGATGCCTTGGCTAAGTCTTGTAAAAATTAGATGTTGTGCATCAGGTATTTTGACTAAGTCTTCTTCTTTTCAAAACGACTGAGTTTCAAACAGTTAAGCTTTTCTGTTTTCGTTTTGAAAAATAAATCTGTTCATCTGTAAATGAATACATTCTTTTTGTCTCTGGTGCCATGTCAAGCTTAAACGTTTTTCAGTTTTATCTCTGCACCAGAATGGTTGACTAAGTCTCCTCACTTAACAAATTCTCTAACTGCTTTTGAAAATAAATCTGTTCATTTTATTTTCAATCTGTTCATTTTATAACAGCTTTAACTGTTTTTCAAAAATCTGTTATAAGTTGGTTTTCTATAAAATGCAAACTTGTTTCTGAGTTTATTACTGATTCATACATTTGCAAAAACAAGTTTTGACAGCAGAGAGTTAAGTGTTTACAAAGGATTAGCATTTGTTCTTCAAAGATTTCAAAAATCACAAAGTGCTTGTTCTTGGTTTGGTTCCAAAAGCTTGGTGTGAGGTGCTGCTACTGTTCTAGCAATCTTGCCTACTGGTTTAAGGCAGATCTTTGTATCCTCAATCAGGTGTAGTCGTTTCACTTCTCATTTCTTGTAATAGTTTGGTTGAACACTCTTCTTGATAGGTTTTCTTGGAGAATGTGTGTGTGTGTGTGTGTGAGCTGAAATAGGTTTTTTCAGCAAGAGTACCTAAGTTCTTGTAGGTTTCAAGAACAGTGGGAATTGTACTTGGTTGTACTGTGTTTTAGTGATTTCCACCTGGTTTTGGTGAAGACTGGATGTAGCTCAGTTGAGTGAACCAGTATAACTGCTTGTGCTCATTCTCTCTCACTCTCTGCAATTTCGTTTCTGCATAATTGATAAAACAGCGAAGAAATAAATCTGTTCAATTGAAAATAAATCTGTTCTTTCTGGGCACTGTGCATACTGTTCTTAATTTCTGAAAAAGTTGTTTGAATCTGATAAGAACATATAAAATCTGCTAAAAGCCACTGGAACAGATTGGCTGTGATAGGTTGCTCAAGAAATTGTTAAAACTATTAATTGAACCTTAAACAATTGCTTAAAGTTGAAGCTTGTTGTTCTGTGATTCATTGTTCTTAATTTCTGGAAAACTGTCTGGTTTCAATAAGAACACTGATAATCTGTTAAAGGCTAATAAAATAGGTTGTGTGTAATAGATTGTCTCACTAATTGTCAAGCCCTTAACTGAACCTGAATCACAAGAATTGGAATTAAGGTTTGCTGTTTTTGAGTTACACTGTTTTTCAATCTGATATCTGTGTGTGTACATCTTGAAATTCTATCTGCATAATCTTGTGATTAACCTTGCTGAATTAAAAGCTTTTCAAATAAAAACAGTGCTGAAATAAATATGTTCATTTTCACATAAATCGATTTATTTTTCTGTAAAACTGTGTTAAACACTGTTTCTGTGAGAAAGTTTTAAAAGGTCAATTCACCCCCCTCTTGAACTTTGGCACTATTAAACCCAACAAACTCTAAGGCGAAGGAATGTAGAAACATATCCAAGAAGACCACTCCAACTCGTGAAAACATAAACTAGAGCTTTGGTCAGAAGAAAACAAGAGGACTGGGTCTCGACTGACTAGTCAACATTATTTTTAGGTCAAACTTTAGCTTAAATAAATTGTATAAAGTTGTTTAGGATTTCATGGGCCATGTATGGGGCCTAGTAGCATAAAATAATTGGACCAAATATTTGGGACAAGTAGCATAGGTTTTTGGGCTTGTATTTAGGCCAATAGTAAAATAGGTCTAGTTAGGATTAAAATTGACTAGTTAAGGTAACAATTGGGCTTTTTTGAGCCCAATGTAACCCTAAAACGTCTAGGGTATATTAGACGACGGAAATTACCTTGGCATGGAGCACATGGACATCAACATGGCAGCCTAGGAGTGGAGAGAATTTAGGATGGAAGGTGTGAGCTAAACATGGAAAGCATGAGTCTATATGGCACCTTCTCATTGGAGAGTTTTATTTTGAATTTTCAAATTTTGGCTCCAAAATGTTCAGCCCTCTCTCCTATAAATTGAGGTGCTTGGCTCATGAATTAATAAGATCAAATTTAGAGTGTTATGCTGCCAAGTTGTTAGCCTACTCACTCTCTTGTCTAAACCTCTCTAGGATAGACACATTTGGTCTTCTTCTTCACCTCTCCAAGTGATATGATCCAACCAATAACTCTCCCTACTTTTCATGCACCTTCAAGGAATCCATAACTCCATTGGAGCCATCCTTATTCCATTTCTTCCATCAAGCTTTCGCCCAATCCATCAATTCAAGAAATCAATTCGAAATGAAGGCACACACCATCACTATGAGATGCTCAATTAGGAAACTTTAACTTTCAACTCTATACGCTCATTGAAGTTCCTTTGATAAGTTCTGGAAAACATATAAGTACCAGCGAATAATATAATCATCATAATAAAAGATGGGTATCACTGAAACAATACCTTTTATATTTTTTGAATTATCAAGACTTTCTATTCTTGAATATTTAACTGTAAATCATTTTCAAATAATTTCCAAAATAATATAAAGTTTGAATGTTGAAGTATAATCATATTTTAACCTAAATACGTTTCTACAAAATATATTTCCAAAAAACTCTTTAATATGGAAAATACACATACTCTATTTTTCGAAAACTTTTGAGTATACATTGTTCATTTGAAAACTTTCTAATATAGTTTTAAACTTAATCTTGAATGCACCACTGTCTTAGAATTAGTTGATAATCAAAATAGAATTTTCATTCACAAAACATTGAAGCAAATAATATTTGAGATTTCGAATGTGCTATATTTTTCATTCTTGTATTCAAAAACTTTCCAAAAACATTTACTTATAAATCTTATTTGAAAGTCGTGCTTTATATGAATTAAGAATGTCAAATAAGATTCTAAAACATATCAGAAGTGTCATACGGCATTCAAAAAATGTAAAATTTAAGTTAGACACTCCTTGATATAATAGACTGTTTGATGAGTAGGAGACGAGATAATCGTCTGTCATAAGTTTATAAGCACTATATATTTGCGCTTTTTACGTGCTATGGTGTTGTGTATCTTGTTGTTGTTAGAATTGATGACTTAAAACAAGAGGGGGGGTGAATTGTTTGACAAAACTTTTCGCAATTAATGGCTAAGAATTATCCTTTATAAAACAATCACTGATAAACAAATGAGCAAAGCATTCAATCAATGTGATAGAAACTGATTCTAGAAATTCAATTGGTTAAAATTGCGATTTAATCGGTTTTTTATGTTAACAATATAAGCAGATTCACATAGTTTATAAACCAGAATAACAATGGATTGAAATTTAGTTTTAATTGATTGTTTATACCAACAGAAGCAATATCAAACAATTATAAAGAGAGAGAAAGAGAGAGATTTACACCATGAATTTTATACTGGTTCACTCAAACCCAAAGCTACATCTAGTCTCAGAACAACCTCTGAGTTTCACTAGTAATCAACAACAGATTACACAAACACACCACAAAGAGGTGATCTTGAAAACCTTAAGATTCACTCACCCTCTTTGCAACACCACACACACCTAAAGTCAGAACACCCTCTGACTTTACAGGATTTCACATATACTCAAGAGTTTATGAAATTACAACAACAAGAACATGAATAGGAAAAGAAAACACCTGATATTACACAACCCAGGGATTCCTATGATCAGATCTTGAATCAGTGCAAAGCTTGAAAAGCAATCTTGCAAATCTTGAAAAACTTCTTTCAAAAACACATTTCAATCTCTCTTTTGATCTAAAAAACTCTTTCGTAGATCTTCTGTAATTGTTAAAAATTGTTGTTCTTGTTTATGAAAGAAGGACTATATTTATAGCACTAGAAAACTAGCCGTTAGAGGCACATGAATCAGCTGAAACAGTTTGAAAACAGTTAAAATAATTTTTCAAAAAGTTGTTATACAGACTTACATTTAACGATTAAAACCACGAGATAATCAGTTAAATAGGTCAAGCTATGACTTAACAATTCCAAGAAGTATTTTCAAACCTTTGTGCTAGCTAGGCAAAGAACAATCGGTTATCTCGATAATTCAACCGGTTGTTTTTCTTGGCTTGAGAAAAACACTTTACTTTTCAAAACAGATTTGCTAAGCTTTGTACAGGAATTAAGAACTGATCTTTTACATAAATTCTAAACACTCTAAGCTACACCAAAACCCAAAAGCAGCAAGGCTTCAAGCTTCATCAGGGATTTGAGACATCAAAGCTCCTAATCTCTACAGTTGTGACTTTTGGGATCGTTTGACAATATCTTGTAGTGTGTCCATGTGCAAAAGGAACCTTTAATGAGACCGTCTGATATATTCCAGAGTTGTGAGATCATATGGCGCGTCTCTTTACAGTTGAACTATCTTATCAAACAATGATCCTTGATTTGAGACTTTTCTTTATAGCATATAAATTCTTAGAGATTTATCCAATTCTAAGATGAAGACTAAATTGTTTGATGCGTCTTTACTAGACTATCTAAAATATTTTTTCACTGTGAGATCATCTAGTGAGTCACGCTCATCTTCTTCATTGATATGAGTTTTACTTTATAAGCATCTAGGATGTAGCACTTTCAAAATCGTTTGTAGTTGACTCTTCTGAGATAGTCTTATGAGATTTTCTAACACAACTTTCTACTATAAAACATCTTGTTCCATATTCAATCCATTTATCTAATTTTAACAAGGTATATAATCTAATGTGTTGACTTTTTAGGAACATCTTGGTAGATTGTATGGTGTGTCCATGTGCCATAGAAGCATCTTACACTTTCAATATTGCTTGATCGTCTAAAGATTTAAGGAACCTAGAATGTCTGATGTGTCTTCAACTAAATCTGCACACTTAGTAACTTTGTTAGATATCTTAACAAACCTTATAATTTGTTATCATTAAAACATATAGAATCTTGTGTTACAAGACCGTCTAATGGGTGATAGACTGTCTAGCGTCTTAATAATCCCCCTTTTTGTATTATAAAAAACTATAAGTTTAAATAACTCATAATAGCATTACCAAGTATATCAAAGATATTTTTCACAACAAAAAAATACTTTAAGTTTAGATATCACATAAAAGCCATCATAGAACTACATCACCAGAAACAAATAAAGCATAAGCACTTTGTATGTGAATGTGTGCAGTTGAGTTCATATAAGAAATAGAGAAAATTCTCCCCAAACTCTCAAACACTCTATTTCCAAAACTTTTCTATTTTCTCCCTCTTTTTCTACATCATAAAAAAGAGTTCATAGAAAGAAATCCGCATGTTGCGATGGGGTAGATGTGGTTTTTGAAGTACAAAGTTAACCTTAAGCCGAATAAATATCTTAGAGAAAAAATCTGAATCAAAGAAAAAAAAGAGGCAACAAGTTGTTCAAGCTTTTAATTCTATCTTTCTTCCAAGTTTTTCAACATTATTGTACAAGCTAGCACACTGTCTAGAAAAATTGATACATAATCCCTCTATTTTCTATATCGACATACTCACTAGTTTGGTAGATCACAATTTTCTCGAGTTCTTAGAGAATTTTGATTCCTCTTAGTTATCCAGTCTCAGTGATACATATACATGTGATTCATATACTAATCATTTACCTAGCAGATTTGTGCTAAGATAGCCAAATGCATATTGTCTGATGATGTGAGTTATGTTGTAGATGGTGATTTTTTGTTTTTGTGGGTTTCTTGATCAAGGTGATCGAGGCTAGCTTATCAAGGGTTTCATAAGTTATTGATGATCTTGTAAGGTTTAAGATCAAGTGTTTGTTTTATTTTTCTAGTAGTGTGTATGTGAAAACTTGAATTTAGTGGATTGGCTTAATTAGTGTGATTGAACAATTGGATGTAGGTTTCTTTGGAAAGTGAACTAGTATAAAATCTTTTATGTTTTTCTTCTTTCTTTATATTGTTTACATGACTTTGATCTTGAATGTATTCTTTCTTTGATTTGAAAATAAAAAAGTTCATAAAACACCTTAAGAAAACTTGTTCAAGATTCACTTATTGGATTAATGGATTCAAAGAAAATATGATAAGTGTTTTAGATTTTGAAAATTTGAGAAAGTCTTTGAAAGTTCAATTCATCTCATTTTGAACTCATTCTATATTTCAACAATTAGTATCAAGAGGTGATTCTTGAAAGTTATTCAAGATTTCTAAAATCCTTTTTAAATGGCTTAGGGAAAATTGTCTTTTTTGTTGAATGTGCTTTAATCAATAGGCCACCTATGTTTTTAAGTGGAAAATTATCCTTTTTGTAGTTAGAATAAATATTTTCATTAAATTAATTAATAAAAGTATTTAAGATGCTAAAATCAATTTTCTTTATAGTTGTAAATGGTATATAAACCATGGAATGACCTCAAACAAGATGAACAAAGAAAGACTCATGATTGTAAAGTTAAAAAAATCATGACCTCTCATTTCTCATTGAATATTGATTATTCTTTCATATTTCTCAAAGCAACAAGGCTAAGGAAATGCAGAACACCTTGTTGGACTTAAAGAGTGACTCAAGTCTTAAGAAAAATTGTTTTAATGATGATGTTTGAATATGAAGATGTTGAAGTTGTTTAGAGAGTTTCCAACTTTCATTGTATGTTGCTAAGTCTTTCTCACAAGGTATCACAGGGTTTTTAATCAACATACAACCAATACTAAAATGAATTAAAAGAAAACGTGTTTTGAAAAGTGAAAAAATGTTTTAAAAGGTTTTATGGCCTTGTTAATCGATTAAACTATTCTTAATGAGGTTTAAACCAAACTAATCAATTATCTCTTTAATAATCGATTAAACCAACGAGTAGGGAAATAATGTTGTTATGGGATATTAATTGATTAACATATTTTATAATTAATTAAATATGTTTTTTGCATTAATTGTAAAGTAAAAATAATCAATTAACACATGTCATGATTGATTAAAATAGGAAGGGTTGCAACTATTTTTCAAATTTAACTAAGAATAATCAATTAACAACTTGAAAAAATCAATTAAGTGAATTCATATCTATTTTAAGTTAGCATTTCCAAAACTCAATAAGTAAATCTTTTATACAAGGAATACAATCACAAAAGAGTATCAAATTAAGATATTTCGAGAAATTTTCATACATTCAAACTATACTTACAAGATTTCTCATATTCAAGGTTGTGCTTTGCTGTGAAAGAACCTTGTTTGCTTCTGCTATAATCATTTTGTAAAATTTTTCTTTGATGTTCTTGTTAGAGTGTCTAGTGTTTGTTTTTTGTTGTTTAAGGATTGATAAGGTAGATATCCTTTTGTGTGTTCAAGAGTTGATAAGGTTAATATTCTCTTGAGCTATTAAGAACTATTTTTTGCTGATATCCTCTTGAAAGTTTTTAAGAGTTTATTTATGTTAGTTGTTCTTGTCGATTGACTTGGTCGCCGGTTGAATCTGACAACAAGTTCTGGCTCCGTCTGCTTCTCGATAGGTTTCTTCAGTAACAAAAGAAACCTTAACCACTACACCAGACAGATTCTTTTACAATATTATGATTTTTATTATAATTATTATTATTTTTAAGATTGTTATTAATATTATTATTGTTATTAATATTATTATTGTTAATAATATTAATAATATTATGAATATTAATAATATTATGAATATTAATAATATTATGAATATTAATAATATTATGAATATTATTAATATTAAGAATATTATTAATATTATAAGTTATTAATGTTATGAATCTTATTAATATTATTAATATTTAATATTATTTATTATTAATATTATTAATATTGTTTCTTATTAATATTCTTTCTTGTTAATATTAATAATTATTATTCCTCTCCTTAATCCTCTTAATCTTCCTCTTCTTCCTCTTCTCTTAATATTGTTCCTCTTCTTCCTATTGTCCTCTTCTCTTCCTATTGTTCCTCTTCCTCCTCTTCTCTTCCTCTTCCTCTTCTTCCTCTTGTTAATAAATCTTCCTCCTCTTCCTCTCCTTCGTCCTCTTCCTCCTCTCTTCTTCCTCTTCTTCCTCTTTTCCTCCTCTTCTCTTCGTTTTTTAATCTTCCTCCCTCTTTTCCTCTTTCCTAATAATTTCCTATTCTTCCTCCTCTTCCTCCTATTAATAATTATCTTAATCTTAATAATATAATTTATATTCTGAATATTAATATTAATATAATTTCTATTATGAATATTAATATTAATATAATTTATATTATGAATCTTAATATTAATCTAATTTATATTCTGAATATTAATATTAATATAATTTATATTATGAATATTAATATTAATATAATTTATATTATGAATATTAATATTAATATAATTTATATTATGAATATTAATATTAATATAATTTATATTATGAATATTAATATTAATATAATTTATATTATGAATATTAATATTAATATAATTTATATTATGAATATTAATATTAATATAATTTATATTATGAATATTAATATTAATATAATTTATATTATTAACATTAATATTAATATATTATTAACATTAATATAAGTATAATAAAAATCGTAATATGACAGAAGAACTTGTCTGGTTTAGTGGTTAAAGCTTCTTCGGTGACTGGAAGGACTTGTGTTCGAATCCTGCCTGCTACAGTTTCCTTCTAATATTAATTTGGGATTTGGTTTTTAAGAGTTTATTTATGTTAGTGGTAGTTAAGTGAGTGCTTTGTAAAAACTTGACTCTATGTAGGATCATTTGTTAATCTTCTTGTGCAATCTTTTTATTCCTTTAGTTACTCAATCTGATTTCTAGTCTAATTGCATTCTATTTTCAAATTAAAAAAGTTTTTGAAAAAACTTAAAGAAAGAGAAATCTTTGAGAAAAAGTTTAGAAACCAATTCCTCCCTAACCTTCTTTTGGCCAAACCATTCTTCTTTCTAACACACCTTGGAGGTAACATCATGGATGAGAGCTTAAGAACCATAAAGTAGATTTAGAGGTAACATCATGGATGACAACTTAAGGACCATAAAGTGAATTTAGAGCCAAAATATGATTTTTTTATTATTTTTGGTTTTGTCCGTAATTCTTTTTATTTCTATTTCTATTTCTTTGTATATTGAATATTTATTAGATATTGAAAATGTTTTTATTTTTTTTAATTAGAACTTCCTTTACTCTAGTTTTTAAGAGCCATTAGTATAAAGTTTATAGTATATAATTTTTTTTTAAACTCTTAGTACTTATAATTTAAATTTTTTTTAGACTTTTTTAGTCATAATTTGAAATGAGAATTCTTTTTAAGTTCTTCATTAGAACTTTTAATCTATATCTGAGTTTCCAATTAAAAAATCTTCTAATTTTTTTTCTTTATGTTTGAGTTTCCAATTCAAATTGACATCTTTTTCCTGCTCATCCATTTCTTTTATCGTGAAGTCAAATCAAAGTAGATTGGAGCTTCTTTATATATGATCAT
This sequence comes from Phaseolus lunatus, assembly GCA_013389735.1. Taxonomy (NCBI): domain Eukaryota; kingdom Viridiplantae; phylum Streptophyta; class Magnoliopsida; order Fabales; family Fabaceae; genus Phaseolus; species Phaseolus lunatus. Next base: position 10,743,259 of record CM023859.1, on the reverse strand, counting down.
TTATCATTTCTGCATTTTATGTTCAAAGCTTAGATTTTTGGGGTTAGTTTCAGATTTTCCATAACTGTTCCGATTTTTTTTTTTGGGTGATGTCAAATTTTCGTGGTGCAAGTAGAAAATTCAATTTCTTTGTTTTCCCATTGAATGATGAGTTTTGTTCTGCGCTTTCTGAAAACATTTCTTCGTTGATACAAGATTGAATCAGCGATTCCAATCGGTACACGAATCCGTGTATGAGTTCGTGCAATTTAATCAATGGAATTTTTTCATGGACGCAATTCCTGGAAAGCGAAGATTACAATTAGAGAATCGCGATTGAGAGACCAGTAAACGAGAGAGGTGAAATTCGAGTGAAGTATTTCTGCTCGAGATCGACGAATTGAAGAACTGATCGTTGTCCAGTGCAATCTCGGTGAACAGTCTTTTTTTCTGGCGTTTCTGGAAACAGTTGCTGGGTCGGTGAAAGGCGGGTAGCGGTTCTTCATCTTGAAACGGTGCAACTGTTGCATTGTAACTGAATCTGAAAAACAAGTAACTATTGCGTCTCAATTTTCCGGCGAAATCAATAATCAGTGATCAAGCGTGGCGCGCAGCTGGATTGCACGAGCTCCGATAGAGGTAATTGAAACATCCGGTGGAAGCTGATTTCAATTCTGATCGGAACCATTCTGGTGATATGGTTCAATTGGTTCCAGGAGTTTGGTTTCTGCGCTGTGAGACGAAATAGTATCGGAGGTTTCTACTGTTCATAATTTTTTCTTTAAACCGAATTCGTTGGACTGCTTTTCCATGATTGCAACTCAAGCGGTGCAGAATGTGGCTATGTGATGAATTTGATTTGACACGTGAACAAAGAATAGGAGCAATTGATATGTGGATTTGAATATTAATTCTAGAAAAATCGATTATCATATTTGAAACATAAAACGTGTATCGGTAGCAATTTGAGTGTGGTGATAATTAAATTGAAGGGATTTGGTGCATCAATTTGGCTAGCTGAAAATATTTCTTATCAGGTTTGTCCATTTACGTTATCTTGAGTCAATATTTTTTAGTTTTCCTTGATTTCAGTTCCTTTGAGTTATATTTCTTTGATTTTTTGTTGTGAGTCCTAGTATTGGGTTGAATTGTTAGAAAATTTTGCTTGAGATTGAGATTTTTCTAATTTTTTAATTTATTTACTTTTTTATATATATATTTCTAGTGGTATTTCTAAATACTTTGTTTAGATTACTTTTATATTTTTAAAGTACTTTTCTCATTGTCTTATTTTTAGTTTTGTCATATTTTTTACTCTTTTGGTTTAGTTTTTTTAATTTTTTTTATTTTGTGCTTTTTATAGTTTTTTTTAATTTTTTTTTGGTTTTGTCTTGGAGTTTCATTTTCTTGACCAAATAGTTGACCTTAAGTTTGTTACTTCTTTTATTTTCTTTTATTTTGAATATAAAATTCTTGGTGGATTAATTCAAAAGTTCTTCCTAAAAATTAAAGATGAATTTAAGTGAGAGTGTATAAGAGTGACATGAGTGAAATGAGTGTAGATATTTAGTGAGCAATAAAGTATATATATTTTTTTAATTGTGCTAATTGTTTGTTTGTTAGATATTTTTGAATTTTTTTAGGATGAATGACATGCTAAGAGCGAAAAGTCAAATTTTCTTATCTTGTCCATTCATTGCTGATTGTGATGATTATCATAATATTAAATTGTGTTTTTTCATATTTGTAGGATATATTTAGTTGAAAGAAAGACAATATGATGTTGAAATTGGTAGAAAATCAAGAATATTAAAATGGCATGACTTGAAAGATTGTATGAGAAAAAAATTGTCTCACTAAAAAGCTTAAAGAAGAAATGAAACAACTTGAAAAAAAACATATGGAAATTTACTACAAGAGAAAAAGAATTTGTAAGAAGAACAATTTTTTAAAGAAAGGTAAAAGAGCTTATTAGGAATAAAAGGAGAATGGAAATGCAAAGAAAGTTTATGGATGCAAGAGAAAATTAGAGAAGACGTGGAAAAGATTGAAGAAAGGAAAGAAGAGAAAGAGAAAAGAGAGAAAAAAAAAAGAAGGAAAAGAGAGAAAGGGAAAACAAAGACAAGGAAATGTTAGAAAAATATAGAGAAGAGGAAAGTCTCTTATAGCACCCCGTTCAAACATAGTTAAGAAAGAATCTTTAAAGGAGATTGTTATCCTTTAAACTTTTATTTTCTTCAAATCGCAATTCTAACTTTTTATTGATAAATATTACTAACTTGCCTCCTTTTGTTTATTACCTAGGGAAGACTTACATATCAGGGACTAATGGAAAAAATCATTTGGAGTAGAAAAAAAATTAAATATGTTTTTAATTTGTCCTCTTGTTTTTCATTTGATTGTATGAACATTAAGAAACATTTATTCTATATTTATGTTGTTTCTAAAGATGTTTATCTTCTTCGTGTGCTTGGAAATAAAACATTTATTTTAAAATTGTTTGATGTTTTTTTCAGGTTGGTATTTGATCCCGTAGGAAGATCTTCATACACAATGATAATAAGAGATTTGCCTCTCATAAGATTCAAATATCAATTTAGATAGATTTTTATTTTTCTCTATTATTGTAGATTTGAGTTCTTGTAGAACTTATATGTGTATGTTAGTTTTTAGGTAATAAAGAGATAAATTCAAGGTTGAGTGTTCTTCAAGAAGGAGGGTATGATGACATCATAGATGAGACCTTCTTAAGGACTACATAGTAGGCATGGAGCTAGAGTATAATTTTTGTAATTTTGTGTAACTTTTGGGTTTAGATTTTTATTGGGCCTCTTAATTTTCTATTTCTATTTATTTGTATTGGGCCTTTATTAGACCTTGTATATGCTTCTATTTTTTCTTGTAATTAAAGATTTTTTAAACTCTCTTCTAAGAGGCTTGTTGGATGGTCTGTAGTAGTGCTTGCGCCCACGAGTACAAAGTCCACAGTATATAAGACTTTTTGTAGTTTCGTGTATTTGAAATTTGCTGATTTTTGTAATTTGAATCGTTTTCTTGAGGTGAGAATTCTCTCTAAATTCTTTATTAGAACTTTTGGTCCTTATTTTTTAGTTTCCAATTCAAAGTGACAAATCTTTCTATGCTAATCAATTTCTCTTTATTGTTTCGTCAATCAGGATAGATTGGAGTTTCTTCATCTTTGACCCCTTCTGCATTTTTTGTTTTGTCAATTCTTTTATTAGAAATTGTTGGAAGAATCCTACGCAAGGTTAGTTTTCCATCATAACACATGGAGGTACACTAGATGTGAAGAGAGCAAGAAAACATTCCTTGATTCAAGAATATGAAATGCTCAAAATGCAGCAAGGGGAAACAATCTAATATGTGCACAAAAGATTCACTCATATTATAAATCATCTTATGGAACTTATCAAAGTGTGATGGAAATAATTTGGCCACAAAACTCATGGCTAAGAGGATAGAAAGAGATGAAACTTCAATAATGAAGACTCTTCTAGTTTGATTAATAAGACACTAAGATTTTCTCCTTTTTTCTTCTTGGTATTGTATAAATTGTATAAGTGATAAGTGTATATTTCAGTAATATTTCATATTAAAAGGCAAGAACTTATGGATATTTATTGGTAAAATAACTATAACTTAACCCCTAATTTATGAATTTAAACTTTTTTACATATTTTGTGATTATAATATGAATAAGAACGATTTATTCCCAAATTTTGTGTTAATTTCAAGATTCTAGGGGAAAATGGAGAGCAAAGGACTAAAGGAGAATAGACAAGATGAAAAGGGAAAGTTGAAACGCTCAAAACTTGTCCAAACTTGCCCAAGCTAGATCGCTCCAGAGAAGTTGGACTTTTTCTTGCCCAACTCATCCAAGCAAGTTGTAGCTCGCCTAGACGAGAAGTCACTTAGCCAAGCATAACTAGGTTAAATATGAGGCATGATGTATAATCCTAGATATCATTGGGAGAATAGAAGGAGATAGAAAAACCTAGAGGAGGCAACCGCCAAAGAGAAATATCCTGGATCTTTTTTTCTTACTTTCCATTAATGACCAACATGAGTGGATTGATATTGTTATTTTATTGTTAACGCTTGTTTTATCATGATTTTGATCCTTAGATTTGACTAAAAAGGACTTCTAAGCATCTGACCTAAATGATAATGTTTAACATATTTGAATGCTAGAAATAGATTTGAAAGTTTAATTGCTATTAACATTTTCTCGTAACAGTAAGGAGTTTTTATATATGTGAGAGGAATCGATATTTAGAATACTATCTTAATACTTTTATATGCGAGGAACCGATATAAAGGAATTTTATATGGACATCAATATCTATAAAAGATAGAATATTATCATGCTTTTCAAAATACAAAAGAGTGAGAAGGATGAACCCCAATCCTAATTTTCTCAATTGAATCAAACAACTTTTTACTTTGCTTTATTTACATTTTTGCAATCTCATACACAACAAACATCTCACAAACTTTTACTTATGATTTTCTAATTAGTGAATATTATACTTGAGAATTCAACTGTTTCTTGTGGGTTCGATATCCGTCCTTAGGGACAAATTTATTACTTATGTTATGACATAGTATACTTGCTGTAAAATAGTCATCAATGTGTATTTTTGTATTTTTGTGTAACTTTTGGTTTTAGACTTTTATTGGCCTCGTAATTATTTATATTTCTATTTGTCTGTATTAGGTCTTTATTAGGCCTTGTATATGTTTTTATTTCTTCTTGTAATTAAAGAATTTTTAAACTCTAGTTTCAAGAGGCTTGTTAGATGGGCCTTAGTAGTGCTTGTGCCAACAAGTACAATAAGACTGTTTGTAGTTTCGTGTATTTGAAATTTGCTCATTTTTGGAATTTGAATCATTTTCTTGAGGTGAGAATTCTCTCTAAGTTCTTTATTAGAACTTTTGGTCCTTATTTTTGAGTTTCCAATTCAAAGTGGGAAATCTTTATATACTAATCAATTTCTCTTTATTGTGGCGTCAATCAAGATAGATTGGAGTTTCTTCATCTCTAACCCCTTCTGCATGTTTTGTTTTGTCAATTCTTCGATTAGAAATTGTTGGAACAATCCTACACAAGGTTATTTTTCCATCATAACACATGAAGGTATAATAGATGTGAAGAGATCAAGAAAACATTCCTTTATTCAAGAATATGAAATGTTCAAAATGCAGCAAGGGGAAACAATCTCATATGCGCAAAAAGATTCACTCATACTATAAATCATCTTATGGGACTTATCAAAGTGTGATGGAAATAATCTAACCATAAAACTCATGGCTAAGAGGATAGAAAGAGATTGAACTTCAATGATGAAGAGTCTTCTAGTTTGATGAATAGCACACTAGGATTTTCTTCTTTCTTCTTAGTATTGTACAAATTATATAGGTGTACGTTCTTCATTGTATTTTATAGGATTTTTTTGAGACATAAGTGAGCTTTCTTTGGGCTTTAAATGAGTCTTGATTTGGCCTAGGAAATTTAAACAAGAAGACCTTAGATTTTGGCCAAGGCATGAAGAAGACATTGATGAAGAAGCTTGAAGCAAAGAGTCCCACATAAAGAAGAATAATGCAAAAATAATGCAAATTGGGGCGATACCTATCTTGCCTTGTATGTCATCTTTTGTACTTATTAGTCGTGGATCTTTATTTAGAAAACTTAGAGAGCATGAGTTGGAGATTAACAAACTAGCTAAATAGGAAATTAATGACAAAAAGAAACCTAAAGATTGTAATCCATAAAGAAGAAACAAGAGATGAAGATGTTGATGATGGAAGTGATGAATTTTGTTTATCTCTTTTAGTGAAAAAGTTCAGTAGATTTCTAAAAAAGAAAAGCACAAACAAGGGCTTCAAATGAAAAAGGTATAATAAAAATCTAATTTTATTTCTTCTAACTTCACTTGTTTTGGTTGAGGAAAGTAAGGACATATAAAAATTAAACTTCCAAATGTGCAATATAAAATAAATAAAAAATTGATGAGGAAAAGTATTAGAAACCTCCTAAAGCTAAAAGAGCATATGTTGCATGGGATGAAAATGATGTATCCTCCTCTAGTGAATCTTCAAAAGATAATGAAGAAGTGAATTCGTGCTTGATGGTTGATTGTGATAATAAAACTAGTGTAAGTTCCTCTAATTTTGAAACTAGTACAAATTATTATTAATTGTTAGATGCATTCTTTGAATTAGGAGGGGTTTTTCACGTTAAAAATCTTGGTGTCTTTATTTTGTAATTTTGGTGATTTTCTATTTTTAATCATTTGTTATTGCTCTTCATTGATTCTGGCAAGTTAGGGGGATTTATTTCCACTGCATTGACTATTAAAGTGTGCCTTGTATTATTATTAGTATGTTTTTGTTTCTCATTAAAGTGGCAACATAGCTCTTTGGCTTTGGTTTTTGGGTTGTTTGACTTGCTTGAATAAGGAGGATTCAGTCCTTGTATGCTTTTAAATCAGGAAATAAAAAAAATGTAATTGTGAACTTGTCTGATGAATATGAGATAGAGGGAGAATTCTTCCATTTCAAAACACTTGAATGAATTTCAAAGGATCTTAAATTAGTTATCAGAAAAGGGTATTAAGTTTGATGATGAAGTCTTGGGACTATGGCTACTAAACACTTTACCCGAATCTTGGGTGACATTAAACACTTTACCTGAGTCTTGGGAGACATTTCAGGTTTCTATTACCAACTTGAACCCTAATGGTGTTATTTCTATGCAAGCAACAAATAATGGTGCTCTCTTAATGAAGAGACTCTCCATCTTAGTTTGAGGTGCTTGTCACTGGAAATGAGAGAAAAAGTCAGAAAAGGAACCAAAAGTATAGTAGAGAGAATAGTTAGGTAAAATACAACCAAAAGTATGGTAGAGAGACTGACTAATATCATATCAACCATTTGACTTCTTAGCCAGGTAAAATACAACTAAATCTCATAATTAAACAAGTATTGACCTTCACTAATCCTTCTAAGAGAAAAGCTCATTAGAAAACTATAAATAGAAGGAGACCTTTAAGGTAAAAGATAATGACTGTTTTAATCCTAAACTTACAAATTTGAGTATAACTGCGACTAACTTAAACATTATAGTGCATTTGCAAGTACCCCTTGACACACCATATGAGAGGAGAGATCGACGAAGGACTGAAGGACCAGAAGTTTAAAGACCTTGATAGAAGATATTCAGTCTTGTAAGAACACTAATTATTTACTTTGAAACTTGGTAATAAAATTTATTTAAAAAAATTCTCTTTGGAATTATTTTTTTATTTCTCAAAACTAATATTTTTTAAATAAATTTTGTTTGAGATATCATCAAACATTACATGTAAATATTCCTTATAATTAAGATTTTTAAATCTTGATTCGTAAACACTAATTATTTATTATACCCAAATTTCTTTGTTTAATAAGATGATATGATTTTAATAGTGGTGAACGTAGTGGTTCCGATTGATAAAGTTTGATCATTACGTTTATACCAAGTACAAACTTTTTGTTATGTTCTTTTAAGAAATTTAATGCATGTAGTACTTGAGGATCAACCTTTGAATACAATGAGTTAATCAGAGCTGTAAAAGGTTGTGATAATGTCATTATATGAGAATGACTACATAATAGAGTTTGGAAGATGCATGAATACAACTAAGAAGGACAAAAACAAAGAAAAATGAAGAGAATTTGAAATTCATGTAATGTTTTGTTCCAATGAAAATTTGTGGAGCTTAAAAGAAGTAAAAAATGTAACTTTTCTAAATTTCAACTAAGTGAATGATTGACTACGCTGCTCAACATAATGGATTCTTTTTACCTTTTATTTTATTTTTTTAAAACTAAACATATACATGTTTTTAATTCTATTTCTTATTCTTTTTTCTCATTTACTTATTTATTTTCCCTTTATTTTCTTTTTCTATACCAAAAATCTTAGAATCCAATTAACAGTAATAAAACAACTAGAGTGAATAAACAACATAAAAAAGATAAACTATTTAAGAAATAAAATGAAAGAAATCGCAAAAGATAAATAAAAAATATATTAAAATAAAATATTTTTTAAAAATGAAAAAGAATAATTAAGAAATGAGGTATAGATGAACGGAAATATTTAAGAAATATAATTTCATAAAAAAAATTATTTTCATTTTATTTCTATTCATTTAAACATTCACTTCTCTCCCTTCCATATATCTTCATGCTACCAAATGGGACATTAATTTTAATTTTTATTTATGTATATGTATATAGAGAGAGAGAAAGAGAGAAAGTTTAGCTAATTTACTCTCGTCTATTTTTAAAAAAGGTAATTTATTACTAAAAATTTCTTAAAATACATTCAAGGTATAAATTGCTAACTTAACTATACGTAGGTGTAAGTTACCAAATGTTTATATAGTTTGTTGACTTATACATACTTATCTTTTATTATTATTATCATTATTATTAAATAAATAACATCAGCTATGGTGATGATGATTTTACCATACCCATCAAACAACTTCAAGAATGAGTGTCCATGATTAGCATTATAATAAGACTAAAAAGTAAGTTTTAATGTTTCCACCCTTAAATTTAAGGCTTCATTGCATATAATATCATCAATAATATTGAATATATGAGTATTAAAGTGCAAAAATAGTTAGGGTGCAACACAACATCTTAAATATTGATCTCTACTTTATTATTGTTTTTACTTTTTACCTTCCAATCAATCATATTTCTTTTTCTGTTCCTACCTTTCTGTCTGCACCAAAAATGAGAGCCATATCAGTAAGTAGTCTTGTAGCTCTTCTTTTACTATGTCAAGTCATATTGATGACTCTGAGTGATGGGGAGAAGTGTTGAAGGTTTTTGTAGGTTCATATCGGTTGAAGGACTATCATTATAATCTCAGACTCTCAGTAGTAGTCAGCAGTGGAGTATTGCACACAAAAAAAGTTGTGATGTAAATGATTGGAGACAAAGATTCCAAAATTTGATATTTAATTTTATTATTTCTACATTACGCTATGTGATAACAAACACTAAAAGTATTGCCAAGATAAAAAATAATAATAGCATAACATAATTCAAGTATTATTTCTTTGTATTACTTAGTTACTATATTAACTAAATTAGATATTATTTTAGAGATTATAAAATTATTTATATTTAAAATAATTTCTGTTATTAATAAAAATTTATAAAATAATTTCTAAATTAATATCTAAATTAGATACCAAGATTTTAACTACTAATATTTTAGATTTTAAGTTGGTCTCAATTAGTTTTTTAAATACTAATTTATAATCTAAAATATTAATAGCTAAAATCTTGGTAGCTAATAGTTAGATATCAATTTAAAATATTAATAATAGAAACTACTTTAGATATCAATAATTTTTTAATCTCTAAAATGATTTTTAATTTAGTTCAATAGTAACTAACTATTTTGGTGCCTAAAATTAGTTGCAATTTGATGTAGTTGCAATTTGATGATTTTCTTGTAGTGTATAGTAAAAGTGGTTTAAATATTTTAAACATTTATTTTTTAATTTGATTATGAAATTTAGGTATTTAAGAGTGAAAAAAGAATTCCTACTAATATTAAGGAAAGGATAAAAAATAATATATAATTTTATTTATTTATGTTTTGTTTGGATTAGGGAATGAATTTGAAATTATTTAAAGAAAAAGTGTGAAAAAATTGAGGTTGTTAGGATTAAGATAAATAAAGTGTAAAATGGAAGGAAATTTTATGAAATTTTGTCGGTAGTGGAATGAGTGTGATTGAAATTGTAATTTTTTTTAATTGATACAAATATAATATAAAGTAAATTATATGTTAGACTAAAATACTCTAATTTATTCTTAAACAATTTTATATTATTTTCAATATTTTAGTTATAGTTTACCATAGTTTATAATTCTGTTTGTGAGATAATTAGGTTTTTTTCACAAGATCTAATTAGAAAAAGATTTTCTTTATTGTATTGTACATGACTGAGATTACTAGCTAAGATTATACATTGGGCCAACATTATATTGGAAAGCTTTGTCAAACAAATATCGGGAACTTAAAACGAAAAATAAGTAAACAATGATTAAAGTTAATTAAATATTCTAATCAGTTCATATTGTTAGATTAAATAAGATTAACCTAAAAAATTGTGATAATTCAAGCCCACTGTGAACAATATCCTCACTCATATTTATAAATAGGTTGATGTCACCTGGTGAAAGGTACGTTTTCGATAGCATTAAATACTCCAACCACCAAATACTGACTTAAGCGTCGGAGAACCTTTTGTAGGTAACCCACCGAGAAGAAATCAACCAGTAGGATTACCAGATCATCAAGGTAGAGTAGAAGACACATTTATGTTTTTAAAAGAACAATTAGCGCCCACCATGGGGCCGAGAAGGAACAACACTGAAGAATTCAATGATATCTACAAGAAACATGATGGCAGAGGGCCCAGCTCAGGACCCATCACTAGAGCTATGGCAAGAAAGATGCAAGAAGATTGAGACTCTGCTAGTGATGGCAGAGACACCCTTTCATATATGTTCAAAAATGCCATAACCTAATGTAAATATTTCTAGAGTAGAATTTATTTTCTTACTTTAACTGGAGTAGGAAATTTACTTGTATTTTTTTCTTAAGTGAATTAGGATTAGGATTAGGCATCTAAAAACCTACCTAGGGTATAATTAGGGCTTAATTGCAGCTCATATTTATCCTAGACCGATCATTTAGACCAAATTAGGTCACATGGAGCACACTTGATCATGCTTGCCATGTGACTCTAAATTGGCACCTAATTCAAGTATTAAATAGTTTGAATTTCCCTCTCAATTCTTGTAAGCAATGATTGACCCTCACTCCTATATAATGAGGTGCTTGGATCAAGTTTTCTAAGATCAATTTTATGAGTGTTACACTGCCAAATCGCTAGCCTAAGCACTCCCTTGTCTAAACCTCTCTAGGATAGACATCTTTCGTCTTCTTCTTCACCTCTCCAAGTGATATGGCCGAACCAATCACTCTCCATACTCTTCATGCACCTACAAGGAATCCATAGCTCCATTGTAACCATCCTTGATCCATGAAGCTTCCACAAGTTCATTCAAGAAAACATGAATTTGGTTGAAGACACATATCATTTAATGATATCTACAAATGACTAACATAGACACATGAGTAATCGAGGCTAAACACATCTACTTCTAGATCTTCATAATGAGATGGTCGAGCTCAAACAAGAGAATGAGGAAGTGAAAAGGAGGTTGGAAGGGACCTATTCGTCCCAACCGCAAGAAGAAGAATACTGAGAATTGATGACAAAATATATAAAAATGTCACCAACCCTGAGCACCTTCTGATAGCATTCCTATGAGCTCTTCTTTGGATTTTGGAGTTCCTTGGTGATGATGGATGCGGAAGCTTATGGAGGAGGTGAGCAAGGCCTTCCTAGGAAGCATGGGTGCCTTGAAGGTGCATGAAGAGTGAGGAAATGGGGAGGTTTGGCCAGCCCCTTTGGTAGTGATGAATTGAAGACTAAAACCTAAGTGTTAGGCAAGGAGTAGTGTATGGCACAATTTGGCAGCATAACAATACTCTATTTAATCTTTTAAAATACAAGGTGTAGGCTTCTCCTTTTATAGGCTAAGGAGGACCATAATGCAACCCTAATGCTAGCCAAATGAAATGTAAATGTGAAGCACATGGGCCACATGAAAAGTGTGAGCACATGGGGAGGGGTGTGTCTAGTTTGTAAGTTCACCCCCTCCATGGGCTTTCTAGAATAGTGGGAAGGTTAACTTCTCCTTAATTCTAATGTGCAGAAAAATAAACATTTGTCCACATGGCTATGCTATTTACACCCCAATTAAAGCTAAACTACATTTGATGGGCCTTCACAGAATATGTGCTAGTATGCCACTCTCCCATTCATAGCTTTGATCCAAGTCCATAGCTTTGATCCAAGTCTTCTTGTCCTAGATGCTTCTAGCTTGGCCTTCTCATCCTAGACGCTCCTAGCTTGTCTTAGACGCTCCTAGCTTGGTCTTAGACGCTCTTGACTTGGCTCTTGCCTTTCATGGAAGGTTGTGCTTGGCCCTCTTCCATCATCCCCTCCCTCTTGAAAAAGGATTTGTCCTCAAATCCCTTGCTTTGTCTTCAACTAGGGGGATGGATGGGGCTGGATGGTGTCCATCATCTCCTCCTCCTTTGAGAAGATCTATCCTCAGATCTACAGATTTGATCTCGGATAGCAGCCTATTGTTTCGGCAAGGCTTGTCCTCCCGGATCAAACGTCCACCTATGGAAATCATCAAACAAAGTAAAGGTGTTAGTGTGAGCAATTGGAGAGAACTTAATTGTATGAAGTTGCCATTTTTGTTTTTCTTTTGTTTTTGGCAACTTTGTACAATATTTCTCTTTTGATGGTTGTATGTGTTCTCTAATCCTCTTATGTATTTGAAAATTTTCAATATTGGTCACCTTTTCCTTAGGCACAATACCTTTAGGAAAGGGTAACAACTTAAAAAGCGAAAGAGGATTAAGTCCACATGCAATTTCAAATGTAGAAATATTAGTAGTCTTGTGGACTACTCCATTGTATCATGCTCAAAAGGATACTCATCCCAAGAATTGTGATTGTCTTTCATGATTTCTCTAGGCATAGTAAAAAGAGCTATGTTTTCAATTTTATTTTGACCATTCTTTTGAGGATAAAAATTTGAAGAGTACAACTTAATTTCAAGTTTTTCTAAAAGATTCCTCAAATGATGGTTTTCAAATTTTGGAGCTCTATCCAATACTATGCTTGAAGATAAACCATGAAGACTTGTCACTTCTATATAGAAGAGATTATCCATATCCATAAAAATGGAATCAAAACCTTTTGTTGTCCTAGGAAGCTCTAAGATAAAATTGAGGTTTATGCCTTCCCAAGGATCATTTGCAAAAGGTAAAGGAGTATAGAGTTCATGAGACATCACCTTAGGTGTATTTTTAAAACAAGAAATGTATCTAGGGTAATGTCTTTGAACATCTTTTCTCATGGGTGACAAAAGTTTTCCTTTTAAAAGCTCTAGAGTTTTATCAACTCTAATTTGGTCCATGAGTTCTCCTTCATGAAGAATTTTTCTCTTATGTGTAAAGATAGTCTCGTTGTTACAACCATTGTTTATGAGAAGTTGCACACTTGGCAATGGTTGTCTCAATAGGACATGACAAGTTTCTTTAGGCACTACTTCACATAAAAATTTGTTTTTGTAGATGCTTGTAAATAACTTGACATTCACTTGGTGATATCCTAGCACATATGAGAAATAATCCACTTTATCTTTATCTATGCAAGCTTCTTTTAAAGACTCTTTTTTTGTTACTATGCTTGCAAGTGTTTCTTTACAAAAGGAAAGGCTAGGTTGTTCAACAAGACGCATATTTTCAAAGGTATTTTTAAATCTTTTGTCTTGTTGAATGACCTTGTGAGAAGGAACACTATTCTCCCACGCCTTTTGTTTCTCAAGGGTCTTCTCATGCTTTTCTTTTTCTTTTTCTTTTTCTTTAGCTTCCCTTTCGGCTTCCTCTCTTTTCTTTTGTATCTTTCTTTCCTTTCTTTCTTTATGGGAAGCAAACAATTTTTCTACCCTCATTTCCCAATCTAGGCAAGTTTCTATATTTTCTTTTCCATGGGAATGGGGTAGGTCTACCCTAACCTTTCTTGGGCTTTCTTGTTCTTTTCTATCTTTTCTATGTCTTCCCTCCCCAAAAGAATCATGCTTTTTAGAGATAGATGCATGAGAAGGTAATTTTTTTGAAATGTGAGACTTCTCATCCTTTGATTTAGTCAATTCATTAGTTTTGGCCTCATTCTCCAATTGTCTATATGAAATGTGTTGTACGTCCTTGGAGAGTTGTTTCAAAAGAGATTTTATGGACCTTACATCACTTTCAATGGACTTGGAAGAGTGAGTAGACATGACTAGAACTTTGTGTATAGAAATATTTTACTTTTAAGAAAGAAGAGGAAAGTTAATGAAGGTAGCTTTCCAGGTAAGAGAGGTGAGTCACAATGGACTACTTAAATACCAAGTCTTGCCTTAGCCAAAAACTATCCCTCCAAAACCTTTACACAAGTCCTTCTTTAGGTAAAACACTTAGAACACAATGAGGATGAAGAAATCAAATTTTTAATGCAAGAAAACAATGCAAGCTATCAAAGCCTTAAACAAGATTAAACAAGAAATTAACGAAGTGATTAAAGCAAGTTGGTTCAATTAAAGCAATTAATAAAAACAAAATTAAGCTAGACGGCCCTAGGTGAGGCTTCTTGGACACTTGGAGCCCTTGAAGACACACTCACCGACTAATTGCGTGATTAACAAGTAATTAACACAAGCAAGATTGCAAAGAAATTAAATGACACTCCCTTTGTTGCTTTTACTATTTGCACCCCTTTTGTTGTTCTTCTAGTTGCACCCCTTTTGTTGCTTTTCTACTTGTTGGGCCTTCCAAAGTGTGTGGTGTATTTGTAGTATGGTGTTTGTTGATGCCCTTTGCCTTTGTTCCTCTTGGAATTAGGTCAATAAAATCTTCAATCCAGCACCTATTAAGCAAGCTAGACTCCCCTCAAGTCAAATTCTCACTCAACAAGTACCAATTGATATTTAATCCACCAACAAGCTTAGAGGCCAAAAAAAGAAAGCAAGAAACAAATTAATTTGAAAAACAGTACCACACAAATGGAATTTAAATGTGACACAACTAGAAAGAGTTCAAATGAAATTAGACAAGCAAATAAAAGGTACTCAAATAATGGATGGCACACAAAAAGGAACCTAGGAATAGCACTAGATTTGATTTAAAAACCAAAAAACAGCACCACAGAAAAGCACAAATTGTTGTGGTCCAGAAAGCGTATCTTTAAAAGATTTATGCTGAGCTGACCCTTTTGTATTTGCTTCTGAAAATTGAGACACAATCAGAACAAGATCTTAACAAACTTTTGGCGTTGGTTTCACTCCAAACGCATATACCAATTAATTTTGGTAAATTTTATAAAATCAGTGCTCAGAGCTGCCAGCTGGAACGTCAGGATTGCACACTTTTTTTTGTAATATTTATCTTTTTTTTTCTATTTCTTCTTTTCAGATGGTTCTTTTTTTGTCCTTTTGATAACACCTCAAATTTGTGAAATCCAGAGGCTCAGAAATTTTTGATGATGTATGTCATTTTCATAAATCAAAACAGTCAGCACAGAAAAGTGAAAAACAAGGGGTTCTGAAAACTGGAATGAAAAACATAATGATATACTTTAAAAACACAATGGAGTTAATATGATGGAATTTGTGTGGATCTAACACACAAATAAGAACTCAAACTAAAATTAAAAATGCACCAAAGGATCAACACAAAACAGATTTCAGATCAAACATTCAGACCAAAAACAAGAAACAAATAAATCAAAAAGAGTACTACTAGGATTTGATGACAAATATGGAAACACATGACTTAGACAAAACTTATGGATTCATAAAATGAAAAGACACAAGAACATCATATGACCCAAATGAAATTTCAAGCAAGACTCAAATACCTAAAAATAAAAACAGCAACACAAATATATCAAGAATCCTACACAAAATTGAAAATAGATGTTCAAGCACAAGTTTGAACAAACCCACCAAATGAAATGAATAAACAAGCATTCAAATCATATTAAAACACAAAAAACAGCAAGACAACTTGGAATAAAGATGAACAACTTGGAGAAAAGAAGAACTCAAAAAGAAAATGAAAAGAGATACTCATCTTTGAAGAACCATAGCTCTAGATACCAAATGATAGCCTTCACATGTTGAGCTCTCCTTGGATGTTGAGTTCCTTGGTGATGATGGATGCGGAAGCTTATGGAGGAGGTGAGCAAGGCCTTCCTAGGAAGCATGGGTGCCTTGAAGGTGCATGAAGAGTGAGGAAATGGGGAGGTTTGGCCAGCCCCTTTGGTAGTGATGAATTGAAGACTAAAACCTAAGTGTTAGGCAAGGAGTAGTGTATGGCACAATTTGGCAGCATAACAATACTCTATTTAATCTTTTAAAATACAAGGTGTAGGCTTCTCCTTTTATAGGCTAAGGAGGACCATAATGCAACCCTAATGCTAGCGAAATGAAATGTAAATGTGAAGCACATGGGCCACATGGAAAGTGTGAGCACATGGGGAGGGGTGTGTCTAGTTTGTAAGTTCACCCCCTCCATGGGCTTTCTAGAATAGTGGGAAGGTTAACTTCTCCTTAATTCTAATGTGCAGAAAAATAAACATTTGTCCACATGGCTATGCTATTTACACCCCAATTAAAGCTAAACTACATTTGATGGGCCTTCACAGAATATGTGCTAGTATGCCACTCTCCCATTCATAGCTTTGATCCAAGTCTTCTTGTCCTAGATGCTTCTAGCTTGGCCTTCTCGTCCTAGACGCTCCTAGCTTGTCTTAGACGCTCCTAGCTTGGTCTTAGACGCTCTTGACTTGGCTCTTGCCTTTCATGGAAGGTTGTGCTTGGCCCTCTTCCATCACCTTCAATTATGATAACCCACACATTAGAGGTGGAATCACAACTTCATACATTGACGAACACTTCAATAACATTAAGGAGTACTTGGCGACACCCTTTCATCAACAAAATAATAAGCGTCAAACTCCTTCTCAACTGGAATGGATTACGTATATACTAATATGATGGGACGACTAACCTTAATGAACATGTTGATGTGTATGTCACCTAGATGGGCCTTTCCACCTCGAACGACGTGGTAATCTATTGTGTCTTCCCCAAATATCAGAAAGGAGCAATGTTAAGTTGGTTTACTGCCTTCCACAATTCTTCACTGATTGCTTTGAAACCTTGGTAGCAAAATTTGATGATAACAAATACTATAAGATGAGTTCTGATATATAACCAAACTCACTCATGTTGTCACTTTTAATTAATAAAATATACTCAAATATCAAAAAATATTTCATTTGCTTTTATAGAAGTATAAAATTAATTTTTTAAAATATAATTTGTTTCTTACATAATGGATGACATTAATAAATATATTTTTCTTGTTTTGAAAATTGGAGTCATTAAATAAATTGTTAAGGTTGTGCCTTTTCATTGAATTGTAGATTATTTCATAGAAAATTCTAAAAGAAGTTTTTTGAATATCAAATGGAATATTAAAAGAAGTTGTTTGAATATTGAATGGAGTATCCAAAAAAGTTGTTTGAGTATCGAGTGGTGAAAAAAGTTTTTTTTTTACATATTTTTGGGAACAAGTATCTTCTTGTTGCATTCTTTTCCTCACAAATATGAATAAAGACTATGTACGACTGGATAATGTATTATGGTATGTCGAGTTTTAGAAACATTAAAAAATGTGTTGGTTGAACTACCTTAATTTGTAAGGGTTTTTCAAGATCCCAACTTAACAATATGGACCATAATCATCATTAGGTCATCCTATTAATGGGTCAAGGAGAAATCATTCTTATTAAAGGTAATTGGTGGAAGAGGTCATTTTAGAAATGTCTTAATCGAGCATATGTTATGGAAAACTTGAACATGACCTTTCCAAACTAAAATGGTTCAAGCCCACTTACGAAATCTTTAGTTATAGTGTTAATTATACATCTTTGGATGAGTTGTTCTTGGTCTTATTGTCCTAATTTGTATTTTAAGCACATTGAGTTTCTTGTTGTTTTTCTCATCCTTTTTCTTGATAACCTTCTCGTTGCCTTCTACTTCTTTCTTTAAAACCACCTCACTCTCTTTTGTTATTATTGTTTTCAATAAAAAGGGCTAGATCACTCAAGTGAACGAGTTCCTCAATTATGTGCTTAACTTGGTCACATTTTATGAGTGTCTAACTAAGTTTTAGCTTGATTAGCAGAAGAAATTGAATTTGATTTGTATTTTTTAGAATTTTAGAACAAACAACATAAATCTTAAAGATTCTCAACACTGAACACAAATTTAATTAATAAGATTAAGCAAGTTTGAAAGTTGCATCTAAGGTTGAAACATCGCATGAACACAAGAACACAAAGGAAGAAGAAAAAATAGAAACTCTTAGAAACTTGTCCCTTAATATGGGTTTAATTTATAGGATTATGCAATTGTGAAAGCTTTCTTTTAGATAAGAACAAGAAGATATACATGAATGATTAAATGGAAAGAAATATGATAGTAACAATTTATAAAAAATGAAGAACAAAATTAAATAATGGAAGTGAGTAACTTATGGTTTATTCAAGGAAGTCACAAAACTTGAAGATGCTTCAAGATAAGTGTTGAATTAAATTTTCACTTGATCTTATGATCCAAGAGAAGACCCAAGCAAGAAGAGAGCTCTCTTTTTCAAAGAAACTCTAGAAAACACTCTCTTATTCAATATATTCGAAAGTTGTTTACAAAGAAAAGAAAATGAGTGGCTATTTACGACTAAGGGTGTCACCTAAGCTAAACCTAGATAAAAATCAAATATTTAAAAAAAAAGGAAAGTCTAACCTAGTGGTCTAGAGTAGTTGTAAGAAATTACAAAGTCTTTATGGGGAAATTTTGAATTTTAAAATTTAAATAAAAGAAATTCTCCCTTTCGTCCAATATTGAGAGCATTCTTCCTTCCTTTTGACTTTGTGTTGACCTTGGATATATATGTTGGACAAAATTAGAAGCTCCCAAATGGGTTTGATAAGCTCAAGTTCATCTTTGGTTCTTTGTTTCCAACTATTCTCACCCTTAACTTATTTTAGCTTGATTGCCCAATTAAAAGAATTGTTAATTGCACCTATTTTTACAAAGAAAGAAAATTCAAGTAAATTTCTAATTTCTATAATTTACATCAAATTACTCCATTTTACAAACATTTCTTTATTTATAACTATTTCATATTTTCTATTATTCATGTACTCATCAACATTGCTCCATTATATGTCTGTAATTTGATGATATCAACATTGTTTGCTTCTGAGGATTCAAAATGAGTTGTTATCGAGTTACTAGTTCGAGGTTCGAGACTTTTGTAAAATCACTCTTCCTCTCCTTTTCTCTTTGTTTTTCTCTATTCCTATCTCGTGGATCTTTAAACATAGATGTGGAATTCGAGGACTATTTTTCCGTCTTAAGTGAATGATTAGGTTGTAAAGGGGTACGATATTGAGCATATTGTTGTCAAAAGATTTATATCTAGTATCAGAATGGTAACTCATTTTTATCAAAAGATTTTCACAAAGTTTTGAACGGTTTTCTTAAAAATAGAGTGACAAAACTTTTAACAAAATTTATAAAAGATTTTTCACAAAAATAAAATGATCCAATACACTAGGTAAGTTTAAAGGAAAAAGATGTGAATCACTAATGGACACGCTTAAATACCAAGTCTTTCCTGACCAAAACTTTCCTAAACATGCACTTTCACGATTTTCTCTTGTGAAAAACTTCAAAGGCAAAAAAAAAATTGAATAATGTGTGTGTGTGTGCATGTAACCCTAAAGACCAAAGTGTAGGTGCAGTTGGCTCTAGAAAGAACAGGTTGAAAATAGCCTTGGACTATTTTTGCGACAGATGAAATAACTAAATCATCTAACAAATTATTTAACATATTGTCTAGTAGAAATGTTCTTGTACGACCATCAAATAGATTGTTTATTAGTAAGAATTAAAACATAAGCAACAACAAGAGAAAACAAGAGATCAACACCAAAATTTATCCTGGTGCAGCCAAATTATGGCTACGTCTAGTCCTTTTAAGTAACTTCTTAAGAGTTTTCACCAACCAACTAGTTATAATAAGTATTCTCATATTCCAAGTTACAACAAATATTAACACCTCTTTAAAGGTACTTGACTCCAGAAGAGGGGGTTGAATGGAGCGTGACCTCTAATCGCAAACCTAAAAAGCAAAAAAACACAAGGTTTATCAAATAATAGATAAATATATATATATATATATATATATATATATATATAGAGAGAGAGAGAGAGAGAGAGAGAGAGAGAGAAAGAGAAAGGGAGAGAAATGCGCACCAAATTTATACTGGTTCACCCTATATGATGTGAGTTGATTTTATGATTGTTCATTTTTTTATGGTGACACTTTACTTAGGATTGGATTTTATGAGACAAGTATAGTGAGAACCTAAGGAAAATCCCCACTGGACATTAACTTAACCAAGTGGTTAAGTAGATGTGAAGGTTCATTTCACAAAGGCAAAAGAAAAACACAATTATAAGGTGATGATGATGACAAGTTATGGTGTGGAATTACATAAGGAAAACAAGAGCAACATATAAAAACCGAATAGACATAATGAAGCAAAATAAGAACATGTTTATGAATAGATGGAATGATAATGGAAGGAAAAGATGAAGGAAAAGGAAGCTTATGAGAAATGAAATTAAGAATGGTTGCACGCCACTTGGATGGTGAAATAACTCCAAGATAAGTGAAGGATGTCGCCACTTGAGAGCTCTCAAAACTCACAAGATAAGACCAAGAGAGGAGGAATTTCACTCACTCACAAATCACACAAAAATTGTGTATAGTTTCTTTACTCTAATTTTCAACTTGGAAATACATGAGGTAGGTCTCCCTATTTATAGATTTAGGAGCCTTGGAAAAGAAGAAAAGAGGGTAGAATGGGAAAAGGGAAAAAAAGTGAGCAGCCATAGGGTTTGACTAAGTCAATCCCGTATTCTAGGCTTATCCTTCTAGAAATTAGGTCAAAATGCCTTCAAAAGGGCTAGGAACAAGCAAGAATGCTACCCACACCCCCTACTATGCTAAAGGCACTTTATTCTACCTTATTTCTACTATTTGCACCCCTCATTTGAGCCCAATTTATTTACAATATTTTTCTAAATATTAAAGAAGACTAATAGGAAGAACTTCTAATGTTTTGATCCTTGTCCATTCCTCCTATGAATGAAGTCTTTACTTGCTTGTTGAGATGACCCTTCAAGTTTAGCATCCTTGGTCATCTTTATGTGGTCGTGGCTTGCATCACTATAGCAAGGGCTACATCCAATCCACTTAAGAGCTTTTTTCACTAACACAGGTATTATATACCTCTTTAGGTAACACAAGTATTCTCAATCTCTTTAGTTACCTAGTATTCTAAATCTTTGTAGGTTTAGTCTTAATCTCCCCTTGAAATCAAAACATCTTAACAATGAGAAATCCCTATATTGAGAGAACAATGAAAGCTCATAGGGTATTCTTCAAAATGTGAAGAATTTATAATGATTGACACAGTACCCAAATCTCACAAGTTGCTCTTCACTAGAAGATATGAAATTATATACACAAATCATAAACACAACTACAAAAGGCTTTTTTGTACACTTTAGTATTTTGTATATTGTATCATTGTTGTGATCTTCACCCTTAAGGTCTTCATATAGACTTTTGAATGTGAACTTACATCTTTAGGGTTCATTCTTCGTAAAGCCATTAGACGCTTGATAAGGAAACAATTGCTCTGATTGTTCTTTTTGTTTCTTAAGTGTGTTAGGCTTTTTAAAACTTTCTTTATCTTCTTCTAAATGTTGACACTCTAATTCTCTTTTACTTTGAGAATCAGTTTAACCTGCCATGTTGATTTTTTTCTTGAATGCAATAAACGCTTAATATGAAAACTTCTGCTCTAATGCAATTTGTGCATCCTTGAGTTTGTTTATCTATTTCAAAAAGCTTCTTTAATTGTATATAATTCGAAAGTTGAAGCTTGAATCATTTCTGCACTTGGGTATTCTTTTCTTGGCATTGTTCATCATCTTCTTTACATCACATGCTAAAATAGGAAATTTCATATATGCGTCTTTAGTGCATTGTATCTCTTGTTTTCTCTTTAGAGTGTTTTGTCTGTTGTATATCTTCGTTTAAATCATCTTTAAACTACTTCATTCATCATCAACAAGATTATTGTTCGTTGGCTCTATCATATTCCCGTTAGACTCTTAAAAAGGAAAGTTTGACTTTCAGTTTTATATGTGTCTTTATGACCCTTTGAGAATTTTTAGAAACATGATGATTATTAGTGAACATGATAATTTACAAAATAAATCATGGGTTTCACTGAAACAATATATTTCAATATCTTCAAATAATCAAGACTTTATATTCTCACATATTTTAATTAAAAAAATCAAATATATTCCAAGTTAATCACAACATGTTAACGTTGTAATTTAATCACATTTAACTTGGATTTTCTTTCAGAAAATTATTTCGAAAAATCTTTAAGATGCAAAATACACTTGCCTTGTTTTTGAAAACTTTCTAGTAATAACATTTTTCATTCATAAACTTTCTAGTACAGTTTTAATCATATTAATTAATGCATTTTTTTATTCAAAGAAGTTCTCGATTAATATAGAAACTAGTTCTTATTCAAAGAATAAGTCAGCACATGATATTTTAATATTTTAGTGTGCACTATGTACATTCCTATGCACGAAGCATTTAATCATAGATCTTATTTGAAAATAGGTTTTATGTAAATTAAGAATGTCAAATAAGATATATAATCAAGCAAGCAGTTTCATAAATCATTCTAAGAATGCAAATATTAAGTATGGACACTTCCTTAACATAGTGGTTCATTTTTCGAGTAAAAGATGCATGTATTGTATGATATGTGGAATCTTTAAGGTGTGTCTGATGGTTTTACAAGAAATATATAGGTGAACATCTAAGATGCTATCATATCGTCTGCCTTGTGAAGCCTAATAGGATTTTCTGATGAGATCCTCTTATGTGACGAAGAGCATTAGGATTGCTTGACGAGTCCATCTTATGTGGGGTAGCCCTATGAGACTGTCTGATGAGAACGTCTTAAACTATGAGATCGTCTAATGCATTTTCTTCAAAATTGGTCTTCTTATATGTATAATGTTCTTTATTTCCAATGTTCTCTTTGAATATTTCAGCCACTTAGGATATTTCTATAACATAGACACAAAGGTTGGATCTTCTGATGACCTTTACTATAGAGATTGTCTAACATATAAACATTGTAGATTGTTTGACAAGCCTTATGTTATTGTATCCTCAGATACGTTACCAATAGTGTATCTGTTAATCTTCTCTAATGTTTTTGTCTTAATCTTAACTACACATGAGTGAACTTTGTCATACCATAATACATTTTATAGTGTTTGTTATCATCAATAGACATAGATGTTCATATCATGAGATCTTCTTATGGGTATTAGATTCTCTAGCGACTTAACACTCTCTAGGTTACATCTTCTGAACCCCCCACTAAGATTAAGAATTCTAGAAAAACAAAGAACACTCTCAAAGATAGCACAAAGAAAACTCACACAGGTATAACTTCACAAAGTGAAGAACTACAAGGTTTCACACTCAACCCAGAAAACTAAATACTTTAAAGACTATATTAGACAACTAATGCAACTCTCAATATTTTCGGCAAGATCTAAGGTCTCAACACAATGAAAGTTCACTAAGTGTTTTAAAGGCAAGTCCTAGTTTTACCATAGATTAAGACTGCTAATAAAAAGAAGATAAACTCAAATGTAATCTAGACATATTGTTGACTCTTTTACGAAAAGTATATCGTGTCAGAAGTAATAATTTATCCCGAAGGACGGATATCGAACCCACAAGGAATATTTATTTAAAATCCTAATAGTAATATTCAGTAAGTATAAGAATTGTGCAAAAATTATAAAATATTTCTAAAGAATTTATGAACGTGTAAACATGAGTCTAAATAACTTTAGAAGATTCAGAAAATTAAGCTAAGTAACACATGTGAAAAACGAAATCAAACTATGACAAAATATTGAACAAAAACATATATATATATATATATATATAAAGTTTCCTAGAACATGAAATTGATTTAAGGAATTGAAACAAAAATTTGAATCAATTAAGAACAAAACATGGAACATATAAGGAAATTAAACTAACCTAAATGCAAAGAAAAAATGAACAAGAAAAAAACTAAGACAAGAAGAAAGAAAGGAGGACTTATCTTTTGAAGACCTCCAACCTAGCTCTGGTGCCAACTGATGAAAAAATTCTTCTCCCCAAGGAATGAAAGGCAGAAAATTATTAAACTTTCAAAGTTTCATAAGAATCTTAGATAAAGGTTCCTTGGAGAGAGAATGAAGGACAAATTACTTGTTAGAAAAGATGGCTTTAAACTAGAGGGGGGGGGGGGGGGTGAATTGTTTAAAGAGGTTTTCGCAATTTTTTCAGAGCTAGAATGAATTTATTTATGAAACCAATTGATTCAGCAACTCAGTTAGTCAAAACAGCAAGCAAAACTGTAACACTAGAGAAAATAATCGGTTGTTTATACCAGCAAACAACAAACAAACTGAATTTAAAGAGTTAAGGATAGAGAGATTGTACACAGATGTTTATACTGGTTCACTCCAACCCAGAGCTACATCCAGTCTTCTCAGAAACCCTGAGGAAATCCACTAAGCAATCACACCTTGATCACTTACACAACAACCAAGAGAATAACCTTGAAAACCTCAAGAAACACACTCTCCTTGGCCAACACTAAGATTGCTGATCTTGAACACCTCAAGAACACACAGCCAATCTCAGCAAAAACACACAGATGATTTTGTTTCAGCAGTTTACAAAGATTATACTTGTTACAGATGAATATCTAAAATCAATACAAGTAGAATCCTATTCCAGCACCTTGATCAATCACAAAACTCTTAAGCAATCTCAGCACTTTGAAAAACTCTCTTAGAAAAACTTTTTCAAAAGATCTTTTTTTCTTAAAAACAATTTTTCTGAATTTATACAAAGATATAGTTTGTTATCAAATCTTAACAAACTCTTAATTGCTTCAAAAAGATTGGTCAAAGTATTTAATGACTGGAGCGTATTCAGTTTCAAATCATTTAAAGCTCAGTCAAAGAAAACAGTTATTCTATTATGGTTCCAAAACAAACAATCGATTGTTTCCTCGAATCAATTGGTTGTTTTGTTACTTAACAGTTTTCACCATTCAAAAACAATTTTCAAACTTTCTCAAAACACCTAAGTGTAAACAATCGGTTGTTTCGACAGAACAATCGGTTGTTTCAACTTAGCTTGAAAAACATTTTGCTTTGTTAAAGATTGAGATGCTAATTGCTTTGAAATTTAATCTAAGGGTGGATTACAACATAAAACTACCCCAGAACAAAACTATAAATCAGCACAGCAGCAACAAGCAGAGCAGAGACTTCAACATCCTTCAAAGGATTTGGATTCTTCAAAACATTGAACACCACATGGTTCAACATTACTCCCATTTATGACCCAAGAGAACAAGAAGAAAACATTTAAGCAATTGCATGGAAAATATAGAGACAAAGGAATGAAATTACTTTTAGGAATGAAAAAGTAAATGGTTAGAAAAAAATTTCAATGGTCCAATTAAAAATTTGTTCTTGAATAACATCTAGAGATCCAAAAGTAGTATTTTCTTACTCGAATTGATGTATTGATCCAAAACCTGATTGAAAACAATAAAAAGTTAATTTGGCTTTTATGATACAAATAGAAGTAAGGGTAAGATTCTGATTATGGGTTAGGGATAAATCAGATTGGACAAACGGTGATTTTAGACAAACATGTGCATGATGACATTATGTAGAGATTTATTTATGATCTATAACTAATAGTTTAAACTAGTATGGCTTGGTGCGCTGGTAGGTTATACTTGTGATGTAGGAGAAGATGTGTCTCAACTGCAACAACACCCATTTAAACCAGTTCCAAACTTATCACTATTTAAACCATCTGAGCATTATGCTAACATGAACGTGGAAGCGATTCTGAAAACCATAAGAAATGAGGATGCACATGATATCAATAAATGTTTGGCATTAATCTAATGCATAACATGAGATAGGTATGTGTGTCGTAGCAGAAGTTGCGCCAACAACAGTTAGTAAATGCTAACGTGAATGCAGTAAATACAGAAGAAGATGCTGCTGAGATTGAATGCTTTAATTTTGGTGCACATGACACCTCAAAGTTTATGTAATCGTTGCAACCATGGAAGGGCTAAGCGCGCTTACAATATATTATGCTTGGCACAGAAAATTTGGTGTTAGACACATTGCTGTGGAAGAGAAACATTATTTCATCACATCAACACTTTATCAAACATGTTTTTGTTTCCAACTACTACATCACTAGTTTTTTGCATGCTGCTTACCTCTGTTCCCACATTCCTATTTGAAAGATGGAATGCATATTCTCCATTTTGCCACGTACGTATTAGAATATTACAGAAGAAAAAAATGTGATCTTTTTGTTAATAGTTATGTAAAAACATATTAGAAAAATCCCAAAAAAAACACTCTTCCATATTTCTATATTAGATTTTTAAATAATCAATATCTTTATATAACTTTTTTTTCCAATAAATATATGTTGTGCTAAAGCGCGTCACACAAATATATTAACAACAATAAAAACAAAAATAAAGGTGGAACTAGGCCAAAATTCACGACAAAATTACAAAAATCTAAAAGATGAAAACCATTTCTATCGTGGAGGAAATTATAGCCAAGAAAAAGGATTGAGAGTCTTACCAAACTTCATCGAAGTCATGATCATGAACAAAATTAAGTAATTTGTCTGCACAAGTATTTTCTTTTCTAAAAGTATAAGAAAAATTAAAATTTAATCTTAAATCTATATTTTCAAGGAACCACATGCAGTGGTTATTAAAGTTAATACTACCATTTTGTTAAAGAGGGAGTTGAACCCAGATAAAGGGATAAAGCCGTAACCACTAAATCAAGGAATTTTACTGACCATAATAACATAAAATGATTTCAATTATTCTTATTATATTATTATTAATAATATTTTTATTAATATTATTATTAATAATATTAATATTCTTATTAATAATAATAATAATATTATTATTAATATTATTATCATTATTAATATTATTATTATTATTGATATTAATACATACACCTTCAAGGAGAAATCATTGGATTAAATCGAGTCCTAATATGAAATACGTCCTTAGAATAGAATATTAGCGTTTTCTTAGTTTTCTTATCTTCTTCTTTATAATTCTTCCATTTTGTCTTCACATAGAAGGTGTATAAACTGCGTAAGAGAAAGAAGTTGTTCTTGAATTGCTAGTCTATCAGTGAGAGGTTGTGATCAAGAAAGTCTCTCCCAAAGAGCTCTACAGAAGTGTCTTGTGGGGTTGTTGAGTCGGGAGAGCTCAAATCAAATTCTTGCGTTCATCTTAATTGCAAAATTATATTTCTTCTTACCTAGTTTTTAAGCATAAGAGAACAAATAAGATAGAAGCTCATATTTATATTAAACTTTCTAAGTAGAGTAGTAAGAAATCTTTTTAGAAGTAGTAGACTGAGAGGCTTTGGTATAATTGATTGAACTTCTTTCTCTCAAAGTGTTTCGCTTAAGCTCAACCATCCAGAATGCTTGTTTTCTAAGAATGATTCTATCACGTAAGTTAGGGAAGTGTTGAGCTAAAGTAGATGACCTTTTCAGCATTGTTACGATAACATCCGAGTAAATAATTCCTGCCAATTTTTTGCTGAAATAGTTTCTTAGTACTTCCCTTTGTTCTTGCAAGAGATCAAAACTCTCTTTAGGATTAATTCTATTGTGATTTCACAATAAATTTTATGGTTTTCTGCAATTAACATTTTATTCTTCAATATTTATAACATACTAGACTAGATAGTATGGTATTTTTTAGTTCTAATGTCTGTTTTGGGAATTGTTTTTTTAACGCATATAGATAATCCAATTTTGTTCTTTAATTGAAATTCTTGTTTAGTTTGCATTATTTTGAACAATCTTTTGAATACATGATTCAAGAGATAAAAGATTAAAAACCTTATGAGGAGATACGTGGAGACGATGCTAACTAAGATTAAGGGTCTAACCACGCAATTAACATGTGTTGCACACTAAACAACCCATAAACCACAACTAACAACACCTAGGCCTCCTTGGCCTATCCTAGTCATTCATATGAGTAGGGGTCCAATAGAATCACTATAAATAGGTGAACACCCTAAGATCTTTAACTTTTACTATATACCATTTATCTAGATTGAGAATTGGCTTAAATGCATGCTGGAATATAATCGCAAACTCCTGCCAAGATCAAAAGCCAAAGAAGGAAAGACCTAAAGACTAAAAACTTGAAACCTAATGACCCAAAGACCAAAACCAAAAATCCCAAATATAAAAAATTATCCGATTATGCATCAATAAACATCACTAAAAATATTGTAGAATTGGCGCAACCTCATGTAAAACTATCTCAACAATGTACTAAAAGACACTTTTGTAGCTGCAAATAATAACTTTAAGCAGTTAAAAAATACTTATTGAAAACAAATACACTTATTTTAACTTCATCTTTATCAATTATAAAGTTAATAATCAATTTCTCCCAAGTTTATGAAATTAGATGGGGGCCTTTTTTTCATGACTTTGTGGCTTTTATTGCATGCACCACTGGTAAAATCCCTACATCACCAGTTGATGGTTTATATCTTTTCAGAAGAAAAAAAAAAGCAAAACATAGTCATTAGGTCATTTGGTGAAGTTTCTCTCTTTAATTGGGTCAAAACACCTTGACTGGTAACGCTAATCTCATGTACCTTGATACATGAGACCAACAACCCAAGTCTTAATTGTTGCATTGTCTGAGATGCTGAAACCGTTTTCTTGACAAAGTCTGGTCAACGGTCAGAGATTACAATAAACACAGTATTAATGTGGCTAAAATTAACTTTTTTTTTTCTTTTTCTAAAATTTGGAATGTGTCCAAACCCAAGTACACGAAACAGGGTAGAAACTAGGAACAGAAGATGAGAAATTGCAAAAGGGGATTCCCAATTTCAAATGAGGGGCCTCCTTTTGTACTATTACTAAAATACACAGACATAATTGGATACTGCAAAATGAAATAATTAATTGAACAATGCAATAGTGAAGTTCTGATTTGAGAGGAATCTAAAGTTCTTCTCAGAAATAATCCATAAACCCCATAAGCTCTTTATATATAGAGAGATCACAAAGACTAAAAGCACTGAGCTTCAGTATTGCTATATAAATGAGTTGGATGAATATGAAATATTAGAGGAAAGTACAGGTCCTTTTCTTGCGTGGTTTCTTCTTTGGCTTTGGTGGCCTCAATGCAACCTTTATTGCAGCATCAAAAACTGTCTTCACATTCTGCCCAATAAAAAAACAAAGATTCAGTGTACTTTACATTCATTTGGTATTCACTTATTAGCACACTACTAAAAATTTATCACATAAAAACTAATTTTAAAAATAAAAAATAATTAATTATTATATTAATTAAATTAAATATTATTTTAAATATTAAAAAATTATTAATATTTAAAATAATTTTTTTATAAACAATTTTTAAATTAATAATTAATTTAAAATTTAAATAGTCGATAATTAAAATTGTGATAGTTAATTAAATATCAATTTAAAAATTATATAAGTAATAAATAGTATTTTAAATATTAATAATTTTTTAAATTTTAATTTAATCAATATAAGAATTATTTATTTTTTATTTAAAATTAATTTTTATTTAATAATTTAGTAGAGATGACTTGTTTATTAAATTGTATAAACAAAATTTTAATTATGCACTTTCAATGCAATTTTCTTCATCCAGATATCAAATAACAATTCATCATATTACCGGATCATATTACTCACTAATATGATGTGTTAAAATGGAAAATTCTTATTGAGTATATAAAACAATTTTATCATTTAAACTCAGGAAAAAAATTCATTTAACTTCATCTAAGTACATAGTTTGGGTTCACTTAAAAAACTATGCCTCAAAATAGTTAAATATTAAAATTCACCTGCTGTGTTTTGGAGCTGCACTCAATATAAGTGACTGCACCAATCATTTTCTTCAATTCTTCACCCTGCTCACACCAATCATTGTTAAATCCATTATACATGCAAAGAAATTTCAGTTTAAGTATAGCCTTTTTTATTTAGTTTGATGAGGACATGCCTGAGCAGTTGTAATTCGTGTGGCTCCAGGATGATCAATCAGAAACTGCTTGTCATCTCGCAAATCTGTTCATACATAAGATTTAAATGGAAACTTGTGTTAGGTTTGAAGTCAATTGACGAATTTGCGTGCTTTCTAAGCACGAATGGATGAAATTTTGGATGAAATTTTATAAGATATTTGATGATCTATGTACACATGAAGCTAATTACGCTAGATAAATAAAAGAGAAGTTGGAAAACAGTTTTTTTTTCTGGGATTAATCTCAGTGGAAATTTGGCCTACCAATTAACCAAAATACAGAATAAAAAGTCCACTATGGATAACTTTTGTAACTTGTTGTTACTTCCTCTGTTTTCTGCCATGGCACATAAGTCACAACATTCATTAGAATAAATGTTGATGAGTATTGCATGAATGAAGATTCCCAGGAGGATTGGTAGAGGGTGAATAAGGTGTAACTAAAATGGAAAAATTAAACATTGAGGACCAGCACAAACATTGTCTTTTGTATGCACAAACCGAACACCTGGTATACCCAATTTTAGATTTTTCCTTAAAAGCCAAAAAAGTGAAACCAAAAAGTAAAAAAATCATTACTTGTCAACCCATGATGACGATTGTTATGCTACTTCAATGGAATTTATCTTACCTAGTTTTGTTCCCACCAGCACTATAGGCACATTTGGAGCATAATGTCTCAGCTCAGGTATCCACTGCTTGTCAAGAATCCAACATGAATGTGCATATTTATTTCAAATATTTGACAATACAAATCTGAAAACCGAACTGAAGTTACAAAGCAAGAGGGACCCTAACCTTTTTGGAAATGTTCTCATAACTGGCTTTGCTGATGAGAGAATAGCACAACAAAAACACATCAGCTCCTCTATAGCTTAAAGGCCTTAGCCTGTTGTAATCTTCTTGTCCTGCAATCCACAAATTATTCCAAATTACCAATTGTTATGTAAGTGACCGATGAAACCACGAAGCACACTGGTTAATAGAATTGTTCACCCAAAAGATCATTTGACTAACGGGGTTGAAGTGGTTTCCAAGACCTAACAAACATTCCTCTATACAGTATAATTAGCATAATTATGGAACAAATATTAGCATAATTCTAAAATCAACCTCATAACTCGTCTTAAGCTAATATCGGAGGTTCACTACAATGTTATAAATATGTATGCACTTCACCCAAAGTAAAGGTACATATTTACTACAACACATAATACTACAATTACTGAATACCAAATTCTTATTTGAGTGTCGGAGTTATGTAATGAACTCTAATTGTTCTTACATAGTCCGGGAATCATGAATAGGCACTTAACGTGAATGTAAAATATAGAGCTTAACTTAAGAAAGAAGAGTGACCAACCTGCAGTATCCCATAAACCAAGATTGACCGTACTACCATCCACAGTTACATTAGCACTGAAATTGTCAAACACTGTTGGAACATAATCCTATCAGAGAAAAGCAAAGAAAATAATATTAGATTCATACATGCGATGTACAACATTGAACCTTCCATGACTAGGGAATATAGTTAACAGAAACATACCGTGGGAAACGTATTGCTGGTATAGGATATAAGCATGCATGTCTTTCCCACAGCACCATCTCCAACTGTTACACACTTGATAAACCTGGCCGTACTCATTGTTTTATCTTCTTCAAAATACTCCAATGCTTAGAAACTAGTGAAACAATATTTATGAACAAGTTTGA
Organism: Phaseolus lunatus; assembly: GCA_013389735.1. NCBI lineage: Eukaryota > Viridiplantae > Streptophyta > Magnoliopsida > Fabales > Fabaceae > Phaseolus > Phaseolus lunatus. Next base: position 10,711,391 of record CM023859.1, on the reverse strand, counting down.
GGTAGAAAAATAAGGAAAGTGAAAGAAAGGATTCAGTTGTGGCTCATAGAATTGGTCATATTTATAAATTGCAGTGATTAGTCTGAAAAGCATTTCTTTTCTTTAAGTGCAAGGACACAAAAAAACTAGATATGGTTGTAGCAAAGTAGGTATAGTGGTGGCGTTAGTTGGTTAAGTGTGGGAGAAGGGAGGTAATGCATGATGAAAAGCTAAGAATTTGCCTAATTAACCAATACATTATGATGGAATTAAAGAACAGATTGAGGTATGATATGATGAAAAGTAAGACAAATAGTTTGTTGCATTCTATTTGGTATGTTTTTGTTCCTACTTTTTAGTTATGCTAGAATGGGTTGATTGAGCCAACATCGGTTTTGTGCTTTTCTTTGTAGTGGGTCCACTTTAGTTAGAGAAATCCAAAATTGAATTGCTTTTTACTTCACCTTGTTGCAAAATATAAAGCATTTAATATCTTAGAAATATAAAATGGGTTTTAATACTTTCTTTATAAAGGAAGTAAGAAGATTAATAAGATGTTTCAGAAGGACGTTGAATATTGATTATGATTGGCAAATGAGGAAAACAAAAGACAACGTGAGTTTTTTTTTTTCTTTTTTTAATTAATGTATTGAAGAAGAATGTTACGAACCTATCTTGATTTAAATCAATATTTTAGTTCAGTCATGCTGTCTCTAATCATGGGCACTTTCTTTTACCCAAAGTAAAGCTTTTATAATTCTTATTCATTGGAGACACAGTAAAGGATAATTATGTAATATTTATAGGGATAATTAATTGTTACATGATTGTTTGTGTGACGTTGTGAAAAAAAATGGTTAAAACTTTGTTTTTATAAATGGTATACAAATAAATCAGTTTTATAATGTATTTAAATGGAAAATTTTAAGAGGATAATTTATTTTTACAGAGAATTTGAAAGATGATAAAATATGTTGTTTGGATTTCAAAAGAAAATAAAATTCTAGAATTTTATAAGTAATTAGATTAGCTGAAATTCAATAATTTCAAATTTTATTTAAAAGTAAAAATTTGAAGTTTTTCATATTTTCAAATCATGTTTTTTTTTCTCTTTTTAAATTCTCTCCTCTACTCATTTTAGTTAGGATATCGTGATGGAATCTTCATCTCCATCCTTGCGGCTGAAGACTCCAAAAAATTGAAAAATTCTTAAACTTCCAATTTTTTTTAAAGAAATTCATATTGTTCCTCTTTGAACTCAGAAGAATATTACTTTTATGATGATCTCAAAGAACAAGAAGAATGCTTAAAAGCTACTTCAATTCTCATTCAATTCAATTCAATGTGAATTTTACAAAAGATTTATTAATAGATGAACAAGAGGGTCAACCAAAGAAGAAGAACTAGCACCCAAAAAAAAAACTAAAATGGCTATGTTGTGAGAGATTTGGGACTTTTAACTCCGTTCTTCTCGTTTCTAACCCTGCCAAGGCAACTTCTTCCTGCACCTCTACATTCTTCTTCCTGCACCCCTACATTCTTAAAAAATACCAAAATTATCCTTTACACAGTTTTGGTTGTTTCCGGATTAATGGTTCCGTAAACAAAAAAAGTATTTCCGGAATAGAAAATTCGGAAAACAAAAATGCATTCCGGATTAGCTTTTCTGGAATACTTTCCGGATTGATGAATCCAGAATACATTAAAACACGTTCCGGAAATGATGTTCTGGAAATATTTCGGAAAGAGCAATCCAGAAGTCATTTTTTAAAGAGGGCAAAACCGTCTTTTCTGATAATGTAGGGGTGCAGGAAGAAGTTGCCCCCTGCCAAATTGCTTTATCCATGGGTTGGCTATCCTATGCAAGACCCAATTGGAGGCTCAAAGTTGACCCAAAAACAAGCCCACTTATGTCCCTTCAACATCCTAATACAAAGAAAGGAAACATATATAATTTATAAAAGATTAAAAAGAAAAAGAAAATGATCCTAGTAATCAATCTATTCTCCAACATAGAAGAGTTGTCTTCATTGAGGCTTCTTCTTTCTCTATCTCTTTAGCCATACCCTTGTCAAAAGGTCCAATATACTCTTTCACAAATGGGGTGCCTTAGGGTGTTGGGGTTGCCTTGGGGTGTGTTGGGGTGCCAAAGGGTGAAACCTAGGAAGAAGGTGAAAATGTGGGATTTAAGATTTATTTATTTATATACTGAAGGACAAAAAAGGTATTTTCACATAACTTATGGGAGTGTTCCAAGAAAGTATGGAGGTGCGGGAAAAAAAAGCCCAGAACCAGCCACACAGAAAAAGTAAAGGGTGTTTCTTCCTGAATGTCTATATTTTTCTTCCTGCACCCCTACATTCTTCAAAATACTTAAATGATCCTTGATAGTTTTGGGTAATTCTGGAATAGACAATGTTCCAAAGTAAAAGATGTTTCCAGAACAGGAAATTCAGAAGGCAAAAACCATTCCACAATATCCTTTCTGGAATCCACTTTTTAATTCCAAAATGATAAATCCAAAATTTATAAAATATGTTTGGAAAATATGTTCAGAAAATACTCAAAAAAAATGAAATCTGAAAGTCATTTTTGAAAAAGATAAAATAGTTTTTTTCCAAAATGATGGAGTGCTGGGAGAAATTTGTTGGGGGGTGCAGTAAGAAACACCCAAAGGTAAAACAGAAACACAACAGCACTCCCTCAAAACAAAAGTTAAGAGGGCCTGAAAACAAACCTCCAAAGCAGTAAACCGAAAGCAAAGAACAACAACCGAAACCAATAGAAAAAAAAAAAAAAAAACGAGAGTCTTAGAGCAAAATTTCCTATTACTTTTTCAATTCAATTACTATTATGTTTTTTTTTATTTATAAATTCTAAAAATTAGTTGAATAATAATATAATATTTTTATATTATATTTTTTTTTTCATAAGTTACACTAGAAAAAACTTTGTCATTTGTTTTAAGTTATCTTTCATTTATCTCTATTTATACATTTAGTATTTAAATTAACCTTCATCTTTTATATTACATTTCAATGATTATTTCGTGAAAGTTAACAGTTAAAGATTAATAAATTTATTATAATTTTAATTATTTATTGTAAATTTAAAAATAATATTTAAAAATAAATTTAGATTTAAATGAATCAAAAACATAGGATTTATGAGTAGTAGCAGGAAAAGATAAAAGTTGTGATAAACACTTTATTTTTTTGTCAAGTGCGAATCCTTTTTCTACTGGGAATCAAGAACTATGAAATTGACTTGTTTGATTTGAAAGCGCATTTCAAGGCCAGCTTTTCGTCAATGAATCATCATCCAAATATTTGGCAAATTGTATCCCTTCAATGTGATGTACGCACCGTCCAGTTTGAACGATCACAATAGCAAATATCCTTCCATGAGTACCTCTTTTTATTTACTTTTAAGCATGTTCTTACTAGTAATAAGGTCAATTATCAATCAATCTCCATTGTTTTTTTTTGTTTCGTTGTCCGTTCAGCCTTCTCCTCTTGGTCTTTTTCGTATTCTCGGTTGAGGATTTTTCGATCTTTTCATCTTATGTTCTGGATAGGAATGTTTTCAATCTTCTTATAATACAACGAGGTAAATACTTGCAAAGATACTCTAAATTAGTTTTTATGTGTTCAAGTGAGTTGTTAATGTTGAGATTACCTACATTTTACCTATTCATTGAATGCTCTATTTATACTCATCCTTATAGTAGTGGATCATGAACAATGGTGGACTTTCTAGAAATTTTAGTATTTTCTTTGTCCCATATAATTTATTCTTTAAATTATATTCGATAAATATATTGTCAAAACAGATAGATCGTGATAACCGCGGACTAATCCGGATTACGTGCTGAGCTAACAAGAGATAGAACAGTAAAAAACACAAAAATATGAAATAAGTTAAAATTTGAAATAATTATATAATACTAAAAATGTCTAAATAAATCAACAAGATACAATTATACATATAGCTAACTTTCATATAAATAAGTTATCAGAAGTTCAATTTTATACATGGAAAAGATTGGTGATTAGGAGTATTATATTTTTTATCTAGCTTTTATTACAATACTAAAAGTTCAATCTATTACATGGTAGGGTGCATGTTGCTATCTATGCAGACTTGTGCAGCAATGAGATTATGCCAAGTTCAGAATAATCAACCAACAATTCTGCAGAGGTGAGAAGAAACCAGCAGCAGGTCATTGTAAGTGTAATATAGATGCTTCTATCTTCAAACAATGGCAGAGCTTTGGAGTTGACATGCTCAACAAGATTGTAAGTGATAAGTAAGTTGATGTATTCACAGGTAATTACCTGTTACTGGGTGGTTCATTTTACAATTATGCCTATTTAAGTAATAGAACTTCTCTTTTTCCCTCTTTCTCTCTTTATATATATAAATTATTTTCTTTTTTTTCTCTCTCTCTATCTCTCTCTATATATAAAGATCTATTTTAAATTGACTGATTGTATACAGACATAATGATAAAATAAAGGAAAAGACACTCTAAGGTCATGAATGACTGGAAGAATATTCCTCTTTTCCAAACTTTCTTAGTAACTTCGATGAAATTTGTCATGTCCTTAAAACTATTTACTATTTATATCTTTTAATGCTAGAAACATTAGTCCACTGCATTATAATAGTGTATCACTTTAGTGATATTAATACAAAGAATAATTTTTCAAGAAAAATGTATTATATATCAATTGCCACTTTTACAAAACACATATTTCTTCTTAATCATAACCATACTCACCAATAATCACCAAATTACTATATTCAACCTCTCCACCTTCATGTAAAATTCTATTCAATATATTTTTATCATACATATAATATGCTAATATCACCATTATGTCCTTCACATATCCAAACATCAATCCAAATGAGTATATACTATAATTAAATCGCCTTATTTGAAGGCATCTGCATGTTAGCAATATCTTCTCTTTATATGTAGAATCTAACAAGCTTTTGGTATCAAAGTTTCAAACCCTACAGGTATAAAATTTCTCTTTAGCCAATAACTCAAATAAAAGGAGATTGAATCCTTAGTAAAGAATAAATTACTTATTTAAATAAAAATAAAAAACTTGATCAATTTATTTTAATCTTTACTTTTCTAACTCGTCGAGATTGTATTCTATCAACACAATGTTATCTTGGTGATCTTTCTATTCTAAAGAAATTTGAGAGAATAGAGTTTTAGGGAGACAAAATATTTTAATGAAATAAAGAATGAATGTCTATAACATATTTATAGACTTCATATCCTTTATCCATTAAAATTTATCTTTGCTAAGATTCCAGATCTTACATTCTCCTTAATATTAAAAATTTATGTTCTTGAAAATTTATGTATAAGGAAAAAGATAGGAATAAGATTCTCTCATTTTCTAGCTCCTAGATAGAATTACATGGCTTCAAGTCCCACAAAACTTTAATCATATATACCTCTAAACTGTCTCATCTTATAATTATCGACTCTTACCAATCTAGTATCATAAAACACAATCTTCTCTTATCTGAACCTCATTAGGTTCTAGAATATGAGTTAGATCTAATAAATATTTTCTCAATTGAAATGGATAATAAACATTATGCAATCTGACGAGATGAGGTGGCAAAGTAACTTCGCAAGCCACTGAACATATCGTTCTGATAACCTTATATGACCTAATAAATTTAGGGGTTAACTTTTTGGATTTCAATGTTCATCCAATACCTACAGTGTAAGAAACCCTAAAAAACACATGACACATTATTACCTATAGCAAATTTCATGGGTTTCCTTCCTTAGTCTGCATCAAATTTCTTCCTTCCTTGATATATTTTCATTTTATTATGGATTTGTCAGATCTTTTCAATAGTTTACTAAATAACTCTAGCCTAACCAACATTTTCTCACTTTCTTAACACCAATAAAGATGTGTTTTGCATTTTTTTTATCATACAAAGAAACTTATAACTTAAATATTTTATGCTTTCAAAAGACACTTTATAGTCCAAAAGAATGCTTCATGGTTACTAATTTAAATAAAAGAACTTAGAAACTTATAAACCAATTAATTTAATTAAAACCAAATTAATTAGAAATTTGTTTTGGGTGAATTCAAACTTATAAACCAATTAATTTAATTAAAATTTTCCTCATAAAGTTAATCAGGTCTTACACCATGTAAGCTTGAATTTTCTCCAATTACTTAAATGAGTTTTAAGTATTTATATATCCTCGATTTGATTTTAGTTCCTCTATCTTTTTTTATTATTAGTTTTAGATCTCTAAACAAATTTCGTGTTGTTTTTAATCTTTTTAATTAACTTAATTGGTTAGCTATTGTTAGAGTGAAATACATTTGCTCGAGCCTTGAGTAAAGTATGAGATGTGAATAATGACAATTGAAAAGATATGAAAAAAGAAGATTCATCTTGAGAGAAATTAAAAATTGAGACAAGCAAATCAAAAAGCTTATCTCAAAGTATACTCAAAGAAGATTATCTCAAAGTGTACTCAAAGAAGCTTGATCATTTCAAAGAAAGATTGGTTTGAGAAAATTGGAATAAAAAAAATTGAAGAAGTTGTTATTAGAGGAAGTGGATCAAAAGGCAATTTTGAAGGCTTTTGTTAATTAAAGAGGAATTGTAACACACATTAGGAGCAGTTAATCAATTTAGATGAGTTATGGAAGTTAATGACCTATGACTATTAATGGAATGAATTGTCTTGAAATGTATACCTTCAACCTTCTACCCCCTTATCTCTTTTTACCTAGTGTCACTACTGCAAAAAAACAGCATTAACAATGGTTAAAAAGAGAATTTAAAAACGGTTCTAAAACCATCGTTAATTTGGGTGTAGTTATAAATCAAGGATTTATAACGACGGTTCTAGAACCGTTGTTAATTCAATAAATAAATAAATAAAACTGACGCAGAAATGGAAGGAGGAACTCTGGTAGGGGGCGACTGGGCACGGAGGTCACGGTCAGGGCGGTGTCGTGCAGAGCTGGCACGTTTTTGGTTCAGTGCAACTGGGGAAAAGGGTGAAGGTTGCGGTGTTGCATGAGCTGGCGCTTTTTCGGTGCGGTGCAGCTAGACTGGGGTCACACGACTGGAGTGATGGAGGTTGCGTGGTGTGGGGGAGGTCGCGGTGTCACGCGTTTGTAGTAAGGGTGAAAGTTACGGTGTCACGCAGCTAGAGTGATGGAGGTTGCACGGTGGCAGTTTCGTGGTGTGGTGGAGGTCGCGGTTGGAGTGTGGTGGCAGAGAGATGAGTGTGTGAGAGTTAGAGTGAAAAAAGTGATATTGAGAAGAATGGGTGCGAGACAAAATAAAAGAGAGAGACGCACGCGGGACAACACATTTCGAAAAACTTTTACTTTTTAACGACGATTCCTCCCAGAACCGTCTTTATGTCTCTCTCAAAACAGTTTTAACGATGGTTCTTCCCAGAACTGTCTTTATATGTCTCCCAGGGCATTTTTAACGACAGTTCCCCCTAAAACTGTAGTTAAAAACACAATATAATTACAAAATTGCCACCTTTTTTACGTCAATTTTTTACCAATCGTCTTTATATGGGGTCGTGGTTTTGATATTTTGTACTAGTGTGTCATTTATTTCCTTCTAATTTTCTTTACTCTCATATCATTACTACTCAATTCTATTACATATAGTACAAGAAGATCATTAAATAAAAACTAATTTTTTAGACAAAAAATAATTAGTCACTATATTGATTAAATTAGATACTACTCAAAAGACTAAAAAAATTATTAATATCTAAAGTAGTTTCTATTATTAATATGATTTATAAATTATTTTTTAAATTGGTATCTAATTAGTTACCAAGACTTTCACTACCAATTAATTTAGATTCTAAAGTTGGTAGCTAATTAGATACCAATTTAGAAACTAGTTTATAAATTTTATTACTTTAGATACCATTAATTTTTGTAGTGTCTAAAATAGTATCTAATTTAGTTAATATAGTGACTAATTATTTGTTGTCTCTAAAATTAGTTTCTATTTAATGATTTTCTTTTAGTGATATAATACACAATTTTCATTCTAACAGTTTAATTCATTATGCAAATTTTTTCATTGAAAAAAGGTTTGAAAATGATAGAATGTGTTTATTATCTATATTTTTAATAGGAGGTCAAATTATTTTTTTAATGTAAGTATAATGAATGAAATAGCCCACTACTAAATACTATAAATAAGCCTTCTACACAAGAGTAAGATACTATTTTATCAAACACATCATACACTCTTAATATAGAGTACTTACTTGATCGTCGGATAATCTTTTGCAAGTTAACTCCTGACCAAGCACCAAAGAGTTGAAGAGCTGAAGAGTTGAAGTGCTGAGGAGCATAAGAGGCGCAAAGGAGGAACGACCAAGCGTTAGAGAGCGAATACAAGAAGGGCAAAGGAGGAGCGACCGAGAGATCAAAGACAATCATTAATGTGAGTCCCAGTTCCAGGTACTATTTAGGCCCGAATTAGTCTACACAAGTACAATAATAATAGTAATATGAATAATACTAATAAAAAATTAATAATAATAATAAACAAATATAAATAGTGAAACAACAACCACTATGTTGAGTGTGATATTGATATCATCAACAATTCCATGTGAACTACACTTAGTTTGATTATGGATTCATCAGTAGTGACACTAGTAAGTTATGTAGCAACAACTTGAGTGAAACCAATTTTACCTTTTTTTGTTATCCCTATAATAGGGATGGGGACATCAAATCAAAGATATCCTTGGAGAATATTACCTTGGAGAAGTACCTAAATTGATACAAGTGTAGTTGCATTTAAGAATTCAAACCACACAACTTCTTTTAGAGATTCACTTGATTAGGTAATTGAAGTTTAAGATATGGGAAAACTCAATGAAGGTTGTCATTAAACACGAATTTAACGCAAAGAAAGTTATATAAGTGTGAAAGCGCTCTTCATACAGTATAAAAGAAAATGAAACACACAATGGGGATAAGAACAATGGTGAAAATGAATGTATACAATGAAGAACAAGAAAAGATAGAGGTGGAAGGAACTAAGGAAAAAAAGAAAAGAATGGAAGAAGATTTGTGGATTGGAAGCAATGGATGAAGCCAAGCCACTTTAAGATTACCAAGATGAGTGATGATCAAAGTCCCCACTTGAATCCACAACTCAAGATAGAACTCACAAAGTAGATAACTTTTTTCTCACAAAACTAATATAGTAATTTTTAGGGGTTTTTTTCTAATAGGTTTTTGCCTTGATTTTTATATTTGTTTTTCCTCCATTTGTATGGGTATTAGCCTAATTCTCCCATATATACTTACTTGTTCTTTTTTATCTTCAATAATATTTTTTCATATAATGACAGATGATTGTTAAGTCATTGTCAGTCTAACTGAGATGTCAGGTTCCATAATGATGTCTAATATAAATTTTTATAAAATAAAATAAAAAACAACAAAACTTTTGATATTTATTGATATATGTATATTTCTAAGAATACTTCTCCTTATATATACATCTCTTAGGGTAAAATAAAATTTTCAAGACTTTAGAATAAAAAATAAGAAGGTATGAAAAATACATTAATCTTGAAAACAAAAAGTGAAATTCAAGACAAATAAATTAAATAAGTTTATCTTGAAGTATAATAAAAAAAATACTTAATTATCCTATTAATCTTTAAATTAAGGAACAAACATCAATTTCATAATTCAAATTTTAAAAAGTACAATGTTGCTCTAACTTTTTTTAAAAAGTTTAATTGGATCTTAACTTTTCTAAAACCATAGTCCTACATTTTTTTAAAATGATTCAATGTGGTAGTTTCAATTTTTTTAAAACAATTCAATGTAGTAACAACACATATAATTCAATGTGTACTGGTAGAATCGCTGAAGTAAGTTTATTTTAACGATGACAATCTAGCAGAAAGAACCATCTTGAATCGTTTTAAAAAAAATAAAACTATATTAAACTTTTTTAAAATTTTTGAAACTAAATTAACTACCCTTAATATAAAGACTAAAAGAGTAATTAAGAAAAAAATATCAATTCAAAAAATATTATAATAAAAAAAAAACAACGAATCAATTATTAGACGAAGTCAATCAAAAGGCAGTTTTAAAGGTCTTTTTCCATTAAAGAGGAACCATGGCACACAATGGTAGTAATTAATCAAAGACACAAAGTGAGAGTTATGAAAGTTTTCATTTTTTTGAAATGTTAACATCATATCGGTTGTCTTTTAAATTAAGGTCATTTCATTCCCTTTAATTTTCTCTACTCTCGTACCATTGCTACTCATTTCTATAAAGTATAATAAAGGAAGTTTTCATTCTAAAAGTTTAGTTAATGCATTATGCAAAGGTTTTTGTTATAAAAAAAATAAAAAATGATAAAATGTATTTATTATCTATATTTTTAATTGGGGTCAAATTATTTATGTTCATGTAAATATAATTATTATTTATTTAAATCCATATATTTATACCATTCAAGAAATATTTTTTTTTAAATAATTAAAAAAACAAAATCATAAGTTGAAAGTGTAGCCACTATATAAGAATCTATATTTTTTTGCATTAAACAACCATAAAAATAATTAGTAATATAATTAAGGTTAAAGAATAGAATGTATACTAAAATGATTAAATTATGTTTAGGTATGTAATTGAATCAAATAATATATTTTTTATCTATAACAATCTATAACAATATATAAAAAATTCTATAATGTATTTATTTAAGGTGTTAATTAAAGTTGTTAACATATATTACTTCTATTTAAATGGTTTACTTTTCTATTTTAGGTGGTTGAGTTTTGTTTATTCTTTGGCCCAACTTTCCTTTTCTGTTTCAACTAGATCTTAGTCTTTTTCTTATATATACACCATGTATTTTATTCTCTAAGATATAAGTGAATAAGAGTTTCTTTCACATTTTCTTTTCTTTGTTTTTCTCTCTTTTACGCTTTTGGTTTTTGTTTCTTTTTCATTTGCAATTAAGGTTCCTCATAACCTCCTTTTCTCCATTGCGATTACGTGCGCTTCATTAATCACCGTTAAGCAAAGAATATTCATTTTCATTGACTGTAATAAAAGTATTTATTTTTATTAAATATTGATTTATATAAGTGATAGTTGTTGTGGTTTAATAGAAATATATCTTGAAGTGTATAATTATATACTTGTTCATCTAACCTCAAGTCCGTTTAGATAATATCGTTATGATCAATTATTGTATCTGAGATATTGTCTTCTTTGGAGCTCAAAGTTCCATCACAATTTTGTCCTAAAAATTGCATCATCGAAAGGGTTAACGGAGGAAGTTGTATTAAATTTCCCTTGGTCTCAACTCCTAACCGATGTGAGACTATTGAGCATACCGGAACAAGCCCACCAATCAAGGTGTAACTTATCTTTGGAACCAACCACTCTTTTATTTTCTCAATTGTGAACGACAGTTTGTCTTTGGAACCACTTTTTTCATTCTCATGATGACTCTTTTTTTTATGGCAAGTGTACCGAGTCAGAAGTAATAATTTGTCCATAAGGACGAATATCGAATTCACAAGGAACAGTTATTTAAAATCCTAATAGTAGTATTTGTTGAAGATGGATGAAGCATCTTCTCGGCCATGGCATGTAGATGTTTGATGAAGAAAACAACTAGGTTGTCTTGGTGAATGTAGTGATGTAATTAGAGTCTTGGTATATAGACTTGTTTGTGTTTAAAATAGGCTTTTGCACTATGACTCTCCTCATAATCCTAACGAAGATAGCCAGGTCAAGCACTAAGAGGTTTTCAAAAGCTTTTTGTTAAAACTATCTTTGATTTTTCCTTTAAATCATGTTATTGGACATAAAATAAATCTGTTGTTCTGTAAATCAACAAATTCTTTCTGAACTGGTGCTCATGTTGTTGAAAGTCTACAAGCACAAATAGCTTGGTCTAGCTCTGTTAAGCTAGAAGGTTTTTGAAATATTGTTCCTTATCTTTTATGAAAGAAACAATCCATTCATTTGTCTTTTTAACATATTTTTTTTATAACAGCTTTTTAAACTGTTTTTTTAAAAAAGGTTGTTATGTTTTAGTTTCTTTTAAAAAGAGAGAGGCACTTCTCTTTTTAGAGAAGAGATTACACTGTTTTGAAAGTGAAATAACATTTTCCCAGTTGAGATCACAGAGTTGATTGTTTTTGTAAGAATTTTCACAAATATTTTCAAGTGCTTGTTCTTTGGTTACCTTGGTCAAGATTGAGGTGTTGTCATTGTGGTGTTGCAATTTCGTGGCTTCTGTTTTCTGGAGTTTTTGTTCAATCTTCCAGGTGCTTTCATTCCTATTCTCTTCTTGTGTAATAGTGATAGGTGTGACATCTCTTTATAGGTTTTCTCGAGGTGTGTTAACTGCTAAAATAGGGTTTTCAGCATTGGTTTTGTAAGTGTTCTTGTAGTGTTCAAGAACAGCAAGTTTTGTAATTGTGCTGATTTGTTCTTGTTGAAACCACCTTGGTGTGAGGTGAGAATGGATGTAGCTCTTATAGAGTGAACTAGTATAATTCTTGTGTGCATTTATCTCTTTCTAATCTGTGCTGAATATCCTTAAATCTGAAATCTGCTACAATATAAATCTGTTCTTTTGTAATTGAATCTGTTGTTTCTGGAACTGTACACACTGTTCTTCAAAGATTTGAAAAAGGTTCTTTAAGTGCTTATCAAAATCTTAAAGCTGATTGTTGTTCTTGAAGAAGATATTAAGACAAGTAAAACTGAACCTATACGAAGTTCTAAAGGATTTCAAGTCTTCATATTAAAATATCAAGATTGTATTTCTTGGTGAGACTCCCATTCTCTTTGGTGAAGCAATAATTTTTAACTGCTTGAAAAATCCTTTTAATCACAATCTGATCAGCCTGTCCTTCAAGTTTTGATATAAGAATCAGAAAATAAATCTATTCTTTTAATAATCAATCTGGTTTTTTTTTTTTTTCTGAATCCGTGAAAAACTGTTTTGATCTGCAAAAATTTAATAAGCTCAATTCACCCCCCCCCCCCCCCCCCCTCCCCTCTTGAACTTAAGCATTGCTAAATCCAACAGTATTGACTAAGTATAAGAATATGTACAATAATTTGATTTGGTTTGATATTGATAATAGTTTGCATGAAAATTAAATGAAAACAAAATATATGAGTAAAATAATTCAATTAAGAAAATTGGGAATAAGGTTAATCCTTCTTACTCATCTGTAATTTCAATGAATAAAAACATATAACATTCCATCTTGATTGACATTGATGCACATATAAAAATCATTCATATCGATTCCTCGCATAATAAATTATTAAGAATCTCCTAAATATTGATTCCTTGCATATTTATAAAAACTCATTATCATTACGAACAAATGTTATAAAACAATTAACATTTCAAATTTATTCCTAGCATTCAAATACGTTAAGCATTATCATTTAGGTCAGATACTTTGAAAAACTTTCTAATCAAATCTAAGGATCAAAATCATGAATAGTTTCAAGCTTTGAGAATAAAACAATAATATCAATCACCAATCAAGAACTGAATATTATAGATAAATATCACCTCAATACATAAGATTTTGAAAATATTACTCTCAATCCCAAAGACCAAAGAAAAGAATTTGTCACTCATGGTGGCTATTACAAGCATGGACAACAAGAAAAAAAGATCTAGGATGTTTCTCCTTGATGGTTCCCTCCTTTAGGGTTTTCTTCCTTTGATTCCTCCCAATGATCCCAAAATTATCTAGGGTTATGTTTCATGCCTTCTATTTAACATAATTAGGCTTGGGCTAAGTGACATCTTTATTCATAATATATTTATATGCTTCATCTCTCCTTAAATTCCTAAAAATAACACAAAATTCAATAAATCATTCTTATTCATCTCATAATCCAAAAATATGTAAAAAGGTTAAAATTCCAAAATTAAAGTTGGATTATAATTATTTTATTAATTAAAGTCCATAAGTGTCTATCTTTTTGTATGTAATATTACTTAATTATGACACTTATTAATAGATGGCGCCAATGTTTTGACCTCAGGTCCGTTGAGATAACATCATTAGGATCAATCACCACTTCCGAGGTATTGTCCACTTTGGAGCTTAGAGCCCCGTCATGGTTTTCTCCTTTAAAAGGCGTCTCAGAGGGTTAAGGGATGAAGGTGTATTTAAATTGACCTTGGACTCAAATCTTAAGTGATGTAGAATTATTGGGCATACTAGAATGAGTCCCAATTTGAGGTCCAAGGGGAATAAGCTTTAGAGCCACTTTTCTATCCCTGCAGATAACACTAATGTTTTGACCTCAAGTTTGTTGAGATAGCATTGTTAGGTTCAATCATTGCATCCAAGGTATTTTTTGCTTTGGAGTTTAGAGTTTCATCACAATTTTGTTCTTAAAAGGCACCTCAAAAGGTTAAAAGAAGAATGTGCATTTAAATTTTCCTTGGCCTCAAATTCCTACTTGATGTGCAATTGTTAAGCATACCGAAACACTTGTTGTGCATAAATGTTGGAAGATATATTAATTATTGTAGCTTAATTGATATTTTGAGAGTTTTTTATACAAAGTATAGACGTGGTAATGGATATTTTGCACAACTCTTTGTAAAATTTGTGTTTTTTAGTTAAGATTGCTCAAGTGGTGGATTACTGCTCAAGCGACGCTCAAGTTGTGAGTCATCATTGCATGCATCGTTCAAGATTTCTCAAACATTCAAGATGCTCAAACACCAACATGAACTCTTAAGCAACAAAGCATATCTCTTAAGTTATGATTTGAAGCTTGAAAAAGAAGATGTTGAGACAATTATATCTCCTTTGAAACAAACAATGCTCAAGCAAAAAGGCTATTGCTCAATCAATGAGATGTGTTAGTGGTGCATGACTTTTAAAACATGTTAGACCATGCACCTACATATCATCACTCAAGTGATAATGTAGTCATTCAAGCATTGAGAATGTGGTGTGTTGAGAGACTCGTGGACTTGTTTGATTATACAACAAGTAGCATTGCCTAAGCATTAAGGTGACACTCAAATTATAGTTGTTCAAACGATGTGTGAGCTTTTAAAGAAGGAAGAGGTCAAACCAACTCTCTCATGTAGAGATGGTTAGTTAAGTGAGGAGAGATTGCTCATATGAGATAGGTCATATCAATTCTTTCTTCAAGAGCAGGTGTCGCTCAAACTCAAGTAAGATGAGCTTGCTAAAGCGATGTGTGTTTGATGGTCTATGAATAAAATTGTGATATGCATGTAAAATGGGATGCATATAAGTTTATAATAATTATGGTAAGATACATGCATTTTGTATTAAATAGATAGTGTCATATATTGTATGTGATATTATGGTCCAGTGTGATATGTGTATGGTACTATGGCCCTTTAGTAGTATATGAGGAGGAATACATGGGATACTATTGTGGTCCCAATGACTTAGTATTATGTACGAAACTTATTACAGAAGAGAGATAATGTGATTAATACATCATGCCGTGAGAATTGAAATAATGTTTATGCATTAGGTTGCTACAAAGTAGGTGAAATGAATCACTTTCACTTAGAAAGTTGAAGATAAATTTTTCAATATACTTCTAATGACTCAAGTGTTGGTCTATCGTAAGTAATGTTTACGAATTTTTCAGAAGATTATGAGTGTAACATATTATTTTAAATTATTGAGAATGCATTAGAAAATTCATGTATTCTTGGAGATAATAGTTATTCATGTGTAATTTGTTGTAATGTTCTATAGAGTGGGAATGTTATATGAATATGATTTTTTAAGTGATTTGTTATATATATATATATATATATATATATATATATATATATATATATATATATATATATATATATATATATATATATATATATATATATATATATATATATTTTAGAGTTCCAATGATTTTGTATATATATTATAGGTATATTAGTGTATGTATCTTATATAGTTATATAAGCACCACTAATATAGTTAAATCTTATCGAACGTTACATGAAACGATAAAAGTGCCATATTTTAAATTAATAAAAAAGTTATAAGAATTAAAAGCAAACTAAAACATGTTTGCAAATATTTAAAATATAGTTAAATCATGTTGAACTGAAATTGATTCATAATTAGTTTATAAACATATTTATTAACTTATAACAATATTTACATGTCACAATTAAAGTTGGTACATTAGTTCTATACTAAAATAACATAATTATATTGTGCTTTTTCTATTTTGTGGGAAGGAAAGACGAGAATGAGCCTAGATAACAAAGGGAGATGCAGAAACTTGAGTTTGATGAGAGCCCCCGTTAGCAAGAAGATGATCTATAAAGTTAGTCTCTATTTCATCAAAAGAAAAAGTTACTTTGACAGTGATTTAGCCAATACAAATTTAAAATTGTTCCTTTTTAATAATTTTCTTTTTCTAATTATAATATAGGATTCTCAACATTTTAACATTCTAAGTTTGTCCACATTTATTAAAGCTGTAAAAAGTAAGTGAAAGAGATCATAAATGTGGTGATCCATACAAATTTTAGTACTGAAAATTTGAGTTTCAGGTTCATTACCCATCCCACAGAGCAGGTGTCTCTGTGGCCCTATGAATGAGGGTTACAGTTTATGGTGCCAAAGCAAAAATAAAATTTAGGTTTTACATATTATACCATTATTAGATCCAATGTCCTAATTGTAATACCTATCTAATAATAAAGCACTACCCCTTCATGGACGTGGAAAATAACTCCTCACTCCACGAGTAGAAATAGCACCAAAATTTAAAATACTAGAGTTTTTCTTTAAAAAGATTGATCTAGATTTTACATTATAATCACAGGAACTTGAAGTTGACGTTGCTTCACCTCAAGAACATTATCTACTCATTTAAAACAGTATAAACAATATCAAATTCTTCATGTTTTATAGGTGCAATTATTGTATGTTTCAATTGGTCAAGGTTTGGACTTTTTTTTATGTATAAGTTTTGACTTAATCTCTTTATATTTATTTGTATTTTTTTATTTTTTTCTATTTAATTATGCTTTTTATATAATGAGAGATGATGTCTAACATGAAGTTTTATAAAAAAAATCATCATATTTTTTATATAATAAATTATTTTTTAAGTATTTAAAGAATATTCTAACTTAATACTTTTATATAATAGATAATACTATCATGTCATCCACAACTCAAGTAATAATTGAGTGATCAACAGGTAAGGGTACCCCTTTGGAGGTATTTGATTAAACACGTTCACCTTATATGCATATACGTTTATATATATATATATATATATATATATATATATATATATATATATATATATATATATATTAAAAATAATAACATGTTAAGATTGCAACAGTTGACAATATTCTAATCATTAGCATACATGTACTACATTCTCTTGATCAATGTTGAAGGTTTATTAAATTCTCAGAGATAAGGAACAAATCCATCAATAATTGAAGAGGAAAATTTTGGAATGACATGAACTCCACGAATTAATAATTACTACTTTATTAAATTATTTACAATAGCATATTATCATCAACAAGCTTTTATAATATATTTGTTAATTAAGGTTATGTTATATTCAAATATACGTTTAAATGTCCAAACAAATAACAAAGCAATTGTATCATATTTTTTAAAGTTCATACAAGTTTCAATATTTGATGTAAATTTTGAATATATTCAAGTTAAACAAGAATGCTATATGCAACATCATTAAAGATAGGTATGTTCCAAAATGACAAAATTCAAAAGATAAAAGGGTCAAGCAAAATTCAAATATAAAACATGGATATATTATTGCATTAAAAAAATAAGACTAACAAAAGCTTTTTTTAATATATGAATGGAAGAAAGCTAATGATTACTAATTGCTCTAAACATATAAAGACACGTTCCAACAAAAGAGTCACAGAAACTAGAATTTCATAAACATGCATTAGCAGTAATCAAAACATGCAATAAAGTAATCAAAACATGCAATAGTGAACTTCATCATCTGAAGCAATAGTAACAATATATATAATTGAAAAGCAACTACCAAAACGTGCAAACACGCATTGTCATCTAAAAGACATTAGAAGAAGCAACTAACCAATATGGGAATAATAGAACTTTATGTAATGTTTTATATAAATAAAGTTGTTGGAGATCCACATCGATAAACTGATGATAAAGATATTTTATAGTATATAAGTGAGTGCAAATTTCATCTTTTAAGCTGATTTTATGAGGTTGAGTTCGATTTAAAATTCATTTCTTAATATGGTACCAAAATTATTTAGAATCTATCATAACGAGATTTTGTTGGATTTATCAAGTCACCTGTTATTGGATCATCCATAAATATATAAATCCTCACACACAAGTTAGACAACTACGACGTGAGCGAGGTATGATGGAGTTCTCACATTGACTAAAAATAAAGATATTTTATAATATATAAGTGAGTGTAAACTTTACTTTATTATAAACTAATTTTATATTTAAAGTTCACTTCGTAATAAAAATAAGTTATAAAATTGTAAGTAGCAACCCTAAACATAAACATTAACATAGACTCTTGTATGCCATTTATGTCAATAATTAATCAATCTTAATTAGATTTTACAAAAGTTTATATGTTCTTGCCCATTTTTCTTTTATATCTTTGTGTCCTTCTTCTTTCTATAACTTTTTTCTATCTATGACTCTTTCTTCTTTCTGTAAATTTTTTCTATCTACAACTCTTTCGTTTCTTCTTCCTATGACTCCTTCTTTCTCCTTATAAGTATGAACATGTTTATATTATTTTTATTCACAATCATGTTGAGCATGATAGTCTCGTTCAGGATTCTTATAATAAAATTTTGTTATATATAAAATAGGCTAGGTGTATGTTATAACCTGAATTTAGTTTATATTTGTGTTGTAATATTTCCACTTCCTTATATATGGTTTTTCTAGTTTAAAATAGAAATTTACTGCCACTTAAATCAAAAGAACCCTGAAAGTATTTTGTCTTTTCCTTACGTACTTACCACTAAGAAATAATTAGTTGTTATATTGTTTAAATTAGATACTATTTTAAAGATTAAAAAAATTATTAATATTTAAATTAATTTTTATTATTGATAAATAGTTTCTAAATTGGTATATAAAATTATTTAGATTCTAAAGTTGGTAGATAAAACTTTAGTAGCTAATTAGATACCAATTTAGAAACTATTTATAAATAATAGAAACTAATTTAGATACTAATAATTTTGTTAATCTTTAAAATAATATCAAATTAGTTTTTATTTAATGATTTTTTTGTAGTGTTCTTAATGGTTCTCAAAGTACATTTTAACTGTCACAATATTACTTTTAATTTCTGAGGTTTTTCGACATGATATACCGGTTAAGTTAATTATTAATTTTATAAGTTTTAAATAATTGAGAAAGAGATATATGTTTAAGATGAGAAAAAGAAGTAGTAGCAAAATTATTATTTTGTATGGTGGTAAGACCTAGTAAATGTTTAAAAAAAAAATCTCAATATTTTTCACTATATGAAAGAAGTTCATGAGGATGATTTGTAACATAAACTGTAGTTTTACTTCTAAATAAATAATTAATTAAAAGAAATGCATTATAAGAAAGTCATTAAATAGAAACTAATTTTGGAGACTAAAATAATTAGTTATTATATTGACTAAATTGGAGACTATTTTATAAACTAAAAAAATTATTGGTATCTAAAGGAGTTTCTATTATTAATAAAAAATTATAAAGTACTTTATAAATTGGTATCTAACCATATTAGTTACCAAGGTTTTCGCTACTAATTACTTTATATTTTAATTTTTTTTATCAGCAAGAAAAAATAAATAAACATGAATCACTTAAGGGGTAACCAACCCTTATACAAAAAAAGAATATAGGACCTCACTCCACAACCTATCCCAAACTCCCAACAAAAACTACCAACAAATCCTTACCCCCAAAAACAACCAAAGAGACCTGCCCTTGGCAATAGTCAGGGTATATCATCACCTCAAACTCCAAAATACATACAAACATAAATAGCTCACCAAACGTTAGCCTCCAAGTGTAAAAAAACCTTTCTTTTCTTTTTAATCCCATACACCAAAAGCACAACACCTTAACAAACCACAAACACAACAAAAACAAAAACAAAAAAATGCATAATATTTGCATGACACAAAAAATCCTCCAAAGAGTCATATTAATTTAATGTAAGGAGTGGATGCTCCTATTGCAATGAATCCCTTTACTCCATATCTGTAAAACACACAACTTCTTCCTTCCTAAAACAAGGGTTTAGCAATACATACCAAAGTAAAGTAAGCAAAATTATTTAACGGATTTCATACATACCATAGGTTTCAAACACCAATCAGAATAAGTGAACTCTGCATCTTTTTCTTTACTAGTAATCCAAGCCCAAACTTTTCTTTGTGCCACCGCAAACACCTCTATATGGTCTACTCTCCCATTTTTAAAGACACACCTATTCCGATGTTTCCAAATTTTACCTACAATTGTAATCCACACCCATCCCCATATTCTAGATAATGATCCTTTAGCATTTGCAGGGCTTAACATTATGAAGTATACCTTAGCATCAAAATGATTCAAAAACAAGCATCCTAACCAAGACAAACACAAACCCCAAACTCTCCATGCAACCTTACACTTAAAGAATAAATGGAAAACAATCTCATCTTCCTCACCACACAACCCACACAAGCTACTTACCAGTAAGGCTCATCGTCTCAGTAGATTATCCTTTGTTGCTATGCTATTATTCAGCACCCTCTAGGTTGTAGTTTGTGCATATGGGAGAACCTTAATCTTCCAAAACTTTTAAAAAAGAGCCCTATCCTCACCTCCCCCATCTAACTTTAAGGAATTATAAGCAGATTTCATAGAAAAGTCCACCTGCTTATCACCCTTCCAACTCCAACTGTTCACACCACTTTCCCCCTCCTCGACTACCTTCTTATTATCTAACAAGAGTAATAGCTGAGTGACCTGATTCTCTTTCCACACAAAAAAATTTCTCCTCCACCTAAATTAGTCTCTAATAGATGCTAATTTAGAATATTAGTAGCTAAAACCTTGGTAGCTAATTTAGATATCAATTTAGAAATCATTATATAAATTTCTATAATAATAGAAACCACTTTAGATACCAATAATTTTTTAGTCCCTAAAATAGTATCTAATTTAGTCAATATAGTGACTAATTATTTTTTGTATTTAAATTTGGTTGCTATTTAATAATTTTCTTGTAATGATGTCATAGGTTATGCTTTTTCTAACAATCGTCTTATACTTTAGAGTTTGTTGTGAAAAAACTTCTTCTTTGAGAAACATATCTCTAAAAATGGTCGTCAACACTCTCGTTCACTAGACACCAATCGATCTATTCAAAGTTGGTGTGAAGATTTTTTTGCACAATTCTTAAATAGTGAGAAGAACTGACATTCAATTTGTAATGAACTGACACTACAAGACAACCAACAATTAGCTACCACAACACAACGTAGGTCAAGTAGGGGACGTAACTAAAATGGGTTAAGCACACTCTAATAGGACACTAACCGAAATAGGAAACATTGAGTGAGCTAATCGAATGTTAAGGTTTACACTAAAAATAGAAAAAAAAATAATAAAGAATTTGTTATTATTGGTTTCACGGACACAAAAATGGACATCAAATGAATTTTTCAAATTAAATAATATAAGCAAAACATCGGTCTAGCCGACACCAAAATTAATTTAAATATAAAATTTAAAGAAAAAAATTATAAAAGGTAGAGTGGGTTTTACTGTGCAAAAATACTAATAATTTAATAATGTAGCATCAACTTCTGGGATGCTTTATTTGTTAAAAAGGTAGTTTCGGTCTGGTCAACGCTCATGAATATAATATGAAGAAAAAAAAAAGATTCAGAAGTTTCATAGGTTTACTTTCACTTTTCCCTTTCTCATGCTCTCAATTTCTCCCTTCTTCATTTCTCCTTTTCGTTGTGTGCCTTGTGTTCCTTGTGAAGGTCCTTAGTTCCCTTTGTCTCCCTAATCTACATAAAGCTTGCATTCATGACGATGAAAGGTAAGTAATCTTGGATACCTTTAATGTTTACATTAGGGGATAGTGGTTTGAAAAACCCTAACTGTAACATAGAAAAGGCGTTTGAAATTGGACCTGGATTGAAAGCCCCAATCTTAAAGTAGAAGAGGAAACATGGTGATGAGGAGGCAAAGAAGAAGAACTCATTACCATTATTAGATAAAGGTGAGTCATGGATTGCATTTTATACTTTCATAGGATTTTTCTATATATTTGTTTAGTGTTGAAATTGGTGGCTAAGTGGTGTGTGAATGTTGCATGTGAAAGACCTTGGGATTCCCTTTTTCTTGGGCTTGCATTAGACGCTCGCGTTAGACGCTTGGTCTTGTAGTGTAGAAGCTCACTAGGGTTAGACAGTCCTTGTTGTTGGTCATGGTAGACACTCCCTATTATCAATTTGTTAGTTACTTTTTTTATGTTTATTACTTTGTTATTGTTGGTTACTTTGTTCATTGGAAACATATTCAAATTTTATTGGAATTTTGCAGGGTTGAAATAGGACAATTGAATCATGTTTAACATAAGATAAATGATATAAGATAGATCATTCAATTTGATTTTTTTTAATCCATTTTAGCGTTTTTCAAATCCACGCAAAGTATTTTTTTTTTTCATGTTATGGGTGGGTTATGTTTTATACTTTCATAGGTTTTCTATATATTGTGGGTTTGTTTAGTGTTGAAATTGGTGGCTAAGTGGTGTGTGAGTGTTCCATCTGAAAGACCCTAGGGTTTCCTTTTTCTTAGGCTTGCATTAGACGCTCGCATTAGACACTTGGTCTTGTACCGTAGAAGCTCACACTAGATACTAGGGCTTGATGGTCCTTGTTGTTTATCAGGGTAGAAACTCCTTGTTATCAATTTGTTAGTTACTCTGTTGATGTTAATTACTTTGTTGTTGTTGGTTACTTTGTTCATTGGAAACATATTCAAATTTTATTGGAATTTTACACGATTGAAATAGAATAATTGAATCATGTTTAACATAAGATAAATGAGACAATATAAATCATTCAATTTCATTTTTTTAATCCATTTTAGTGTTTTTCAAGTCCACGCAAAGTATTTTTTTTCAACTTAGAGTCGGTCAAGCCCACTCTAATGCTATTTTTTTCCCTTAAGCACGGGTTTAACCAGCATAAATTGCTTGCTTTTTTAATTATTTAGGGTGGGCTAGACCCACTCAAAAAAAATCTTAATTAGTGTCCGCTTATTCCACTCTAAAATTATATTATTAAATATTTTTACGTCCGTCTAGTTGACTCTAATAGCGTTTGATCCATTGGCCGACACAAATGTATGTTTCTTCCAATCATACTGATATGATCTATTCAAGATAAGACTCAAAGAAATTTAGGACAGTTAGGATCTCACTCAAGCAGAGTTTCTTTACTCCAAACAATGTGTCAAATAAAAGAGGGGGTAGCCACCTATTTATAATGTTAGGTGTCATGTAATTAAGGGAAGGGAGGGAGATTCAAAGTCAAACTAAGCATGGTTAAATCCCTAATCGTATGTCACTAATCATGGATCTAGGACCTTGCGCATTTAAGAATTTGCTTAAATGTGTAAAGTGTGACAAGGAGAACACCACACTTAGGGTTTCTAGAAGCTAGGTTTCGTCTCCGCACTTGGGCCAAAGGGAGGCTCAAATTATTACATTAAAACCCTACTCTATAGAAATACAAAAGAGAGAAAATAGTTCGTGCTTAGGTCCTATTTTTGTGCTTTACTTCTGGTGATCCTTTGAGAAATAGTAGGTCCTAAGTCACTGACTGTCTGAGGTGTTTGGCCTGGTCCTCAGTCTTGTGTCATGCTCCTGGTCATCCTCCTAGAAGGCTAGATTGGCTCAAATGGTTTTGGTGCATTCATAGTTCCATCATCCAGCCCGGGTTGGAGAGAAATTGTCTATGAATTTGAAACACTTGCAAAAAAAAGGAGTCAGATTGCTTACATTAAAAGTATTACTGCCTAAATATATGTAAGGTAAATCCAACTCGTATACATTATCATTGATCCTTTTTATGATTTAGAAGGGATCATCCATTCGAGGAAGAAGTTTGGACTTTCTTTGAGTTAGGAATCGATCCTTCCTCAAGTGAAGGCATACCCAATCCACAGGTGCAAACATAATTTCTTTTCGTCCCTTGTTAGTATGTTTAGCATACTTGCCAACTTTTCTTTCAATTTTTCTTTTGACGTGTTGGTACAAGTTTGTAATAAAATCAACATTTTCAAGTCCATCTTTGCACAACATAGTCTCAAGTTCAGGAACAGGAAGTAGGTCAAGAGGAGTAAGGGGATTAAACCCATAAGCAACCTCATAAGGTGTGTGAGAGGTAGAAGAATTAACTACTCGGTTGTAATAAAAAAAAATGAGGAAGTAAGTTCTTCCAAACCCTAGAGTTTCCGAAAATAAGGCATCTTAACATTTGAGACAAAGTTATATTAACCACTTCTATTTGACCATCAGTTTGGGTGGCAAGTAGTTGAAAACATAAGTTTGGTGTCAAGTTTTTCCCACAAAATTTTCCATAAGTGACTTAAGAACTTTGTATCTCTGCCAGGCAATCTAACCACTTCCTTGAAGATATTGTCAATATTACAAGCGTTGTCTACTTTGTGGCCTAGAATAAAATGGGCCATTTTCAAAAAAATGATCCACAACCACAAATATAGAATCCATTTCTTTTGATGACTTGGGTATCTCTAAGATGAAATGCATTGAAATATCAACCCAAGGCATGTCACGGACGGGTAGAGAGGGGTATATAAATTGTGCGGTTGGACCTTAGACTTGGCTTTTCTACATGTCATTCATTTTTCATAGTCATTTTGTATAGACTTCCATATGTTAGGTCAAAAGAATTGTTCACTCAAAGTATCTAAGGTCTTTGCTACCCCAAAAATGTCCCATTAATCCTTTCTATGTGGAATGACTTTTATTTATAGATTTTCTATGTGGAATGACTTCTACTTGTAGATTTTTAACAAAGTATTAATGGAGCTTGTGTGCATGTTCATTTTTGTTTATGTTGAACTTTTCTAGAGCATGATTGTCATTAGACTATAACACCTTTTTATGTAGCACTCAACATGTTCGGAGAGGTAGACAAATTTAACTCTACAAATCCCTTTATATAACTAATAATGCCAAATTGAACACTCATATTCAAAGAGTTAGTTTGTTGTATCATAACCAACTTCGGGTGGTGCGTGAGTCAACATTAATGAAGGATAAACAATCTTGCAATTTGACTATGGTCTTATGATAGCCATGTTACGTGATGTATACTCCATTTGTACTTGTCATATAATATTCGTGTTGTTTACATTATCATTTTGTTTATTAACATTTATTCTATTTCAATTTTGTATACACATTGACTTACCTTTATATAATGTCTAGTCTTTGTTAAGACATTAGACAGTCTAGTCATTGATAGACAATCTAATACCCACTAGACAGTCTTGCGATAAGAGAGTCTATAAGTTTTTATGATAATAAACATTATAAGATGTGTTAAAGATATAATTGATGTCTAGGTATCAAGTTTAATCTAATAAACAATCTATATTATTAACATGTTAGACAATCTTAAACTATTAAACCTATTAGACGGTCTTACAGTACAACAACATGGTGGAAGATCTCACAAATTTAAACATGTTAGACTTTCTAAATGTTTTTAGTGGATTGCAACATGTTAGACAGTCTCTAAATGTGAAAAACTTTAAACGATCCATTCTTTATTTTTGTGATAGATGGTTTATCACGTTAAGGAGTTTCTAAAATCATTATATATGTTCTTAAACTATTTTCTAATCATCCTTAAATGTTTTCTAACCTCATCTTTCTAGTATTATCTCATTCAAAATCAAATTTTTCACTCAAGTTGTTAGTTGGAAGGTTATGGAAAGTTTTCAAATACGAACATAAAAACAGAGTCTTCACTTTCTTGATTCTATTCATATGAAATATATCTTCTGGGTGGAATATAATTTATTTTAAATCCTAATATGCTTCAACGATCAAAAGTTATGCAGGTTTGGAAAGATTTCAAAAATATAGTGATTAACGATAAAGTTTTTGAAAAATTAGAGAGAACTTCTATTTCATTTCAAAATTAAGTTCTGATGAATTAAACTTGGATTAAAGTCTAACTCACTTTAATGTTTATAATTTATATAGACTTAAAAAGTATTTGAATTTAAGTTACCTGTAGGTTTTGGTATAGAAGGTCTTTTGAATTGAGATTCTGAAATTAAATGTATACTATATTACCTATATTTATTTTAATGATAATTATTAGTTATTATTACTTTCAAATTGTTTCCATAAATTTTTACAATACTAAAGTCACACAATAAGATCAAATCTAAAGTTTCCTTATAAAGTGTCTAACAGTAAAACAAAGGTGATATAGTATAAGATTTGAGCAAACTTCAATATTAGCATAATCAAGCTTCAATGTTTAAGATATACAAATATAAAAGGATTTTGAGGCTCAACCTCAACAGATAAACACTCAAGATACGTAGAAATATTCAAATTAGAAGTTTCCTCTTGTAGCGTCAAAAGGCATAACAATGAAGTACAATGTAAGATTCAAGCAAACCAAAAGAATAAAAGATTCAACATTCAAAATTTGAATATATACAAATAAAGAAAGTTTTTGAAGTACAACGGTGTCATATTAATGGTCAAGGCAGGCATGATATTTTCAACGAAAAAAATTTCTTTTGAAGCGTCTAATACCAAAATGATGAAGTGCAGACTCGAGCTTCAAAAGTTATCATTTATAAGCTATATACGAAGTTATAAGTTGAAGAACAAGACATACAAATACACAAGAAACAAACAAAATACAAGATATAAGTAGAAAATTATTTTGTATAGATTACAAGATTCACATATGTTGTATATAGAACATCTAGTCATTCAGGTTGTGAGCTAACCATTGTAAATTCTTCACTTTGTGAAGTATAGCCAATAAGTTTTCATTGTTCTCTTGGAGAGTATTTTTCTCATATTCTTGAGAGGTCTTAGTCTCGGGGGGAGATTTAGACTAGTGTACCTAGAGATGTGAGAATACTTGTTGTATCTATAGAACTTAGAATACTTGGTGCACTTGGAGAGCTCATAATACTTGTTCTAGGAGAGGGGTTGAAACTCGGTGAACCTAGAGAGGCCTTAATACCTGTTCATAGAGAGGTGTTGAAACCTGGTGTACTTGAAGAGGTAAGAATACTTGTTCCTAGAGAGGTGTTGAAACTTAGTGTACTTGGAGAGGTCAGAATACTTATTCCAGAAAAGGTGTTGAAACTCGTTGTAACCAAATTTTTTTGATTAGTGAAAAGTTCTTAAATGGCTTGTTTAAGGGGACTAGATGTAGCCTAAGTGTTAGGGTAAACCGGTATAAATCTATGTTTACTTCTCTCCTCTCTTGGCTTGTTAGATGTTGTTTTATATTGTCTTTAAATTTGTGATTTGAGTTCAGGCTCCATTCACCCCCTACCCTTTTGGAGCCAATTGTTCCTTCAGTCTTCATATAGATTGCAATATGTCTAGGAATTTTGAGTAGTCTTGTGATCATTCTTTTAAGGTTTAATTACCTTTTTCGTCCCTATATTTAGGGTCAATAGTCAATTTAGTATAGTGGTTTTTAAAAAAATCAATTTGGTCCCTATTTTTTTTAAATGTATTCAAATTGGTCCTTTCCGTTAGCAGCTGCTGATGTGGCAGAGAGAGAATGTTTATGTAGAAGAAAAAGTGCTTACGTGGCAGAGAGAGAGTGTTTATGTGGAAGAGAGAGAATGTTTATATGAAAAGAGAGGTAGAATTGAGAGTTATTATTATTATTATTGTTATTATTATTATTATTATTATTTATTATTATTATTACTATTGTTACTATTATTATTATTAATATTATTGTTACTATTATAGGGACCAAATTGAATACATTTTAAAAAATATAGGGACCAAATTGAATACATTTTAACGGAAAGGACCAATTTGAATATATTTTAAAAAATATAGGGACCAAATTGATTTTTTTTAAAATTACTATACTAAATTGACTATTGACCCTAAATATAGGGACGAAAAAGGTAATTAAACCTTCTTTTAAACATACATTGTTTTTTATCATATAGATTTGTATTTATTTATTCATACAAAGTAACTTGATTTATAAACTTGATAATAATTGTTATCATCAAAACTAGAAAAACCTATGGAAAACATTTAGAGTGTTGATCTAGCGAGATAGGAGAGTAAGCTCAATCCTTATATACATTGAAAGACGATACCCTCCCTAGAGAGTAAGCTTATCAACACTAGGGAAGAAAGCCTAAACATTTATCCATCATTAAACATAATCATCCCTAGCCAACAGACCCAATGATAAGTAGATCATTAATACAAATCCAGTAGTGGTTGTTTGGCAAAGTACTCAGGTTCAACCAAGAGTGGCTTAAGTAAAGAATACCCATTGACAAGGTCAACCAGGATTGGTTATGATCATAAAGAATACTTGGTTAAATACTCAAGGTTAGTTAGAAGTGACTTAAGCAAAAAATACTCAGGGTTAGTCAGGAGTGGCTTGAGGAAAGAATACTCAAAGGGTTAGCCAGGAGTGCCTATGAGCCCAAAGAATGCTCAAGGTGTACTTTGCAACATTAGTCTGCTTAATTGAACAGAATTAGTTTTTCAATAATTGGTTGTAGTTTGTGAGACAGATGAACCAACATAAATTTTTGCATACATGTTATTTCTTCCTTATCTCCTTTACATTAGTTTGCTTAATTGAACATAATTAGTTGGTCAATAACTGGATGTAGTCTATGAGACAAATGAACCAGCATAAATTGTTGTGTACATGTTATTTCTTCCTTATCTCCTTTACATTACAAGTTATGGTCATATGTGCTAACTCAAGGATGGGAGATGGAATGTGAACTCTTATTAAAATGCTTTTATCAAAATGTTTTTAAAATTAAGTATTTATTTTTCTGAATTTTTATTGGTTAATCATACACTAAAACTATGATCTAATCACTTTTAAAATAAACACAAAAATAAGATACTTAAGTTATTTATTTTAGTTGTGAAAGTTGCATCAAACGTGACCTTTAGTTTTAATGAGATAAGGAAAAAATAAGTACTTATAAAATGTTCATCTGATCATATTAGTTATAAGTCCTCTTTAAGAAAATAGCTTTATGTTATATTAGTCCTCTTGAAGAAAATAGTTTTATATTATATCAGATGAAACACGTATGTAAAAAGATATATTCTTAAGTATGCTCTTTTTAACAAACCACCTTAGGTAAAATAAGCATAACAAAAGAATTATCTGTTCTTCAATCAGAATAAACAAGAAAAATATTCAAAGAATTTTTCAAAGCGTGTTTGACATGACACATCAAATGAAAGACTTTTAGTCTGACGAATTAGATTATGTGTTCAACACCATTAATCAAATGATTAATTTACGAAAGTTTTTAAGAATTAATTAAATCATAATTTAAACCCTCCCTTATTGTGATTTTCCTATTTTTCATACTTGTTATCAAAGTCAAACTCTAAAGGTTGGGCGCTTGATAACATCTAGAGGAAAAGATCCAACACAACCAAGAGAGTGCATGATAAGACTATTTTTTCATCTTAGTAGAACCTCTTTGACTTTGTGCATAAAATTCAAAATTATCAATGCAATCCATAATTCAACATTGGCCATTCAAACTCAATATATAAATTCACATCAAACTCATAAACCAACATATGGAAAGTTATAGGAACTAACTCTACTTATGTAAATTATTAAAGACTCAGTTTAAGAACTATTTGCAATAACATGCATAATTTAGCCATTATACCAACTTATCAACAAGAGTATTCTATTCAAAACATTCTAAAATAATAATCTATTAACCAAAACTCAAATAATACTCAAATTCAAACACTCAAACAAATCTAAAAAAAACACAAACCTTGCATAAAAATCAAAATCTTGTGACCATGTCACCTTTACATCCAGATTATTTATTCTAAGGCTCTATAAAGAAAACATAAATAAGTTTCATCACTTGTAAATTCTTTTTCCAAAGTAATTTCTAACTCAAGCAAGAGACTATTCAAAATCTAGAGATCTAAAGCTAAGTACTCAAGTAAGGATCTAGAAAATTAATTTAGAGTAGAAGTGGTATATTTTAAATGCTTTCTGAATACTTTATTATCTGAAATGAAAAGAACATATAATAGAAAAGTCATAGTAGTCAGACCTCGGATGTCGCCCAAGAGGTCTGAGGTCAGTATGGTAGAGGTCGGTCGGTGGACCATAGTGGGTTCCAGAAATCACATGTATCAAGGTGTGATTTGAACCTTAGATGCACCATGCATGTGGGATAACTGCGAAACTCTATGCTTTGGCATAAGAGATTTACCCTTAGTGTTACATGCATTGGCAAGTGAGAGGTTTGTACCGAACTGTCCTCGGGCAAGAGAAACTACCGACGTCACCAAGCCATGTGGGGGTGATACCACAGACGTGGAGTAGTGAGTCGATGAACCCTCAGCAGGGTGTGACGATGTGACATCGGTGATCAAAGTGAGGCGATGTGTCCTCGTCACACACAAGGGTGATGAGAGATCGCCAGGATGAGAGACACATCGGTCATCGACCATGATGAGAGATCGCCACGATGAGAGACACATCGGTCATCGACCATGATGAGAGATCGCCAGGATTAGAGACACATCGGTCATCGCCAGGATGAGAGACACATCAGTCATCCAGCATGAAGCTATGCATAAAGCTGTTAAAGGCAATGCTAAGGTTACAGTTAGTCGCGATCAAGTCACAAACCAAGTTGGAAGGGTTGCAGTGAGATCGCGCTAAAGCCTAAGCCAGTTAACAGTTAGTCACGTGCAGAGATTTAAAGATGGAGAGAGGACCGGTGGTCAGTAAAGCGCCTGGAAGTAGAGCGCGATCCGTCATCGGTGGATTGTCATCGCGCGATCAATCATCAGAGGATAGTCATTGTGGGATCAGTCATCATGGATGGTCATCGCGCGATCAGTCATCAGTGGATAGTCATTGTGGGATCAGTCATCGGTGGATGGTCATCGCGCGATCAGTCATCAGTGGATAGTCATTGTGGGATCAGTCATCGGTGCATGGTTATTGGGGTTTCCTGCTACACGTGTTAAGCTGGGACCTAGGCTCCCTGCAAGAGAGTGTTATGCATGCATGACACGTGGACTGTGAAGGTGCCTAGAGCAGTTGGCGCCAGAGATTTGGTAGGGCAGGTTGTAACATCCCGCCAAAATACTATACAAATGTATATAATGAAAATAAAGGTAACAAATAGATTCTATGAACAAAATATTATATATATGAAATGTAGTTTCTCCTCACAGGGAGTTTAATACAAATTCGGTCAAATTTTTCCAGAAACATAAACAAAATGCAGTAAAAAAAACGAAGCAGGCGATCTCCTATCGGAAGAGACCGATCTCCTATCGAACGAGGCCGATCTCCCATCGGAGGACCCAAAACAGCCGATCTGCTTCCGGCGACCACTCCCTAAGGAGCTCTACTTCCTGGAAGATCATCTGCTCCCGTGTAAGTTATACACGATCATCACAGTTTTAAGAGAACAGCCACAGAACCAAAACACGCAGGGTAAGCTAGATATTTTAAAGAGAGTTTAAATAAGGATAATTAAAATAAAATCAAGGTAAACAATTTCAAGATATTCACGTAAAGCTATAGATTTTCCCAATACCCTTCACCTGATCACCCAGAAATCACACATTTCACAATATTCTCAAGAGTCATTCTATTTCACAAAACTGCATCAAGTGTCTATAAATTTCAAGTTCCTCATTTCACATGTCAGACCACCACTGACCCAGCACACAAGACACTTGACCTACTTCCGGAAGACTCGTGCATTGACTAGACTCAGAGATTCTGCACCTGTCATACAAGCTGTTGTAATGTTTCCACAGCTATGCGCATCAACACATTCTCGATCTCAAGTTCACCATTCTCACAGTATGACAGGGTTAATCCATATGACAGGCCGAGCTCGTTCTGTTTCACACGACTCACCCATACATATGAACCTCCTTCGACTCTCAACGCCTGAATAATCTCATCTATATGAATCCATTATCTCAGGAGAGTCAGGATAATCCCATTATAGACATCACCGATCAATGCACATCCTACACGATCTTACACGGTATTTTCTTTCCTGAAAATACTATGCCTCGATCCACATTCACCACATCCAACACATCACATAACACTTAAAGGAATGATTTCAATCACAGCAAAACTCAATCCAAGGTTCTTATTTTCGAATATCTCATTTAAATCTCAACAGTTTCAAAGCAACACTAAAAACAGAGAGTTTCGCAAACAACGCCAAAACCGGCGACCTGGTTCAAGAACAGGGTATTTCGAAGTCTGTATTTAAAAAACCGGCGACCACGTCGCCCAAACACATGGAACAGAGCATTCACGCAGATGCAAACGAAACCAGCGACCACGTCGCCCTCATTTCAGAAACAGCTAATCTATGGCTCGTATTGAAAAAGAAGTCTAGCTTCCCTTACCTGGACTTGCGCAAACACCTAGAGTTCCGAAACCCAACAAAGCTTGAAGAACGCCTTGGCTCTGTTTTTGCGTCTGGTTGAAGGACTTGCAGAGGACTGCCCAGGTGCTCTAATGGTGGCTGTCGCTCGTCGTACTCTCGTGTGAAGGTGCTAGAATCGCAGCGCGAAGGAGGCAACTGGAGGAGAAGGGAGGTAACTCACTCTTTCTCTCTTTGAAGGCTGCAACGTTTTCTTCCTCTCAGCAGTGGGTTTTCTGCATCTTAAACCAACTTATCCACCAAAAGCAGCTGCCACCACCCACTCTGCAGAGAAGTCTGAGAACCACTGCTCTGAACAGTACTGCCACTGTTGTCGCTTGTGCATGCCAGCCACTGCTCTGAACAGTACGACCGCGAGTGTCTCCTGCGCATGCCAACATTCTGATGTCACCACTCTGAATCATCCTTTTTGTCTACGTGGCGCGCGTGCAGGACGTTTCATGCTGAGAGTCTGGGTCCCACTTTATCTGTGTGAGGCTCGCCATCGCGACAACTTTCCAATGCTGACTCATCCTGGCGAACGACCGATGTCTCCTTCGCCCTAGAAGACGACCGATGTCTTCCTCTGGGAGACGACCGATGTCTTCCCTGGCGACGCCCTCATAACTCTCGCGCCTTGGCCACGTCCACATGCCTCGCGCCCTGGCAATGCCCGCATGCCTCGCGCCCGCGCGATGCCTGCATGCCTCTCGCGCCCGCGCTGCGCGATGCCTGCATGCCTCTCGCGTCCTGGCGACGTCCATCTGGCGCTCATGTGTAGCAGGCGACCGGCGATCTCATAGCCTTCTAAACTTAACTTTTTCCTCCCT
Source organism: Phaseolus lunatus (assembly GCA_013389735.1). Classification (NCBI taxonomy): domain Eukaryota; kingdom Viridiplantae; phylum Streptophyta; class Magnoliopsida; order Fabales; family Fabaceae; genus Phaseolus; species Phaseolus lunatus. The sequence goes on along the minus strand of CM023859.1, from coordinate 10,677,698 downwards.
TTCTATTCTAAATAAGACATACATAGAATTCTTTTAAAATATAACCCTTTTTATTCCAATTCAATTTTACAGGTCCTTACATTCTCCCCAACAAGAAAAATTTTCGTCCTCGAAAATTGAATTACAAGGAAAAGAGATATGGATAGGCTTCTCTCATGGGTTCTTCCAACTCCCAAGTTGAGTCACCCGATCGCTCATCCCACACCACTTTCACCATGTTAATGGTCTTGCCTCTGAGCTGTTTACTTTGACGATCTTCAATCCTGACTGGTTTCGCTTCAAAGGACAAGTCATCCCTGATCTGCACGTTGTCCACTTCCAGCACATGACTAGGGTCTGCCATGTACTTCCTCAGCTGTGAAACGTGAAAGACATTGTGCAGATTCGCTAAATGGGGAGGCAGGGCGATCTCATAAGCTACTGGGCCAATCCTCCTTAAGATCTGATATGGTCCCACGAACTTAGGGGACAACTTCCTTGGCCTGATCGCTCTTCCTACACCCTTGGTTGGTGTCACTTTCATGAACACATGGTCTCCAGCAGTAAACTCCAAAGGCTTTCTCCTCTGATCTGCATAGGACTTCTGCCTACTCTGAGAAGCTTTCATTCTGCTTTGTATCTGTTTCACCTTCTCGGTCGTCCGCTGAATCAACTCTGGCCCAACCAAGACTGCCTCGCCCTCCTGGTACCAACATAAGGGAGTCCTACATTTCCTCCCATACAGGGCTTCATATGGTGCTATCCCTATGCTGGCGTGATAACTGTTATTATATGTAAACTCCACCAGTGGCAACACCTCGTCCCAATTCCCCAATTGATCCAAGACACACGTCCTCAGCAGGTCTTCCAAGGACTGGATCGTTCTCTCTGACTGACCATCTGTTTGGGGATGATATGCAGAGCTCATCCTCAACTTAGTTCCCAAGCATTCTTGCAAGGTCTACCAAAACCGTGAAGTGAACCTGGGATCCCTATCTGAAACAATGCTGGAAGGCACTCCATGCAGCCTCACTATTTCCTGGATGTACAACTGTGCCAACTTGGCCATGGGCATCCTCATATTCACTGGGAGAAAATGAGCACTCTTCGTCAGCCGATCAGTGATGACCCAGATTGCATCATGGCCCTTGACCGATCTGGGTAAATGGGTGACAAAATCCATGGCAATGCTGTCCCATTTCCACTCAGGGATATCCAATGGTTGTAACAACCCGCCAGGCCTTTGATGCTCTACCTTTGCCTTCTGACACGTCAAACAGGTAACAACATACTGGGCGATGTCTCTCTTCATGCCTGACCACCAAAATGACTCCTTCAAGTCATGGTACATCTTGGTCATGCCTGGATGGAGGTTAAGGCGACTCTTATGACCTTCATCTAGGATCATCTTCTTCAATTCTCCATCTGCAGGGATGCAGATCCTACCATTAAATCTCAAGATCCCATCATCGCCCATCACAAAGTCTCTAGCCTGGTCGGTCCCTAGTGACTCCACAGTACGCTTCAGACTAGGGTCCTCTAACTGCTTATCCCTTAACATCCCAAGGAAATCATTAGTTATAGTCAGCTTACTACAACTAATGTGATTCACGTGGAACTCTACCCCAAGGTTTAAATCTCTGAATTGCTCGATCAGTTTCTGCTCTTCCATCATCATGGTGGCTACTTGTACTGATTTTCTACTCAAGGCATCTGCCACTACATTGGCCTTCCCCGGATGATACATGAGTTGAAAATCGTAGTCCTTAAGAAACTCCATCCACCTTCTTTGTCTCATGTTTAGTTCCTTCTGATCGAACAGATATTTCAGGCTCTTATGGTCACTGAACACCTGGAACCGAGCTCCATATAAATAGTGCCTCCAGATCTTCAAGGCAAATACCACAGCCGCCAACTCCAAATCATGCGTGGGGTAGTTCCTCTCATGAACCTTGAGTTGCCTTGAAGCATATGCAACCACTCTTTTCTCTTGCATCAAAACACATCCCAAGCCCTGATGTGAAGCGTCACAGAAGACGTCAAAAGGTCTTCCCACCTCGGGGATCACCAGCACTGGAGCACTAGTCAGCCTTTCCTTTAGTTCCTTGAAGCTCTGCTCACATCGGTCGGTCCAAGCAAAAGGTTGATCCTTGCGGGTCAGCTGTGTTAAGGGAGCCACTACCTTGGAAAAGTCCTCAATAAACCTCCGATAGTAGCCCGCCAACCCCACAAAGCTCCTTATCTCGGTGACTGTTCTTGGACGTTCCCACTGCAGCACTGCCTCTACCTTGGCTGGATCCACCGAGATCCCCTGGGCAGATATCACATGTCCTAAGAAGTTGACTTCCCTCAGCCAGAACTCACACTTCGAGAACTTGGCATAGAGCTGCTTCTCCCTCAGTATCTCCAATACTGTCCTCAGGTGTTCTTCATGCTCTTCCTCGGTCCTTGAGTAAATGAGTATGTCGTCTATGAAGACCACCACAAACTTATCCAAGAAAGGGCGAAAAATCCTATTCATGTAGTCCATGAACAGGGCTGGAGCATTTGTGACCCCAAACGGCATCACCACATACTCATAATGCCCATACCGAGACCTAAAAGCTGTCTTTTGCACATCATCAGCTTTAACCAAAATTTGGTGGTACCCCGATCTCAGGTCAATCTTGGAGAACACCGAGGCTCCATGTATTTGATCCATCAAATCATCAATCCTAGGCAGGGGGTACTTGTTCTTGATGGTCAACTTGTTCAACTGCCTGTAATCTATACACAGCCGAGACCCTCCATCCTTCTTCTTGACTAGAAGCACTGGAGCTCCCCATGGAGATACACTGGGTCTGATGAATTGCTTCTCCAGCAACTCTTCCACTTGCTTCTTCAACTCCACTAACTCGGCTGGTGCCATCCTGTAAGGTGCCATTGACACTGGTCCAGCTCCAGGTACCAAGTCAATAGAGAATTCCACTTCTCTCTTAGGGGGTAACCCAGGTACTTCTTCTGGGAATACATCCGTGAAATCTTTCACCACGGGTATTCTGCTTACGTCCCCTTTATTCTCCACCTCCGACCGAGCGAGTATCACGAAGCACCTCGCCCCTTCTTCCAACTCTGACTGCCCTTGCTGAGCAGAAATTACATCTGATCCTTAGAGGTCTGGAAACGCAATCTTCTGACTACCGCAGTCAATGAGAACGTGATTGGCAGCTAACCAATCCATTCCCAGGATAACATCTAGGTCCTGAAGAGGTAGGCAGATCAAGTTCACCTTGAATCTGCGTCCCTCTACAATCACTGGACATTCGGGGCACACTGTAGAGGTCGACACCTGTCCTGATGCAGGTGTAGAGACCAACAGTTCGAAGGGTAACTCCTTCACTAGAAGGCCCAACTCGGCTACACACAGGCTTGACACAAAGGAGTGTGTCGCTCCAGAATCAAACAAAGCTTTTACACCCCTATCAGCTATAAAACATATACCCTGCACGAGGTTACCTGACTGAGATGCTTCTGCTCCAGACATGGCAAACACTCTCCCTGTCGCCTGAGGTCTGCTGCCTTCGTTTCTCCTCTGCTGGGAGCCACTGGGTTGGGTCGCCCCATTCCTGCTAGGGCATTCTCTAGCAACGTGCCCTGTCTTTTGGCAGGTAAAACACCTTCTCTCTGAAGGCTGCTTGGGGCACACGTTGGGCGTGTGTGGTCCACCACAATGGAAACACTTGGGTTTCCAAGGTTGCCGCTGCTGAAACTGGGATGACGTTGTTCCCACCCGATGTGGTGGAGGCCTCGTATAGGGCTTGCTTTGTGAGTGCTGCACCTTAGCCTTCCCACTGGAAGAACTCCCTGGGTGTGACCTCATCACCCGAGAATCACCCTTTTCCAGGGTTTCAACCATCTTCGCCTTCTCTACCAAGGCGTGAAATTCCCTGATGCCCATCGGGGCTATGGTCCTCTTCAGCCCATGCTTCAGTCCCTCTTCAAACTTCCTACACCTCCAGGCCTCAGAGGTCGCCTGGGTATAGAACCGGGCGAGGTACTCAAAACGAGCAGCATAGGCGTTCACTGACATATCCCCCTGCTCCAGCTTCAGGAACTCAGCTTCCCTCGCAAACTTGGCGCTGTCAGGGAAGTATTTCTCCAAGAACTTCACCCTGAAGCTCTCCCAATCCAAAACATCCCCTCGGGCATCCATCATCTGCTGAGCTCCCATCCACCAGAACTCAGCTTCTCCTGATAGCAGATAAGTGGCGAACAGCAATTTCTTCTCTTCAGGGCAGGAGGTCGCCCTAAAGATTTTCTCCAGCTCTCTGACCCACTGATCTGCCTGATCAGGGGTAGCATTCCCACTAAACTTGGGTGGGTTGTGCCTCATGAACTCGGTCAGTCCCATCTGTTCTTGAGGCTGACCGCCGTGGGAGTTTGTCTCAGCCGACCGAGCAGTTTCCCAGTGGTGCATTGTAGCTTGATGGTTCTGAGCCATCGCTGCATTCTGCTGCTGGATGGCAGTTGCCATAATCTCGATAGCCTTAGCAATCTGGCTCATCTCTGAAGAAGATTGGGGAGGGGTAGAAGGTCTACGTGCCATCTCTCTTCGTTTCAGAGTTGAAACTACAGGCTTCTATATTCCCTACAACTACAAGAATGAGATCGATAAGAAATCAATTCATTCAGGAGGTAACCTATAGACCTTACAAAGGTCAGCATCTCAAAATCATTAAGAATTTGAGCTCAACAACAGAATCATAATGCTTATAACATCAAGCATAACACCAGGACAACTACTGGTATGCAGTCATCAATCCAATCAACCAGTTTCAATCCATTACAAGGACACTCAAGAAAATGAAATAGCTCACACCAGAATTCAATATATGCTAAACATCAAACCTTTGGAATTAAGGTTGAGACTCATCCCGATCCAGTTATGAGTGTGCACCCTCACTACTTTATCAGGACCTTCTCATTCTTAATACTAAGATTTTCAGTTATAACATATATTCACCAAAGCACACACAAAATCTCAATACAAAAACGTTTGAAAACTTTTCACTATAGTTGTTATTTTAAACTCAAATAAATTTCATGAGCAGAAGAAACACAATGGATCCACAGCCCTCAGGTCATCCTAAGGACGAACTGCTCTGATACCATTAATGTAACATCCCGCCAAAATACTATACAAATGTATATAATGAAAATAAAGGTAACAAATAGATTCTATGAACAAAATATTATATATATGAAATGTAGTTTCTCCTCACAGGGAGTTTAATACAAATTCGGTCAAATTTTTCCAGAAACATAAACAAAATGCAGTAAAAAAAACGAAGCAGGCGATCTCCTATCGGAAGAGACCGATCTCCTATCGAACGAGGCCGATCTCCCATCGGAGGACCCAAAACAGCCGATCTGCTTCCGGCGACCACTCCCTAAGGAGCTCTACTTCCTGGAAGATCATCTGCTCCCGTGTAAGTTATACACGATCATCACAGTTTTAAGAGAACAGCCACAGAACCAAAACACGCAGGGTAAGCTAGATATTTTAAAGAGAGTTTAAATAAGGATAATTAAAATAAAATCAAGGTAAACAATTTCAAGATATTCACGTAAAGCTATAGATTTTCCCAATACCCTTCACCTGATCACCCAGAAATCACACATTTCACAATATTCTCAAGAGTCATTCTATTTCACAAAACTGCATCAAGTGTCTATAAATTTCAAGTTCCTCATTTCACATGTCAGACCACCACTGACCCAGCACACAAGACACTTGACCTACTTCCGGAAGACTCGTGCATTGACTAGACTCAGAGATTCTGCACCTGTCATACAAGCTGTTGTAATGTTTCCACAGCTATGCGCATCAACACATTCTCGATCTCAAGTTCACCATTCTCACAGTATGACAGGGTTAATCCATATGACAGGCCGAGCTCGTTCTGTTTCACACGACTCACCCATACATATGAACCTCCTTCGACTCTCAACGCCTGAATAATCTCATCTATATGAATCCATTATCTCAGGAGAGTCAGGATAATCCCATTATAGACATCACCGATCAATGCACATCCTACACGATCTTACACGGTATTTTCTTTCCTGAAAATACTATGCCTCGATCCACATTCACCACATCCAACACATCACATAACACTTAAAGGAATGATTTCAATCACAGCAAAACTCAATCCAAGGTTCTTATTTTCGAATATCTCATTTAAATCTCAACAGTTTCAAAGCAACACTAAAAACAGAGAGTTTCGCAAACAACGCCAAAACCGGCGACCTGGTTCAAGAACAGGGTATTTCGAAGTCTGTATTTAAAAAACCGGCGACCACGTCGCCCAAACACATGGAACAGAGCATTCACGCAGATGCAAACGAAACCGGCGACCACGTCGCCCTCATTTCAGAAACAGCTAATCTATGGCTCGTATTGAAAAAGAAGTCTAGCTTCCCTTACCTGGACTTGCGCAAACACCTAGAGTTCCGAAACCCAACAAAGCTTGAAGAACGCCTTGGCTCTGTTTTTGCGTCTGGTTGAAGGACTTGCAGAGGACTGCCCAGGTGCTCTAATGGTGGCTGTCGCTCGTCGTACTCTCGTGTGAAGGTGCTAGAATCGCAGCGCGAAGGAGGCAACTGGAGGAGAAGGGAGGTAACTCACTCTTTCTCTCTTTGAAGGCTGCAACGTTTTCTTCCTCTCAGCAGTGGGTTTTCTGCATCTTAAACCAACTTATCCACCAAAAGCAGCTGCCACCACCCACTCTGCAGAGAAGTCTGAGAACCACTGCTCTGAACAGTACTGCCACTGTTGTCGCTTGTGCATGCCAGCCACTGCTCTGAACAGTACGACCGCGAGTGTCTCCTGCGCATGCCAACATTCTGATGTCACCACTCTGAATCATCCTTTTTGTCTACGTGGCGCGCGTGCAGGACGTTTCATGCTGAGAGTCTGGGTCCCACTTTATCTGTGTGAGGCTCGCCATCGCGACAACTTTCCAATGCTGACTCATCCTGGCGAACGACCGATGTCTCCTTCGCCCTAGAAGACGACCGATGTCTTCCTCTGGGAGACGACCGATGTCTTCCCTGGCGACGCCCTCATAACTCTCGCGCCTTGGCCACGTCCACATGCCTCGCGCCCTGGCAATGCCCGCATGCCTCGCGCCCGCGCGATGCCTGCATGCCTCTCGCGCCCGCGCGATGCCTGCATGCCTCTCGCGCCCGCGCGATGCCTGCATGCCTCTCGCGCCCGCGCGATGCCTGCATGCCTCTGGCGCCCGCGCGATGCCTGCATGCCTCTCGCGCCCGCGCGATGCCTGCATGCCTCTCGCGCCCGCGCGATGCCTGCATGCCTCTCGCGTCCTGGCGACGTCCACCTGGCGCTCATGTGTAGCAGGCGACCGGCGATCTCATAGCCTTCTAAACTTAACTTTTTACTCCCTTTCTATTCTAAATAAGACATACATAGAATTCTTTTAAAATATAACCCTTTTTATTCCAATTCAATTTTACAGGTCCTTACACAGGTGACCCAGAGTTTTGGTGCGTGCAGAGGCACCACGTGGCCATCCTGTCAGAGGAAACTTGCACGCAAAAGTTCTCTTAGTGTGGGTAACGGCAGCGAAGACTACAAGACATGTTCGATCAAAAATCTCTGATGGATTAAGTTTATTTTTGGTTTCCTTTTCCTTTCCTCTCCTTCCCTCTACGTTTCGGACTTCCACACGTACCAGTTCTACGATCGGCGACTGCCCCTGGACTCCTGGCGTTTCACTCTGCAAGTTTTCCGATCAAAGCCTTAAAACAGAGTAAGTTCGTTTTGCTCTGTTCTTTGAGTCAATTCTGAACTTGAGAGGGTCGTCTCTGCATAGGCTTTGCATGTGACTCTTTTAGCTTCAGAGTTCGTCTCTGTTAACGCAGAAAATGAGTGATCTAGTTAGATTTGTGATCAAAACTCTATGGTGCAGGTTAGGGCATCCTTAAGTTTTTGGTGGATTTGGAACCTTAGTGAGCATCTGCTCAAATCCAGGTAAGGGAAGCTAGTTTATTTTTTTCAATAAAACCTTAGGCTAGAAGATTCTGAAGTTGGGGTGACGTGGTCACCAGTTTCAAATTTTCTTGCACAATGCCTTGTTTTTGTGTAGATCGGAATTTGTTTGAGATTGAAATGTGAAATTTTAAATATAGTAGATGCTGTGAAATGTATATGATTTTCGAAATTCTAAACTTTGGTATGATTTGATTTTGTGATTTGGATTGTTTAGAAAAGGTTTGAAATATGATATGATTGAATCGTTCATGGATGTGTTGTATGATATATGGAATGATGTAAAAGTGTGATCAAGGCATAGTATTTTCAGGAAAGAAAATACCGTGTTAAGATTGTGTAGAATGTGCATTGACTAGGGATTCGTCTAGAAGGAGATATCCTAACTCTCCTGAGATAATGGAATCATATAGATGAAGTTATTCAGGTGGTGAGAGTCGAAGGAGGTTCATATGAATGAGTAAGTTGTTGAAAGATAACTAACTTGACCTGTTATATGAATTAACCCTGTCATACTAGGAGAGAGATGATATTGAGATTATTTATGCGCATAGCTGTGTGGATTCACAGTGATATAGTATGACAGGTGCAGATCTCTGAGTCTGAGTCAACGCACGAGTCTTCCGGAAGTAGAGTCAAGTGTCTATGTATTGTGAGTCAGTAGAAATCTGACAAGAGTAATGTGGAGTATTAACGTGGTAGACACTTGATGAATTTATGAAATGTGTGAATATTGATGGTTTATGTTGATATAAAGTTTCATATTTGAAGTTTTAAAAAAATAGCTAGCTTACCCTGTGTTTTGTTTTGTGTTTTGTTTTCTTTAATCTGTGATGATCGTGTTAATTTACATGGGAGCAGACAAGGTTGCAGGTGATAGAGCTCCTCAGTGAGTTTTTGGAGAAAAGGGATAGATAATTTGAATGTTGTATTTTTTTTATTTTTTTTTAAACTTTGATGTATGTATTAAAATCCCTGCGAAGAGGGATGTTTATTTTGAAATACATTTATGAGATAGATATATGTATATGTTAATTTCATATTATCTGTTTTATTTTTAGTATATATATATATATATATATATATATATATATAAGTAGAAATTCAGGGATGTTACAACTCAAACATAAAAAATAAAAATCAAAAAAATAGTATAAGTTTAACTAAGTTAAGAAGATAATTTTTATCAATTGGTCTACTAAGATTAATAATAAATTAAAAAAAGAGGAAGAAAATATAAAATCTTCAGTACTTTATATAAAAAATTGATGGATTAGAAATTATTTCTAACTTCTCAACTACTTTGATGCATGATCAAATTTTGAAAGAGACAGAGATTGAAGAAAATAATTTAAAAAGGTAGAAAAAAAACTTTGAGAATGAAGATAAGAGATAAGAATGAAAAAGGGAAAGGTGTGACGCGGGTTTTACAATTATCCAAACAAATTTGGTTTTCATAGTTTTCATTGATAGATTATAAGATTCAAATAATTAGAAAGGATCAGTTTTGTCTTTAGTTTAGTTGTTTGATTTTTTTATCCACACAATTTAAATAGTAATAATTTTAGGGTCACTGTTACTTATCATCCAATTTTCTACAATTTTAATCATCCGATAATCCAATTAGCTAATATGTTTTAAAGTTTGGACAATGATCTTCCATTATTTTACTCAAACTCTTTAACGTGTTTCATAATTTATTTAATTTCTAAATTAAATTATTTAGCTGTAAAAAATATAAATAATTAATATCACAATTCTAATATATTTTTTTTCATGTCAATACATTTGTTAAAAATGGAATGGTATATAGTAGGTTAACAACAAGACTAAAAAGTTGTTTTAATAAATGAACTAACATCAAATTATTAAAAATTGTTCATTTTTAAAATATATGAATTAAAATCGAGCCACTAAAACTAAAACAAAATCATCCAACCTAGACTAGAAAAACAAAAGTGTAATTATTATTTTTAAATTAAATTGTTGTCTCATGTGGTACTTTCATGTAAGAGGGGGAAATTTATGTTAATGGAGTAATTCGCTTTCGCTATTAAGGATATGAGTAAAAAAAATGTTATGTATATAAATAAGTTGTGGAGATAGAGAACAATTTTATTTAACAAAATCCTTTCGATTCATAACAACTTCATATCTGCAAGATAGAAGTCATTAAAGAGAATAACGACTTTAATTATTATTTCAAAGTCGTGGGGCACCTCTGCGACTTTGTTAAGTTTAGAAGTTAATTAATTGAAGTCATCAGTGTAACGCTCCTCAATATCTTATTCATTTTTATATAATAAAATAAAGATAAAACAATAATATCAAAAATTAACATAGGTATATATATAATATAATTCATCCATTCCATACATTGTATCTCAAAATAACATCCATTTTCTAGGGAATTTTAATACATCTCCAACAGGAGTTTTCAAAATAAAACAAAATACAGCATTCAAGACAGACGATTCCTTCCTCCAAAAATGCTCACTGAGGAGCTCTACTACCTGCAACATCATTTGCTCCCGTGTAAATTATACACGATCATCACAGTTTTAAAGAAAACAACCACAAAACAAAACACAGGGTAAGCTAACTATTTTAAAAACTTTAAATATGAAACTTGATATCATCATAAACCATCATTTTTCACACATTTCACAATTTCATCAAGTGTCTACCAATAATTTCAATATTCATCTTTCTCACGTCAGAATTTCCACTGACTCACAACACGTAGACACTTGACTCTACTTCCGAAAGACTCGTGCGTTGAACTTAGCATCCAGAGACCTGCACCTATCATACTACACCACTGTGAATCCACACAGGGTCGCTGTGAATCCACACAGCCATGCGCATAAATAATCTCAATATCATCACTCTCCCAGTATGACAGGGTTAATTCATATAACAGGTCAAGTTAGTTATCTTTCAAACAACTTGCCCATACATATGAACCTCCTTTGACTCTCACCAACTGAATAACTTCATCTATGTGATTCCATTATATCAGTAGAGTCAGGATCGTCTCATTCACAGGATACTCACAGATCAATACACCCTCATAACAATCTCAACACGGTATTTCCTTTCTTGAAAATACTATGTCTTGACCACATTTTCACATCATTCCATATTCATACAACACATCCATGAACGATTCAATCATATCATATTTTCAACCGTTTCTAAACAATCCAAATCATACCAAAGTTCAAGATTTCAAAAATCATATGCATTTCACAGCATCTACTATATTTAAAATTTCACATTTCAAGCTCAAACAAATTCTGATCCACACATAAAAACAGAGCATCGTTCAAAAAAGTTTGAAACCGGCGACCACGTCGCCCCAACTTCAGAATCTTCTAGCCTACGGTTGTTATTGAAAATAAAGCTAGCTTCCCTTACCTGGACTTGCGTAAAAACTCACTAAGAGCTCCAAACCCACCGAAACTTAAAGATGCCTTAACCTGCATCATAGAGTCCCGATCACAAAACGAACTATAACACTCATATTCTGAGTTAACAGAGACTAACTCTGAAGCCAAAAGAGTCGCACGCAAAGCCTATGCAGAGGCAACTCTCTCAAGTTCAGAAGCGACTTCAAAAACAGAGCATGACGAGCTTACTCTGTTTTAAGGCTTTGATCAGAAAACTTGCAAAGTAACTTCCCCAGGAGTCCAATGGCAGGTCGTCGATCGTTAACTGGCAAGGGAGGGTGGCCGCGTCGTAGAGTGAAGGAGGAAAAGGTAGAAGGGAAACCGAAATGAACTTAATCCCTCAGAGGACCGTCCATAAATCTTCGCTGCCATCACCCACTCTCTGGGAGAACTTTTGCGTGCAAGTTTCCTCTGACAGGATGGCCACGTGGTGTCTCTGCGCGCACCAACTCTGGGTTACCTGCCCTACCAAAACTCTGACGCCAACAACTCTGGGTGCCCTTACTGTCTACGTGTCGCGCCTGCAGAACGCCTTCGCTGGAAGCCTGGGTCCCAGCTTATCTGCGTATAACAGGACCCCCCGATGACTGATCTTGCGATGACTATCCACCGATGTCTCACCCTGGCAAATGATCGATGTCTCTCCCTGGAAGACGACCGATGTCTCATCCTGGCAGACGACTGATGTCTCATCCTGGCAAACGACCGATGTCTCTCCCTGGAAGACGACCGATGTGTCCCTCATCATGGCAGACGACTGATGTCTTATCCTGGCAAACGACCGATGTCTCTCCCTGGAAGACGACCGATGTGTCCCTCATCATGGCAGATGACTGATGTCTCATCCTGGCAAACGACCGATGTCTCTCCCTAGAAGACGACCAATGTGTCCCTCATCATGGCAGATGACCGATGTGTAAATTTCTAGATCCTTACAATCAGGTTGTTGAACGACTCCTGATTTCAAGAAGATGTTTCTTCTACATGATTCGTGTTGAATTTAAAATTCTTTACAAGTTGTTCAATGAATTTGGTAAGTGTAGTTCATTTGTTATTTGAGACATACTAGAACTTTTCATAGTGTAGAAATAGGTCATTTCTTTAATAAATTGAATTTCACAAAATTCATTGAATGCATGTTTGGAATTTGACAAAAGCACTTCCTGTGATAATTTAGTGGCATTTAAATATCTTTAATTTTTTTATTAGTTACTATTAATTAATATAATTAAATAATTAATATACTTGAAGGATAGTAACTAATATAATTGAATGATAGTATAGTTAATGAAAACAATTATAAAAATCAGCAAAAGATCGAATTTTTTAATTAGAATATCTTTGCCATTTCATTTTTCATTCATAACTTTATCTTACTATTGATTTCCATCTCTATTTTATTAAATGTACTTAACGTACTATTTTTATTTTTATTTTTACTTTAAACACACAATGAATAAGTGTAAGAAATAAAAAAAAATTGAAAATATATTAATAAACAATATTTTCATTCTTTTTTTAATTTATATTTTTTATTTTTTTCTGATTTGTATTTTTTACTATTTTTTACAATTGTTTTCATTAACTACTATCATTCAATTATATTAATTATTCAATTATATTAATTAATATCATTCAATTATATTAGTTATTCAATTATATTAATTAATAGTAACTATTAAGATCACTAATTATCACCAAATTACAACCTGAAAGTGTTTTTGTTAAATTTCGAACATACATCCAATAATTTTTTTCAAATTCAATCCATTAAAGAATGACTCATTCGTGCACCACGAAACCAACAAAATTATTGTAACATGTTTCAAATAACAAATGCACCACGGTACCACGCCCATCAAACTCGTTGAGCACCTCGACAACTTCTAAAGGAGATGAATTTTAAATTCAACTAGAGTCGTATAGGAGAAACACGTTTTCTCAAAACCAATAATCGTTTTGCAATCATATAATTTCAATTATTTAATTTCTAAACTTAACAAAATTCGTGGAAGTACTCCCACAATTTTGACTTTAAAATAATAATCAAAGTCATCATTCTCTCTAACTACTTCTATCTCGTAGATAAAAAAATCATTCTAGTTTAAAATGAATTCATTAAATAAAGTCATTTTTTATTCTAGTTTAAAATGAATTCGTTAAATAAAGTCGTTTTTTATTCTAGTTTAAAATGAATTCGTTAAATAAAGTCGTTTTTTATTCTCACAACTGATTTATATGCATAATAAAAATATTTACTCATACTCCTAATAATAAAAGAAATTGCACAATTGAAGTAAATTTTCCTTGACAGAGTCTAGAGGATAGTGGGCTTGAAATTTTCATAGATCATAAGATAATCAAACTTATAATATATCAGTTATAGGGTATATTGATTATACATAAAGAAAAATTAATATAAAAAGTAAATAATATATAAATTAAATTAAATAAAAATGTACTTTCATGGAATATTATATACAAATTATTAATTATAAAATAAAATTTAAATGAGCATATTGACAATAAATACTAATTATATAATATATTTATTCTAAAATAAGTGAATAACTTCATTATTTTTTATATTGACTAGAAAATATAATGTGCACACCGCGAGCATGAGTATTTATATTTTTATTATATTAAAATTTTAGTATTTTTATAAATAATTAATTAAAAAAATAAAAATAATAAATTTAATATATATATATAATTTTGTAGAAATAATATTACAAAATTATATAGTCATTATTTTAAAAAAAAAGTTATTTAATTATTTTTAAAAAAACAAGTTAAATTATTTAATTATTTATTTTATTTAATAAATTAATAAATTATTTTTTTATTTATTAAAAAGTAAAATTGTTCCATTAAAAGATGATACCAAAATAGTGGATTCTTTTTATATAATGTATAGATGAATAGTTAGTATATTTTTTTTTTGGATGATGTAGATACTTGTAATAGTTTAAAATATTAATAGATTCTAAGGTGTCTTTCTTACTTTTTCTTTTTTAATTTGATGTTTGAATGCTTTTTAATTTGATGTTTGAATGCATATATATGTACGCACATAAAGGTTTATTAGTGTAATAGAATTATTCTTAATGCTCATGTAAAACTTTTTAGAAAATAACTTACGTAAAAATTTAAAATTCACTAAAATTATTAAATAAAAACTAATTTAAAAAAATAATCAATTACTATATTAACTAAATTAGATATTATTATAGAGATTAAAGAAATTATTGATATATAAAGTAATTTTTATTATTAATAAATAGTTTTTAAATTAATATTTAATTAGATACCAAAGTTTTAACTATCAATTTTAGAATTTAAATGCAACTAATTATTTTTTTTAATATTAATTTATATTTAATGATTTTCTTGTTAAGAGAAAATTTAAAGTTAAAGAAAATCCAAGTGTTGTTTGAATAACAATTTAATTGATTAAATTATGTCTATTGATAAATAAAAATTTATTAATATTTGTAAATAATTGATTACTTTTTTATTTATTATTTTTTTAGATTAATCAATTATTTGATATTTTGATAAATGTTAATTTAGTGTACAATTAATTATCCCAAAATAATATCAAATTTTATTCAAGTATATTCTAAATATGAGCAACAATATTTATTTAAGTACTAATTGATTAATTATTCTTCAAAAGTAGAAAATGCATTTCAGAAGTCTTTTTTCTATATTTTTTTAGAAGATTATTATTGTGCATCAAAGTTTTTAAGAGAAACTATAAATCTTTATATTGTGGAGTTTAGAGGGACATAAATCAGACAGCTTAGAATAAATAAGAAAATATTTAGAGAATTTTTCAAAGTACGTCTCACATGACACATCAAATGAAAAACTTTTAGTCTGACGAATCAGATTATATGTTTAGCACTAAATCAAATGATTAATTTATGAAAAGTTTTTAAGAATTAATTAAATCATAAGTCAAACTCTCCCTTATTGTGATTTTCCTAGTTTTGACAATTGGTATTGAGTCAATCTCTAAAGTTTGGGCACTTGATAACATCTAAAGGAAAAGATTCAACACAACCAGGAGAGTGCACAATAAGACTATAGCTTCGCCTTAGTAGAACCTCTCTAAATTTATGCATACAATTCAAAATTATCAATACAATCCATAGTTTTTCTCAAATATCATCATTCACTCATTTCAATTTAGCAATGGTCATCTAAACTCAATATATATACATTCACATCAAAGTCATAAACCAATAAAAAGTTATAGAAACTAACTCTACTTATCTAAATCATATTAAAAACTCAATTTAAGAACTATTTACATTAACATGCATAATTTAGCCACTATACAAACTTATCAAAAAGAGTATCCAATTCAAAACATTCTAAAACAATCATCTATCAACCAAAACTAACACTCAACTTCAAACACTTAAACAATTTTCAAACAAAACACAAAACATTGCATAAAAATCAAGATCTTTTGACCATGTCACCTTCACATTCAGATTATCTATCCTAGAGTTCTATAAAAAAACATAAATAACTTCTAACTCAAACAAGAGATTATTCAAAATATAGAGACCTAAAGCAAAACATTCAAACATAAAAAAAAAATAGTATAAGTTTAACCAAGTTAATTGATCCTACTAAGATTAATTCAAAAGAAAAGAAAGAAGATAGAGAATCTCCAATACTTTATTTAAAAATTTGATCGATTAGAAATTATCTTTAACTCCTCAACTATTTTGATGCATGATTAGATTATAAAAGAAATGAAGATTGAAGAAAAAAAATAAAAATAGAATAAAACTTTGAGAGAGAAGATAAGAGGTAAGAATGAAAAAGGAAAATGTGAGATGTAGGCAACAAATTTTATTTTCATAGTTCTCATTAATCGATTACAAAATCCAAATATTAAAAGGAATCATTTTCGTCTTTAATTTAGTTATTTGATTTTTTATCCACACAATTTATAAAGTGAATAATTTTAGGGTCACTATTAACTTATCATCAATTTTTTGCAATTTTAATCACCCAACAATAATTGGCTAATATGTTTCAAAATTCGGATAATGATCTTCCATTATTTTACTCTAACCCTTTAACGTATTTTATAATTTATTTAATTTTTAAATTAAATTATTTAGCTGTAAAAAATATAAATAATTAATATTACATGTAGATTTTTTTTCAAGTTAGTACATTTGTTAAGAATGGATATAGTAGGTTAACAACAAGACTAAAAGTGTTTTATTTTTTAATACATGGACAAACATCAAACTATTAAAATTTTGAAGTTCAAAATTGTCCATGTAAGAGTTCCAAATTCACGTATTACATGTAAGAGTTTCAAGTGTACTTGATTTCACACATTCTTGAAGGACACTCTTGAAATTTTCACACGTTCTAGAAGGACACTTTTGAAATTTTTAGAAATGATACCATTTTTTTTTATAAAGCTTTCATGTTAAACATTATTATGCAACTTGACATCTCAGCTATGTTGACACCTCAAGTAACAACAATCATTTGTCATCACATAAAAAAATATTATTAAAAGAAAAAAGAAAAGAAAGAAAAAAAAAATATAGGGAGATTAGACCAAAACCATATGTTAACAAAAACGATATATAGGTAAACTATACATATTCATAAAGAACTCTAAGAATAGACTAGATGGAAGCCTATTATACCAATGAAATGAATCTCTATGAATGAATCCTAAGTTAGTCAACTTATCTGCACATGCATTTCTTTCACGAAAAATATGAGTAACCCTAAACCTTATTTTCCCACAGTAATTAAGACAAGTGTTCCACTGATTACGAAGCATCCACAAAACTTTAGTCCTAGTAGTAAAGACACCACTAACCAAGGCAGAATTACATTCAAGCCATACATTAGTAAGACCTATCTTTTGACCTTCCTCCATAACACATATAACTCCATAAAACTCAGCAACCAAAACAGTCTGAATGTTAATAAATGCAGAAAAACTACCAATATACTCCCTCATACTCTCACGAAAAATACCTCCACAAGTAGTAAGACAAGGATAACCCCTAGCCGCACCATTAGTGTTAATTTTAACCCAACCTAGTGAAGGAAATTCCCATCTAACAGGAAGAGGACGAAGAACTTTACCACTACGAGTATTAATACCAAAAAACTTAATCACGTTGAAATCCAACATATCATTTTTCATTGAAGCGTTAGACGAATTTTCCACTAGACACATGAGATCTTTAATGACCGAAATAGCCTGAGAAACATCAATCTTGTCCTGAAATCTAGCATAATTCCTCATACACCATATCATCCAAATAGAAAAAGTAATCACAGCAAGCTTAATCAATTTAACCAAAGGACTACCATCATTCTTAATAAAAGAAAGAAGATCATCCTTATTAGAGAAATGAGAATTAATAAAAATCTGCCGAACTCAAATCCAAATATGTAAAGTAGTAGAACATTCGAAAAATAAATGCTTTATAGATTCTTTCTGCTTTCCACAAAGCGAACACATAGAACATATATGCAAACCTCTATTCTGAATATATTGGTTTGTAGGAAGACACCCATGAAAAACTTTCCAAAGTACTAGAGTTTTGGAAGGAGGAATATATGAAGACCAAATGCTTTTACCCCCACCACAGGGAACTCCTAGATCCAAGAAAAAAGTCATAGCCGATTTAAGAGTGAAACGACCAGACTCATAGAGTTCAATTAGAAATATCTTGTTCCTCCCTAATCATGATATTAGTAAAAAGATGAGGCATCTGCGATAAAGACAATGATATATTTCAATCACAATCAGTCCAAAATTGGGAGACTATTATCTAGAATACTATTATATTGATTATACATAAATAAAATTTAATATAAATAGTAAAATAATATATAAATAAAATTAATAAAAATTTACTTATATGGAATATTATATACAAATTATTAATTATAAAATAAAAGTTAAATGACCACATTGATATAAATACTAATTATATAATATATTAATTCTAAAATAAGTGAATAACTTCATATTTTCTATTTTTACTAGCACATAAAATGTGCACCACCGCATGTACTTACATTTTTATTATATTAAAAATTGTAATATTTTTATAAATAATTAATTAAAAAATAAAAAAAAGAAAATTTTATATATATATATATAGTTTTGTAAAAATAGTATTATAAAATTATATAGTCATTATTTAAAAAAGAAAAAGAAATTATTTAATTATTTTAAAAGAAAGATAAATTTATTTATTAAATTAATTAATAAAATGAATTAATAATTTTATTTATTTATATAAAGTAAAATTGTTCAATTAAAAATGATACCAAAATTGTGGATTCTTCTTATATTATGGTACGAGTTAATATAAGTTTTTGATGATGTAGATATTTGTAATAGTTTAAAGATATTAATAGATTATAATTAAGGTGTCTTTCTTTCTTACTTTTTTTTTTCTTAATTTGATGTTTGAATGCGTGTATATATATATATATATATATATATATATATATATATATATATATATATATATATATATATATATATATATATATATATATGAGTGTGTGTATGTCAGAAATAACTTAGGCAAAAATTCAAAATTTGGAGTTAAAGAAAATATAAGTGTTGTTTGAATAATAATTTAATTGATTAAAGTATGTCTTTATTGATAAATAAAAATTTATTAATATTAATGAATAGTTGATTATTTTTTAATATTTATTATTCATTTAGATTAATCGATTATTTGATATTTTGATAAATGTTGATTTAGTGTACAATTGATTATCTCGAAATAATCAAATTTTATTTATGTATATCCTATATATGAGCAACAATATAATTTATTTAAGTTAACTACTAATTGATTAATTATTCTTTTAATTTGTAAATAGAGAACTTCAAAAGTACAATATGCATTACATTTAAAATTAATTAACTTCAAAAAAATACTTCAAAAGTCATCTTTCTATATTATTATAGAAGATTATTATTGTCCATCAAAGTTTTAAAGAGAAACTATAGATATTTTACAAAGGAATTTAGATGGACATATCAAAGACAAATTAGGAAAAGTTTATCTTTCTTATTTCGGATGTTATTTTTTATAGTTATTTTTTATTTAAGATTGTTTGCTTTAGTAGTATTTTCAATGCAGTCAATATGGGAGAGTTATATATTGAGTAAGAAGTTGTGTTTGAAGAATATAATTTGATGGTGAAAATCCAAACCCTGATTGTGTGGATAATTAAATGTCGTCTAGTGATTCAACAAGTATCAAAATTTGAAATTTTTTTCTCCAATATTTGTTTAATATATTTTATGTTGATATTCAAAAATATTGAAAATTATTTATATATATATATATATATATATATATATATATATATATATATATAGACACACACACACAACACGTAAGGATTTTTTAAAATTACATACAAAACATTTACATATGTCATGTGCACATGATATGCAATCCATATTAAAAAAATAGTGATTACAATTAATTATATTTTCTCATAGATTATATTAACTCACGTTTACATATTTTTCTAATTATAAAATAGATATTTACATCTCTTACATTTTTAAGAAAATGACACTTAAATAAACGTTCATATTTATCTTGTTTTTGATAAATATACTCATATTATTTATATTTTTAAGAAATTAATACACAGCTTTTTATTTTACTTATAAAAAGTATTGTTTTTATTATAAGCGTCATATTTTGTTATTTAATTTTTAAAGTAATATAATATTTTCAAATGTGATTACAAAAATGAATGTGACTTTGTTAAAAAGGTATAAGAGAGATATGTATAATTTATTTATTACAAACAACATAAATATAACAAAAATGTAGACCATTTATTAAAAATAAAACTTTGATTCTAATTAAAAGGAAAAAGCAACACCACACGTATCATTAAAATATTTCCAAATAACTATTTGGATACGTTATACTTTTAAGGAATGAATTAATGAATTGACGAAAATGAATTTAATGAATGAGTGGTGATTATGGAGTTTAGAATATTAGTCATAATTAAGAATATTTTGTGAATAAAATGATGATGGCATGGATATTGCAGATTAATTTTTGTAAAAGGAATGAAATTAAAAGAATAGTTAATTTTTTTTTGTTAAAAGAAATGTTGAGAAAGACAGTAGTAAAAGTATTTTTTACAGAAAAGATTGAAACTTAGTTGTTACCAAAAGGAGGCATGAATATGAGTGGGACCTGGTTTGTGAAGGAGGGTAGTGGAGAAGACATTGAATTAATTTAATTTGTTTTTATGGTGAGCAAAGAGTGGAGATGGCATTCATGCATTCATTCTCCTTGCAGTTTTCCACCCTAACACCAATGGACTCATCACCAGAACAACCCCACAGCAAGAAGAAACACAAGCTGCTGCCAAAATCAATTTTCCTCTACTTCTCCTTCTTCCTCTTCTTCATCTTCTTCTGCTCCTCAAACCACTCCTTTTACTCCTCCCTCCCTTCCTCTACTATCACCCTCCCAATACCCCTCCACTTGCACCACCGCATTCTCTTCCCCGATCACCTCCTTCTCATGCTCTCCAACCCCAAAATTATCCCTTCTAGCCAACTCCACTGCGTCTACCACCACCACACCCTCCTCAACTCTTCATCCAATCCGCTTCTCCTCCCGCTTCTCTCCACGGACCGCTACGATGAATTCCGCTCCATAGCGCGCTGCCCGCTTCCCGCTACAAATTTCTCCGCCGTCGATTTGACCTGGCGCCGCCAGGTCAATCACCGGGACTTCCAGTTCCCGGTGAGAGCAAAGCCTCACAATTGGGAGAAGCTAGCGTACGAGGCCTTTCTAGACAACGACACCGTGGTGGTGTTCGTTAAAGGGCTAAACCTCCGGCCGCACAAGGTTTCCGACGCGACCTTATTCCAGTGCCACTTCGGACTTCCAAACGGGGCGTTCCGGTTAACCTCGAAAGCGGTCTCGGCGGCTCAGGAAGTGGTGCGGTGCGCGTTGCCGCAGAGTATTGGGAACAGCCCCGACAAGGGCCGCGGAATAAGCGTGAGCGTGAGTGACGTGCGGGGCGGCGGCGTGATCCCGTCCGTGGCGAGAATTGGCGGGTTTGAAAAATCGGGGAGAGTGAAGGAGAAGAAGTTTGAATTGTGCGCGTGCACGATGGTGTGGAACCAGGCAGGTGCGTTGCGCGAGTGGGTTATGTACCACGCGTGGGTGGGCGTGGAGCGGTGGTTAATTTACGATAACAACAGCGACGATGAGATTGATGCGGTGGTAAGAGAGCTTGAGGAGGAAGGTTACAATATTAGCAGAGTTACATGGCCTTGGGTTAAAAGCCAAGAAGCAGGGTTTTCGCATTGCGTATTGAGAGCGAAAGAGGAATGCAAGTGGGTGGGGTTGTTTGACGTTGACGAGTTTTTCTACTTGAACCAAATGCGACCGAACGGTCTGAGATCAATTGTGGCGAATTTCTCGTCCTTGAACTCCGTTGCGGAGATTAGGACAGGGTGTCATAGTTTCGGACCCTCAGGATTAACGGCGCACCCTAAACGGGGAGTGGGCGTAGGGTACACATGCCGTCTTAGGAGTCCGGAAAGACACAAGTCAATTGTGCGGCCTGATTTGGTTGACTTTAGTCTTCTGAACGTGGTGCATCATTTTGAAGTGAGGGAAGGGTTTGAATCGCGTAACTTACCTCTTTCTGTTGCGGTTATAAATCACTATAAGTACCAAGTGTGGGAGAGGTTCAAGACAAAGTTCTTGAGAAGGGTTGCTACCTATGTTGTGGATTGGAAGGAGGATGTGAACATTGGATCCAAGGATAGGACTCCTGGACTCGGAACACAACCCATTGAACCACCTGATTGGAGATTCAGATTTTGTGAACTTTGGGACACTCGTCTTAAGGACTTTCTTCTTTCTAATTTTACTCATCCCCAAACATCCTTCTTGCCCTGGGAAACCTCTTCTCAATAGTTCTCTACCTACATTCTCTTATTTAATTATTATTGTCACAATACTTTCTTTACTATCTGTATTATTTTTTAAACATTTAAACAAATTTAATGTGTTTTCTTTTGTTACAGATATTATAAATTAACATATGACCGTATATGTACTAATGTTATTATAAATTTTACAATATATATAAAGACAAAAATATTAAAGAGTTTGATCATTTTATAACTAATTTTTTTCTTAAATAAAACATCAAACAATTAGTCTTATATATCTATTTTTACCATTTATAAGTAAAATATTTGTTAATAAATTTATTTATTAAATTATAACAACAATTGAGTATATTCTTTCTTTAAAAGATAAATTATATATATTAAAAGATAAAAATTATTATATATATATATATGTTAGTGATACTTCTAAAAAATCATTAAATTATTTTGATAAAATTAATTATTTATTTCATTAAATAAATAAATTATTTCATTTCAAAGATAAATAATTACTTTTTTTTCTTTTGACAAAAAATATTATTATTGTAATAACTATTGAAATAAAAATATATTATTAAATTATAAAAATATTTCTATTAAAAATTATTGTAAAAATAATATTTTTTTAATTTTGTCGCATGTAATTTTTTATTGGAAAGAATTATTTGAATTTTAAAAAATAATTATTTAGAGGGTAAAATCATAAAAAAAATGGATTCTTTTTTTTTTTCAAATTCAAAGTTTTCTAGTTTAAAATTTAAAATTTCAATTTAAAATAAATAATTATTATATTTATTATATTTTAATATTATAAAGGATAAAATTAGAAAATAGAAAAAAATGCCTTTGTATATTCTTATAGATTATAAATTATGACACGTGGAGTATAAAATTAGGATGACCAATTCTATTATAGCACACATACTCACGTATCAGGCTGCTTCTACTTTTCCAATCTCATCTACATCGGATGCCTTTTTTTAATGCTAATTAAAGACGAAATTTATAACAATCTTAAAACGAAACTAGCATCTCTATCCTTCCACAAAATATTACCCTTTACTCAACATTTTAACCAAATTCCTAACATTACAATTATAGAGTAATTACATTTATTTATCGAAAACAAAGTAATTTTAAGCTGCAACTGACGCAATTAGCTTACCACAATTATCACAATCGTGAAGAATACGGAATCAACAAGATAAAACTCACTTTCTTTGTGCTAAATATACTGTGGGATGATGCCAAATAAGATGAGGGGAGAAGACACTTTCTTTGGCTAAGACAAAGTACTGAAATTTGTTGAGGGTGAAAGGTATTTCATGTGGTTTTATGGATGTTTTCCGATGTGAACATTGCAGTTCGAGAGTCCCAAGGAAGCATAATATTTCATTATAAAATCTGAAATGAAAAATGTATGGTGTGAAGTGAACACGTCCCTGAGCAGTGAGGTGAGATGATTGGTTTGTAATCATGTGTCACAAAATCAAAGGTTGATAAGTCAGAGTCAGGGTCATTTCTCAAGGTATATCAACCTGCATTCAGATGGTCCATGCAACTGTGAGCGCGTAGGAAGCTGTTAATCAAATGCTTCCAATGTAACGATGTTTAACCTGTGTTGCATTCCCCCTTCTGTGCTTCTTCACTTCACACATCAAAGTGTGATTTCATATTTCTTTGCATTGAATCTAAGTAAGTCGGTTATTTCTTTCTAACATATCTTTAGCCGATAGGAACACGTTTTATAAATATTACTGAAAGTTTATATATTTATGGATAATCTCAAACAATTTGATAAGGTTAATTTAATTTAAAAAATTAATTTATTAGTGAAATTTGTAATTAATTATATATTATAAAATCTAATATATATATATATATATATTATTAACATTAAAAATATTAATTTAATTTTATAAAATTAATTTATAAATAAAATTTATATTTATTTATATATTATTCACTTATATATTATAAAATCTAAACAGCAAATTAAACTTTAGTGTAGAAAAAAAGTGAACAAATTAAACAGCAATCAAACTCAAGTTAAACCAGAAAACGTACAAGAAAATTTAGCAGCAGTTAAATTTCAAGAAATAATAATACAGCTACTTCGTAACCCACAAAATTGAAAACAGGAAAAAGGAGTAAAGAACAAGACGAGGAACAAAAGAATACTTAATAAAAAAATAAATGACTAAGAAAATCAAATGATATATATAAAGATAAAGGAAGGTGGTTCATAAATATGGTTTACACCATATTTTAAAGCAGACAATCAACCACTATAATATATTAAAAAATAATTTTTAAAAATAATTTTTTTTACTAATAGCTAGTAAGAATAGTGTCTGAAATGCTCATTTGGAAGACAACAATCTGAGAAAAGAGAAAAAGTAATAAGAGTCTTACGTAATAATAATATAAAGTAAGTCAAGATTAAATTAAGATTACAATCATCTTAAAATTCGTTTATATTGCAATTTTATATAATCCCTGAAGATTCAAACTTTAAATTAAATTTCAAAGTTAAATTGACAATGCCACAGGAATAAATAATAAAGAAAACCTTATGGGAATCCAATTAATAAGTTTAACTTGAAGAGACAAAATTAAGAATTCACCAAGTAGACAAGCTAAATTATATATTTAACCAAAATTAAATTATATACTTTTCATCATATGTATGTTGAGGCCCTCATTCTGTTCACTGCTGCCCTAGCTAAACAAAATTTCAAGAAAATTTATGGAGAAATTGATGAGATACAACTATTTTCAAATTAGAAGGAATCAAGTAAACATGATCTAAATAACAAAATCACATGTTAAATAGCAGTACAATATAAAAAAGAAAAAGAAAACATTGCACGTATAAAGTCAAAATTGTTTAAAGAAAAATTCATCCTAAAATCTAATTCAATTTTATAAACCAATGAGATCTATACCTATTTAAATATTATAAAAAATTCTTATCGACTTAAAATTTTTAACAACTATAACTAAATTCGAATTCGAAAGGCCAGTCATCGAAAGCAAGATTGAAAAGAGCGAAAGGAAACATAAAGGAAAGAACTATTCTAGCAAGAAAGAATCAAGAACAATATTTATTTTACCTGTAAGCAAAACAAAATTTTCTGAAGTGTTGTGACTGAAGTCCTCAAAGTACAGTGCAATTGGGGGAGAATTGACTTGTAAAATACATGATTGAAACTAACTACCGAATAATTTGAAAGTGGTAAAAGGAGGATAAATTTTACAAGATGGAGTCAAATAATATAAATAATGAAATAATGAGAAGAAATTGGATGAAGTAGTTGGAGACCGTGATTGCGTGTACCTGGTGATCTAGCAGTTTCGATTACTCTTCTGATACGATCCTTTAATATAATGTTATTAATAAGGATTTATCTCCTCTCAAATCTGAAATGAGTGATATTATAATTAATTTAGATTTTCTTAAATGTATGTTTTATTTTATTGTAAATTTTAAATTTTTGATGAACGACTTCCTATACATATCAGTATATTTAAGATAAAAGTTTGCATATATGTTTTATGTGTTTGCTTTGTAAAAAACATGAAGAATCTATTTAACATCTATTGTTTTGCATATTTGGGGTTTGGTTCGGGAGATTTTTCTTACTCTTCAATTCTCTAATAAGGATGATCTTCTTTCTTTTATTAAGAGTGATGACAGTCCTTTGGTTAAATTGCTTAAGTTTGCTGTGATAACTTTTTCTATTTAGATGATATGGTATATGAAGAATTATGCTAATTTCAGGATAAGATTGATGTTTATAGAGCTATTTCAGTAATTAAAGATTTTACTTGTCTTGTAGAAAATTCGTCTAAAGTTTCAATGAAGAATGATATGTTGGATTTCAATGTCATTAAGTTTTTTTGTATTAATACTCGTACTCATAAAGTTCTTCGTCATCTTCCTGTTAGATGGGAGTTCCCTTCACCAGGCTGGGTTAAAATTAACACTGATGGGGCTATCCTGGTCTTCTTACTTTTGAAGGTATTTTCCATGGGAGTATGGAGGAGTTTATTGGTGGGTTATCTGTGTTTCTTGACGTTCAGACTGCTTTGGCTGCTAAGTTTTATGGAGTTATATATGTTATGGAAGAATCTCAAAGGATGAAGCTTACTAGTGTATGGTTTCAATGTGATTTTACCTTGCTTTATACTGCATTTACTGCTAGGACTAATGTATAGTGGATGTTTCGTAATCGAAATACTTGTCTTAATTACTTTGGCAAAATCAGGTTTATGTTTACTCATATTTTTCGTGAAGGGAATGCGAGTGCTGATAAGTTACTTATTTAGGATTTATTCATAAAGAATCATTTCATTGGTATAATAGACTTCTTTTTAGTCTGTTTTTAGAATTATTTATGAATAGGTATAGTCTACCTATGTACAGTTTTTGTTAACATATAGGTTTTAGTCTAGTCCCCCATATTGTTTTTGTATTTTCTTTCTTTTTTCTTTTATTTTTAATAATATTTTTTTTTTCATGTGATGGTAAGTGCTTTTACTTTGAGGTGTCAACATAACTGAAATGTCAAGTTGCATAGTGATGCCGAACATGAAAGTTTTATAAAAAAAAAAGGGTTTTTAATCTTTTAATTAAGTATTATAAATATATTTTCTTCTTTAAAATACATCTTCACATATTAGAAGAGTCCAATCAAATTCGAGATGAAAATATTATGTAGGCTGTAATAAGTGTGCCTATATGTCGACTAAGCTTGTTTAATGGGCCATTCGGATCCCCATTTATATGCGAAACAATATTCTATCATTAAAATAAGAATTAATTGAATTTTAAGTGTATTATAAAAATATTTTTAATTGAGTTTCTCCTAAAATAATTTTATTTTATTGAGTTTTAACATTTTAGTAATTGTTTGATTGTATTGGAATGATATGATCATGCATCCTTATTATTTATTTGTCATTAGATTGAAATAAAAAAAATTAATTAAGTTTTAAATATTTAGCATTTTTAATCAAATTTTTATTAAAAAAATTATTTTATTGAGTGTTTAAAATATTTATATTTTCCAACTAAATTTTTATTAATTGATTTTGTTGTCATTTAAATGTGACTATTTAATTTAATAATCTTAAGTAAAATACTACAAACTTAGACAATAAGAAAAATGAAGCTTTGGAATCCTAATCATCTTTGTAAAAAATAAATTGTTTTATTTTTTAATTAAATAATAAAATAAAAATTAAATCAATCATGTGGAGAAACTAAACAAAGTTGTTTGGTAAAGATAATCATGGTTCAAGAACTTATTTTTGTTATTATCCAACTTGATGTTGTTGTACTTGAGATTACAAAATCAAATGACTATGTCACCTTAATTGATAAGAGAAAATTAAATAAAAATATAATGATTTTGGACACCCAATGGAATGAAATTTTTAACAGAAACTCAGTTAAGTACTTAAATATATAAGAGACTTAAAACTTAATTTAATATTTTTTATTTTTCATGTGACCCCAAGTAATGACCATGCAAGGTAACAACCACAACACCCTTGTTGACGACAAAATTAAATGTAGAGACTTAATTAAAAAATTTAAAGATTTTGGACATTAATGAATTTTTTTAATAAAACTCAATTGAAAATAGTCAAATTTATGAAAGACTTAGAGATTAATTAAACCTGAAAATAATAAGACTTTTGCTTCCTATACCCATGTCACTTCTTTGTACATACACCACTAGAAAATCATTAAATAGAAACCAATTTTAGATATTAAAAATAATTAGTTGTTATATTCATTATATTATATACTATTTTAGAGACGAAAAAAACTATTAGTATCTAAATTGATATCTAATTAGTTACCAATTATTTAGATTTTAAAGTTGGTAGCTAAAACCTTGATAGTTAATTAGATATCAATTTAGAAACTATTTATCAATAATAAAAGCTAGATACCAATAATTCTTTTAGTCTCTAAAATAACATAAATATAGCAATTAATTATTTTTTGTCCCTAAAATTGGTTTCTATTTAATGATTTTCTTATAGTGATACATGATATGTGTTAAAAGTATAAAAATATCCCCTCTTTACATATAAAATACATTAAACTTATTTTCTTTCTTTCTTACACATCCATATAAGACCACAAACACCTCCACCACTTCAATCATTGTGAACATCCATCCTGTGACGACTTTTGTTATTTATTCTCTTCCTTCAAAAAGTATTGCCATTATTGTGCCCTATCACCATGTAAGAGGAAAATTTTATTTTTCTTTGTTTCATTTTGTGGAATTTCGATTTCTAGATTCGTCATGGAAGGCTTCAGATTAAGTGATTTGTATAGTTTCTAGATTCATCAATTCGAAAATACATTATTGATAAACCAATTTAAAAATTTTAAAAATTGATTTTACATTTTGAATGGATCAATCAAGAAAGATTTTACAAATAGTGATTTGGGAAAGTACTTTGAATTGAGCTTTCTAGAAGTTTTTATAGTGATTAGGTTTAGTAATTCAAATTGATTTTTTTGAGATATTTTTATATTGGGCTTTCCACAATACATTTTTGGATTATGCTTTTCAAAATTCGTTTATAGATTAAGTTTTCTAGAATGCATTTTCATATTAAGCCTTTTAAAGTCCATCTATGTTGGTTTTCTTATGTGTATTTTTTTATCATTGTAGATAGATATGACTAGGACAAGAGATGATACGCCTGATGAACGTCAGAAAACCTATTATCTCAATACAAAAGAGAGAGTAAGGTGACCCTCTAATGTTGGTCATATTGATGATAATGTGCATGTAAAGGATGCACAACCATAGAGTGTACATATTGAAAAATTATTTCTTAGGGGAACCATAGAGTGTACATATTGAAAAATTATTTCTTAGGGCTCCTAAAGATACCTCTTTATCAACTATGTACACATATCATGCATGTTTCTAGGAAATTGTGGGATGATGTGATAAGAATGACATTTGTTTAAATTTTATAATTATCATAATTTATTATGACTTTTTTTTGTAACAATATACTTAATGTTATTTTTGTAGGATATTGGGGATTTGAAATTGGTGTCCCATTGGCGAAAATTGAATAAATCCAATATCTTACATGATCGTATTGAGGTTGTAGTTGAGAATTATGGATCAATGCCCTCTACACTGCCAAATATGACTTTATAGATAAGGGGTTTTTATCAACATTTGTGGAAAGGTGGCAAAAGGAGAACAACTTCTATTTGCATATGCTAGCTTTGCATGGATGAAGCAACTTGAAGGTTATGTCATGTTGTTACAAGTGAATAATTTTATCATTGACACTGCTTACAATTGTTTTATATTATGGATGTGTGTGTGTGTGTTTATCAAAGCATGATAATGCAACATACATAGATATACAAACAATTCCATAACATTGGTTTCCAGGATCTAAATTTGAATTATGTTAAGGACTTTTCTCGTAAGTGAAAATATGTAGTCAGAGAGTTATATGCACTTGTAATAACTAGATTCCAACTAGATGATTTAAATCTAAGTGCAGTCAAATAGAGGTCATGCGGGGAACATCACACAAGCAAGTCATTCAAACAATACTTAGTTTAGCCTAGGAGTGACTACTTATCAAAACAATACTCAATTTTTAGCTTGGAGTGTTTGAAGTCCAAAAAATACTCAATTTGTATCTTATGGCTTGAGTCTACACTAGAAGCGGTTGATTGACCAATGAGGTACTTATATGCCCGAAACTGGCCGAATCTTCCACTATAAAAGAGGCCACCTTTTCCTAGCTTTCAAAACAAAGCCCATGTCTAGTCCATCTAATTATTTTAATCCCATTCTAGTTGATAACATGTTTAGAGTTCGAGCTTAATTCTTAATTTTCTTGCTTCTCTGACTTAGTGGTGTGAAACTTGATTAAGTTGATAAAAAACTAGACATAGTTTGGTTTATAGACTAATTGGTATAAAAATTGAAAGCATAAATCATTCTCATCCTTTAACTATTTCAAATTGTATATTGTCAAATTGTTGTTCAATGAATTAAAGAAAGAGATTCTTCTTAAAAGGTTGAAAATCCTTTTGATAGTAAGCTTGTCAAACAAAAATTGCATTTGATAACCATCAAACATAAAACTTCCTTTTCACCTTATTAGATGTTGTTCTTGCTAATTATTGTGAAATTTTTTAATATAAAATTCAACTCTCTCTTCTTATATATTTGACTTGTTTTAACAAACACTATTAGATTGTTTGCAGTTAGTCTGTTATATTAGATAGTTAGTTTGTTAGTTGTTACTCTCTCTCTTTCTACCATCCATGCTCTATATATAGGCTTCGCTTGTAGCTTCTCTCACTCAATGAATAATATTCTTTTTCATTCTTTTCATCATTCTAATATGGTATCCTAAGCCAAAAGTTTTTTTTTCTCCCTCTCTTTCCTCTCATGACCTCTCCCTCGTCTTCTTCCTCTTCTTCTTCTACCTCTGCACTGTGCATGGCTACCTTATCCAACGTTCAACATTTCAACACACCTATCTCTCTCAAACTCAATGACGACAATTTCCTTGTATGGAAATAACAGGTGCTGGCTACCCTGCGAGGTCTTGAGTTAATGCATTTCTTGGATGGAAATAACGTGCCTTCTGAGTTTCTGTAGAGTCAAAATAATCAAAGTTTGGAAAATCCTGCATATCGCACTTATCACAAACAAGATCAACTTCTTGTGGCATGGCTCCTTGCATCCATGTCTTCTTCTCTCTTGACCAAGATGATTGGTTTTGACTCCTCTGTTGAAATCTGGCATCGCCTCCTCACCTACTATGCTTCCCACACTTGCACAATGGTAAAGAAGTTATGCCTTCTTCTCAATACTCCAAAGAATGACAGATCCATCTCTACTTACATTAATGACATCAAGAAAATCGTTGATTCTCTGGCTGCAGTTGGTTCTCCAATATCTTCTGTTGATCTGTTGATGCAATTCTAGATGGTTTATGATACAACCCAATTAGCCAAGCAGATGACCAATGACACAAGAGACACTTCACACTTTGATCAATCATCTGAGCATACAAGACAAGGCCCCACCAAATATTTGAAGGACCTCAGCAGAAGAAGAATTGGGCATAGACCAAAGCATCAAATGTCCTTTCTTCTGGTCTTCTTACAAGACAAATGTTTGTAATTAAATTAGGCTCACTCTGGGTGTCCAAATAGAAGAATAAGCTAGATTAGGGTTCACTTAACATAAATGGGGGTGTACTTAGCATAAATTGTGCTTGTGTCAAGCCCACCTTTCATGACAAGTGCTTATAGGTTTAGGGTTTATTTGACCTACCTTCTAGAAGGTTTCTTACAAATGACATCCCTACCCCTCTATCTTGTTCTCCAAGACACTCTCATATAAATAAAGTGTCTTGCCTCATGTATTTAACACATTGAATTATGAAAGTAAAGAAACTCTATTTGAGTGATTAGTGAGTTTTGTCTCCTAAATTGTCTTATGTCTTATATTAAGAGTAATGCACCTCAATTGGCGGCTCCTCACCACTCATCTTGGAAGCTTCCATCCTTCCAAGTGGCGTGACTCCTTACTCCATTTTCCATTAGCTTTCTTCATCTCTTCACTTTTTCTTTCTTTTCTTTGTGCCACTTTCCATTCCATTTTATATTTTTATCCTCTTTAAAATTCGGTCATCAATTATATTTGTTTCTTTTTGTTCTTCAATTTCGCATCTCATCATCATCACTCTATATTTGTATTTTTCTCTTTGCCCTCTAGAAGTGAAATTTCACACTTACTTAACCACTTGATTAAGTTCGTGTTCAGTGGGAATCTTCTTTGGGTTTCTCACCATAATTGTTAATCCAAAAATCATAAACAAAAGAGTAACCTGTAGAAAATGTGCAATCCTAAAATCAACTCACATC
The DNA here is from genome assembly GCA_013389735.1 of Phaseolus lunatus. Classification (NCBI taxonomy): domain Eukaryota; kingdom Viridiplantae; phylum Streptophyta; class Magnoliopsida; order Fabales; family Fabaceae; genus Phaseolus; species Phaseolus lunatus. Next base: position 10,645,263 of record CM023859.1, on the reverse strand, counting down.
AGTTTATCTGTAGATTTTGATGGTTTCATCACATCCATCCTCTCCTATAGTGACCCATATACACTAGATGATCTTGAAGCTCTTCTTCTAGCGTAAGAAGAAAGGTTTGACAAACACAAGCTGGCTCAAGACTCTATTTTCAAGTCAACACTGTATCTACTCCATGGCATTTTGAAACTCAAAACAAAAAGAAATTCCCCACTTACACCCCTCGTGGAGGCTGCTCACACAATCATCCTGGTTCTCGTCCTCATGTTCGCTTTTCATCTTATCAAGTTGCTCCTTGGCAATCTGTCAAACAATTTTGCTAGATATGTCACAAACTTGATCATATAGCAGAAACGTGTTGGCATCGTTACGATCCCCTTCCCACCACCTCATTCAATGCTAATATATCACAATATGCTTCTACCTTTGATCAAGATTCTACACCTTCCATTCTTGGTGCTCCTTCCACCATAGAAGACCTTCTGTGGTACCTCGATACTAGTGCAACACATCATGTAACCAAAGACTCCAAGATTTTCACACACAAACAACTGTACCATGGTAATGACGATCTCAAGCTAGGTAATGGTCAAGGTATGCTTATTTTACACACTGGATCTACTTTCTATACTGCTCCACACACATACTGCATTCAAACTTCATAATTTGCTACATGTCCCTGCTATTACCAAAAATCTCATAAGTGTTGCTCAATTTTTCAAAGATAATAACGTTTATTTTGAGTTTTTTTTTTCTAACTTCCGCTATGTTAAACATCAGGCAACTCATCATATTTTACTTCAAGGACTAATTAAAAATGACCTTTATGTGTTTCCTCCATCCACTGATTCAACTGTTTACACTATTAACTATGCTTCATACAAACCCATGATCCCTACGTTACAGTTATGGCATAATAGACTTAGTCATTGTAATTGCTCTATTTTTCAACGTATTTTGAATGCTTGCAAAATTTCTTATACATCTCAAAAACATTTTTGTGATTCCTGTATACGTGGAAAGCTTCATCAGTTTCCCTTTCACAACTCTGTTACCCAATACACTAAACCTTTGATATCTGGGGTTCCACTCCTATATGTGCTTCCAACGGTGCTAGATATTATATTTCTTTTTTAGATGCTCACACTATATACACATGGTTATTTCTTCTGCATAATAAATCACAAGCGTTAAACTCACTTCTTCGATTCAAAATATTTGCTGAAAATCAAATGGAATTTAAACTTCTTGTTATTCAAACTAACAATGCAAAGGAATTCATATGCTATAAACATTTTACTCAAACGTATGGTATTCTTCATCAATTTACTTGTCCTCACACACATGAGCAAAAGGGCTCTATAAAACATAAGCATAGGCACATTTCTGATATGGGATTAACTCTTCTTGCTTCCGCGTCTTTACCCATCAAATTTTGGGGTGAAGCTTTCATCACTGCCATTCATATCACTAATATCTTGTCATCCCTTGTTCTTCAAAATAAATCTCCGCATGAATTATTATTTCAAAAAGCACTTGTCTATACAACTTTAAAAACCCTTGGATGTGCCTGCTATCCTTTACTTCGACCTTACAATAAACACAAACTTGATTTCAAATCTGCATGTTGTCTTTTTCTTGGATACAACTTACATAATAGGGGTTACATATGTCTCTCACCTACTGGTAAGGTTTATATATCTAGGAATGTTATTTTTCATGAAGAATTTTTTCCGTATAATCTACCTAAATATAAGTTTAATTCTTCTGTTACTGATAACTTTGCCTCTGGCTGTTTGAATCAATATATAATTGTTATTAACTTCCCTACTGCTACTCCTGCTCCTCTTACCCATCTTAATATTGATTCTCCTATGTCTAATCATCATAATACTTCTTCCCAATGCCAAAATCTTCCACTGACAATGGCACTGTTAATAAACATCCAATGACAACAAGATCCAAGGTAGGTATTTTCAAACCTAAAATTTTTCATACTCAAATTGCTTTACAATCACATGTTCCTACCTCTGTCACCGAAGCTATATCTTCTCCTTCATGGTTTCAAGCAATGAATGATGAATATAATGCTCTTCTCAACAATCACACATGGTCATTAACATCTCTTCCCATTAGTGCCAAAGTTGTTGGATGCAAGTGGTTATTTAAAAACAAGTATCATGCGAATGGTTCTTTTCAAAGTCACAAAGCACAACTTGTTGCTAAGGGATTCAGCCAAACAAAAGGGTATGACTACAGTGATACATACAGTCCTGTTGTCAAGACTTCCACCATTCATCTAATTTATCACATGTGGTCTTTGCTAATTGGTCCATCCATCAAATTGATGTACATAATGCCTTTCTAAATGGGGATCTCAAGGAGGATGTTTATATGACTCAACCACTAGGCTTCGTGTCCAATTCTCCACATCTAGTTTGCAAACTTCATAAAGCTTTGTATGGTTTAAAACAGGCTCCCAGATCCTGGTTCTAAAATCTAAGTACAACCCTTCAAACTTTTGGTTTTCACTCTACCAAAAGTGACACATCTCTGTTCATTCAATTCAACTCCTCATATACAATCTTTATTCTAATATACGTTGATGACATTATCATCACAGGTTCTTCCATGCAAGAAGTTCAAAAACTCATTTCAAAACTCAGTTCATGTTTTGTTCTCAAGGATCTAGGCCCTTTCCATTACTTTCTTGGAGTAGAAGTTAATCATCTTCCTCATGGTGGTCTGCAATTATCTCAGCACAAATACATCAATGATCTTCTTCATAGCACCAACATGCACGCTGCTAGACCCCTAGCCACACCTATGCAAACTAACCTTCGTTTACAAAAAGATGCTTCTTCTGCCATGCATGACCCCTCTAAGTTTTGTTCAGCTGTGGGAGCTCTTCAATTATCCTCATTACACGTCCATAATTGTCATATTCGGTTAACAAGGAATGCCAATTCATGCACAATCCGCAAGAGCATCATTGGAAAGTGGTCAAACGCATTCTTCGCTACCTTGCTAGCACTAGTTCTCATGGCTTGCTTATTCAACATAGTCCTTCCACAGACATTCGTGCTTTCAGTGATCTTGACTGGGGTAGTGACATTGATGATAGGAAATCTATAACTGGTTATTATGTCTATTATGGTCTCCATATCATTGCTTGGTCTTCACACAAACAACGCATAGTATCGCGTAGTAGCACAGAAGCAGAATATCGAAGTATAACTGCTGCTCTAACTAAAGTCATTTGGCTCCAATCTATCTTACATGAGCTGCATCTACCTCCATCCAATCATAGTTGTTCTCAAACAACCTGAGAGTTGTATTACTCAACGCCAATCCTATAATGCATTCTCGAACCAAGCATTTCGAATTAGATTTACACTTTGTTAGAGATTATGTTCAATAAAATAAAATTCGTTTGCTTCATCTGCCGACTAGATTCCAAGTGGCTGATATATTAACAAAGCCTATCTCTGGTCCTTCAGTTTTGGATTTCAGACGTAAACTTATGGTTGGTGTTCCACTCGTATAAGTTTAAAAGGGGGATATTAGACTGTTAGCAGTTGGTCTGTTATATTAGATAGTTAGTTTGTTAGTTATTACTTTCTCTCTCTTTACCCTCCATGCTCTGTATATAAGTTTCGCCTATAGCTTCTCTCACTCAATAAATAATATTCTTTTTCATTCTTTTCATCATTCTAATAAACACGAACTTAAAAACCAACTTCTAAGTTTCAAGAATGCCAAAAACATAAGAATTCACGTACCACATACATATGAAAGTTCTCATTAATAAGTTGATTTCACCTTAATACAATAATGTAACCTTAAAGAAGGACATAAGAGAAAAAAGAAAGACTAATCTATAAGGAATTAGAAAATTTTGATTCGACTTGTTGTATGTATAACTATCTTCCAAACAAAATTTGATCATACAAAAAAGGCTTAATCACTTGAAAAATTAAAAAAAGAAAAAAAATAATAAATAATTAGAATGTTCTAAATCTATCTATACTTTTTTTTATTTCCATTTTACTTAAACTTAATTAGATCTTACACTCACTTTTTATATATTTATATATATATAAAGTTTAATAATACTTTTGGTCCTAATATAAGTAGTACAAAATCAATTTAATCTCCCAATTTTTTTATTCAATGTAATTTCTTATTTTTTTTTAAATGATTCAATTTTCTTTTGTTAGATTATCATTCACGTCGCTAAAAAAAATATGATTTGGTAGATAGAGCTGGATACATAAAATTATATTTAAAATAATTGTACAATGCAGAATTAATTATCTGAGATTTTTTCCTTTAATGAAGCTGTCTAGATTAATGTTTTTCTCCTCTAAAATTATGTTATTCTTCTCCTATTGATTAATTTGCTTCACTATTCACCAATGTTTCAATATCTATTATCACCATCGTATAGTTTTAATGAATGTGGAGTTCCCACTATTAATTAATGTTTAAAGGATATATATCAAAACCAAATTTAATAAACACACATAAAGATAAAAACATATTCAAAATTAATTTTATGGACTTTGTATTTAGTACCATTAAATTGTATTGTTCTTCTATCATTTTTATATTTACATAAGATGATAACTTTAATGAAAATATTGAAATGTTCGATAATTTTTTTAAAGATTGATATTTAAGAAGAAAAAGAGAGATAAAATAAAATAGACATCTTGAGAAAAAAGTTAAAAATATATTTGTTCATATCAAGAAAAAATAGAATAAAATGAAAACAAATTATCTCTAAAATAATATATAAATAAGCAAAATAGTAAAATAACTATATAATTATAAAATTATCCATATATTAAGAAGAAATATTAAAAAAATGTATAATTTTATAAAGTACCACTTTCTTTTATATATGTTCTATTTGAATGGAAAATAAAATATAATAAGATATACGAGATCCAATAAATATATGACATTTTTATTATTTTTTATTATTGTAACGAATATTTATAAAGCCAGAAAATAGAGAATATATATTTAAAAAAAAGATAGGCCAATAGCAGAGTAGAAGTAGTAGTATCTGACATATAAGCACGTGAAGAGGTTTTCTGTCTCATCTCACTCCTTTTATTACAGAACAAACTCTCCTTCATCCTCTTGCATGCACTAAATCAAATCCAAAATGTGTGCGGCGGAGAAGGACGGAATCATGCTCTTCGGCGTGCGCCTCTCCGTACCCGATAACAACCCCACCTCGCTCAGAAAGAGTGCCAGCATGAACAATCTTTCCCCATACTCTGAATCGCCACCGCCGCACCATCGCAATGCGGGCTACGCCTCTGACGACGTCGTTTATCTCTGCCGTCGCACGCGCAAGCCAGGTAATCTATTAATTAATCGATTAATTTTAATACTTTTTTGTTGACGTGTTTGTTTGGTTATTTATTGAGAATGAATGGTTGTGTTTGGATTAACGAATAAATTAGGGGTTCCGTGGACGGAGGAGGAGCACAGGCAGTTCCTGTTGGGATTAGAGAACGTTGGGAAAGGAGATTGGAGAGGAATTTCTAGAAACTTCGTCAAGACTCGAACGCCCACTCAGGTCGCTAGTCACGCTCAAAAATATTTTCTCCGTCGTCACACTCACCATCTCCGCCGCCGGAGATCTAGTCTCTTCGACATCACCACCGACTCGGTATCCTTTTCACCACACGCATCTAATCTTAATTTAACTTTTACTAATTCCGTTTTTTGAAAATTGAAACAATGAAGGTGAAGGAAGATGAACAAACGGGGCCGTCAGCTAGGTTGAAACCGGTTTGCCGGCACCTCCGTCTTCGAAAATGGCTGAGTTGGAGTTGAACAGGCGGTCGGTCTGGCTGAAGCTGAGGCTGCCGGAGCCGGAGGAGCCATCGGCGGCGACTTCTGAGGTTGTGTCTAATGGGAATTTGAGCGGTGACGGGGACATGATTAGTGTTGCTTGAATACAGTGATTGGTGAGACGAGATGCGGTTTTGATGGATTTACCTTGTTTTGTGTGTGAAAGATTTAGCCTAGAAAATATAGTGAAGGAATTTAGAAGAGGGTTACAAATTAACTCTTAGTATATATTCTCTCCTAAATTTTTTAATGAGGTGGCTATTGCTTTAAACGTCACATTCATGTCTTAGTCACGTGTGATCTAAATAAACAGGACATTTATTTATTTTTGTTGTGTTTTTTTAGTGTCTGTTAAAGCTTTCTTAGATTTGTGTTAGAGATTTTCCTATGTTTAGATATCTTGTGTTCTTTTTAAATATCTAATGAAGAGTTTCTTTTAGAGTTCATGAAAATTTTGAATGAATTATAATATTTTAAGAATGATGCAACGGACTTAAGTGTAAAGCAGCAAAAACCTATCAGAGTTGGTTGGACGCAGAGGACACCTGACACAATATCAGAAAAGGGAGGATACATGTAGGAGTAGGAGAGAGAAGATACTTAAGAGAAAGTGGAGTGACTCCATGAAAATTACATGAGCTAAGAATGATGAAGGTGGGGAAAAGGAGGATTTTGGATAACCTCATTTTGTCCCCATTTCTCTCTCTAGTTGACCTTCTTGTCCAAGTATGAAATTTTGCTACTAGTTGTAGGTCATGACTCATACATACTTGGTCGTGATGTCATTCTAAGCAAATTTCGTGGATTGAATAATACTTAGAGAAACGTATTCAACTATCTTTCTTTTGTTTTTGTGGTGTTTCTGTCTCTCGTTATTAAATTGTTGCTTTCATTATGACCATGTCAAAAAACACCTGCCTTAATGAACTCCAAAATTATATGAAGAAAATGTTGGAAGGAGTGGAACAAATCCGTTTTGGATGGGGGAGAAAAAAGAAAAAGATACGATAAAACGATTTGAAGAGCTCGTGATTGTAGATTTATACGAGAAGCAAATGCATGGTGGTTCGAGCTTAGGAAAATAAGCGATGTATAACCACTAGTGCAGAAAGGATGAATAACAACAGTGCAGTGAGCCAAAACGAGTGTAATTATTTTATACTTATAAGAGCGATTATATAGTTACATTTGATGAGCACGCATTCGTAAATCAAATATTTACAAGTGCGGCTATATAGTCACACTTGTAAATACCATTTATAAGGATGACTATTTCTGGTAGCTGCACTTGTAAATAGTGTTTTTTTTTAGTGCAATCTGTTTAATTGTAATTCTCATATAAATGAACTTGTTCAATTATATATATCCAGTCAGAAAAATACATATAAATTCAGAGAATCAAATATATCTCTATCTATCTATCAAATACATTATTAATCAACTATCCTAGAGTTATAAAAATTTAGGAAATATGAGGACCAAGAATATCTCACATATGTTATGGCTTCCGAAGACATTGGTGCCTCATCCGTGAAGAACTGCATTTCAAAATATGGTTGACATAAATTAGTTTTAAGATACATATATGTTCAAGAATTATAAAAATAATTTAACATATGTTACCTCTTGCCAATCACTTTTAAGGCCTAGTCTTACAATGATAATCATCCATTGCATAACGTAGTAGCCACACTCATAGCTTCCTAGTTGTTTATTACATTATAATTCAATAAAAAGTAAAAGTTAGTATTGATAAACAATGAAAAGAGAAAGAAAAAAATTATAAACCTTTAGTCTTATCCAGTTCAAATTTTGAAAATTTGAATTCGATCGACCTTTTAGGATGTTATATCCATGCCATAAACTGGTTAATACAAAAAACCTCATTAGTGGATGATTAATTAGTAACATAAAGAGTTAAGTTTATAGTGTACTTATCTATCAATGATATTCTTAAGACTTGTGGATATCTTCTTGTGTAGGAAACAAAATCACAAAGTCGTCTTATTAACCACTAATAAGACAAGTAACTGCCAATGACCCCTATATCATCTATGAAAAGAGTGAGTAAATGTTTAAAACATGAAATAATAATAATTGACGACATATATAATTAAACTTACTCATTAATATAAAGGCAAAAGTAAAATTCGTTTCCCTCTTTTTCTAGGGTGTTTGTGATGTTTGATTGGGTCTCATTTGCCTTTGCTCCAGTGGGATTAGTATATACGGATCTAAGAATCCATACACATTTTCCTTCCCTTTAGTGATAGAGACACCATTAACAAATCTACAAGTAATTAGTTAAAGCATAATGAATGCTAATTTAACATAAATTAAATTGATACTAGGTAAAGATACTTACATCATAAAAAATTGAATTATATTTATATTCAACTCCTGATCCCCAGCTACAAATTCTAATAGATCTGACATGTATATATACAATGGTAGCTCAGGATTTGTTGAAAAAAATGTATCATCCCATGGAACTTCCAGAGGTTCTCGTTCAATTTCTTTAGCAACTATAGCTAAGAAAGTTATAGGATCGTCAATCGGAACCTCATGTTTCTTTTCAAGACTTGGTTTCCGATGAGGTTTCTACAAAATAAAGAACATTTGTTTTAAATTAGATGTAATATATAAATATAAATTAATATAATGAAGTGAAATTATTATCGGTGGTTTTAGCATAATTCGAATGAGGTGTCTGGGCCAGGCTACGAATGATTGAATCATCATGTACTACATCATCCATGGTGGACCCCATATATTCTTCAGTTATGGAAAGACATGGTAAATTTAATAATTCACCATGCCATGTCCAAGTTGTATAAGATCGAAGAAACCCATCACATAGTAGGTGCTCCCTCATTATCTTAACATCCAGTATTCTTCCATTCAAACAATTAACGCATGGACACTTGATCTTTGCTCCATCATGACCACTATTAATCGCGATACGTTTCGCAAATTGTATAAATTCTTCTACTCCTCTTTCGTACTCATCACTTGTACGAACAAAATTAATCCAATTTCGATCCTTTATATTCTAGAATAGTCATTTAGGTGTTTTCTAATCAGTGTTCTATTTCACACATTTGTCGAGGGTCGAACACCCTCGGACTCAATACAAACACAATAATTCTATTCTAAACTAACAACTAACATAACATAAATACAAATTATAATAAATACTAAATAATATAAATTTTAAAAAATACAAATTATAATACATAAAAAAAACAAATTCATAACATTAAAAAAAAATTCAAAAAATTTAAAACACCACCAATCTTGTGTGTGAAGGCTTCGTTGGTGAAGAGTGGCACAGGAGCGCCAACAATGGCGGCGGCAGCGGACAAGGAAGCAGTGACAGAGCAAATAGAAAAACCCACAAGAACCCACGAAGGTAATGTAACAATACTTCGAGCAATGCAAGAAACCAAACCGTGTAAGAAAAACGAAAAAGATGTATACATTAGGTGAAGAAGAAAGAGAGCTCGAAGAACTTACCAAATGAATGAAGATGCAGAAGAACAGATGGATGCGAAGCGCAAACGGGAGTAGGAACAGTGCAAAGGAAACGCAGAGAGGAGAAAGAAAATATGAAAGAGTGTGGCATGCTTCAAAAGTTAGGGTAAAAAAGCATTTAGAAGTGCGGCTAATTGGTAAAGTTGCACTGGTAAATCAAACGCTTTGATTTACAAATGCGGCTATAGGTAAAGCAGCACTTGTAAATCAACATAATTTCAAAAATGTCACTGCGTTTTTAACGAAAGCGTTTGAACGCAAAACTGCACTAAATAAACAGTACTTGTTTCTACATTTTTCACTACTGAACCAACTATTTCATGTTAGGAGCATCAACCTAGACTTTCCTCACTTTGATGGTAGCGAGGTGTTACAATGATCTTCAAAATAGAAAAGTTCTTTGACTACTATCATACTCTAGAGGATCATTGCCTAACCATTGTTGCTATTCATATGGATAGATATCTCATGGTTCTAAATGATGCTAAAAAACTAACACATTTCAATTCTCGACGGTTTTTAATAAAGCATTGGAAATAATTTGGACTCTCATATTATACGAATGCTCATGTTTTATATGAGGCTTGGACACTTTTCTTAAAAAGTAGGTATAATTACCTTATTGGTCTCTACATTTAAGGTTAATATTCAATTTAGTACAGTGATTTTAAAAAAAATCCATTTGGCCTCTTTGTTTTTTAAAAAACACTTAAATTGGTCCTTTCTGTTAACTTCCCCTCAATGGCGTCAAGTGTTACTTATGTGGTAGAGAGAATTGTTAACGTGAATTGTGAATTAAAAGAAAAATGGGATTTGGTGTTATGTGAGGTGGCAAGTGAGGGCTTTGAGAGAGATTAGTAAAATTTGGGGGTTGGGGTTTCTCCCATTCTTTCAATCATAATCCCAAAAGAATAAATATCATCAGAAACTAGAAAGTCACCTCCTTTTTTAGCAACTGCTGATAAGAATCACTTTGAGAACCATTCAGTTGCGTTTCACACCTCAATTGTTGAATTTTCTTAAATTAGATAAAACAGGAACAAACCAAAGTGAGCAAAATGAAACCGACCCAGATGGGATAATCAAAGAAAAAACGGGGGGAAGAGATGCCCTGATGCTTAAAATGAAAGCTTCCAAAAGAATCTAGTGTCAAACACAATGGCAAGCAATGAACACTTTTCTTCCATAACGGTTAGAGAGAGAGAGAAATCACGTTCGTGTTAGTTTGTTTGGGGGAAGGGAATAACATTTCCTGGATCGATAAATTCTATAATCTTCTCCCACGCAACATCTGGGTCTATTTCTACATGAGCACGGGAAAATATCTATTAACTTCTACTTTAGTTATAGTACTTACAAATTCAAGAACCTTGTGCAACCTCATACTCTGCCAATCAAAGTGCAATGGAACAAAATTCTCAATAACATGTTGTGAACAAAAGCAGATGGAGTTTCCAAATTTGTGACTAATTAATACATGCAGAGAAAGAAGAGTGGGAGTTGAAGAAACTAAAAGATGTGGATATTGTTATGAACTATTGCACTTGCAAATCGTTTTGAAGAATTTGAAAGAGGTTAAGGAATGGGAGAAACCCTAACCCCCAAATTCTACTAATTTTTTGTCAAAGCCTTCCACTTGCCACCTTACGCAACACCAAATCTCATATGTCTTTTAATTCACAACCACATCAACGATTCTCTCTACCACATAAGCAGTACTTGACGTCGTTGAGAGAAAGTTAACGGAAAAGACCAATTTAAATACTTTTTAAAAAAAGGAGACCGAATTGATTTTTTTTAAAAACCACTAAATTGAAGATTGACCCTAAATGCAGGGATCGATAAGGTAATTACCTAAAAAATATGTTTGTGTTGGACACATGTATCAGACACCAACATATGTATGATACTCATAGGACACATATCAGTGAAGTGTCCAATTGAAAAAAAAAATATTTGTTAGATCTTTAGCAATTCTAGCACGATTCCAACACAATTTTAAAAAGAACGAATGTATTAATTTCTTAAAAACTCAAATTTATAGTATAAATTTTTATTATAATTATAAAAATAAGAAACAAATCATTTTGAACTAGCTATGAAAAACATCTTTCTACCACAAAAAAAAAATTGAAACATATTTGTGCACATAAATCTTTATTGTCAATTTATACAATTCATAATTATATAATATATAGATATATGTTTCCATGTCCTACATTTTGAAGATTATATGTGTCGAAGTGTCTGTATCCGTGTCGTATCAGTGTCCATTTGTCACAAACAAGATCAATGAGTAAATTCTACCATTCATTCACAACTTTATCAAACAGAGTTACAGGCTTGTCAATTGATGTATTGTTGGATTGATTTTTGATTGGGTTAAAACCAGAATCTAAAGAGACATGATTGCTCAGGGCCTAAAATTTGTATCGAAGGTTGTGGCTCTAGCCAAATTGTATGAGGAAAAGTATACTAAGAGAAACCCTTCCTTTATTCTTGCCAAGAGGTTTCACTCAAATATACTGACACATAAAAACAAAAATAAGAACCTCCCTCCATTGCTCCTCACACCAAACATCAAACCTCTTTCTCAAGTGGTCACATGTTGCAGATTCCAGCACTCCTTACATTAAAGTTCTATACAAATGAACATTTTGTCACATTGCAGGGTCAAAAATCTCATAATATGGTACAAGCTAAATTTCATCAATTGAGAAGGTTGGAAAAACTCATGCGATTGAACAATCCTTCATGTTGCAATGTCAATCGGCTAAAAATCTCAAGGACCAACTGTAGGGCATTCCAGGTGATGTTGAACCAGAGTTGGATCTATTATTGAATATGTACATAAAAGTTTTTTATACTCCTACTGAGCTACCACTAGAAAGAGATCAAAATCATGCAATTAATTTGGTTCATGGAGTTGACCCAATGAAAGTATGATCATATAGATACCCTTACAATCACAAAAGTCATATTAACAAGATGATACAAGATATGTTTGATGAAGGTCTCATACAACCTAGCAACAATCTATTTTCTTCTTCTATTGTCTTGGTATAGAAAAAGATAGAAAATATTTAAGGGTAAAGTAGTAAAATGATAGAGGGGCAACAGGGTAAAAACATATGTGCATCAAAAAAACTTAAACAAAGGTTTGAGCCTTCACTGTGTGTGTTTCGAAAAGAAGAAGAAAAAAAATATGATGGCTCCTTGGAGTGTAAACTACAGTGATTAGAGAAGAATAAGAAGAAATAGCAAACAACAAGGTAAAAAATGAAACTCTCTGATTTATTTTTGTTATTGTATTTTATCACATACAACAAAGAGTTGTCCCTCTTTTTATAGGGTTTTACAAAAACATAAAACTAAAATTAACAAAATGTATATATAATTGTATATGTGTGGATATGTGCGAATATGTGCATTACTTTCTCAATATCCTCCCCTTAAGTTGGAAGATGTATATCCATCATACCAAACTCGTTCACAAAATTTTGGAAGGGAACCCGTTGTAGGGTTTTTGTAATCAAGTCCGCTAGTTGATCAGAAGATTGAATAGGTAGGAGATGTAGGAGTTTATCCTCTATTTTCTCACGAATCACATGGCAGTCAATGTCAATGTGTTTCGCTCTTTCATGGAAGGTAGGATTATGAGCTATGTGGCGACCCGATTGATTATCACAATAGAGAGTATCGAGATCAGGGGTTTGTACATGAAGGTCATGAAGTATATAGTTGATCCATTGTAGTTCACACATAGTAGCCACGAGTGCTCTATATTCTGCTTCAGAAGAAGACCGAGAAACAATGTGTTGTTTCTTTGTTTTCTAGGAAATAAGAAAGTAGCCTAGCAAAATGCAATAGTTGATGGTAGAACATCTTGTGTTAAGACAAGATGCCCAATCCAAGTCACTGAAGGCCTTAATGTGAACTTCAGATTCACCGTTAAAAAATAACCCATGCGCAGGATTAGCTTTGATGTAGCGTAGAATATGTTGCACAACTTGTTGATGATGAACTGTTTGTTCTTGAACAAATTGGCTAAGGAGTTGGACAACAAAGGTTATATCAGGTCCAGTGTTGGTGAGATATAGGAGTTTGCCAGTGAGTCTTCTATAGGGATTGGGATTTTGAAGTTTATCTGCAGTTTCAAACAAAGTTTACTTCCTAACATTCCAATTTCTTCCAGGATGTCAAAGGCATATTTCCTTTGACATAATCCCTTTCTTAGATCTTGCGACTTCAAGACCAGAGAAGTATTTTAGTTCACCAAGATCTTTTATCTTAAAGGATTCATTTAGGAATTTTTTTATTCTTTCAATTTCTTGTAAAAAGTCTCTTGCAAGAATAATATCATCTACATAGACAAGTTAAACAATGAGAGAATATTTAGTTTTTCTAGTGAAAAGAGAATAATCAGACATTGATTGAGAAAAACCAAAAGAAATAAGGAAAGAAGACAACTTAGAAAACCACTACTTGTTTTAAACCATAAAGGGATTTTGTAAGTCTGCAAACTTGGTTTTGTCTTTCAGTTATTAGCCCTGGAGGTGGTATCATATACACTTCTTCGTCAAGGTCTCCATGTAGGAATGCATTGTCAACATCTAATTGGTGTAAATGCCAATTTTTAACTGTAGTAATGATTAACAAAAGTCTAATAGTAGTAAGTTTAGCCACAAGAGAGAAGGTATCCAAATAATCAATCCCTTCAAGTTGGGTATAACCCTTTGCAACAAGTACGACCTTATGTGTCTCAATAGTACCATCCGCTTTGTGTTTGATGTTGTAAACCCATTTGCATTCAATGAGTGTTTTTCCAGATGGTAGATCAATAAGATACCATGTGTGGTTTTCTTGTAAAGCTCTTATCTCTTTATTCATAGCGACAATCCATAGGATATAAGGTCTTAAAACTGTTTTTTATCATATTCATTGACCATGGAACTGTTAACCTAATGATGAGAATCCTTTAGGAATGAAGGTATCTTCCTCTATCTGGTGGATTTCCTCAAATCAGTACTTGTAGTTCTGTGATAACTTGTTGCTTGATCTTCACTTTCTTGATTGTGTGTCTAGTCTTCATCATTCCCAAGGTCTCCTTTGTTGTTGTTGTCCTAATTCTCATTGACAGAAAAAATATGACTTTTAGAATTACTTTTATCAATGTAAGCAAATTGATATTTTCCTTGAGTAGAGGTTCTAGTAAAAAATTATTACTATTTTAAGTATCATTATTTTGGGTAATATTAGAACTATCATTGGAACTTTTATAAGGAAAGATATTTTCGTAAAATATAACATTTCGGTTGATAAAGATTTCCCTATTTTTAGTATCCAGTAAAACATACCCTTTTATACCTGATTTATATATATATATATATATATATATATATATATATATATATATATATATATATATATATATATATATATATATATATATATATATATAAAACACACTTTCTAGACCTAGGTTCCAGTTTACTACGATTATTATTGGAAGCAAAACAGAGAGATCCAAAGACTTTTAAATCAAGATAAGTAGGGAGAATTTTATACAAAAGCTCATAAGGAGAATTTTTTTTCAAAACAACTGAAGGTAATCTGTTTATTAAGTAAACAATATGTGCAACAACATAAGATAAATAAGATTTAGGTAATCCATATTGAAAAATGTAACGCCCCTCAAAATATAGTTCATTTTTATATGATAAAATAAAGGTGAAACAATAATATCAAAATTTAACATAGATATATATACATAATAAAATTCATCCATTAATACAAATGTGCCTCAAAATAATATCCCTTTTCGAGGAAGTTTTAATACATCTCCATACAGGAGTTTTCAAACTAAGACAAAACAACAGCATTCAAAAACCGGCGATCTCCTCCTCCAGAAATGCTCACTGAGGAGCTCTACTACCTGCAACCTCATCTGCTCCCGTGCAAATATACACGATCATCACAGGTTTAAGAAAAACAACCACGATATAAAACAAAAGGGTAAGCTAGATATTTTTAACAACTTTAAATATGAAACTTTATATCAATAGAAAGCATAAATCTTCACACCATTCATAATCTATATCAATTCCAACCATCAATATCCCCACATTCCACAAACTCGTCAAGTGTCTATTCAATACATTCAATACTCATAGTTCACACGTCAGACTTTCCACTGACTCATAACATATAGACACATGACTATACTTTCGGAAGACTCGTGCATTGAACTTAGCATTCAGAGGCCTGCACCTGTCATACGAAATTGCTGTAAAGTTCCCACAGCTATGCGCATCAACATAATCTCAATCTCAATATCCTCACTCTCTCAGTATGACAGGGTTAATCCATATAACAGGTCAAGTCAGTTATCTTTCAAACGACTTACCCATACATATGGACCTCCTTCGACTCTCACGAACTGAATGACTTCATCTATGGGATTCCATCATATCAGCAGAGTCAGGATCGCCTCATTCACAGGATACTCACAGATCAATACACCCTCATAAAATCTCCACACGGTATTTTCTTTCCTGAAAATACTATGCTTTGATCCCACATTCACAACATTCAACACATCATATAACACTTAAATGAACGATTCCAATCACAGAAACAATCATACCAAAGTTCAGATTTTCCAATATCACATGCATTTCACATATCAATCTCAAACAAGTTCAAAGCGACACTAAAACAGGGGATTTCGAAAACAACATTAAAACCGGCGATCACGTCGCCCCACACATAAAAACAGAGCATCGTGAAAAAGAATATGAAACCGGCGACCACGTCGCCCTCACTTCAGAACCTACTCGCCTAAAGTTTTTATAAACGAAAATGCTAGCTTCCCTTACCTGGACTAGCGTAAACTTCACTAAGAGCTCCAACCTAACGAGATTCAAGGACGCCTTAACCTGCACCATGGAGTCTTAGTCACAAAACTAGCTATACCACTCATTTCTACGTTAACAAAGACGATTCCTGAAGCCAAGAGAGCTGCATGCAACGCCTATGCAGAGGCAACCCTCTCAAGTGCAGGATCGACTCGAAGAACAGAGCGAAACGACTTACTCTGTTTTAGCGTCCGGTTTGGAGAACTTGCAGAGAACAACGTCAGGAATCCAGGGTAGTCGCCGATCTTCAACTGGTTCACTAGGACGTATGAACGCAGGGAGAAGGAGAGGAAAGAAACAGGGAACCAAAGTTAACTCACTCAATCACTCTCGAACCACAGCAACGTCCACTGCCCCTCAGGAGTGAGTTTTGAATCTGAGCCAACTTGCCCAGAAATGCCGCTGCCCCCCGCCCACTTTGCAGGAAGCTTGCGTGCACACTTCCTTGAACAGTATGACCACGTGGGTTTCTGCGCATACCAACTCTCTGACGCTAACTATTCTGAAACATCCTTTTCTGTCTACGTGTCGCGCATGTAAGACGCTTATGCTGGGAGCCTGGCCCCCACCTCATCTGTGTGGAACAAGACCTCGCGCGATGACCATCCACCGATGTCTCATCCTGGCGGACGACCGATGTCTCTCCCTGGAAGACGACCGATGTCTCTCCCTGGAAGACGACCGATGTGTCCCTCATCCTGGCGATGACCTTCTGTCTCTCGCCCTGGCGATCCCCGCGTGTCTCTCGCCCTGGCGATGCCCGCGTATCTCTCTCCCTGGCGATGCCTGCGTGTCTCTCTCCCTGGCGATGCCCGCGTCTCTCTCGCCCTGGCGATGTCCGCGTGTCTCTCGCCCTGGCGATGCCCGCGTGTCTCTCGCCCTGGCGATGCCCGCGTCTCTCTCGCCCTGGCGATGCCCGCGTCTCTCTCGCCCTAGCGATGCCCGCGTCTCTCTCGCCTTGGCGATGACCTATGACACATCGCCACGCCTTGCTGAAGGTTCTTCATCCCACTATGTTACGTCCAAGGTATCACCTCCACATGGCTTGGTGACGTCGGTTGCTTCACATTTCCAAGAATAGATCAGCACTACTCCTCGTGCGCCCATGCATGCAACACTAAGGACGATTTCTTATGCTCAAGCATAGAGTTTCGCATGCACAGCGTATCTAAGGCTTAACCCACACCTTGATACGCGTGGTGTTTTGGAACCCACTATGGTTGATCCAGTATCTTGACCACATACTAAGTGCACTTTTGGCGATCATGTGCACCATAGGCGATTGGCGATCATGTGTACTCTAGGCGACAGGCGATTATGTACCAGAGAAGTCGGAGATCGCCTCCGTCTTCAACAACGGCGATCTCGTAGACTTCTAAGCTACACTTTCCTTCCTTTATATTTTAAATAAAAACATACTTAGAATTTACTTAAAATATATCACTTTCATTCCAATAAAATTTTCTAGGTCCTTACAAAAAATAAGGCTGCGAGTTAAGTTAAGGATGTGTTGATGTTTTCTCTCAACAATAGAATTTTGTTGAGGGGTTTCAACACAGGATTTTTTATGCAAGATCCCATGTTTATCATATAATTCAATAAAGTCAAACTCCTTACCATTATCAGTCCTTATAATATTCACATCAAGATTAAATTGATTTTTACATACATGACAAAATTGCATAAAAGGGTTCTAGTCTCAGCTTTTGATTTCATAAGATATATCCAAGTTTGTCTAGTATAATCATCAACAATAGTCAAGAAATACCTATGCCCATGAATAGAAGGAACCCCAATAGGAACCCAAATGTCAACATGAATCAGATTAAAAGCATTTAAAGATCGTATATTACTTTGCTGAAAAGGGAGTTTGTGTTGTTTAACAAAATGACAAGTATCACAAGCAATTTTAGAAATAGAGGACACAGTGAAAAATTCTACAAATGTATTCAATAGTTTTGTTGCCAGGATGTCCTAATTTATAATGCCAAAGATCAACATTGTTTTCATTACAATTAAGAACAGTGTTACGCACAAAAAAATTATTTTCGAATCCAATGTGAAAATCATGAAGATAGTGTAGTCCTTGATGAAAATCAGCTTGTCCAATCATCTTGGATAAAATGTTGTCTTGAATCTGACATTTCTCAAGGGCAAAAATTAGTTTGCAGTTTAAGTCTTTAATCAACTTATGAACAAAAATAATATTGAACGAAAATTCAGGAATATATAAAACATTGAATATGATGAATTGTTCAGAAATTTAAACAATTCTAGCATAATGAGCAGTAAGGAGAGATCCATTTCGTAATTTTATATTAATATGTTTAATTTTGTAAAGAACGACGAATTAACTTTTGAGATAAGTCACTTGATTTGTAGCACCAGTGTCTAGGATCCATGAATTCTTACCTTTTGTTGGTGTCTCAGTTGTAGCAGTTTCATTGTTATACCTTTAAATCTGATTGATACCATGACTTGTTGAGGATTCTAATAGTTGTAGGATTCTTTGCACTTGATTAGCAGTAAAGGAATTTCTTTCAGTTTCTTCTTGATTGTTGTTTTGTAGAGAGTCACTCTTTACATTCAGGTTACACGTTCTATCTTGATTAGTGTTGAACTATTCATTCTTCTGTTTGTACCATGAAGGATATCCATGTTTAGAGTAACACTCATCCACTATATTTCCCCTTCCTTGAGTCTTCCAAAAAATCTGATTTTGATTATGGGGTTTCCAAGAACCATGTTCTTGTTGTTTCCAGTTGATAGATTTTTCATTGGTATTCAAGAGAACCTTTATGTCTGTTGTGACACCTGTAAGTTGTCTTTCTTGCTAGAGAACTAGAGAAAAAAATCTGTTTATATTTGGGAGAGGATCCATAAGCAGAATTTGAGTCTTAACAGTATTATAGATCTCTCCAAGACCCTTTAGAAAGCAAATGACATATTTCGAATCTTTGTATTAACATAGATCTTTGACAAAGCACAATTACAAGGAACATGACAAACACAGTTAGGTATAGGTCTAAGAAATTCCGGCTCTTCCCAAATAATTTTCAAATATGTAAAAAATTGATTAACATTTCTTTCTCCCTGTTTTGTGGAATGCAAATCTTGGAGCAAATATGAGATTCGAAAGTGATCTCCTTTAGAAAATCTCTCTCTCAAATCATCCCAAAGATTTTAAGCAATATCTATATACACAACACTCTCTGCAATCTGTGGAGATAAGGTTCTTGATATTGAAGAAAGAACTATTACATTACATCTTTCCCATGCTTCAAAACTTGAATCACTTCTGTTGGGTTTAGGAATGCTTCCATCAAGAAATTTGAGTTTATTCTTGGATAAAAGGGCCTTTTTCATGTTTCTACTCCATGTATGATAGTTGGTTTCATTGAGAGATGGAGAGACAAGAATTAGTCCTAGATTTTCTCCAGGATGCAAGTAGTAAGGATTAGTGAGATTCAAACATGGATCCATTGCAGCAATTTCTCATGAGTCAGATTCTAGTCTTCCTTAAGAAAGAATCAAGAAACAATAAAGAACAAAAAATTAGTAGCAGAAGCAGAGCAGGCCTTAACCTGCTCTGATACCATATACGAAAAAAGATAGAAAAAATTTAAAGGTAAAGTAGTAAAATGGCAGAGGGGCAAAAGGGTAAAAACATATATGCATCAGAAAAACTTAAACTAAGGTTTAAACCTTCTGTGTGTGTTTCGGAAAGAAGAAGAAAGGAAACCTTATGGCTCCCAGGAGTATAAGCTACAACGATTAAAGAAGAAGAAAAAGAAGAAATAGCAAGTAACAAGGTAAAAATGAAACTCTCTGTTTTATTTCTGTTATTGTATTTTATCACACATACAACAAAGAGTTGTCCCCCTTTTTTATAGGGTTTTACAAAAAATTAAAACTAAAAATAACAAACTGTATATATAACTATATATGTGTGGATATGTGCGAATATATGCATTACTTTCTCAATACTTGGTAAAGAAAAAAGATGGGAATTGGAGATTTTGCAAACTGACAAACATTCAAATGAAAATACACTTTTGTAAATAAAATAGGAAATAAAGATTTTATGCTACTAAATGGAAGATGACCAAGGCGTCTGTGTTGAAGCCATGTCTAAGAGAATGACTAAGATTTGTAAGGACCTATAAATTAATTGGAATAGAAGTGATAGATTTTAAATAATTTATGAGTATGTTATTATTTAAAATAAAAAGGACATAAAAATAGAAAATATCATAGTGGTCAGACCTCGGACGTCGCCCAAGGTCTGGGATCAGCTGGTAGAGGGCGATCGGTTGACCATTGTACCAACCAAGTAGTCAGGTGCGATGACTTTATCGTGAGGTAATCTAGTGGGCGTGCTTCAAGGGAGGGAGGCACGTGAATCAAGAAGGGTAAGAGAAAGGAAGGTGTAGCTTAGAAGTCGATGAGATCGCCGTTTGTTGAAGAAGGCGGCGTCCTCCGACTTCCCCCGTATGAAATCAGAGATCGCCTATTTTGTGCATGATCGCCGTGTGCGAAGATTTCATATAATCGCCAATCGCCTATGGTGCACATGATCGCCGAAAAGAGCACATCGCCGAGTATTCGAGAAGACTTGGTAAGCACTTAGTATGTGGTCTAAATACAGAAGATGGGTCATATAGAAGATAGGTGGCATATCTGCCACCATGAGTAGTGTGAGCCGTGATACCCCAGACTTAGAGGAATGGGAGGATGAACCTTCAGCAAGGTGTGACGATGTGACATCGGTAACCAGAGTAAGGCGATGTGTTCTCGTCACACACAAGGGCGATAAGAGATCGCCAACAGGATGAGAGGAACATCGGTCATCAACCAGGATGGGAGACACATCGGTGGTCTGCCAGGGTGGGACATCGGTGGTCCTCCAGGGTGAGACATCGGTTGTCTGCCAGGGTGAGGAATCAGTCGTCCGTCAGGAAGAGGAATCAGTCATCGCCAGTATGAGAGGCATCGGTCATCGCCGGTATGAGAGGCATGGTCATCGCGCGAGCAGTCATCGGTGGATGGTTATCGCGCGATGTCGTGTTTCACATAGATAAGGTGGGACCCAGGCTCCCAGCATGAACGTTCTGCATGCGCGACACGTAGACAAAAAGGGTGTTTCAGAATAGTTAGCATAAGAGAGTTGGTATGCGCAGAAACCCACGTGGTCATACTGTTCAAGGAAGTGTGCACGCAAGGTTGCTCAGAGAGTGGGTAATGGCAGAGAAGGCTAAAAAGCCGTTCGACCTTAAGAGCTGAGGGAATCAGCTCATTTAGTTCCCCTTTCTCCTTTCTCCTCCACTCGAAGACGCAGCTATCCTCACGTACCAGTGCTACGATCGGCGACTGCCTTTGTCCTTCTGGGAAGTCTCTGCAAGTTCTCCCGTCAGGACGCTAGAACAGAGTAAGTCGTTTTACTCTGTTTTTCGAATCGAATCTGAGCTTGAGAGGGTTGCCTCTGCATAGGCGTTGCCGGTGTCTCCCTTAGCTCCAGAAATCGTCTCTGTTAGCATAGAAAATGAGTAATATAGTCAGTTTTGTGATAAAGGCTCCATGGTGCAGGTTAGGACATCTTTAAGCTTCGGTGGGTTTTGGAGCTTTTAGTGATTTTGCGCAAGTTCAGGTAAGGGAAGCTAGCATTTCCGTTTATAAAAACTTTAGGCGAGTAGGTTCTGAAGTGAGGGCGACGTGATCGCCGGTTTTAATGCAAATTTCGAAATTCCCTGTTTTAGTGTCGTTTTGAAATTTGTTTGAGATTGAAAGGTGAAATGCATATGATATTCGAAAATCTGAACTTTGGTATGATTGTTTTTGTGATTGGGATTGTTTAAAAAAAAAAGGATTCAAAATATTATATGATGGAATTGTGCTTTTACGTGTGGTATGATGTACTGGATGAATGTGAAAGAGTGATCAAAGCATAGTATTTTCAGGAAAGAAAATACCGTGTGGAGATTTTATGAGGTGTATTGATCTGTAAGTATCCTGTGAATGAGGCGATCCTGACTCTGCTGATATGATGGAATCACATAGATGAAGTCATTCAGTTGGTGAGAGTCGAAGGAGGTCCATATGTATGGGTAAGTCGTTTGAAAGATAACTGACTTGACCTGTTATATGGATTAACCCTATCATACTGAGAGAGTGATGATATTGAGATTGAGATTGAGATGGTTTATGCGCATAGCTGTGGGAACTTTACAACAATGTAGTATGACAGGTGCAGGTCTCTGGATGCTAAGTTCAACGCACGAGTCTTCCGAAAGTAGAGTCATGTGTCTATGTGTTATGAGTCAGTGGAAAGTCTGACATGTGAACCATGAGTATTGAATGTATTGAATAGACACTTGACGAGTTTGTGGAATATGGGGATGTTGATGGTTGAAATTGATATAGATTATGAACGGTGTGAAGATTTATGCTTTCTATTGATATAAAGTTTCATATTTAAAGTTTTTAAAAATATCTAGCTTACCCTTTTGTTTTGTATCGTGGTTGTTTTTCTTAAACCTGTGATGATCGTGTATATTTGCACGGGAGCAGATGAGGTTGTAGGTAGTAGAGCTCCTCAGTGAGCATTTTCTGGAGGAGGAGATCGCCGATTTTTGAATGCTGTTGTTTTGTTTTATTTTGAAAACTCCTGTATGGAGATGTATTAAAACTTCCTCAAAAAGGGATATTATTTTGAGGCACGTTTGTATTAATGGATGAATTATATTATGTATATATCTATGTTAAATTTTTGATATTATTGTTTCACCTTTATTTTATTATATAAAAATGAAAAAAAAAATTCTGAGGGGCGTTACAATTCAGGGCCTGAATAAAGATTAGAAATGATTGTCTACAGTCTGGCACACTCATTATTTTCTTCATGATGTAATTAGTATAGTCCGTCCTACTTTTTAGCAATTCCAACTGTTTTCCTCGTGGAAAGATCCTGGAAAGAAAAATAGGAATGAAAAAATACAACCGCACAATTTAAATCTTGGGTAACCTTATGAATAAACAAGAGGTTATTAGATAGTTTGGAAACATGAAACACATTTTTTAAAAGAAAGGAAGGTTGAAGGTGGATGTTACCACAACCAGTAACAGGGATATTGAAACCATTAGCAACAGTAGTATGTTGACCAGATAAAGTAGTGTAGGATGAAAAACAAGAGGAATGAGGTGTCATATGGTTAGTAGCACCAAAATCTATAATTTAGATATTCTTAGTACTATAAGCATTAAAGGATACGAAGCTAGGTTTGATTCCCTTTGGCACATTGTTAATATTATTATTATTAATAATAATAACATTAATAAATATTAATAATAGTAATAACAACAACAATGTTAACAATAATAATATTCTTGAATTAGTCATTAAAAATTATTTAATTTTAATTATTAATTTAATACCATTAGTGACCGATTTAGCAACTAAATATTTCATTAATTTTTAGTTGCTAAATTGGTCTCCTAAAATTGGAGTGACCAAATTCTTTGCAACAAAAATAACGACCGATATTTTTGGTCACAAAATTGCGACCGATGAAAAAAGGGGTTGCTAAGTGGTTTGTGAGTAGGATTTTTGCTACCACTTGTTTTTAGTTGCTATTTCGATCGCAAAACAATTTAGTGACCAATTTTTGAACTTTAGCGACCGATTTTGGTGGTCATTAAAGGACATTTGTTTTGTAGTAGGATAGTGTATTTTCATTGTACTAGTGTGATTGTATTTCTCTGAGTTGTAATTGCACATTACTTTTCTTTAATAGTGGATTAATAACTCGTGTAGACGGTGGGTATGTCCGAAATGTCCAAAGGTGTCAATGAGCCTCACCATTAGGATTTGCCTAGTTTTAATTTTTTGCAATTTAAAATTCTTAGTTTTTTTAAAGCTTTCTTTTAATTTCTTTCTTTAAAAAACTCATTGTTTGTATTGATAAAATTTCTTTAGAGGGAGGTTTGTGAAGTATATTAAGGATAAGTTTTGGTTGGGAAAGACCTTGGTACTTAAGAGATCCACCTTAATTTCCTGGGAATTTACCTTGTGTGATAAACTTATTTTCCTTGAGAAAAATCTTTAAATACAAAGATGTCTAAGTCATTTACAACAAATAAAAGGAAAAAGGAAATTTTGAAGGAAGAAGGTGCTAAACTTGTCATTCTTGAGGAGGAATTCAGAATCTTAAAGCTTAGAGAAGGAATAAAAGAACTTGTAAAAATAGGAAGAAAAATTATAAAAGGAGATAAAAAGTTTACAAGAAGAGAGACATAGTTTAGAGAAAAAGTGCAAGCTCTTATCAGAAGAAAATAAGAGAAAGAAAAAGAGAGAAAAAAGGGTAGTCTTAGACTGAATGAACATTATCAACCTCCCTCTATAACGGATACAAAGAAAGAAAAATCTAATCCAAATGTTTCCCTTGTTAAGGCTGATTATCCTTGTTTTAATCCTTGAGAAAAGAATTCTTGATCAACCAAGTATATTCCAAAGAGATAATATTTTTCAAACACATTGCTCTAACCTAACTTGTTCTCTCATTGCGAATAGTGGATCATGCTACAATTTTGGTAGTACTAGGTTGACTCAAATGCTGAACTTAACTACCATTTATCATCCTAAACTTTATAAAGATGAGAGTATGGTAGTCAAGCAACAAGTGAAAGTAAAGCTTACCATAGGGTACTATGAGAAAAAAGTTTTTTGTGGTCAAGTACCAAGGAAAGCTTGTGATATTTTGTTAGAATGACCTCAACAAATTAATCATAAAACCATTCAGGAAGGTCGTATTAATAAATAACTTTCACTTATAATAAAAATAAGATTATACTTGGTTCTTTATCATCTTCACAAGTGGTAAAAAACCAAGAACAAACAAAACTGAAAACAGAAAAAGGAAGAAAAATTTGTCTAGCTCTCCTAGGAACTTAGGAAAATATAGTTTAGACAAGAAGAAACAAATAAAAATAAAATTGCTTCTAAAGACGTCTACTTTTATCCTTTATTTGATAAGAAGTATATGGCTTTTAGAAGCCAATATTTTCTTAATTATTCCTTGAAGAACTTCATTCTTCTTAAATATTTTATAAATATACCAATTGATCTGTTTGGTGTTTATCTTAGATGGGTATTTGATTCTGGAGAAGAAACATAAGTTCTAGGCAATAATAAGGCTGCTGTTTGGAATCAACCTTGTAGATCTGAGGATAGATCCTCTCAAGAGGGAGGGGATGATGGAAATCGTCCAACCACAAACACCCACAAAATAAGGAGGATGAAGACCTAAAGTTTTTTTGTGGACATACTTGCAAATATGGGCCTAATTGGACTTTTATTTATCTTTTGTAAGCTCAATAAAGAGGACAACTTTAAGTTGAAGAAATGTATAAACATATTCAAGAAGATCTCCAAGCCATCCAAACATCAACTAGAGCTTTGGTCAAAACAACACAAGGAGACTGTGCCTCAATTGACTTCATAGGAGACAAGTGAACATCGTTTTGGGGCCAAACTTTAGTTTAAATAAATGTATAAAGTAGTTTAGTATTTCATGGGCCATGTATTGGACCTAGTAGCATAAAATAATTGGGCCAAATATTTGAGCAATGTAATGTAGATTTTGAGCCGGGTCAAGAGTAAAATAAGGTTAGAATAAGGTAGTGTGAACAATCTATGATTACATTTGGACTTCCTTAAGCCTAATGTAAACCTTAAACGTCCCAAGGGGGGCTGCACACATAAGAAGTACAAAATTACCATGTGCTTCATATGGGAGAAGACATGGAGAGTTCTAGCCACATGATACACTCTCATTGGCTCTTCTAGATCTAGAGTTTAGTTTGAATTTGAATTTTTGAATTTTGGCTCTCTTTTGAGCTCACCCTAGCACTATAAATAAATAAGTGTTCTAGCCTCTTGTTGAATCAACTTATAAATTAGAGTGTTATACTGCCAATTTTCAGTCAAAACACTAGTTCAAACTAGCTCTTTCTAGGGTAGTCTATTTGGTAGTCTCTCTTAGAACCTTTCCTAGTGAGTTGACTTAACCTCTAATTCTCCCAAGTCCATCACATTCACTCCAAAACTTGGACTCCTCTTGTATTCTACATAGCTTCCATGCATCTACTCCATTCCACACTCCATCAAAAATTCAAATATAATACAAGCTAGTAGGAAGAGGCCATGAGGAAGAGGCTATCAGGGGGCATGCTGGAATTAAAAGAATGTTAGCCAGATTGAAAAAAGAGTTTCACTGGAAGGATATGAACGTTGATGTCAATAGGTTTGTCTATATAATAGTCCTTTGTTTGTCAATAAGCAAAATCTCAGAATGTCTCATGTAGGGTTGTTAAAGCCATTATCAATACCAATTCAAACTTAGGAGGATGTAGCTATGGATTTCATTACAGGTTGCAAAATTTCTTTGGGTTCACATTAATTATGGTGGTGGTCGACTGACTATCAAAACATGACCAATCAACTCCTACCCTTAATCTTACACAAATTACCCTAAACCTATTATTATCTTAAATTAATATTAAAATTAATAATTGTCTAGTGTATTATATGATTAATTTTATATTTAACTACAAAAATATAACTTAAATTATGAAAAAAATATATTGCTGAAAATTTAGATAAAGATATAAAGTTTCAAAACAATTGAATTCCAAAATCCGTTCAGAACTCTTTACTAAGTTGTATATAACAGAACACATAATCAAAACTTATTTAAATTGTTATAACACATGGTTTTGAAAATATTTTTTTTATACAAAAAAGCTCGTTATTACGAAAATTAAAAATATAAAGAATTATAATTTCTTTAAATGATTAAATTTAGTATGATTGGTAGATACTGCTAGTAATATTTGTATAGAGTTTATACTTTGCTGCACTGAAAACAAATTATAATAATAGAATTATGGTTGAGGTCTTTATGCGAAATATTATTAAACTTCATGAAAGTATAAATTTATAGTTTCCATCAAAAGATAAAGTATTTATTTGTCAATTTTGACAACATTTATTCAAATTAGAGCACATTTCCTTGGCATGTCTTTAGCTTATCATTTAGAGACTCTGATTGTTAATATGTAACACTAAATAAATGCTTAGAAATGTATCTTAGACATCTCACATTTCAAAATATAAAGAATTAGAAATATATCTTAGACGTCTCATATTTAAAAATATAAAGAATTGGTCCAAAGTGTTGATTTGAGCAAAATGATATTATAATATTGTTTTTTCATAACTAAAACGAATATTGTCATGAAAGAACAGGAAAATAATACATTATAACGAGTGAAAAACGTTAGTTGTCATTGTATAAATAATAGTTACAAATTATACATTAAATATGTTAAATTTTTAAATTAAATTAATTAAATTTTCAAAGTTTTTATTTCTTTTAATTTTTTAAGAGTATATAATAACTTAAATATTTTAATTTTTATTACAATTTAAATTTCTTTAATAAAACTAAAATGTATTAATTTTTTTTTACATTTTAAGGAAAATATAATTAACTCCTCAATAAAATACTTAAGATTTTTCTCATTATCAAGATAAATTTATATAAAACAAATTAAATTTAAACAAAATTTTTACTCAAAAATACACTTTTTCACTTGATGAGATCAGTTGCTTTTAATAAAACTAAAAAAATTTAAAAATGCGAAACCATTTTTGGCTTAAGAAAACAATATTAACCAAACAACTCTAGCTTTTTTTTGAAGTTCTTATTTTCAGTTTTAATTTAAAAAAAAAAAAATGCACTCAACATATCTTAAGAGAATGAAATGGAAAATGTGTTATCCGAATGAAGCAATTTCTTGACTTCACCGACACCAACACCAGAAGATGTTCCTTGTTCCCTCTCCCTCCTCCTCCTCCTCCACCTGCTTGATAAAACACCACCACAATGCTGTCTGGTTTCACGGTCGCACCCATGGACGAGTTCCTTACACCGGCAGTGAAACACGGCGCATCTGGTGTGCAAAGAGAACCGGTAAACAGAGGTACCCGTCTGAGAAGAAGAAGCTGAGGACAAAGGTCAAAGAGTTCTTATCCGAGTCCAAGGAGAAGGACAAGTTTGAGGGTACGTGGAGGCTCTTCAAGCTCGCCGTTCCACTTCATGAAGACCCTGGCAAGGACTCTCTCCATGTTTCCGATGCCCTTCTCCAACAAATCGCCAAAGTTCTTAAGTTCCCGGTACTGAAGCAAACCCACCCTTCCCACATAAGAGAAACCAATAAAGGAATATACTTTAAGTTTCATTTCTTTCTCTCTTTTTCAGGTTGCTTCTATGTTGCCAGCAGAAGCTTTTACCGTCGTTAGGAAGTCTTTTGATGCTAGAAAGGTATGTTTGTTCAATGACAAACTAAAATTCACTCTTCAATATATTTGCGCATTTCATTCCTTGTTGTCTACATTTAAAACAAATTTGAAAGAGGGAGAGAGACAATAGAGGTTAAATGGGAAATGGGGGCGTGCATTGCCTGGAGTAGTGGGGTGGCTGATATGGCCCTAATTGTGGTCGCATTGCAGTTTTAGAGACCTCCAAAATTCAAAGCCTTTATCTTCTATGACAATTGCAGTTGTAGATGGAATTTGAACTTTCTAGTAATAATAATTAGCTTGAGGTTTGAGATATTTGACTGCAGAAACCAATATTTGGCATGGTTTTTTGCAATTGTTAATTCTTTTTTTCACGGATTAGTTAATAATGAGTTAATTGGTTTATATTTCAATTCTTTGGTTTTGACGTGTGTGTGTCAAACAATAAACAAAAAGCAGAACATAAACCTGAGGAGATAAATCTGTACACGTGTGGAATCTTTGAAGCAGTTAAGTTCAATTTGAATTGACATAACTGAAATAATTTCATTTGCGTCCTCTTATTTTGTTTTGCTGATTCTTTTTTAGAAATTAAAAGAGCCCAAATTTGTACATACTGTGGATATGGATGTCCAAAAGCTCATCAGTCTGGAGCCTCGTTGTTGGGACTTTATTTCACGGCTGGAGCCTAAAGTTGGCCTTGTGGAACGTGTGCATGATGAAAGAGATTTTTCTGATCTGGAAAGTATCTTTCGTGAATGTAAAGAAAATAAAGAAGCTGTTTTGGCAGGGGGAAATGGACATAGCACTTTCTCAACGGAGTTGTGCAAGAACCAGGCTACTAGAAAGCCAAAAATTGCCGTAGTGGGTAGTGGGCCTTCTGGCTTATTTGCAGCTCTGGTTCTTGCTCAGCTAGGTGCAGATGTTACATTGATAGAAAGAGGTCAACCAGTAGAGAGAAGAGGACGGGATATTGGTGCTCTTATAGTTCGTCGAATTTTAGAATTGGAAAGTAACTTCTGCTTTGGGGAGGTTTGTACTATGATCTTGATTTATTTCTTTTAATGATGGTTTATTGTCTCACAATGATAAATGTTACATTCATGATTGTTCATCACTTTTGACTTAAAATGAGTTCATTTTTGGATTTCTTACTAGGTCCATTCTACTCTTATATTAAATTTTGCTTTTACTTGTCAGGTTCTGACAAATATGCCATTTTTCTCTAAAAGAAAACACATGGAAGTATTCTTTTGTTCCATTTTTGCAACTTTACTGCTTGTTACTTCAATTTTGAATTTTCTTCAGAATCTATCTATGAAATCCAACAGTCAAGGAGATTATTATCACATGTTGTTTGAGTTAATGGAAATAGTGCACCTTTTTAATAGTCATCTAGGCTGCAATATTTATACATTGCTAAGGCTTTTGAAATGCGTATGAAAATCATATTTGGGTTTTAAAGGTAGTTTGATCAGCTCATTTGTGATTCTCATGTTTCTTTTTATTTAACTAGTCTTTGTCTCATATGAGTCTCTTGTTTATTTACTTTGTCATTTATTAAGGACTTATGTGTGGCAGGGTGGTGCAGGTACCTGGAGTGATGGAAAGTTGGTAACCAGAATTGGACGCAACAGTGGCAGCGTTCTTGCAGTTAGTCCTCTTATGTAGTATTTATAAAGTTTATATGTGCATCCTGTGTATGTGTAAAATTGATGGTTGTAGACTTATTAAGAAAACATTTCTAACTGATAAATGGTTTAATTCTACCCATTCTTGAAGTTAAAATCAGATACTCTCATAATTTGCGATGATTATTAATGCAAACTGTTGTTGCCTTTGTCTTGCAAGGTATTTGGGAACTGTTGATAGACTGGAGAGAGAAAACTATATTAAAACTGTATTTTTCTTATACGAATACATGAGACAACTCTATATATGGATCTGATATAAAGAGAGAACTAACAAGGGACAGTTATAACACACTAACTGCCAAGAGTTAGCTTTAAAAAAATAACTCTCTTACAATATTCATTCACCCCTGTAAAATCAAGGTGGCTGAGATGAAGATGGAAGCTCAATCACTTTGTGTTGTTCCTAAGAAACCAAAATCAAATAGTGGAGAGGGGTTTGGTGAAAACATCAGCCCATTGTGATCTTGAACAAGAATGTGCTGAATAAGAAGTTGCTGGGAAGGAACCTTTTCTTGGACAAAGAACAAATTGATATCCATAGTTTCTTGCAAGCATGCAAAATAGCAAGAGAAACTGTATTTTGGTTGTCATAGTAAATAATAGGGGTTGAAAAAGGAACTTGTAAGAAGTGTTTCCACCCAAAGAACTTCAGGAGTAACTTGAGCAAGACTCATATTCCCTATTTCAGTAGTGGACCTTGCCACAACAGGTTGTTTTCGGGACCACCAAGAAATAAGATTTAGTCCAAGAAAGATGGCAGCTCATGAGTAGATCTTCTGTCATCAGGGCCAACAGCCAAGTCAACATCACAAAAGGCTTGAAGAGAATAAGGTTGACCAGCAACTGCAGGTTGAATATGAAGCCCATGATAGCCTTTAAGGTACTTAAGAATTCTCTTGATAGCAGCTAAATGAGACTTGGGAGGCTTGGCCATGAATTACTTTGTTCACTACATAACTTATTTCAGGTTTGGTGATTTTAGCATACTGAAGTGCTCCAACCACTGATCTGGATTAAGGTTGAGTCAGGTAGAAGATCAGCTCCATTTTTTTTGGAGGGTTTACAAGTAGACATCATAGGAGAGGATATGGCTTTTGCTTAAAGCATATTTGTCTTTTGCAATAGGTCTTTAATATACTTGCTTTGAGTAAGTAATATCTAGAAAGGTGTGTAATTTCAATACCCAAAAAATAATCAAGTTGTCCATCCTAACTGTTTGAGAGAAAGTATGACTGAGCTGAGTAATAATCTTCTGAGTAAGGCAAGGAGAGCTGTCAGTAATTATAATATTATCTGAATCAACCAGTGGATAAACAACATCAGAGTTAACATGGTATACAAACAAAGAAGGACCACACTTGTTAGCTGTGAAGCCAAATTATAGAAGTGTGTTTTGTTACTTGTCAAACCACTTCCTTGGAGCTTGTTCAAGGCCATAGAGAGACTTATTTAACCTGCAAACGAGTGAGGAATCAGCAGCCTCAAATCTTAGAGGTTGCTGCATAATATAGATAGTCTGTTCAAGAAGTCCATCTAGAAAGGCATTGTTAATGTGAAGTTGATGCAAAGCCCAATGCTTAGTTAGAGCAAGGTGATACTTAATTTGATAGTAACAGCTTTGATAACTGGAGTGATGGTTTTAGTAAAATCATATCCAGAAAGTTGGGGAAAACCTTTAGCCACTAATCTGGCTTAAATTTGCTGATAGTACATCAACATTTTTCTTAATATGAAAACCCTCTTGCAGCCTATACTATAGTTTTTACAATTTTATATCATACAACTGCGATTAATAGGATAGCTGTTCTTAAACTTGTTATTACGAGGACTTAGGGGTATATATATCATCGAAAATTACTTATCCTATACTATACAAACTGTCTGATATGGTAGCAATTATTCTCGGAAAATAATTGATGGTAGTTATGTTAGGATTATGTTCTATAGTAGGGTGTTTAATTAAGCAATTGTGTTGTTATCTGTAGAGTGTTGATAGAATACTCTATAATTTTTTTTTTCTCCGGGACAACAAGTGTATTGTTGTATTGTATGTCATTTCTGTGTACAATAATACAGTTGAAAACTTAGTTTTGATGAATTGCTTGAGTGAAAAAGAACCAAACAGGCCATATATTTATATACATTTCAGAATTAATTTCATTTTTATAGAGTAAATATAATGCAATTCCCTTAGTACATAATATAATCACTATTAGGGAATCTTCTAAACATTCATGAACATTCATAAAATAAGCACTATTCATGAATCTTCTGAACATTCAGAAAAGACTGGTTTTAACAAATATATTTGATTGGCTTATCAATTGTCCCATCAATGTCTAAGCTTTATATCTTACTGAATGGTTGACTTGATATCTTTTTAGATTATGAAAACTCTAGTGCAGTTTGGAGCTCCAGAACAGATATTGATTGATGGAAAGCCTCACCTAGGAACAGATAAGTTGGTTCCATTGCTTCGCAACTTTAGGCAACATCTGCAAGATTTGGGTGTGCGTTCCAATAACCTCCTTATATTATTAAAAATAAATTCATGTCATTATAGTTTTCCTCGTTGTTGTCTTCATTTTGTCCAATTAACAATACTGATTATTTTTCTAGGTCACCATAAAGTTTGGGACGAGAGTGGATGATTTAGTTATAAAAGATGGACATGTTCTGGGAGTCATGGTATCTGAATCAGCTGATAAATCACGTTTGACAAGTAAGAAGATGGAATATGATGCAGTTATTCTGGCTGTTGGTCATTCTGCTCGTGATACATATGAAGTACTTCATGCTCATAATGTGGAATTAATACCAAAAGATTTTGCCGTGAGTTTATATTGACATTGTGTTTTAATCTTTATTTCAATTTATTAAAGTCGGTATGCTTATTTGTCCATAATCATCTGTTTGCATATCCCCATGTAAGATTTGTGTATTCCTCAGGCAGTTCCAACTTCCAAATGGTAGAGCTGTGGCTTCTTCATCACTGCCATGCATTGTTTACAAGTTAGGCTTGATTCATGTGGGTTTATTTTAATTAGATAGTTGGTTCAGTTTTTGTTTGATATTCATCATTTGTCATTAAGAATTATCTTTTATTCTTGTCTTTCCCATATGTCTCATATATTTGAAAGTGCCAGTTTTGGCACTCAAAAGGATTGAAAATCTCAGCTGACATTGCAGCATTGGAGTTTACTGATCACTATAATATTTCAGAGCCTTCTGAACAGTTGAAAGAAATAGATGAATTGTATTTCTGAGATATCTTTACAAATGTGATTACAGTCTCAATTGTTTACAACCTAATTAAGGAAAGAAATAATAGGTAATTAAAGCTATACAAATCAAATCAAATCACAAAAGGATATCAATTCTGTCCTAATAAATAGAGAATCAAATCTGCACTTAATTACAGAATAATTAATTCCTAATTATTCAACACTCCCCCTCAAGTTGGTGAATGTATATCTATCATTCCCAACTTACAAATAAGATCTTTGAAGTGTTTTGTGGGAAGTCCCTTAGTAAACATATCTTCCAATTGGAGTCTTGAAGGATGTACTCGGTGGCTATAAGACCATTATCCAACTTCTCCTTAATGAAATGTTGGTCTATCTCTACGTGCTTTGTTCGGTTATGTTGAACTGGATTGTGTGCAATATTGATGGCGGACTTATTATCACACACCAACCCCATAAGAGCTTCATATTTTATTTTTGAGGTTATCGAGTATGATCTTCATCCATAATAGTTCACAAATCCATTGAGTCATGGCTCTAAATTTTGCTTCTGCACTTGATCTTGCAACTACATTTTGTTTCTTGCTCCTCCATGTCACCAAATTTCCAACCAGGAACATGCAATAGCCTGTGGTGGATCTCCTATCAACAATTGATCCTGCATAGTCAGCATCAATATATATTTTCATGGATAAGTTTTCCCCTTTTTTGAATGAAGAAATGAGTGCATTAGAAAGGGATGAGACTTGGGAGATTGTGGAAAGACCAAAAGATAAGAAGGCAATGGGTTGTAGGTGGATATACACAGTTAAATATAAGTCCGATGGCACACTAGATTGATATAAAGCAAGGTTGGTTGCAAAAGGGTATACTCAAACTATGGGATTGATTATGAGGAGACTTTTGCTCCAGTGGCAAAAATGAATACAATTAGGATTATTCTCTCCTTGGCAGCACACTTTGGTTGGGAGATGCATCAATTTGATGTTAAAAATGCCTTCTTGCATGGAAGCTTGGAGGAAGAAGTATAAATGGAGGTTCCACCTGGTTATGGTGTTATTAATGAAGGGAATAAGGTGTGCAGACTTAAGAAGGCCCTACATGGTCTTACACAATCACCTCGTGCATGGTTTGGAAGGTTTACTCAAGCTATGGTATCTTTGGGGTATCTACAAAGCCAAGGTGGCCATACTCTGTTAGTGATGAATGGTCTCCTTACAAAGAGGTTAACATGGATAGTGCATAATTTGTGAAAGAAACTTTGTTGGCTGATGATTGGTGGATGAATGTTGATTATACACTTTCTTTTATTTCCCCTATTTATGATGTTCTCATAACACAGACATGGATATGGCTACTCTTCACTTAGTATATGAAATGTGGGATTCAATGATTGAAAATGTGAGAAAGGTCATTGACCAACATGAAAGAAAGACATAAATTGAACATTCATCCTTTTTCAAGGTAGTAATCTCAATATTAATTGATCGTTGGATGAAGAGTAGCACATCACTTCTTGTTTTGTATTTTTTAAATCCCAGGTAATACATTATATTCTTAAATTATTTTAATGAATATATTTTGTTGTGTACATTTTATTTATAATATCATAAATTTATAATATTATATAAATTTATGTTTATATATTTTTAATGTTGTAGATATTATAGTCATAGATGGTTAAATGAAGATTCACAAAAACTTGTCTCACATAAGATATGAAACTTACTTATCAAAGAAAAAAATGTTTTAAGAGGTACTTTGATGATGTGGATGTAAGGATACAAGTAAATATAAAGTTTGCAAACTTTTTAGATGGAATAAAAGGTTTTGCCGATGTTGACTCTTTAAGGGATAGAGGTAAAATGATGCAAAATCATGGTGGATTATTCTTGGAACTCATGCACCAACACTTCAAAAGTTAGCTCTTACGTTACTTGGACAACCACGTTCTTCTTGTGAAAGAAACTGGAGTACCTACTCTTCTATACATTATTTGAAAAGAAATAAGATGACACCTAAAAGGGCGGAGGATCTAGTATCTCTCTATAGTAATCTTTGTCTTCTCTCAAGAAACTTCTCAAAATATAAAGAAGAAGAAACTAAATTGTGGGATATTGCACGAGATGACTTTTTGTTAGATGATAATGAGATTCTTGAAATTGCTAGCTTATCTCTTGATGAACTTGATGTAGAAGTTGTACTTTTCAATGAGGATAAACAAATGTAATAATTAAACATTATAGTTTACACAAGTTTTTCTTTTGTTAGACTTTTTTTTATGTGTTCCTCTTGATTTTTTAGATTATGAAGTATAATTATTGACAATCATAGTATGTGTGTGTGTGTGTGTGTGTGTGTGTGTATATATATATATATATCGTCGTGTTGTGTCCTATATTTTTCAATTTAGTCGTACCTCCGTATTTGTGTCATTTTCTTGTTCGTACCTGTGTCTGTGCTTGGTGAGCACAAAACGTGATTTTTTGATAACAAAGACATTTTATTTTGTCTCAAGCTAGGAGTGACTTCTTGTTGAAAGAATATTCGCATTGACTCAAGAGTGGTTTGTTGAAAGAATACTTGGGTTAAGTTAGGAGTGACTTGTTGAAAGAATGCAAGCCAGGAGTGACTTGTGAAAGAATACTTGGTTGAGCTAGAAGTGACTTATGAAAATAATACTTGAACGAGGTCAGCCAAAAGTGGCTGGGAGCTAAAACGATATTCGATTGTATTTCGCAACAATAGTCTGCTTCCTAGAACTTAACTGGTTGGTCAAAAACTGGACATAGTCTGTGCTACTAGGCGAATCATTATAAAAATACTGAGTAAACTCTCTCTATAATCTCTTTGTACATTGCATGTTATTTACCTATAACTAACATAAGAGGGTGAAGCTTTTAAAACTAAGTTTGTGAAAATTTGAATTGGTTTGTCTGATCATACACTTAACCTATTGTCTAGATACGAAGTATCAAACAATAATTGTGAAAAACAACGAAATCTTTTAAAACACAACTCAACCCTTCCTTGTGTTTTTCTTGTTTTTCACACATAGACACCAGAGAGCCTTCTTTATGGAAAGCAAATCTCTAAATTCAGTAAGTGGCAACTCATATAGATCCTTAGGACTGACCCAGTTCTCAAAAAATCCTTGATTGACCAATTTCATTTTAAGTTATAACATCATGTTCCCTTTTCTGCTTGTGTAATTTTGTTTCAGTTAAATAAAAATGATGACATGATGTTAAGTTTTTTACTCCCTTGATTTTTCATTATTTTTATTGCTTTTTACTTTTGTTACAGGTAGGGCTACGTATTGAGCATCCTCAGGAGCTAATAAACAGCATACAGGTTTTTGTCTAGTCGAACCTTTGTTTTGTGATTGATTAGTTTAAACTATATCTATGAGAAGTGTTCCTTATTGCTCATGTAATACAAGTGTGGTATCCCAAATATCATTCCCACAAAGACTTATTAGTAATCATCAATTCTCAAAACCTGTGTTATCTAGAAAATTGAAATGGAGAGATTATGCATGTAACTTAGAAGTGATATTAAGAGGAATTAAACTGTGATTTTGAAACAACAGAAAAGCACTCTAATTGCTGTGTGGTACTTAGAGCTGGGGTTTGACATATATTCAGTTGTTAATAGTTAAACTCAAAAGTTAATACCTCCAGTAATTCTATCAGCAATCAAATGGTCTTGATCTTAAGATGCTAATAATATATTCTCTAGTTAAATGCCCTATTTGCTCCCTTGAATCATATTTTGTGTATAAATAGGGAACTTAGAATATTGTATAGCTATTAGTTGGGATTCTCTTTGCTATTAGTTAGAGGTTCTCTTTGATTGTATCTTATTTATTTTATTCCCTGATTATAAATAAAGCTGTATGTGGGTGGAATAATGCACACTTTTCAGTAGAACCTGCTAATTTAAGGAAATGATTAAAGAAAGCAGGCATGAACTCTAAAGATGTTAAATTGACACTGTCTATTTCAATTGACACATTCTAAACAGATAAATGAGCTGTTGCCGTATTATTATAATTCTGAATTCACAATACAACTGGTGCAGCATTATTGTTAATTTTGTTATTGCATTCTCATATCAAGCGTGATAGGGAACAAATATTTATAGGTTTGAGGGGAGATTTCTTTGCCATCTTTTGTTAAATCTGAAACTGCCATAGTTGGAAAGAGTTGCTTATTGAGTGTCTATTTTTTCGCTTGCTTCTATTGTGGCTGATATACCTTTTTTTTTTCCTTTCACCCCCATGTCTCAAACGATGTTTTAATCTGTTTGCAGAATGCCTCATGGGACTGGCAGATTTTTTTAAATGTTTTTTGGTCCCAAAATTTCCTTACTATCTTCTCTCTTCATTTCAAACCCGTTAAAACAAGACACTGGAATAGATTGCAGGTAGAAGAATATTCATGAAAACACAAGCTATGGGATTTCAAACATCACATAGCACTAAAAGGATAGCACAACCAAATTTTCCACAGCAAGGAGGACTCAGTTGATGCTCATGAAAACTGAATAATTTGAAGGATCACACTGAACTTTACTGATCATACCCAAACAATTACCAAGTTCATTCTTTTTACCCAGTGCACATGATATGGACCATTTTTATAGTTTTAATTTCAAGACAAGTATTTAAGATTTTTTAGGTTAAACTATTCTTGAGTGATAAAAAATCTAAGATGTCATTACACACCAAATTCATCCTTCCATTGAAGAAACTAAAAAATAAAGTAACATGAAGTGAACTTTTTTGTAATCGGTCCAGCACATTGTTTGTGCTTTAATTCTCTTTGGCTGACATTAAAAGCCGCCAAACAAGAATTTTATATATCATCTAACGTCTGTATAACATGAAATCAAATAAAAGGATTTCTACAAAAATAATAGAGGTAGTAGATCACAAATCCAGCAACAAAATTGCACAAAAAACAGCACAAGAACAAAAATATTGTACACACAGATCAAGAAAAATTGGTGGAGAAAACTACAGTAGCAGATTTGAATTTGCACCATAACCAACAATTTGGCGCTGTGCAGATGCAAAAAAGTGTGAATGATACTATTGGTGCAGCAGTTCAAAGGGGCGTCCCCAGGAAAGCAAGTTTGATCCATTTAGGGGTGGCGTTATGTAATGGATAATTTAGGTTTGACGCAAAAGAAGTGGACAACTTCGTCATTCAACATAAAATTAGAACTGTTTCATTAAAGTGGGTCAAAGTAATATAAAGATACTGAGTATGTACGTATAAATTTGTTCATTTTTATAATGTTTTATGCTTTACTATAGTTCTCTTGCTTGATTATTAGACAACAATAAGTTTATATTGTTGACAGTCTTGTCAGTGATCTATAATATATAAAAATTTAATGAGGGAAAGGGGAGGTAATAATGATAACTTCATACAAAAATGTGATGTAGTAATTAACTTGTTCTGTACTGATAGAAGCTTTTTGATTGTAATAAAAGCTATTTATCTATTTTTCATGATTATGATGCTTGGAATTTTATTCATTTAAACGTGTAGTATGCTGAATTGGCTTCCGAGGTATCCCATGGACGTGGTAAAATTCCAGTGGCAGATTACAAAGTTGCCAACTATATTGACAACGAGGATTTCTACGAAGTATCTAATTCAGGGGTGGCAAATCGTAGTTGCTACTCTTTCTGCATGTGTCCAGGTGGGCAGGTAGGTGTTCTCATTTTACATGCATATCTTGTGTCATATGGTCGAATTCTTGACAGAAATAGCAGAAAAAGTCAATCTTTATTGAATAATAGGGAATATCTCCCTATGAGAATGATACTCACTCCACATATTTTTAGAGTCTGGTCGATTCAAATCAGAACTTTCTAATTCTGAAAAGTCCCTTAACAATATCCCAATATTCCCCTTTTATAACAAAAAATGGTTTACTGTTTATAACAGAAAACTACCGATAAATGGGGCATTCAGCTGTGGTCCAACTACTTTTTATGGAGTATTTTATTCTACACCTTATAAAATTCTTGTGTTTCCTCCTTTCATTCTAGAATGTAATTTTTACAATTTAGAATGGAAAGAGGCAGCCCAAGAATTTTACAGGCTGCAGGAAGTTGACCCCCTTTTAAAATAACTTGCTTAATCACAGGCCTGCACCCTCCCCATTCCTACCCGTAAGCACAAAAAACATACCTTCTGGTGAGGACTTCTGTTGTTCTGTGATCCACATACCTAACAGCTTGCACATCTTCTGGTTGGGGTTGTAACGTTAGAACTAGTGGTAGAGGTTGTAACTGATGTTGTTGCCAGTGCCGTATTTAGTAGGCATAACTGTAATACAAGATGGATGTGCCCTGGAAACTCTAGCTTGTATTCAACCAAACCAATTCTAGGGGACCTTGTAGGGACCGTTAGTATCACAGAGATAACATCTCATTTCTCTTTGCTTAAGATCTCAAGTAGTAAGGTTGAACTTTAAGATACAACCAGTCGGCCACACTGAATTTTACTTTTCTGAGCATATTGACCACTTCAGGTTGACCATCACTTTGGAGTGGTATGCAGTGTAGTACTTGAGCTTTGTGTCTTCCTGTTATTTACAGGGGTAGATCCAAGTACTAAAATACGCCTTTGAGATTCTCATGTTACTCAATATGAGACTTAGACACTCCACAGATACCGAAGTCTCAATCATCATATTAATTGGAATATGTGCTCTTTGTGGTGCTGAGCCCTTGCACATGAATGTTATGGTATAAATATTTACTGATTGATTTGCATGGGGGGAAGAGGGAGGTGTGTGTCTGGCATAATTGTATCATTAAACTAGTTTCAGTGTTTAAATTTTGCTCAGCCATCATTGGATGCCATCAACTCGTACTGAATTACAGAAAATTGAACTTTTAGGTTGTTCTCACTAGTACAAGTCCATCAGAAATATGCGTCAATGGTATGTCATTTTCTCGGAGAGCATCAAAGTGGGCAAATGCTGCACTTGTGGTTACCGTCACAACAAAGGATTTTGAAGCTTTGAATTATTTTGGTCCTCTTGCTGGGGTCAAATTTCAGGTTGGTCTGAATTCTTATTATCGTAGCTGTGTTATTGTTAGGGTGTGCGCAAGGTATAAAATGAGATCTAAGGACAACTGTTAGTCAGTTTGTCCATTAATTAGTTAACTTAGTTTGGCTAGGAGGACTAATTATAGACGGGAAAAAAAAATTAGAAAGGATCATTCTGTGAATTTGGCAGTTTTTATGAAAGGAGAATTTCTGTTTTCTCTTTCCTAGGTTTGTTGCACACTTGCAGTTCTTATGATTTTTAGTAGTTAAAGTACGTGCCCTACTGTTCATTGTTGAATTAGGGGTTTTAGGTAGGGAAGAAATATATAAATGGCATTGGCATTGGTTATAAAATAAAAGACAGTCAATTACGCTGAACATTTAACAGCATCAATTATAATAACATCATTCATTTCTTTTTTCATCTTTATTATTATCAAAAGCAATGTGTGAAGTTAAACTTGAGATCTTAATTGTTCAGTTTTTTATTAGTAAATCTTTCTTTAATTCCCTAGAACCTTATTTCAATCCTTAATTATTAAATAATAGAATATATAAATTTATTTCCTGTTTCTCTGTCCTTTTAGTGTAAGTGATAGGACAAATGGACCAATATACTGCATCAGATGGAAAATTTTCAACTAGTTGGTCAGTGTTCTTGATGTTATAAATTGACTGTATCTCTGTTTTCTCTAATACTTATATTATCTAGAGAGAGTTCGAACAAAGGGCTGCTATGATGGGAGGAGGAAATTTTGTAGTGCCTGTCCAGACAGTTACAGACTTTCTTGAGAACAAGTTGTCAGGTAAAATTATTTACAA
The DNA here is from genome assembly GCA_013389735.1 of Phaseolus lunatus. NCBI lineage: Eukaryota > Viridiplantae > Streptophyta > Magnoliopsida > Fabales > Fabaceae > Phaseolus > Phaseolus lunatus. The sequence goes on along the minus strand of CM023859.1, from coordinate 10,603,755 downwards.
CTATTCTTTATTTATTACACCAGGTTCTCAGCTTATAGATGAACTCAGCTTGATAGTTTGTGCCAGTAACATCTGTACCCCCGTCAAGTTATCGGTTGGGTGTGAAGGCAGCAAACCTCCATCAGCTATTTCCCATGCATATAACTGAAGCTTTGAAACATTCACTTGTAACATTTGAGGAAGAGGTATGCAGTTTCTCATGTCCTTTCTATATTCATAAATTTATCCAACAAAAATTCTAAGAATAATTTATCAATTCATGCTTAACTTTTCAGTTACCAGGATTTATCTGCAATGAGGCTCTCCTTCATGGTGTAGAGGTAATAAAAAAACATGCTATCCTTTTTGGTTCGGTCTGATATCAGTATGTTCCGTTGTATATATGATTTACCAAAATTCTGCAAATTATTCCCTGATCCTGCCTACTGGTTCAGTATGAAGCTGTTGATTAAAACTTCCTCACAAAGCAAGTGATTCTTTTGATTTTGCTTCACAACTGCTATTTATTTGTACTAAACAAGGTTTTGGTTCCAGACTAGGACTAGTTCACCCATCCAAATTCCACGCAATATTGACTCTTACGAGAGCACTTCAGTAAAAGGACTCTATCCAATTGGTGAAGGAGCAGGCTATGCTGGGGGGATCATTAGTGCAGCAGTAGATGGAATGCATGCTGGTTTTGCTGTGGCAAAGAGATTCAGCTTATTTCATGGAGATGTTGAGTCTGTTCTGGGCAAGGCTCCAAGTGTCGGAGTTGCCAAGTACTAAGAAGATCCAATATCAACTCTTAACAAGTGATATTCTACATTTTTGGTATATAGATCAGCTACAGATAGTGGTAGTAAAGGTTCCATACTAGGTTACAATGCTGAATATTCAAGGTAATTCTTTACATTTTTTTTTATTCTTGTCTCAAAACAGTGCTGTCAGCTTCAGCTTTTCGTGGAAGAACACTGATTATAATTGATATCCTTCTTTGTCATATTTTATTAAAAGGTTATCCTCCAGACTGAAGAACTGAGATAGGGATGAAATTTTCAACATTCATTTAGGTTGCTGTTCTTGACATAAATTGAATAGCATACCAGATACTCACTTGCTGCTAAGAAGTTGAAACTTTAGTAAGCACTTGTGAACATTTGACCCGGTGGCTGCAATTTTGGAAGAATAAAAATTTGACTTAACGTTTATGTAGCTGCCCATGATATCTAGAAACATAGAATGTGGTATTTATGAAATAAATTGGAGAGTATGTCACCATTAACTCCAGATGTATATGGTCAAGTTCTTATCATGTTTTAACAACATTGACCGTTTCAAGAATTGAGTGCGATTATAATGTTAATGTTAAGAGAATGCATATATATATATATATATATATATATATATATATATATATATATATATATATATATATATATATATATATATATATATATATATATATATATATATATATATAATGAGAACAAACAATTTTAGGCCTGAAACTAGGATAAAAAAATAAACAATTAAGATCAAAATGTAATGAAGATTAAAATTTGAAAAAAAATACATAAAATTCCTTTTAACATTTCCAGAACCCAGTCGAAAATATTGCATAAACCTACCAGATAAACATTTTTTTTTCTCAATTTAGAACTAGTGATGTGGAAAATGGAGCAAGGAACGTAGCAAGCATGATCCCTTGTAAAAGGGTAAAGGAAATTGGTGAAGACAATAATTGGAATTAATTGGAGATGAGTGTAGTAACATTTTAGGGACAAAATAGGGAACTGGAGTGTTGGATTATTCAACAAGAAAAGGTGACAATGATGAATGTTTTATATTACACTTTTAAGAGAGGTATAATTAAGAGAGGTATAATGAATTATGATTAATAATTGATTATCTCTCGATACATAATTTATTATGGATGGAGAGATAATTAATTATGTTTTTAATTATAATTTATTATGTTTTTTTTAAATGTAATATTCAAGTCCAATGCCTGTGCTAATAAGTTGGCTAATTTATAATTTCTTCATAGAGAATCATTTCATTGGTATAATAGGTTTCTATCTAGTTTGTGTTAGAATCTTTATGAATATGTATAATCTACCTATGTATCATTTTTGTTAACATATGGGTTTTGGTCTAGTCCTTCCATATTTTTTGTATTTTCTTTCTTTTTTTTTTTTTTTAATAACATTTTTTTTCATGGGATTGCAAATGATTGTTGTTACTTGAGGTGTCAACCTAACTGAGATATCAAGTTGCATAGTGTTGCCTAACATGAAAGTTTTTATTTAAAAAACAATTAGTTGCTATATAAACTAAATTAGAGACTAAAAAAATTATTGATTTCTAAATTATTTTCTATTATTGATAAATAGTTTTTAAATTGGTATCTAATTAGCTACCCAGGTTTTTGCTACCAAATTTAAAATCTAAATAATTGGTAGTTAAAATCTTGGTAACTAATTAGAGACTAATTTAAAAACTATTTATCAATAATAAAAATTAATGTAGAAATCAATAATTTTTTAGTTTCTAAAATAGTATCTAATTTAGTTAATATAATAATTAATTATTTTAATCTTTAAAATTAGTTTTTATTTAATAATTTTTTAGTAGTGATATTTTTACGTAAGAAATTGATGAAATTATTCACAAAATAATTATGTATGTTTTGTGAATCCGAGCAATCGAGAACATGTACTTGTGAATGAAAAATAAAATTTGATAATTAACTTCAATACATATTATTTTATAGAACAATATATTCACACTTTTGATTAACAATTATAATAATTTAATTTTATAGAACCTAAAATTATTGTATTTGGATAACAATTATATAATTATTTAATTTAATATTAAGAATAATTATTTAATTTAATATTAAGAAGGTATATAGGAATTACAATTAAATTTGAATATTATATCCCATAACCTTCATCATGGTGGACATGTCCGTCAAAATATTAAGACACTTTAATACATATAAGTAGTACAGAACTTTTGTACATTATTATTTTTTTATTAATATATATATATATATATATATTTAAATCTAAACATTTTTTCAGTGATTCGTTCATAATTATTCATTGTTTAAATATAATTTATACTCATTTTCAATAAAATAAACCAAAAAAAAATTATTAATTATTTATATAACACAATTTATTTATATTTTTTTAATCACATCAGTCTAATATACAAACTTACTATTAATTTCCACTCAATTCAAATCACCTAATTTTATACTTTTTCTTTCTTTTTACTTCATCCTAGTCCAAACAAACAGAAGTTGAAATAATGATATTCCTCTTAAATATGAGAAGAAACAATTATAATGGTTAGATTAATATTAACAATAAAGGATTAAGATGAAAAAAATTAAAATTAGATGAGATGTCTTTCTTCTTTCCATTGTTTTTCTCCTTTTTTACAATTCATTAAACACGTTTTCATAATTGTTCTTATGTCATGAATAAAACAAAAATAAGTTATTAATATATCATAAATGCCCAAATCAAAAATACATATGTATGGATAAGTTTTAATTTCTTAAATAACAACACAAACCAAATTAGTAGTTATGTTTCTTCTTCGTGTCAATAAACATAATATTAATGTATTATATTATTAATTTACAAGTACTTAAAATAAAAAAAAAAATTAAGTTGAGTTGTGCAAGTTAACTGATCCCACTTATTTAACGAATTACAAAAAAGATAAGATGAACTTAAACGGTCCAATGGACTAAAATCTCTATGTGTCTTATCAATTTAAGGATGAATTAACGCGTTAAATAAAACTCATTTTATAATGTTATCTCTATTTAATATCATATCATTGATTATGTTAAAATGTTAAAATTATAATCTATTTATTTATTATGAAGCAAAAATGGTTAACATTTAACAATTTAGAGGAATGCAATTGTTACATATATTTTGGAACTAGGAAAGCCAAAAATAGAAGGAAGATATAGTACATAATCCAGGAATTTTAAGGAAGACAAGTGAAATTAAAAACCTAACTCTTATTGATCTTTTGTGCATGAAAAGATTGTCCTATTTGATATAGCTTTATTTAGACAATAAAATGGTCAAACCTTATTGACTATACTAGTAGAGGAAGAAGGTATGGAGAAAAGACTTTTGGTTTGTATCAATGTTCAATATTAGAACTATCCCTAATCTTTCCGCGAACATGGTTGATATAGTTCTCAGCATTGATGTCAACATCTTCTAATGCTCCACTCACATAGGTTGTTGGGTCCTCCTTTGGTGGTTTCATGAGGTAGGAGTGTTGTCCTTTTGTCTTCTCTATCTTGTGTTCTTTCACTCGTGTAAGGTCTTTTGTGAAACTGTGGCCAGAAAATCTACCAGACGATAATCTTATGATGTTTGCTACCAACAACATTGATGTCTCACAAATTGATCTCTTGTTGCAGTCCATGTTGTTCATTTCGAAGAGGGTGTGCGAATATAAGAAAAAATGGAATTAAATATATCATAGATTCAATTTAAAAGAAAGTTTCCGAACAATGATTTGGAAAGTGACAAATCACGTAACTGCATGGACCACGTATCTAAATTTTGTTCATGGTAAAATGATAAGTATTGTTAAGTATGATAGAATCATTAATGCACGCTTTGTGAAAAAGTATATTCTAAGAAAGAAGGAAATTGTTCTTGAATTGGCTTCTAATAGGTAAATTATCAATATTCATATACACGGAAACTCCAAAGTATATCACTCATCAAGTTATCACTTGTCTCTAACCTCTTTTAACTGAAAAATAGCGTTGTCCATATACAATGGTGCGAATAATGTTTAAGTGGTGTGGACAAAGTTTGATCTCTTTGGGAAGAAGATATCATCTTTCGGAGAGTGAAAGAAAGCAACTAAAAAGCATCGATTCTTTAGTCTTAACTTCTTGAATGGTCCTTGTTTTCCCGTGCTCCAAGACAGGTGCAGCTCTCACCAAAAACTCCACTAAGATTCTAATATCCACCAATCAATTTCTCTTTGTTTTTTCCAAACTTTTTCCTTCTTTCAACTTCATATCAATCAAAGCATCCCTTCTATGACCAATGTCTTTCTCAGTATCAATACTCTTGATCTTGCGTGGTGATTTCAAATTGTTCTCTATGTTCATAAAAAATTAGATGTTCTTGTAGGAACGAAACTTTCTTTACTTAATTGTTTTGTCCTCGATCTTTGGTCTTTGGTCTTGTCATCCTTTTAGTCTTCTCAGTAGGGGTACCTGTGATGATACTCTAACGTTCAAGTCAATTTTAATGGTTAGAGTATTGATATTCATGATATGAAGTTCATTATCATCATTTTGAGAGAGGATTGTGTATTTATAGCTACAGTTTTGGGCCTCAAAGTGTACTAACTGACAGATATGGCCCAATGAAACTCAATTGTCCATTGATTGTGGTTTCTGTGTGACTATTGTGTAATAATTGCTTAATGATGTTGCTAACTAATATGTGGGATGTGGTATGAGACGGTCGGGAGCCGACTAATCAAGTGCTTAAGTGCATACGGGTGTTTAGCCTCCTGATAGTACACTTGCCCTCAAAGCTCGAGCATAATAGAGAGTTTAAGTTTTAAAGAAAAATTTCTTTCTTATGGGGTTATAGGCAACCATGTGACCGACACATCGTTGGTCCGTTGGACCCAAGTAGCTGGGCCTCTTTAGCCCAAAGGGTTCAAGATGCCTCGGGAGTCAGGGGGTGCTAGGATGTGGAAGGTTACGTAATTCGGGTCAAGTTGGAAGTGTTTCGGGATTCGGGACTTGTCAAAGGATGTGAAGGGTCGTTTGATCTGGACCATTGTTAGCTTTAGTGGTTCAACGATTGAGATTCCCCATGACGTTTCATCTCCCTGTTCGCTCCTTGCACATAAATAGCGTGGGTCGTGGGTTCCACGTTTTATCCTATCTTCTTACATACTATCCGAGAGTCTGAGAGTTCCAAAGTGAACCAATCAATGAGTCTTCTGATAAGTGTCATATTTCAGTAATATTTCATATTAAAATAGAAGCACTTATGGATATTTATTGATAAAATAATTATAATTTAAAAACCTTTTTACATATTTTGTGATTATAATATGAATAAAAACGATTTATTCCAAAATTCATGTTAATTTCATGATTTTAGGAGAAAATGGAGATGAAAGGGCTAAAGGAGAATAGACAAGATGAAAAGAGAAGGTTGGAAAGATCAAAACTTGCCCAAAAACTCGCCTAAGCCAAAAACACTCCAGAGGAAGTTGCCTAGGCGAGATCACTCCAGAGAAGCTAGGTTTTTTCTTGTCCAACTTGCCCAGGCGAGCCCAATCACGCCCAAGTGAGAAGTCACTTAGCCCAAGCCCAAGCTCAAACCTAAATATGAGGCATAAGACACAATCATATATATCACTAGGAGAATAGAAAATCCTAGAGGAGACAATCATTAAGGAGAAACATCATGGACCTTCTTTTCTTGCTTTCCATGCTTGTAATGGCCAACATGAGTGGCTAAATCTACCCTTTGGGATTGAGAGTAATTTTTTCAAACTCTTGTGTATTGAGGTGATATTTAAATATAATATTTTGTTCTTGATTGATGATTGGTATTGTCATTTTATTCTTAACGTTTGTTTTATCATGATTTTGATTCTTAGATTTAACTAAAAAGTACTTCTAAGTTTTTGACCTAAATGATAATACTTAACATATTTGAATGCCAGGAATAAATCTGAAATGTTAATCGATATTAACATCTGCTCGTAATAATAAGGAGTTTTTATAAATATGCGAAAAATTGATATTTAGGAGACTATCTTAATAATTTTATGTGAGGAATTGATATAAATGAATTTTATATGAGCATCAATATCAATCAAAGATAGAATATCATTATGTTTTTCAAAAATGCAAAAGAGTGAGAAGGATAAACCTCAATCCTAATATTCCCAATTGAATCAACAACTCTTTACTTTGCTTTATTTATAGTTCTTGCAAGCTCACATACAACAAACACCCAACAAATTTTAATTATTGTTTTCTATTTAGTGAATATTTTACTTGAGAATTCAACTGTTCCTTGTGGGTTCGATATTCATCCTTAAGGAGAAATTATTACTTTTGACACGGTACACTTGTCGTAAAATAGTCATGATCTTCTTAGAGGTAACCATGTCTTCTCCTTCTAGTAGTTTGTTTTTGTCCACGTTGCAGGGTGTTGCGAGGGGAGTACTAGAGTGGTTTGTAGATGTTAGCTCTATTGACTCTGGGGATGCTAGTAGGTCCTCTTGGGTTAGCCATGAGCCGAGTGCCGACTTGGGGGTTCAGCTAGAGTTGTCCACTCTCGAGCTCCTAGTCTTTGTGGAGAATGTGAGTGGTATTGGGTCTTAGTATGCGTGGGTGGATAACTGGGTTTTGGAGTTCTTCTTAAAATATTGTCATGCCTCTCTGCTTGAGTTTTTTGTGATGGTAAAAGGCCAAGCTCAGGAGCAACCACTAGGTCAATGGCAAGGAAGATTCAAGAAGATTGGGACTCTGCTACTGATGGCAGAGACACCCTTTTATACATGTTTAAAAATGCCATAACCTAGTGTAGTTTCTCTAGAGTTGAATTTATTTTCTTGCAAAAAGTAGAGTAGGAAAAATAGTTGTAAATTTTCTTATTTGTAATTAGGGTTGAATTAGGCATCTAAAAACCAACCTAGATTAAATTAGGGTTTCTTTAAGACCCCTAATTTGACCTAGGCCGGTCATTTAACCTAAAAAGAGTCACATGAAGTACACCTAGGTCATGCTTGCAATGTGACTCCAAATAGGCACCAATTTCAAACCCTTTTCATTTGAATTTTCCCACTCAGTTTATGTAAGGTATGGTCGGACCTTTCCACTATAAAAGGAGGTGCTTGGCTCTCATTTTGTAAAATCAATTTTATGAGTGCATTGCTGCCAAGATTGTTAGCCTTATCACTCTTTTGTCTAGACCTCTCTAGGATAGACATCTTTGGTATTCTTCTTCACCTTTCCAAGTGATATGACCCAACCAATCACTCTCTATTTTTCATGCACCTTCAAGGAATCGATAGTTGCATTGGAGCCATCCTTGTTCCATTTCCTACACCAAGCTTCCACCAATCATCTCAAAAATCCAAGGAATCCAATCGGCAATAAAGACACAAGCTATCACTTTGCGTCAAGTGTAAATATTCTTAAAGATGACGTCCCAAATGGTATAGTATCCTTACGTAATTGTAAGGCCTCAAATGTTGTTTGTCTCAACTGAGGAAACTTGACCTTTGATTTCTTTTATTTTTATTCTTGCTTAATAAAAAATATACACATCCCATTTCTACTAGACGAGTTTGCCATGAGTATCATGAGGAATCTAAATGTCGCTCCTACTCAACTTCATCCGAACAATTGGTCGCGATGCAGATGTTTTGACTATTGTTTAAGGCCTTGATTGTGAGACTGATGCTCAGATCTTTCCTTTATTATTTTAGTACCCAGCTTAGAGACTGAATATCGTAGTTATCTTTTGTTAGCCCCCCTAAGATTGGTCTTTTTATACCTTTCAGATCTTCGTATAAGAACTTCAAGGGTGGATTTTTTAAAGTTGTTGTTGGGGAGTCAAGTCCGTCATTTTTCTTTGATTAGAAGACTTCTTGGTTCTTGTTCTACTGGATTACGAACCCAGTGAGATATCATCTGTGGCCTAGGTTAATGATGTCCAGGGAGGATTTGGAGGTGTTGTTGGTTTTGAACAAGCTTCCGTGCAGAATACCTATTCAGCCCCTCGTCGGCACATACTTGTCTCCCCACAAATTTATTGATGTTATGGTATGTCTCTTTTCGTCTCAATTTTTTGTTTCAATGTTGATATGAGTTGACTTGTTTTTGGTGTAGGTATAATGATCAACATGTGTCCTAACGAATTATTTCAAAGAGTTAAGGATATCGAGGCAAGCAAAGTCATGGAGCCTATTAGTATGGTGTTGGCTGCTAAGCTTTGGTGTCCCTCTGCGAACCTAAAAAAGAAAGGAAAGGAATGATAAAAATAGATAGGGGCCCGAAAGTTGGTGCATAGTCATTTTGATCACTCATCTTCGAGGCGGTTGGTGAAGCAATAAAAATGGGATACGTGGGGTCGAGCTCATTAGGCCAGGAGTTGCTCGTTTGTGATCTCAACGTGGTTGAAGGTGTCTCTATTAGCCTGAATCTGACTGTGTTCGAAGTCTTTGTCTCGACCAAGGATGATGCGCTTCAATGAGTTCATGGAACTTTGCCTGTATACACCAGTTCTTGGCAAGCGGATGGCTTCCAACTTGCTTAAGAAGGAGAAAGACTTGGTCGAGGCTGAGGAATTACGGGCTCAACTAAGTGGGTTGTGTTAGAATTTATGGCCTTAAACAAGAGGGGGGGTTGTAATGTTTATGAAAGATTTTTGCAAACTTTGAAGGTATAATGAAAGTCAATGAAGAATCACAGAGAAAGAAACCAAGATACAAAACTTTTTTAGTTGATTTCTATAAAATCAACCGGTTGTTTATGAGATTCAACTGGTTGTTTTTATCAGCAATTAATAAAAACAACTTAAAACAGATATAACATAGATTAGGGAAAGAGAGAATCACACAAACTTATTTATACTGGTTCACTCTTACACCAAGAGCTACATCCAGTCCCTAGAAACCACTGGCTATTTCACTACGCAATCAAACACAAATTACAAACCACACACACACCAAATAAGTGATCTTGAATCCCTCAAGAACACACACTTCCTTTGGCAAACCACAACAGAGAATTCCGAACATCCTTTAAATCTACAGACCACAATTATTACAAAAATACAAGAGAGAACAAGGAATGATCACACCTGATACAGATTGAAATCAAAAGATTATACAGCAATCCTATTCCACTATTTGAGAAAATCCAAAAGCTTGAAGTAAATCTTGGAGAAAACTGATTTCAAAGATTTAATTTGATATCTTAAACCCATGAGCGTAAAAAAAACTATTTAAACTCCAAAAGGTTGTTAAAAACATTTAATGCAAGAGCCAAATTAGTTTTGAATCATTTAAAACAGATTTACCAAACTTAACAAAATTTTGTCAGGGATTTTCAAAAAAATAAAATGGTTGAAATGTTGAAACAACCGATTGAATTGGTTTGACAACAAAGTCAACCAAAGTCAAAAAAATTTCAAATCCTTTTCAAAAATCTCTAAGTGTGAAACAACCGATTGAAACGATAAAACAACAGGTTGTTTTTCCATTTCTTTAGAAAATACTCTTTTTCAAAAAGGTTTTGATTTAAACCAATTTTGAATTCTAACTAAGAGTGGATTACAAATTCAAACTACCCAGAACCCACACACACAAGCAACAGCTACACCTTCAACCAATCTTCATGGATTTGGAGACATCAAAGCTCTTGTTCAACAAGTTGGTTGCTTCCTTGCAGTCGGCTTTGAATGCTAAGGACTCCATATTTATTTAGAACAAAGAGTTAAAGCATGGAGTTGGGTTCGGTGAAGGTTGACCTTGCCGGTTGGCGTGTAAATTGAATCGAGGCTAATAAGAAAATGAGGGAAAAAACTGTTAAGGTCGAGGAGTTGGTTGCTGAGGTGGCCAAGTGAAGTAGAGTCTAATCGATATGGCTCTCGCTCATTATTATTATGAAGAGAAGGTCGAAAAGTTGGTTAAAGATTTGAAGGTGACGCAAGATATTGTGGTTGACCAACATGAACATGGCTTTCAGAAGGCTCTTCAGCAGACCATGTTTTTTTACAAGATTCCCCTCGACTAGGGTAATTTTGATGTTGGGAAAGATTTCTATCGAGAGAGCTCGTCTCGGTTAAGGAGATTCTGGACGCCGAGCTTGAGCCTGAGGTTGAATTTGCAACTCCCACTACTCCAAATGATGAGAAGACCGACGAGTAAGATAAATTGCCTTTTTTGGTTATTTTTTATGTAACTTCTTTTTGTTTTTTCTTTTTCTAAGTAATATATGGCGATGGCTTTTGTCGACTACTTGTACTCATCCGGTTTGGTTGAGGCTTTTTACAATGAGAATTACCATGGTTTTTCGTTTTCTTGAATTTGTTATGTTTGGCTTGTCCTTTCTTTCTTGATTTTTTTTTTTTTGGTTTTGGACCGATGAGAGTTGTCCTCGGTGGGTGTTAACTCGGGAGTTTTGCTTTTGCTCTTGGCCGTGGTTTTAACTTTGAGGATTCTTAATTATCATGACCATGAGGCTAGGTCAGGAGTCATTCTCAGTTGTGACTCACCTTTATGAGCTCGGCCTTGGTCGACAAGTTAGAACGAGAGTTGTTCATAACTCCTCTCAACAGCTTATTGTGATCGTGTTCCTGGCTTTGTTCTCGACTTTTCATGTGCTCTCGACTTTTCCTATGCTCTCGATCATCCCAGTTGACCCTCTTATCTCCTTCTCGATTATTCGAGGCCCTCAATTTGTTGTGTGGGTTGTCGAATTTCACAAAGTGCCTGAGGTGGCCTACTTGCACCAACTCCTCTATCTTATCTTTCAGGACAATGCATTCCTCCATCATGTGGTTGAAGTTTCGATGGTAACTATAGTGCTTGATTTGGTTTGTGTTGGGGAGATATTGGTTTTTCTTGGGGTCGATATTAGATTGACATTCAATGCCTCTTATAGGTTTCGTGCTCTATCAACGTTCAAGGGTGTGTATTGCACGAATCTCTAGGGTCAAGGAAATTCTTTTCGGCCTTTCAGCTGTGGTGAGCCCTTACGATTCTTATCATTTGTTTTATTTTCCAAAGACTCTTCAACCCCTTAGACCTTGCTGTGGAATTCTCTCAACTCCTCTAGTTGCATAAACTTGGCAGCTCTCTGCCACAACTCGTTCAGGTTCGTGACTGGTTTTTTGCATAGGCTGTCAGATAATGATTCTGGCTTCAGAGTTGTCACCATATGGTGATAGCCACCTGGGAACTAAGTTTTATATGTCGAGGGAGATTTTGTTGAAGCGTTCCATGAAGGCTTGCAACAACTCTTCCTTCTCCTTACTTATGTTGACAAGCGTGATCGAGGTGAGGTGGTGCCTACTCTTTGCAAATTGTGCCTTGAACTTGTTTGCAAGGGTGTCAGAACAATTAATGTTGTAGGGTGGAAGCCTTATGAACCAACTTAAGGCAGTGCCCTCAGGGATGTTGGGAAAACTCGGCAGAAAAGGGCGCCGGAGGTGGTATATAGGAGTACGCATCAATGTGCTTAGGGTCGGTGCTACCATCATACTTGTTCAAGGTGGGGCTTCTCTAGTCGGTGGGGAATGAGGACTTCCATTATGGCTTCGATGATAGATTTGCAATGGCGAATAACTTACTCACATGATAGGAGGTGTCAACTTCTGTCCTTGGGTTATTCTACTGATTTAACTCGGTTATGCTAAACTTCTGTCTTGTGTGACCAGGATGGTCCTATTGTCCAACTTCTGCTTCATGCAGGCGTTCTCCTCTAGGAGGGCCTCTATTTCGTCCTTGTTCCTCCTCTTCAGGGTATTGATCCCTTTCACACTCTTCCTTTTGAGCGTTTCAAGCTCTCTCCTCATCTCTTTTATCATGTGGTTCTTTCAGTAAGATTTTCTATCCCATAGTAGGCACTAAAAGAATGTTCTTACAGGGACGAAACTTCCCTTACTTAGTTGTCTTGTCCTTGGTCTTCGATCTTCCGCCTTGTTGTCTTTTCGATCTTTTCAGCATGAGTACTTGTGATGACACTCTGATATTCAAGTCAGTTTCAAGGGTTAGAGTGCTACATATTTAGGATATGAATTTTATTATCTTCCTTATGAGAGAGAATTGCCTATTTAAAGATATAGTTTTAGGCTTCAGGGTGTACAGACGGACAAATATGATCCAATGAAGCCTAATTATCAGTTGATCATGGTTTCCGTGTAATTATTGCATAATAATTATATAATGTTATTGTTAACGAAAAGTCAACTAGTTGAGTTTTGACCTCTCGGTTGGTAGCTCTCGGTTGGTAGTACAGTAGATTTGATATGTTTGTTTTTTCTTTTTCTGTTTTTTCCCATCATACTAGTGTGTCTTTATTTGTTAGTTTATAAAACTCAATGTAGTTGAACGTGCTTAAAGAAAATGATATTAGAAGTCAAACAAAATATATTTTCAACTAAAACCAACATAAATATTACAATTTTATAAAAACATCATTGGTAAAAACTATTTATTTATATACGTAATCCTCTTCTTTCTTCCTTGACACAACTTAGTTTAAACATTTTGTTAGTTGCTTCACTACCTAACTGTTTGAATGCTAGAAAAATTCAATCATAAACCCTAGTTCCGGGACAAAAAAATAGCATAGCAAAAACCAAATTTTTGTAATGTAAAAAATCTACTTTAGAAATTAGTTTCCGTTATATAAATATTTATATTAGAGAAACCAGCATCCGTAATGTATAAAAAGAATTGCATTACAATAATTAATGGTGGTAATGTGAAAAAATAATTATATTACGGAAGCTAATAACTAAATTATAAAAACTAATAATTTTGATATTAGAATCACAAAATAGTTTCTCGATAAGTCATTGTTCTTCTTCGTTTTCCCCTTTTTCTCAGTTCGTTTTTTTTTTCTTTTCTCGTCTTTCCCATCCTGCACTACCAACCACTGCTTTCCTCGTCGTTGAGTTGTGTGCAGCTACTGCACCGCAATCTTCATTCACAAAAAATACATTGACAAACATGCAACATAAGAAACTTTATGGATGATGGATGGTGGAGGGAAAGAGAAAGGGTGTTGAGCATGATTTTGTTTCAAAACCACTGCTCATGATGAACATAATGAATTGAGCCGCATTATAGACCACCGGAAAGGTGTCGAAGAGGAAAGAAGGGAAAAAAGTAGGGGCTAAACAAAGGAAACTTGAATCAATAACTGCACTTGTGCCCTCTGAAGAATTTGGCATGTTAATCCAGGATTTGACACCGGTGAAGAATTTGATAAAAACTCTGTCGACTCAGTTCAACATAAAAGGAAGAGCAACAGCAAATTGGTTCAAATAAAAAAAAAACTTAAGGCTACCATGATATAACTTAATCACGAAAAATTAACACCTGCACTTTCATTAGGCATCATCAAAAGTCTCAAATGGACAACAATGTCGGGATTCAAAAATCTGCTCTCTAACTTGAGATATAATTTAACGAAAAGAAAAAAGGATTACAGAACAAGATATACCATGTTATTGCCGCTTCCTCCTCCCAAAAATATACAACCCCGATTGGTGGCTTGTCAGTTCTATTGGTTTCTTGTACAAATACGGCGGCGGCGGCGGCAGGTAAACTCCGAAAGAAAGAAATATGTTGATGACCACCCTCCACTTAAACAGTAAAATTCCTCTTTCCTTAAAGACACATCTACAGTAACAGCAGAAAGCAATAACTACAAACAGGTAGATAAATGAAGTTACAAAAAATAATCTGGAGTCTTGCGTGTGGTGTCAGGCTCAATTTGCCTGGGAGCTGGATCAAACTGAAGAAAACTCTGATCCATATTCTCTCCTATTTCTAGTATGGCAGCCATATTCCCACATCGGTAACAGTAATTTGGAGCGCTAAATACGGTAACCACATTCTTGTCCTGAAAGATCATCAACATAAAGATAACAGATAGTATCAAGAAGGCATTCCCAATGTGGCAATAGATCATTATACTGATTGAAAGAACTTGTCATTCACCTGGCACCAGTTGTATCCTTCCATAACAAGCTGATGAGCTCTAGATATCAGGGAGAGACCATTAGTATGATTAAACTGAGTAGCAATATCCTGTCCAAATGTGTATCCTGCCCCACGGGGAGATATTCCCCATCCACAGCGATCATCAGGGTCTGACCACAATAGATCACACATTGGTCCTTCATGTGGAACCTGTAACATACAAGTACAATTGTTATTGTTAGGCAAACCAGGTGAGATAATCGAGAAGGTAACTGGGAAAAAAAAAGGTTAAGAAATGGCTTTACATCGTGGAGTTTAAGATGAGATACCCTAAAAACTTTATGTGCCTGACTACGCCCAATAGGAAGCTAAAGTTAAACTACTGTAAAACTAAGAAAAACTACCATTGAAGAACTAAAGATTCATATTCTTCACTGATTCATTCATGTAAGTGTCATCGCCTCACTATATAGGGAACTAAAATATAAACTAAATATTCTATTATTCTAACTATACCCTATAAAATCCTTTCACCATTAAAATTTCCTTCTTTCCAGCCACTTTAGACCCATTCTATCATTTACCCACCCGTTTACATTGGACCTTGTCCTCAAGGTCCTTAAAAATTGCATTAAGTTGTTGAAAATAAAGGCATGAGAAGATGAGTTTAAGAGTGGCTTTATGAAGAAAGCCAAGTGGATGCTGAGTTGGGGTAATTGGAAGGTCAATTTTGTTTGTTCAACATATTATGAGGTGTATAGAGGTATATGTGAGAATTTGTGGGAAGGTGTATTTGTGTGAAAAAGGCACCCACAAAGTTTGACATGGGGTCTAAGGGTTGATTTGGGGTTTGAAAAATTAATTCTAGTAACTTTGTCAAATTGGGTGGTATTATGGGAGGATTGACAACTTAAACTATTGAATAATTGGAAGGGCCATTAATAGTTTGAATAGAGGATGGAGATTTGAGAAAGTTTAAAGGTTGGGAATCCAATTGCTTGGCTGGCTGCTGTTGACATAGATGGAAACCAGCCGGCTTAGGGGAAACGGAACTGAAAAATGTAAATGTGTGTAGGAATCAAAAGGAAATGGGTTGTGGGGGTGCATCGTAGGTGTAACACGTGGCATTATTTGTGTGGTGGTCTGCATGAGCAAAGGAAAAAAACAATTGTTTCCCAATGATGTAGAAGAGCATGACTCATGTTTGAAGATAGCAACATGAGGAGAACTAAACCTAAGAGGGTATGATGAAATGATGGGTAAGCAGAGGACAAGGTGAGAGGAGAAGAACAAGAGTCTAATGAAGGAGGTAGAGACAACTTTTGCAGCTGTGGAGGCAACTGAAGTGTAGAAGAGTTTTGAAGAGTAATATAAGTGAAGGTGGTGGAGATCCATTGTAGCTGATGACAAAGGTTGTGTTAACGCTGGCAGTGGTTGTTGTGACTCTGAAACCCACAGTTGGACTGTCATATAAGTGAGGGGGAAATCCATGAGGATATGGAGGAAAACTAGGTGTTAATGACCACTGTGGTGGTGGCAGCGGCTATGGTGTCAGCTGTGATTGTGGCCGTGACTGCTTATAACATGGATGGTGTGTAGGGTTCGTAGGAAGGTGGCGGAAGGAATTGTTGTTGTGAGTGTGGCACTTGCAACAATTGTATTGGAAATGATGGAAGTGGAGTGGGATGAAAAATAGGGGCTTGCATAGATGGTGGTTTTGTCTGGTGAAGTTGGTGTAAATGTTGGTTAAGATGGCAGTGGAGCTCCAGTGTTCCTGTGGCAGCAGTGATGGCTGTAGCAGTGATGTGACGGTTGTGGTTGTTGTGGAGGATAATACAAATGTTGGTGTGGATGAGCTTGTGAATCAATTTGGGGGTGACGGTTGTATCCACAATTGTGATTGTGGTGACCACAAATAGTGGTGGTAGTAGGTATTCATGGGAGGTGGAGTAGGCACTATGAAAGCACCATTTGATAAGAAGCTAAACCTAAGCTACTGTAAAACTAAGAAAAACTACAAATAAAGAACTACTGAGAGCTAATAGACAAACATTGATATTCTTCATTGATGATAATAGGTAAGAAGAAATACACTTATATAAGATAAGAGACACCAACTACTAAATGATGATCGTACACATGTCATCATCTCATTTTAGGAAACTAAAATATAAACTAAATAATATTACAAATATTATTTTTCTCATTCTAAGACCATCCCCTATGAAATCCTTGAGTCATTTAATTTTCCTTCTGTTGGGCCTGATAATATATATCAGATTAAATTAAAGAGGAAGGACATGATTGTATGTTCTAGATGAAATAATCTCCAGAGAAAAACTATAATTGCAACATCAAGTAAAATATTTCTCAAACCATATTAAAAATCAGATGTATACCAAGCTCAAGATATCATTTTCCAAATATATATTCTTCATATTAAATGGATCATAAGCAAACTCGGTGCATTCATGCCAGCCACTACATACAAACCTCTTGTATACGATCCAATGCTCTGATGTTATCCAGAGTATCCAAAGAAGGTGAGAGACCTCCATGCAAGCAGAAAACCTGTAATATAAGTATATGTTAGAGGCTGGCATTAAAATTACTCAGATGAGCATTCTGCAACATATTTAACTCAAACCTGACTCTCAATGAGGGCAGTCAGAGGTAAATAATCAAACAAGTCTGTGAAGTATTTCCAGACATTGGCATTTCCATATTTTCTCAAGCATTCATCATAGAACCCATACCTGAAAGCAGAAGGTAAAGGACAAATGAAATGACAGAACAATACAAACATTTTAGTTAAAAAAAACTATTTTTTGGTGTTTAAAGAGATTTTCTATTTTTTCCCATTTCATTACTGCCTAATATTGATAAATTGGTTTTAACAAGAGTCATTCATACACAACTTACAAGTTTGGTATATAATGTTTAGCTGTTAAAGGGAATCTTTTTAAAGTTAGATCCCCTAGGACTTCATGTACCACGTTCATCTCACTCAATTGGTTCTAAGATTGATAATTGACTTAAAAGTCTGGCCAAATCATTGATCATTTGGTTTTAACAAGTGTCATTCAGATGCAACTTGCAAGCTTGATATGTAATCATAATGTTTCACAATAGAAGACAGGGTATCTTTTAAAGTTAGTTCCAATAGGAATTCATGTACCAGGTTCATCTCAACAAAGTATTATTTTCATTGAGTTTGGTAAAATTAATTTTGAACTTCTGAACGTAATTAACAGATGTGTCCAAATTAATCTCAACCACAAAAGGTTCACATTCGAACCAGTACTTAGTAGAGTTCACCACATAGGCACAAGCAATCTTGCTATGCATTCAGTGTAAAGGACCATAAAGGTCTAGGCATCTAATAGATAGCTAAAAGAAAAACATAAATTTTTTATTATTCTAACCTTTTATGTCTTAAAACTAAACTTTTTAGTCAGAATAATAATGATGAGAAAGACAAATCTAAAAAGAGAAAAAAATATATGGCCTAAAGACGTTACAATACCAAATTCTTGCTCTTAAGCCCTTTGAAATCACCTACTGTATAGATGGAGCACCAACAAGTGAGCTCCATATTTTAGATAAATGTTAAATGATATGTGTGTGCACGCGCTCAAATACTAAAAAAATGTCATCTAAAATCAAGACATTCATTATTAGAAATGAAAAGTAACAAGGTCAGAGAACAGACAAATTTTAAAGAGAAAAAGTGAGGTGCAAAAAAAGGATAACGGGAAAAATGGCAGCAGATGTCAGGGACGAACAGAAACTAGGGGTATGTCACCACTAGGTGGACCATGTTGCCACCGGAGAAAGGTATGTGTTTGAAAGTGAGAATGCATTGGATGCATGTTAAGAGAAATTTGGGCTTACATTTGAAACCTCTGATTCAACAATAGAGAGGGAGGGGCAATCAAAGTTATCAATGACAGATAGCAGAAGACCAAAATTCCACCATATAAACATGACATTACAGCCTATGGTGCTACCATAACGGGCCTCCCTTCACAAATTGCCTATGGATGCCAGAATATGGCAGAGCACTATAACGTTTATTCAACAACAATTGGGGGAAAATTGAAAAATTACCACAAATACATCCCTAGAAGGCAGTGAGGTGCTATTACAGGGATAAATTAGGGTTTCTGCATCCATTATTCCCATCACTGTCACACTCATTCCAGCTGCAAAAGACAGCAATTTCAATGCTATAGTAGCTGCAATGGCTGCTATTCAAAACTGCAACACTATTTGAGTTCCATTTTACCGAGCTGTTTTGTAATGTGATCCAACTATAGTGTGCTATTGATAATTGTGGCTGAATATAATTCAAGCCTTCAGTTTAAAATGATAGAACTTAACAAATACGAAAATGACAATGGATACAGAGATTTTGTTGCATGAGAAACATTGAAGAGAAGAAATGGTCCATACACTTGAGTAATTTGACGGCTTTCATGATTTCCCCTAAGAATTGTGATTCTATCCCTGTAACGAACTTTCAAAGCCACCAAAAGAGAAACAGTCTCCACTGAATAGTATCCACGATCTGCAAGAATTAAGCCATTATCATGAGGAAAAGACAGAAGTATCCAGAGAGATGAAGAGTATAACATGAAAGACAAAAAGCAATATGACCAAAAAAAAAAAGAAATTATAATGACCAATGGTAACATCTATGTTTCACAGATACAATACAGGCATAAGGCAACATGTTTGCAAAACGTAGTATGCAATAGGTATAGGGTATGCAGATAGTTATGCAAAAAAAAAAATCACTAATATAAATATAACGATCAATGCTGTATCTATGTTGGACAGATACGATACAGGTACAAGACAGCATGTCTATTCTTGCAAAACGTAGTATGCAAGATGAGTATGTAGATAGATATGCAAGAAAAAAATCCAAAAGAATATAATAGATATAGTTGTCATTCCAAAAGTCCAGAGTAAGAACATACTTCTTAAACATTACTAAAATAAAATATTTGTAAACCATTATCAGCAGAAATCATTGCCTATTTCCTACAATGAGGAATAGCTCCAAAGTCATCGCCCCATCAACCATCATCTGTAAAGATGCGAAAGATGAGATTTTGCTACACACGCTTTGCTAGTTCATTGTGTTGATATAGGCATTAGATCAGAAGATCAAAGTAATCATGGAAGAGAAATCTGGAAATTATGTGCTAAGATATGTATGGGAAACCATATAGGCATTATACAATTATTTTAAAAAAACTCTCCAGAATACTTCACAAACACGTATAACAGAACTTCACCCCTCCAGTCCCAATACAACCACACTTCCATAACACTAACTAATACCCACTATTTCAATTTCAAGGCAGCCCAAAGAAAAAATCACCTCACCAGGACGGAGGGAGCAAATTTCACAAAACAGCTCTCCAGCAAACAAGTTTCAGAGGCCTCAAAAGTTTAAGTTCTTATCATTATATTTAAGCATAGCCATTCCAGACACAACATGGAACACAACTACGAAAACAAACAAGCTCACTTAATTCACAAAGACCATCAATAACGTTAGAACAAAAATAATCCGTTTAAAAAACATTCCAAGTGCTATCGACCTGGTAATAATTTCATTCAATATTTATGAAACCAAATTACACATTGAGAGCCACAAAGCCCTCTTCTCATCTAAACAAAAAAAAAATCTCAGAACCCTAATACAAAAAAAGGAAGGGGGAATTAAATTCAAAAGTGACTGACCTACATAATCACCCATGAAGAGATAATTGGTATCGGGTGCACTTCCTCCAATCCGAAACAACTCGATGAGATCGTAGAACTGACCGTGAATATCGCCGCAGACGGTGACGGGGCACTTCACCGGTTGCACGTTCCACTCCTCCACCAGAATCGCCCTCGCCTGATCGCACAGCGTCTTCACCTCCGACTCCGCCAGAGGCTTGCACTCCATCAGCTGCTCGATCTGACGCTCCAGATCCGCGTGAGACGGCATCGTTTCGTTCCCTCCTCTGAGATCACCCTTTCCGGTTTTTCTTCTTCTCTCAGATCGATTCGCTCTTCCGAGACGGTGAAATCGATCGGTTTCTTCGGTTTCGTGCGGTTAGCGCGGACGGCGTCGACGGCGACCGGAGGAATGCCGGGGATAGGGTTAGGGTTTGGAGAGTGGAACGCAGCGTTTCGAAGCTGGCGTGGTTGGATTTGGTCTCTCTCAATTTCGCGGTTGCGCCTTTTCTCTTTCTCTTTGTTTCCTCGGCTTTGTGTTTCTCAGTGAGACAGACAAAAACAAAAAAACAAAACAAATATTTTTTTTCTTAAATCATAAAAAACTACAATTTAATTGTTAATTAATATTTTGTGTGATTGAGAGAGAAGAAGAGGGTGGGGAGAGCCTTGCCAGCCAGATAACTAAATAGAAAAATGAAAATGAAATTCAATACAGAATAAATAATGAAATTTTCTAAGGCTAAATTATAGGTGAGTTTGTTTGAGTTTTTTTTTTTAAATAGTTATTATTTTTTTAAAATATGTAAGATCGCTATTTTTAAGATGAAATTTTAAAGAGAATAAGGGTTAAAATTCTAAATTATATTTAAAAATAAACCATAGGAATTTTAATTATTTAATTAGTTATTCATCATATAAAATTTATCATATTTTTAAATATTTTTTATTAATTCTTTTTAAATTATTTATAACTTTTATCTTTCTCTACATGTGAGATGATAGAGAATGAGAATGAATTATAACTTATCAGAATTTCTTTCAAATGTAAGTATTTTTTTATGCTATATAAGTTCTTTTTTTAGTTTTTTTTTAGGTTTTATGGATAATTTAGTTTCTCAAATGTTTATAAGTTAAGAAGGTGACATTTTATTAAGATCGATTTGACTTTGATGTTTTAATATTTTGGACATTTTCTTGGTCATGAGAAGACTAGTTAGACATTCTTTCCTATCCTAAAACATCTTTTTTGCATGCAAAACAAATCACTTTCAAGTAAAAGAAGTTGATTGATTAAGTATAATTCATTCAATTTTTTGAGTTGAATGATTTGGAAGGATATATTGTATTGAATTGATATAAAAATTGACTTTGAGTGAGTTGAATTTCATGGAGTTGTAATCTATCACTAAGTTACTTGAATTTGGGAATTTAGAATAATTACTTTTAACTATCTTTAACTAAATATAAATTAGTTATACTTTGATGTTTGAAAATTGTTACAATATGTGAAAGTTGGATAATTGATAGTTTAACCTATATGTGTAAGAGAACTATTGATATATTTTGAAACTACATGTTTAGGTGTAGATGTAGTGTTTTAATGGAATGTTGAGTTAATACGTTACATTTTGATTATATGATTATGATTTTGATTTCAATTATACGTTGTAATGAGTTTTGAAACATGTCAGAATATGAAAATTGAAAATTTGAATGTTGGATAATAAGCAATTTAAATAATTAAATTTTCTTAATAATCTTAAAATTTGGGTTACAAACGACTCTAATTCAAATATATGTTAAATGGTATGAAACCTAATTTATTTATGTATTTTGCATCTTTTTGTGCAGTATTTTAAATATACAATAAATAAATATTTATGAACACATAATTTATACTGTAATATTTAGTATTCCTAAAATATCTATAATGTACTTAATATATATCACAAATAAAATAAATATAAACATACATATATATAAAGTGAAGTTTTAATAGTTAATTTTTAATATGATTCTTTTTCCGTATTTGTTTGATGAGAAATGCAAGACGAAAAAGGAACTCATCTTTTCGACTGGGAAATGCGAGTCTGTTTTTAAAATGCTAGAAGAGGTTGGTTTTGCAAATCAAAGTATATACATATATGTTGTGATGATCCTCCCTTAGGTCTTGTACCTATAATAGTTTAGTCAAGTATCATTCATAGCAAACTCACAACATATATATAAATGAGTTAACTAATGACATTTAATTTCATCATAAATACAACAAAACTTGAATATTTTAAATCTTACATCACATTTCTTAATCTCATCCAAAATATAATTGACATCATACATATTCATAATTTTGTCTATCAATCAAATTCTCAACTTTACTTAAGAGTCTCATAAATTGAAAGAACTTAACTTATGACTCAACGACTTGTAGAAGACAAATATTAAATGAATTCACAATAGATTAATGTCTTATTCAAGGTTTACCTACTGATAGGGTTACTCAGAGGCAATTAGGATAATACCAAGGTAATACCTTACACACATTATATTATATAAATAATTGTGTATAAACCTCCATCAGCTTCTCATCCCTAATATCTTAGTCTATGTGATTTTTGTATATTAATGAAGCATGAATATCCCATTCACTTAATTACTCTGTAATTCAATAAACATTATAGCGCACTTGAGTAAATTAGCACCTAGGTAATCACCCTTCACATCCATCTAATTCAATTAAATCCAACAATACAAATCAACTTTAGATTTAAACAAAGAGTGGATTACAAATTCAAACTACCCAAGATACACCCACACAAGCAGCAACTAAGTCTTTCACCAAACTTCATGGATTTGGAGACATCAAAGCTCTTGATCAACCTTGATCAACAATCTCCCCCTATTTGATGAAGACAAATCCCTGGTTGCTTGTGTTGTTCTGTTTGAATTTAATCTAACACTTGCAAAATAGATTCTATGCAAATACAGAGCATATATAACAGCAAGTTATCAAAGCACACAAACCAGTTTTCTGCATAACCATTTGAGCAGAAAAACCAATCCAAAAACCAGAAAAAAAAAAAAAACAATGCGTGTAGCAGCAGTTTTCATCAGGTTCACCAGCAGAAATTAAACCATTCAAGTTCAGAGTTTTGCAACAGGTTATACAACACATAAACCACACCTTCTCCCCCTATTTGTCTTCACAAATAGAATGAAGAAAGGGTAAAAACAGAATCAAGAAAGAGTTTGATAATCTAGGATTCCTAACTCATTTCTTAAAAAGAAAAACCTATCTTTTGGCAAAGGCTTTATGAAAATATCTGCAAGTTGCATCCCTGTTTTAATGAATTTCACTTCACAATCTTCATTGTTCACATGATCCCTTATGAAGTGATGAAGGATCTCAATGTGCTTTGTCCTTGAGTGTTGAATCTGATTTTTGGTGAGATTTACAACACTTGTGTTGTCACAAAGCAAAGGCACCTTGCTAACCTTCAACCCAAAATCTTCTAATTGCTATTTGAGCCAAAGAATTTGTGCACAATAGCTTCCAACAGCTATGTACTCAGCCTCTACAGTGGAAAGAGCCACACAAGCTTGCTTCTTGCTATGCCAAGAAATAAGACTTGAACCAAGAAGATGACAAGTCCCACTTGTGCTTTTTCGGTCCAGCTTGCACCTTGCAAAATCAGAATCAAAATATCCAATTAAGTGTATAGGAGAGTGAGAAGGATACCATAGACCAACATTGGTTGTCCCCTTGAGATATGTCAGAATGCGTTTTGCAGCCTTAAGATGAGATTCCTTTGGATTTGCTTGAAATCTTGCACATAGACACACAACGAACATGATATCCAACCTGTTTGCAGTGAGATAAAGTAAGGAACCAATCAACCCTTTATATTTGGTTTGATCTACCTCTTTTCCAGCCAAGTCAGCATCCATGTAGCAGCTTGTTGGCATAGGTGTGCTAGCTGCCTTGCAATTTTCCATCTCAAACTTCTTGAGAATTTCTCTATAGTACTCTGATTGACATTTGGATTGCTTGACTTGCAGTCCAAGAAAGAATGAAAACTCCCATCATTGACATCTCAAATTCTCCTTGCATGGCAGCCACAAATTCTTCACAAAGATAATCATTTGTTGCACCAAAAATGATGTCATCAACATAGATTTGAACCAAGATAATTTCAGAGTTTGACTTCTTGATAAAGAGAGTCTTGTCAATCTTCCCTCTCTCATAGCCATGGGATAGTAGAAAATTGCTTAGCCTTTCATACGATTGCCTTGGAGCTTGCTTGAGTACATACAAAGCCTTTTTCAGCTTGTATACATGGTTAGGATGTTGGTGATTTTCAAAATCGGGTGGCTGTGAAACATTAACTTCCTCATTGATTATTCCATTGAGGAAAGCACTCTTAACATCCATCAGAAACAATTTGAATCCACTCATGCAAGCAAACGCAAGTAGCAATCTTATAGCCTCTAATCTTGCAACTGGTGCAAAGGTTTCATCATAATTTATGCCCTCTTCTTGATTATAACCTTTAGCAACAAGTCTTGCTTTGTTTCTTGTTATCACTCCAGATTCATCCAGCTTGTTTTTGAAAACCTATTTAGTTCTAATGATGTTCATCTGGTCTGACTTAGGAACAAGACACCATACATTATTTCTTGTGAATTGATTCAGCTCCTCATACATGGCAGCAATCCACTTATCATCCTTGAGAGCTTCTCCAATTGACTTAAGTTCAATTTGGGAGACAAAAGCCATGTGCCTGCAGTAGTTAGAGACAGTACTTCTTGTAGAAACTCCCTTCTGAATCTGCCCAATGATGTTATTCACAAAAAGATCTCTTGGAATTCTCCATTCCTTGGCCAACTCATCCTGTTGCAGAATTTCAACAGGTTGTTTCGCAGAATCAATCGGTTGTTTTTTTGGACAGGATTCTAGCTTCTGCATAATTCTTTGAAGATTCTTGTTCTACATGGTTGGTTTCATCAAATACAACATGAACAGACTCCTCTACAATCATGAGTCTTTTGTTATAGACCCTATAAGCATGGCTAGTTGAAGAATAGCCAATAAAGAGGCCATTATCAACTTTCTCATTAAACTTGCCTAGGCTTTCTTTCCCATTGTTCAGAATGAAGCACCTGCATCCAAACAATTTTAGATGACTAATGTTTGGCTTCCTTCCATTGAAAAGTTCATATGAAGTCTTCCACCAAGAACAACAAGAGCATAGTAATTTCCACCAAGAATCATGGTTCTTGAAGGACCAAATAAATCCATGTGTAGCAGCTCAAGAGGTTTTGAGGTAGAAACAACATCTTTCAGTTTGAAAGAATGCTTAATTTTCTTCTCCTTTTGGCATGCTTCACATATATGGTCTTTCACAAACTTGAGTTTGGGCAATCCTATCACAAGATCTTTAGATATCAATTAATTTATTCAAATGATGCATGTGAATATGAGCTATTCTTCTATGCCATAACCAAGATTCTTCATGTTTGGATAGAAGACATCCTATAGATGTAGGATGAGAGATATCTAAAAGATAAACATTGTTGATCCTTTTACCAATCAACACTACTTCCTGTGAATTGGGTAGACATATCTCACAAGAGTTTGGCTTGAAGGTTACTTGATAACCTTTGTCAAAAAACTGGCTAATGCTGAGTAGACTATGCTTGAGACTTTCCATATACAAGACGTCATGAACCAAGAAGTTGTTCTTATCTCCTATGGTGCCTCTTCCAAGAATCTTTCCTTTGTTGTTGTCTCTATAGGTCACATACCCTTCTTGCTTGAAATTGATGCTCACTAACTTTGTTTATCTCCTGTCATGTGTTCATAACAACCACTGTCTAGGTACCACATCTCCATATTTTCCATCAAGCAGCCCTACAAGAGATGAAATCAAGCAATAAGATTTGGTCCCCTTACAAATTTGGGTCCTTTGGCATTAACTTGATCATTAGGAACCTCAAAATTCTTAGGAACCCACTTCATAACACCTTTAAGAACAAAAAATTTCCTAATTTTGCATAACCTAATAGAATGGCCCCTTTTCATACAATAGAAGCATGTAACAACCAGTTGTTTCGATTTTTCAATCGGTTGTTTTTCTGGCACAGTTGAAAAAGACTTTGAAATCCCATTCTTCTTACTCTGTGGATTAAATCCTAAACTAGATTTTCCAAAAACACAATTTTGAGATGCAAGAACAGTCTCAAAGTTGGATTTTCCTTTTGAAAGCTTATCCACAGTTTTCATAAGATAGTGAACCTTCTTTTCAAGAGATTCACAATTTTCACAAACAATTGAGTCACACTTGTAAGAAGAGTTCTTATAAAGCAATTCCAGATTTTTAAAATCAATTTTTGAGTTTTTTAACTCTTCTTCCAATGTTTTGACTTTATTTTCAAGCCAATTATTCAGCCCTTTCAACTGGTTATTCAAGAAAGCCAATCTATTAGCTTCTTCATGTGTTTCCTTAAAAGCCTCAAGAAGTTGGCTATAATTTTCAGCATTTAAAGAAGTGTAGGAACTTACACTGCTTCCATCATTCTCTTCCTTGGCCATTAGACACAAATTGGCTTCTTCATCTTCACTTGATGAGGATACATCATTTTCATCCCAAACAATGTAGACCCTTTTTGATTTGCCTTTCTTTTCAACCTTCTTGCTTGACTTCTTTTCTTTGCTTTCTTTATTTGGGCATTCAACCTTTATGTGCCCCTATTCACCACAATCATAGCATGTATATTTGTTAGCATTAAAATCACTAGGTTTCTTGTTATCATACCTTTCATGGTTGGAATCTTTGTTGCGGTTCTTCTTCAAGAACTTGCTAAACTTCTTGGACAGCAAGCTAAGAGTCTCTTCCTCACATTCATCACTAGAATCTTGGTTGATCTTGTGCTTGGCAGCTTTCAAAGCAATGTTCCTCACGTGTTTATCTTCACTTTCTTGAACATTGAGCCTATTCATCTCCAACTCATGTTCTCTAAGCTTCCCAAACAATGAAGCTATAGTCAAAGATGTTAAATCTTTGGATTCTGAGATGGCTGTGACTTTCGGCTGCCACGTTCTATCAAGACACTTAAGGATCTTGATGTTTAGCTCTTCTTTTTCAAAGATCTTTCCAAGACTCATAAGGTGATTAACAATACAAGTGAATCGCTTTTGCACATCCGCAATTGATTCTCCTTTCAGCATCTTGAAAATCTCATACTCTTGGATGAGAGTATGTTTCCTTGCCCTCTTTACATCGTTAATGCCTTCATGAGTTACTTCTAGAGTATCCCACATTTCCTTAGCAGATGCACATTGTGAAACCCTGAAAAACTCGTTAGAATTTAAAGCAGAGGTGATAATATATTTAGCAATACAATCAAACTTGACCCTTTTATTTTCAGCATCAGTCCATTGGGACCAAGATTTTTCAATGAAAACACCATCTTTTTCAAACTTAGGAAAAAAAGACCATTTTCAATTGCATCCCAAATTCCTCTATCAAGTGATTCAACAAAGATTTTCATTCGTACCTTCCAAAACTGGTAATTCAAACCACAGAACAAAGGTGGCCTGTTTATTGAGGCACCTTCCCCTAAAGGTAACTTTCAGCCATACAGAAAAGATTTTAGGATCAAAACTTGAATATCTTTCAAGAATCGAGTTCTTGATGACAATTGTTAGAATATATGGCCTTAAACAAAAGAGGGGGGGGGGGGGTGAATCGTTTATAAACGATTTTCACAAACTTGGAAAGTATAACGAAATCTAATGAAGAATCTCAGACAAAGAAATCAAGGAAATCAACAAACAAAACCGATTAACTTGATTTTTAGAAAATCAACCGGTTGTTTTTGCGATTCAACCGATTATTTTTATCACCAGTATTAAAAAACAACTTAAAACAGATATAAACGAGTTCAAGGAGAGAGATAAGCACACAAGCAATTTATACTGGTTCACTCTTATCTCAAGAGCTACATCCAGTCCCTAGAAACCACTAGGTATGCACTATGCAATCAATCACAGATTACAAACAAACCACACACACCAAAGAAGTGATCTTGAACACCTCAAGAACACACACTTCTCTTGGCAACCACACCATAGAATTCAGAACAATCTCTGATTCTGCATACACCACAAATATTCCAGAAATACAAGAGATAAAGAAAGGATTACACCTTATCAATATCAAAATGAAAGATTACACAACAATCCTATTTCACTCCTTGTGAAAATCCAAAAGCTTGAAGTAAATATTTGAAAACTCAAATTTGTTTTCTCAATCTGAATTGTCTAAAATGTTCTGTTATCCTTAGGTGCGTAAAACAACCTTTATATACTCCAAAGGTTTGTTAAAAACATTTAGAGCAGGAGCCAATTCAGTTAGAAATCATTTAAATCAAATTTACCAAACTTAACATAAAACTGTTATGGATTTTCAAAAAAACAATCGGTTGAATTCTCGAAACAACCGATTGAATTGGTTTGACAGCAAAGTCAACCAAGTCAAACAGTTTGAAACCCTTTTCAAAAACCACTAAGTGTCAAACAACCGATTGAATCGATAAAACAACTGGTTGTTTTTCCACTTCTTTAGAAAACACTTTTTCATAAAGGTTTTGATTCAAATCAGCTTTAAATTCAAACAAAGAGTGGATTACAAATTCAAACTACCCTGAACACACCCACACAAGCAGCAACTAAGCCTTCCACCAAACTTCATGGATTTGGAGACATCAAAGCTCTTGATCAACCTTGATCAACACTTTTTCCTCTCTTCCAAATAAACTTTATATCAACTTTCTAATCCTTTCACAGGTATAACTATTAAACAAAATATCTTACTCTTCTTAAGACAAATATGTTAAGATATATGTAATAAAAGATAATTAAATTTTGAAACTTTATTCTAAGAATAGTTATGAATAAGTTATATTCATAACCTAATCCATTGAATTAGAATTACACGTTGAATTCATGGGATGCAAATAGAATAGTAAATTCCAATTTTGAAGAAAAAATATATCATTTACTCTTCTTTAAATTCAGTCTATATAAAAATATATGAATTTTAAGATTATTGCACTTTAACCACCATCTTTTTTTCTTGTTGGAAACATTCCTTCAGTGAATTTCGTTGATCATGAACCACAATAAAGGTCATTTTCTTCTATATGACACTACAAAAATTTGTAATTTTAACTGAGGTTTACTAACGAAGCTTAGTATAACTCCTAGTAAAACATACACATAAATAAACCCCAATAAAATATTTTAATTTTATTATTTTTAAAGAAACTGTGCATAGGTTTATTTCCTAAAAATATTTTTTAGACACTTCACTCTTGAGCAGTCTGGGAAGTGTTTTTGTTTCGAAGGCAAATTATTTTTATTGCCGGCACGAGGATTTGCAAATCGTTTAAGAGGTAACCAATTACCTTCCCTGCAATGCACATCAGAGAAGGATCATACAAACCACACTACCAAACGTTTTTCAAAAACCTCTCACCCACTACAATGTCTCGTGGAGGAAACCAATCAAATTCCAACCGTCCGCCGCACTCCTCGACTCCTTCTCTCGCTATCAGACTCCTTCCACTGCTGCTCCTCATTATGTTATGGCAACCGTCCCTACATCGACGACGCATAGTCCATCCCTCTCTTCGTCAATGCAAGTCTCGCCAGAGCCAGTTCCTAGATCAACAGTCGCGGTTGCTACATTAGTGCGATCTCAGACGATAGAATCTCTTAATTCAACTGTCGAGAAGCAACTGACATTGGCGACGTCAATGCCGTCCTGGTCGAAGGCTGTGAGATTCCCAGACTGTCCAGAAATAGGAATAGCGGGAAAATAGATCCAAGTGCGTGAATCATTTTCAAGTGGCAGAGTTCCACATTGAACTGTTGAGGATGTTGTCTACTCGGTGGCTAGATTTTTCCAAACTAAGATCCACACAGAACTACCGAAGATGATGCCTACTCTGTGGCTAGATTTTTCCAAATTGGAGGCACATTCCAAAATTATTACATGGTAAACAATAACAACAATTCACAGTTGAAAAAATTAATCATGCATGTTCTCCCTTATCTTAGTTAATTTATACTAAAGTGTGTGTACATGTTTTGCTTTTGTTTAGTATCATGGTGGGACTAATTTTGGTATAGAAATGTTCCACAAATGTGAGTTGATTTTAGAATTACACATTTTTATGGGTTGCACTTTGTTTATGATTTTTTAAATTAAGCAGAATATGGTATAAACTCAAAGAAGATTATCACTAGACACAAACTTAATCTTGGTTAAGTAAATGTGAAGATTCTCTTCTAGAGAGAAAAAGAGAAAACACAATGTAAGGTGAAGATGATGATGATAGTGGAATTAAAGAGCATAAGATAGAAATGACCGAAATTGGAAAAGAGAAATAAAGAACATGAATGGAAAGACACAACATAAATGAAGGAAGGAAAAAAGAGAAAGAGTGAAAGAAACTTATTGAGGAGATGACTATGGAGTGGTCACGCCACTTGGAATGGTGGATGGTTCCAAGATGAATGGTGAGAAGCTGCCACTTGAGGTGCACTACACTAAAGATAAGACCCAAGAACTTTAGGAGACAAAGCTCACTAATTACTCAAGCAGAGTTTCTCTTCTATATTCAAATTCAAGTGTCCATTACATGAGGCAAGACACCCTATATTATAGGAGAGGGTGCCTTGGTGGGCAAGATGAGAGAGAGGAAAAGAGAGAAGAGAAGGGCGGCCTAGGGGTTGACTCTAGGTCAATGCCGCCCCCTTAGGCCTAGTTTCTAGAACTAGGTTAAAAACCCTAATCCTAGGTCATTGTCATGAAATGTGGGCTTTGGTACAAGCCCAAAATATACTAAGTGCACTTTACTATATAGCTTATTCTTCTATTTGGATCTTCAAAGTGAGCCCCAATTTATTTACATAAACTTATCTTTTAAAAAGACCAGAAGAAAGAACATCTGATGCTCTGGCCTATGTCCAGTTCTTCTTCTGCTAAGGTCCTTCTGAAGTTTGGTGGGGCCTTGTCTTGGATGCTGAGATGACTGACTTAATTGTGAAGTGTCTGTAGTATCCTTAGTCATCTACTTTTCGAGGTGGTGTGTATCACATATATTACCACAACATATGTTATGATGCTCCTCTTCATGAATACAATAGT
Organism: Phaseolus lunatus; assembly: GCA_013389735.1. NCBI lineage: Eukaryota > Viridiplantae > Streptophyta > Magnoliopsida > Fabales > Fabaceae > Phaseolus > Phaseolus lunatus. The sequence continues at coordinate 10,572,049 of CM023859.1, read as the reverse complement.
TGACTTTATTCAAATATTAAAAGTTATATTTATACATTCATTGAATATCAATGCTTCATGGACTAACACTTTGACCCCTAATCCTTTTTTATTAATATTTGTAGGCAACATTGCTCAAACAAAATGGGGTCACCTCAAAGGAGTTCAGAGTGTTTTGAAGTCATTGGAGGCAACTCTTACAAATGGAAATGTCTCTGATACTGATTTTGGCAACTCTGTTAAGGTAAATGAATGATGAAAATATTACTTCAAAAAATTTGGCAACTTATGTTCTCTTTTTAAGAATAAAAGTTCTAGTACCAATGTGCTTTCAAATTTAAGGCCATTGTTTATGCCACAAAGGGATCATCAAGTTGCTTATTGAGCAACACCAACACCACTATTGATGCCACCCTAACATTTAGAGGAAAGAAGTATACAGTTCCATCATGGTCTGTAAATCTTATTCTTGTCAGCATGAAAAGTACAACCTATAAAGTTTGGATACGGCAAAAATGGTGTCGTTTCGTGCTTCTGACACACCTCCGACGCGAACACGTGATGGATGCATGCACGACACCACGTTGGACGCATTTCTATGGGCCAGATACGACCCTGTTTAGGGACACGCCGGATAGGACGCGGTGGACTCCTTGGACACTCCTTCCACACACTAGAGAGGACGCTATCCACTCTTTTAACACAACAAAATCTCAAACGAAATCACAAAATCTCAAACAAAATCACTAAATTTGAAACGAAATCACAAAATCTCAAACAAAATCTCCAACAAAATTTCAAACGAATCAGTTAAATAAAAAATTATACAAAAATCTAAAAAAAATCCATTATATTTTAGAGAAAGAAAAGAAGAAATAAGCAACAAATAATATATTTTTTTCTTATATAGATTTATAATATGAAAAATACACTCTATAAATCATATAAAAATTACAAAAATAAAGAACAAATTAGTTACTCCACTAAAATCTGAGTTGGTGTGGTGGGAGGATTGTTGAACGGAGAAGAAGAAGTCGTAACACTGTGGTGTGGGTGAGGATTGCTGAACGGAGAACAAGAAGAAGAAAGAATAGAACCTTCAGAGAGGTAAGTAACCTACTGCGTGTTCTTCTTAGTTTTATTATTATTCACTGCCCAATGTTTCCCTTCCCATTGCGCATTGGAACTGTAAGTTCTTTCTTTAGTATTAAATGCATCCTACCATCAATTGTCGGTCATAGAGGAGCGTACATATGTTTTTTCTTTTGTAATAAAGTAGCCACTTTTTCTTTCAAATATTTACATAAAATACAATGCTGATTTGATTTCTCACATATTTTATTTTTTATATTTATAATTTGATTTTTATTAAATGAATTTATTTGAGATTTCTATATTTAAATAAATCTTTTATATTTAATTTGTTTTGTTATAGGAAATTAAGATGAATAATATACCTAATCAAACCATCGGACAAGAAGATGAAACAAAACCTTTGTGGAGATATGTTTCAAAGTTAAGAAAAAGTCCTGGTGGTGGAAATAATATGATCAAGTGTAGCTTGTGTGATTTTTCATTCAATGGATCTTACACTCGAGTAAGAGCTCATTTGTTAAAAGTTACGGGGGGAGGAGTTAGAATTTGTCTGAATGTGACCCTGTCAAAACTTGTTGAGTTCAAAAAATTAGACAATGAAGCATCATTGAAAATAGAATATTCAAAAAATAAAAATGTTCCTCTACCACATGTATCTGATAAAGAAAATCAGACAAACAATGATCTTAACCCAAAAGTCAAAGGTTCTTTAAAAGCTGCTTTCAATATTCAAGCGAGTACTCTTGAATGTGAAGTTGCGAGGATGTTTTATTCTTCAGGACTACCATTTCATTTAGCAAGAAGTCTTTATTATAGAAGTGCATTTTCTTATGCAGCTAATACTTCTAATCTTAGTGGGTATGTACCACCAAAATATAATAAACTGAGAGGTCCTTTACTTTCAAAGGAAAGAAGTCATGTAGAAAACGTTCTGCAACTTATAAGAAAGTCATGGAATTAGAAAGGTGTAACAATTGTTAGTGATGGGTGGAGTGATCCTCAAAGAAGACCACTTATAAATTTTATGGCTATCACTAAGAGTGGACCAATGTTTTTGAAGTCAGTAGATGGGTCTGGTGAAATAAAGGACAAAGATTTTATTGCTAAACACATGAGAGATGCAATTATGGAGGTTGGGCCAAAAAATGTGGTACAAATTATAACTGATAATGCATCTGTATGTAAGGTAGCGGGTATGCTCATAGAATTAGAATTTCCTTCAACCTATTAGACTCCTTGTGTAATGCACACCTTGAATCTTGCATTGAAAAATATATGTGTAGCAAAAAATACCGAAAAAATAGTGATACTTATCAACAATGTTCTTGGATTTCACAAATTGGTGATTATGCTACCTTTATTAAAACCTTTATTATGGGGCACTCTATGAGATTATCAATATTCAATAACTTCAACTCATTGAAGTTGCTTTCTGTTGCCCCAACACGATTTGTTTCAACCATAGTCATGCTAAAAAGGTTTAGAAGTTTGAAGAAAAGACTCTAAGAGATGGTTATTAGTAATGAATGGTCTTCTTACAAAGAGGATAATGTCGATAGTGCACAATTTGTGAAAGAAACTTTGTTGACTGATAATTGGTGGATAAAGGTTGATTACATACTTGCTTTTACTACCCCTATTTATGATGTTCTTAGGTAAAACAAATACAGATATGGCTACTCTTCACTTAGTATATAAAATGTGGGATTCAATGATTGAAAATGTGAAAAAGGTCATATACCATAATGAAAGAAAGACAAAAGCTAAATATTCATCATTTTTCGAGGTAGTAAACTCAATATTAATTGATCGTTGGACTAAGAGTAGCACATCACTTCATTGTCTGGCTCATTCTTTAAATCCAAGGTAATACAATAAAGTTAAATTATTTTATAATTATATTTTATTGAGTACATAATATTATGTTAATTTATGTTTTTATATTTTTTTATGTAGATATTATAGTCATGAATGGTTAAATGAAGATTCACATAGACTTGCCCCACATCAAGATAAGGAACTTATCATGGAAAGGAAGAAATGTTTTATGAGGTACTTTGATGACGCAGATATAAGGAGACGGGTAAATATAGAGTTTGCAAACTTTTCAGATGGAAGAGAAGATTTTGACGATGTTGACTCTTTAAGAGATAGAGGTAAAATGGATGCAAAATCAGGGTGGATTGTTCATGGAGTTTATGCACCAACACTTCAGAAGATAGCTCTTAAACTACTTGGACAACTATGTTCTTCTTCTTGTTGTGAGAGGAATTGGAGTACCTACTCCTTTATACATTCTTTAAAAAGAAATAAGATGACACCTAAAAGGGCAGATGATCTAGTATTTTTGTTCATAGCAATCTTCGTCTTCTCTCAAGAAACTCCTCAAATTACAAAGAAGAGAAAACTAAATTATGGGATATTGCAGGAGATGACTTTTCATTGGATGACAATGAAATTCTCAATATTGCTAGCTTATCTCTTAATGAACTGGAATTAGAAGTTGTATTTTTTTAATGAAGATGAATAAATGTAAAAGTCAAACATTATGGTTTACATAAGTACATCTTTTTTTTAAACCATTTTTATAAATATTTTTCTTGATTTTTTTTTCATATAACAAAATATATTACTACATTTTAATTTATATATAATCGTGTCCCATGTCCTATATTTTTAATTTAACTTTATCTCCGTGTTCGTGTCCGTGTCGTATCCGTGGCCATATCCATGTTTAGGCTTCATAGAGTACAACACTGCCAAGGTCAGAGAAAACTTTGATACTCGTTTTGTTCGCTATATTGTTGTTGGTATTGCGGTAGGGAAGAAGAACCCTCCAAGAAACGTTCAAGATTGAGACCTTGAATAGTAGTCATTATGTGCTCACTCTATAACTATCGTGTTTTTGTATTTCTGGTATTTAAACCTCAAGTGCTTCTTCAAATAATTTGGCTCTAAAAAGGAGTAGTGCAGGTTTTAAAACGGGTGGAAATGAAGGTCAAATACAAAGAAGATTTGTGGGCCCTAAAGTTTCTTAATTTTATAAATGGTGTAAATCAATTATTATTTGAAGGATTGACTAGTGAATTGCTAGTATAAGTTGATGAATTTTAAGAGTGATTCTTCAGGTTCTCATCAGTTTTGATAAAGGTTGTGAACGTGTAGTTCTAACATACCAATACAAAATCTTGTTTTTTTTCTAATATAACTTTAGTGGATCTCTCCCTCAGAGGACTTACTTAAATTTGGACAATGGCATGAGAATCAAGTCTAACATACAATTTAAAATGTGTTGGATTCAACCTATTGTAGTGATTGCTATAACTGCGTCCACTGCCAATTTCTAAGTGATGGAAGAATCACTAAATTATTAACTGTTTTGAGATTTTATTAGAAATATTATATTTTTTTGAGAGAAAAAAGTTTTTCATTTTCTAACTGATTGTGAAGTCTCTAAAAAAATAGGATATTACTCACTGCTTATCTTCTACGACTTAGAATTTGAAACATCTTTTGACTCTTTCTGTAGTTACATACAGTAGAAAACTTGGTTTAGGTTCCTAATGAAATCTCTTTAAGTTGTTAATACTTAGTTATGTATTCAACCATGCTCCAATTTTTTTTTTCAACGCATTAAATTGGTAAATCTGGTGTCACATTTTGTAGCCAATAAAGCTTTTAATGTACTCATTACACTTTATTAAGATATGGTGTTATTTTATAGCAGATAATTTTTTTAATGTTATTGGTTGCAGTTTAGATTTCAAAGAAATGATAGAATTTACTTGAAATATACTCAACCCTTCATTGGTGCGATTTGGAGCAGTTCTGATGATGATGGTCTATTCTTCTAATATCATAATAGGCTTTGCAAAAGAAGATATATGGATGGTGGGAGTGATTGATGAGATTCGGATGCCATTAAAAGAAAGTGATCATAATCCAATATTAATTGACACAAAGACTAGCGCTTGAGATACGCTTCCTGCTGAAACACAACGAAGGAATGGAAGGTTTGCTTATTCTTCTACCATTTTATTTCATTCTGTTGGATGTGAAAATGCATCCTGCTGCATTGGATTGAATCCTTATGATGTTCTTTATTAAAATCTTATTTTAAGTTCCTTTGTTCTTCTTTATTTTCTTTTATCATACCTTCTTTTTTGTGACAGACTTCATCTCAGGAATGACGATCCAGTTTGGAGTTCACAAGGATAAATTTGAGTCAACGATTAAGTTGCCAAGATCGTCCAATTTCCACAATTAATTTTGCAAGCTTTGCTGATCCCAGAGGAGTGTGATGGAAGAAGACCAAACTCAGGACCAACCACTAGGTCAATGACAAGGAGGATTCAAGAAGACTGAGACTCTACTACTAATGACAAAGACACTCTCTTATACATGTTCAAAATGCCATAACCTAGTGTAGTTTCTTTAGAGTGGGATTTATTTTTCTTGCAAAAGTAGGGTAGGAAAAATAGTTGTAAATTTTCTTAATTGTAATTAGGGTCGAATTAGCCATCTAAAAACCAACCTAGATTAAATTAGGATTTCATTAAGACCCCTAATTTAACCTAGGCCGGTCATTTAACCTAAAAAGAGTCACATGAAGCACACCTTGGTCATGCTTGCAATGTGACTCCAAATAGGCACCATTTTAATATTAATTTTCCCACCCATTTTGTGTAAGGAATGGCCGGACCTCTACCCTATATAAAGAGGTGCTTGGCTCTCATTTTCTAAGATCAATTTTATGAGTGAATTACGACCAAGTTTGTTAGCCTTCTCACTCTCTTGTCTAGACCTCTCTAGGATACACATCTTTGGTCTTCTCCTTCACCTCTCCTAGTGATATGGCCCAACCAATCACTTTACCTACTTCTCATGCACCTTCAAGGAATCCATAGCTCCATTGGAGCCATCCTTGTTCCATTCTATCCATTAAGCTTTTGTCAATCCTCTAAAAAATCCAAGGAAACAATTTTGTAATGAAGGCGATGTTATCAGAGTGTGTGGAGGATTCACCAAGGACAATTGAGAAAGCAAGAAGAATGCATTGTCCATCCTATAAAAGGTTGAACTAGTGTGATGAAAACTGTTCTTGCCGGTTGACTTGGTTGCCAGTTGACTCCGATGACTGGTTCAGGCTCCGTCTGTCTTATCTGAAATCTGCACTTCTCTTGGTTGTTTGGTGCTTCACTTGTTGAGATAGAGGTCGCCCTTATGGCCGGTCACACTCCGACAATCAAGTAAGTAAGGGCTTTATGAAAGAATAAGAAACAAATAGCTTCAGTATTCAAAAAGTGTATTCAGAATTGTGTACCTTCACTTGGGACCTTAAGCCCCTTTTATAGAGTGTCATTAGGTTACCACTGGTAACCAACTTCCCATACGAGAATCTTATCTCTAGTGAGAGAATATTCAAGAATTCTGACAGCACAACTGTGTGAAATTCTATCTCTTTGGAGTGCAACAAACCCTAACAGAATAACCACTTGGATACCAACTTGGATATCGTTCCCCAGGATTAAATATGTTTTCTAGTATATTTACATGCTTTTACGTATAACATATGCAACTGCTCTAGAGAGAATAAAATCTCAACTGGAATATCACTGGGAACATTATCTTTTATCTTTAAGGAGTAAATCACAAAAAGTCCTTCTAGGCTCTAGTCCACTACACAAGCCCCCTAGTCTCGAACTTAGCTTGTTTCAGCAAGCTCAGTGAAAAGACTAAGTTGCTCGCCTACGGCGACCTCCTCGCCAGCATTCACGTGTCCACATCAGCGGCTAAAAAGCGTTGCCGCTTCCACTTCCTTCTGTAACCTTCAAAACAATTTCCAATACTATGCATATATGTATGAACAGTTTATTTATGCCACCATGCTATGCCTCAACTAGTATGGTGATAATACATGCTTCTAATAGACACAACCATCATGCATTCGATTACCTCACACTTATATGATGCAAATACCATGACTTAATAACAAATCCAAACATAGAAAGGTAATGCATTTCAAGTAACTGATGCAACTACTAATCAAATAGTGCTCTTGGCAGAGCTATTCACATAAGAACTTGTACCTCATGGTTGTAGTGGGCCTCCCACTTTTCTCATACTTTGTTCATGCCAAACTTTGACATTTTCCTTTACACATTTTTCTTAGAACACCTTTGTGGTGCCTTACTCTTCTGTAGGATTGACCTCGACTTGTCCTGGCTGAGGTCCTGAGCTCAGTATTAGACTGGGACAGAAGCCATCTTTCTTAGCTCAAGCCAAAACATTGGCGAGCTGCCATTCAAGATACCCATGCTCGAAACCCTTCATAGCGAGAGGCTTCTCAAACCTAAGCTCAAGCCAAAATGTTGGCGAGCTACGACTTGAGAGTCGCCATGTACCTGTTCGGGTGCTCGAGCCACAATGATGGCTAGCGGTGACTTGAGAGTTGCTATGTACCTGTTCAGGTGCTCGAGCCGCAACGGTGGCAAGCGACGACTTGAGATTCGCTATGTACCTGTTCAGGTGCTCGAGCCACAACGGTGGCGAGCTGTGACTTGAGAGTCGCTATGTACCTGTTCGGGTGCTCGAGCCACAACGGTGGCGAGCGGCGACTTGAGAGTCGCTATGTACCTGTTCGGGTGCTCAAGCCACAACGGTGGTGAGCTGCGATCAGGGGTGCCCATGTCCAGAATTTAACTGAGCCAAGGGTCGGCGCACCTGAGTCGCAATGTAGTTGTTTGATGGCTCAGACCACAACAGTGGCGAGCTACGACTTGAGAGTCGCTATGTACCTGTTCCAGTGCTCAAGCCACAACGGTGGCGAGCTACGACTTGAGAGTCGCTATGTACCTGTTCAAGTTCCCTCGCCTAGAGTGTCCCCAGGGCAAGGCCATATTCTTGCAAAACACTAGAAATGTCATGACAAATCATCTTTCGCAAATACTTTTCATTGGGTGACCTCGTTAAAAAACCCTTGTGAGGGAAAAAGAGTGTCCCCTTCATTGTTCATAAAAGACAATATACATAAACTAAAACAAGACTTGAGATCGGCTATCAGCGGCGATCTCCACACATGAGTCTTCTTCATTTTTTGGGGGTTGAGTGGCGACCACACACACCCCTCGTTTATTCTTTAAGCTATTCTCGTAGCATTTTCTTGCTGCCTTTTGGTTGGATTTGACCACGATCACCCCTCCTTCTGAGGAGGGCAACTTCATTTTCATATGCCTTGACGAGGCTACAACTCCCAACCTATTTATAGCAGGCCTGCCCAAAAGAATATTGTAAGCAGAACAAGCATTAACAACCAAATACCTAATAATGATGGTCAGAGATGAGATGCCATTTGTGAAGGTCGTCCTCAGCTCTACATGCCCCCTCACCTCTACCTGATCCCCTGCAAAACCATACAAACAACCATCATATGGTCTCAACTGATCTGGTGACAACTGTAGCTTGTTGAATGTCAACCAGAACAGCACATCAGCCGAGCTCCCCTGATCTATGAGAACTCGGTGCACCCTTCTCCTTGCGGTGACCATTGAAATCACTACTGGATCATTGTCATGTGGGACAACGTCCCTCAAATCTGCTAGGGTGAAGCAGAGGTCGGGCTCAACTGTCTGATCAGACCCCTGATCCTCTAATGCCATCCCTTCCCTTACATACCTCTGGGAAGCAGTGCAACCTCCTCCAGAAAATCCACCAGAGATAGTATTGATCTCCCCGTGGATGGGTACTTCATGCCTCTACTCTTCCGTCGGCGTGTCTTCCTTAGATTCCTCCTGACCTCCTAATAGGTAATCCTACAGGAGGTCTTCTTTCACCAGCCCTGCCAACTGGTAGCCCAGGACTATACAATTTTCCATGTCATGTCCATAAGCCTTATGAAAATCGCACCACGTACTCTTGCTTGGCCCCAAAGATCTAATAGTCTTTGGAGGGATCCTCAACTTTTCCTGTATACCTGGCATGGCGAGCAACTCCTTATAAGATATCCTAAAACGAGGTTGAAAAGGTAGGTCATCCTTTGACCTCGGCCTAGACTGGTTCTTTTTCGATTCATAGGGTGTCCGTCGTAACGACTTCTTTTCTGTTGTAGTCTCATACACCCTCATAGGTTGGGTACGATTGTTCTTGCGGGGCTTACCCTGCCCTGTACCTGTGTTTCCATGCTTCATAGTCACTGCTTCCTCAGCGACGATGTGGGCAACAGCTCGCTGCTTGATCTCTCCATATGTTCTGGCCCGATTCCTTATCAAGGAATCGCTGAAAGGGCCTGCAAACACTCCCTGTTCGAAGGCATGCACCAATAAAGCTTCATCTTAGGTGTGGAGTTTCACCACAAATGCTCCAAACCGATTCACAAAGTCCTTCAAAGGTTCTCCCTGCTTCTGCTTCACCCCGAAGAGGTCGAAAGGGGCGGGGGGTGGAGCGTGGTTGACAATGAACTGTTCCCTGAACTATGTGGCAAACTATTCGAACGAGGTTATATGGCCGTCAGGAAGACCAATAAACCACTGCAATGTCGTGCCTATAAACATGCCCATGAGCAGCTTACAGTGCATAGCGTCTGTGCCTCCCGAGATCATCATCTGAGCATGAAACACAGTGAGATGAGCCTCAGGGTCCTCCATACCTGTGAACATGATCTTTGGAGTCATGAAGTTTTTCGGTATGACAGCATCCATGATCTCCTACGAGAAGGCCATTGGTCGAGCCCTAGGTCGGGTAGGCGAGCTCCGCTCTCTTACGACGCGCTCACCCAAACGCTGCAAATCCCTGCGCAGTTCCTCGTTGGTCTTGCGCAACTCGTCGTTGGTTGCTCGCGATGCGTCCAACTCGACCTTGAACTGGTCTTGCCTGTGGGCCTGCTCAGAACACACCTCAGCCAACACCCTTTCCTGGTCAGCTCTGGACGCCGCCACTGTGTCTTGGAGAGCTGTGATGGTCTCCATGAGTTGCTGTATAGTAGGAGTATTGACTCCCTCAGATCCTGCGGGACCTTGCCTTGCATTCCTCATATCTCCTGATAACTTTCAATCACAATTGTGGATGGGACCTAGTTTTATCGGGCCCCACGGTGGGCGCCAAAATGTTCTTGCCGGTTGACTTGGTTGCCGGTTGACTCCGATGACTGGTTCAGGCTCCGTCTGTCTTCTCTGAAATCTGCACTTCTCTTGGTTGTTTGGTGTTTCACCTGTTGAGACAGAGGGTGCCCTTACGGTCGGTCACACTCCGACGATTAAGTCAGTAAGGGCTTTATGAAAGAATAAGAAACAAATAGCTTCAGTATTCAAAAAGTGTATTCAGAATTGTGTACCTTCACTTGGGACCTTAAGCCCCTTTTATAGAGTGTCATTAGGTTACCATTGGTAACCAACTTCCCATACGAGAATCTTATCTCTAGTGAGAGAATATTCAAGAATTCTGTTACGGTGTGTGTAATCTTAACAGCACAACTGTGTGGAATTCTATCTCTTTGGAGTGCAACAAACCCTAACAGAATAACCACCTGGATACCAACTTGGATATCGTTCCCCAGGATTAAATATGTTTTCTAGTATATTTACATGATTTTACGTATAACATATGCAACTGCTCTAGAGAGAATAAAATCTCAACTGGAATATCACTGGGAACATTATCTTTTTATCTTTAAGGAGTAAAGCACAAATAGTCCTTCTGGACTCTGGTCCACTACAAAAACCATCCGGTCTCAAAACTTTCGGCTAAGAAGATAGGCGAAGATCGAGATTTACTGAAGAGATTGTAAAGTCTTTTTCTTCTTCTTAGCCTTGCAAAATTTTGTAAAGAGTAGTGTAAGGTTTATTTGGGTCTTATTTGGACTTGTATTTGGGCCATGTATTAGGCCTAGTAGAATAGGATGTAAATAGGATAGAAAAATCTAGATAAAGTCAAATTTGGGCTTCTTTTGGCCCAAAATAAAACCTAGACAATTTAGGGTTTTGGAGAGCATTCCAAGGAGACATGGATGACACTTACATAGCAAGGGAAGTGTAAATGGCCAACTAGACCAGCACATGGAAACCATGAGTGACACATGGTTGCACCTCATTTGAGAGGATTCCTCTCCACTTACAAATTGCCATTTGTCTCACTATGAATGGAGAGGATTTGCTCCAACTATAGAGGTTATTTGTCAAGATTTAAGTGGAGAGTATAATTAGATTTGATTCCTCTTAGTACTTTAATCTTGAAAAGTGAATTGCATTGAAAAAAAATTTCGTATTTGTTTTTATGGATTTAAAATGTTCACATTCTTGACATGCATATTTTTACTTCACTTTCAAATTTTCACAAATAGAATGATATTCAATTCATATGATCACTTGAATTCTTTCTTTGGAACTAAATCAACTATCACGTTTAAATTCTAATTTCTTTTAGCTCTTCACAATTAAAGTTAAAATAAGTGGAATGGATTTAAAGAATCCTAGAATACTAAGAACATAAGACTCAAGCAAAATAGGTAAGGGAAGAAAAAAAATGACACAAATAATTCCAAAGCAGAATTTAAATTCGTTAATGAATAAAAAGGCAAAATTTTAAATGACAAGAATTTAAAGGTAAAATTGAAAGGTGCTTAAAGATAAAAGCGGAATTTAAATTGTTGGAAGATAAAAACATAATTGAAATGTGTTGGAATTTTAAAGTAGAAAATCAACTCAGAAAAGATAAGCACAATTAAAGCCATCTCTAAATACCACATAATGTGAGTTGATTTTAGGATTGCACATTTTATGAGTTTCAATTTTATTTAGGCTTTTTGAGATTAATAAATATGGTGAGAAATCCAAAGAAGATTCCTACTAGACACGAACTTAACCAAATGGTTAAGTAAGTGTGAAGGTGTACTTCTAAAGGGCAAAGAGAAAATTACAAGTATGGTGATGATGATGAGGTGCAAAATTTAAAAAGCATATAATAGAAAGAAAAAATATGGAAACCAAAACGGAGAGGAAGAACACAAGAATGTAAAAAGGAATGGAAATGGTGCAAAAAGGAAGAAAAAGAGAAAGGGATGAAAGGAAGCTTATGGAAAGAAGTGTTGTCACGCCACTTAGAGAAGGAGGTACTCCAAGATGAGATGTGCAGAGCTGCCACTTGAAGTGAAGAACACTCAAGATAAGACCTAATGTTAAAAGGAGCCTCAACTCACTAAACACTTATACAGAGTTTCTTTTCTTTCAAATTTCAATGTGTACATACATGAGGCAAGACTCCTTTTATATAGGAGAGAGTGACTTGGAAAGCAAGATAGAGGGGTAGGGGTGTCATTTGTGAGAAGGCTTTTAGAAGGTAGGTCAAAGAAACCCTAAACCTAGAAGCAATTGTCATGAAAGGTGGGCTTGCAACAAACCCAAATTACTAAGTACACCTTACTCAAATTACTAAATACACCCTACTCAAATTATTAAGTACACCCTACTTAATTTACTAAGCACACCCTACTCAAATTATTAAGCACACCCTACTCTATCTTATTCTTCTATTTGAACTCCAAAGTGAGCTTAATTTATTTACAAACATTTGTCTCATAAGAAGACTAGAAGAAAGAACATCTCATTCTCTCGTCTATACCCAGTTCTTCTTCTGCTGAGGTCCTTTCAATATTTGGTGGGGCCTTGTCTTGTATGCTGAGATGACTGATCAAAGTGTGAAGTGTCTCTTGTGTCCTTGGTCATCTTCTTGGCTACTGTGACATAGAGTGCCTTGCCTCTTGTATTTTCACAATGAATGAATATGGTAAGAAAATTCTGCTTGAGTGATTAGTGAGTGATCTCATTTCTTTTGGGTCTTCTCTTGTAAGAGCATACTCCAAGTGGCGACTCTTTACCACTCATCATGGAACTTCCCACCATTCCAAGTGGCGTGATCATCCTCTCCATCCTCCATAAGCTTTCCTTACTCTTTCTCTTTTTTCTTCTTCCATTACGCCTCTTCCCTTTCATTTGTGTTCTTGTATTACTCTTTTAAATTTGGTCATTATATTTGTCTTTGTCATCTTTTGTTGTTTCAATTTCACAAGCATCATTGCCACCTTTATATTGTGTTTTTCTCTTTTGCTCTCTAGAAAAGAACCTTCACACTTACTTAGCCACTTGGTTAAGTTCGTATCCAGTGGGAATCTTTTTTGAGTTTTCACTATATTATGCTAATCCAAAAATCATAAACAAAAGTGAAACATCTAAAATGTGCAATTCTAAAATCAACTCACATCATGTGGTAATTAGAGCATGATTTTAATTGTGCTTATCTGTTCTGAGTTGAATTTTCTGCTTTAAAATTCTAGCACATTTCAATTATGTCTTTATCTTTCAGCAATTTCAATTCCGCTTTACAATTTAGCACCCTTCAATTCCTTGCCATTTACAATTTCACTTTTATTCATTAAGGAATTTAAATTCTGCTTCTGAATTAATTGTGTCAATTTTTTTTACTTTACCTATTTTTCTGGAGTCTTTTATTCTTAGTGTTCTAGGAGTCTTACATCCTTTCTGCTTATTTTGATTTTATGTGAAGAACTAAAAGCAATTAGAATTTGTTTGAGCAGTAGTTGGTTTAGTTCGAAACAAAGATTTCAAGTGATCATATGAATTGAATCCCAATCCATTTGTGAAATTGAAAGTGAATTATATATATACATATATATATATATATATATATATATATATATATATATATATATATATATATATATATATATATATATATATATATATATATATATATATATATATATATATACACACACACACACACACACACATGCCAAGAATGTGGACATTTTGAATCCATAAAACAAAAATAAAGATAAAAACAATTTGAGTGCAATTCACATTTCAAGTTTAAAGTACTAAAAGAGGATTCTTTTTGTGTAGCAAATTGTTTTCATATTGTGGAATTTACCCCTTCCTGCTTTGACAATTTCTAAGAAAATTAAAACTTCATAGTTAAAAGTATAAGTAAGTGTCCTTGAGTCTTAAATGTGTTTTTCTTGTTTGTCTTATTTAAGTTTTATCATAATCTTAATTCCACTTTGGTTTAGCTTTCTTTCTTTCAACTTTTCCTGTTTCTCTTAAAAGTTTCTTTAACCTCTTTTACTTGAAGTCATGAACTAAGTGTGGATCCTCTTTGAAAATTGAAAACCTTTCTTAGAAAGAACTTAATCTTTTCATCCTTGTTTCTAAAAAGTCGTGTGATACATGTGAGTGAGTGCATTAATTTTTTTTTAAACTAATTGTTTGAAATTTTCTTATCATTATGGCTAATTTATCTTGAGGAGAATCTTCCAAACCTCCCTCTCCTCAAAAGGCACACCTTTTGGTGGAACTTGAAGATACCAAGAGGAGTTTGGTTCAAAAGGAAGAGGAAATTCAAAAACTAGTAGAAAGGATGCAAAGGCTAGAGGATACATAAGAGAGACTAAACCGAGAAAGGAGGTGGGAGCCTAGAAGAACTACAAGGTACCACATGCACTATGAAAGCTAAGAAGAAGAGGAAGAAGATTGGAAAGTGAAGAACTTTGAAGCTAGGCACCATCAACACCAACATCAACAACCAAAGAAGACCATACTTTTTATTGAATTACCTAGTTTTAGTAGGGAAAGTGACCCAAATTTGTATTTAGGATGGGAAGCTAAGGTAGATCAAATTTTTAATATGTATGAGATCGAAGAGGACCAAAAGGTTAAGTTAGCCTCCCTAAAATTCCAAGACTATGCCATGTAGTGGTGACATCAAATTGTAATGGACATTGGTTTGAACAAGAGACCAGTCGTGAGTGATTTAAAAGAATGCATGTGCGCATGGTTTGTTCCTCCTCATTATAGGAAGCAACTCTTGTAGAAGCTCCAATGACTTCATCAAGGACCTGGGACGGCAGATGAATATTTCAAAGACTTAGAAACTACTTTGACCAAAATTAATATGCATGATAGTGAAGAGTCAAAGATAGCTAGGTTTGTAAGTGGTTTAAGGAGAGAAATTCAAGATATTGTAGAATTATATGAGTATTCTTCTTTAGAAAAATTGGTTCACCTAGCCATCAAGGTGGAATCACAAGTTTTGAAGAAAACATCTTTAAAAAATGCTCATAATGAAGGCTTCTATAATTCTTCTTGGAAGGACAAAAACAAACATTCAATTGAGACTTTTCCTTCCATCTCAAAAGAAACCACTTCCCAACATAGAGTTTCTAAAGAACATCTTTCCACCTATACTCCTAAGTCACCCACTAAAACCTCAAGAAGAAAATGCTTCAAATGTCTAGGTTTTGGGCACATAGCTGCCAATTGTCCTACCAAAAGAACCATGATGGTCAAAGGAGGGGTTGTAGTAAGTGAGCATAGTTCCTAATCTTCAAGGTGTAGCTCCCTTACCACTTCAAAAAGCCCAAGTGAGGAAGAATATGAGATACCTTGTGAAGGAGATTTGTTAGTAGTAAGGCACATGTTGGGACAACTTCAAAAGCCTTTTTATGAAATTCAAAGGGAAAATATTTTCCATACCCGGTGCCTTATTAATGACAAATTATGTTCCTTGATAGTAAATGGGGTAAGTTGTACAAATATGGCAAATACAAGAGTGGTGGAGAGACTTGGATTACCTATTATCTCTCATACAAAGCCCTACAAATTACAATGACTTAGTGAAGAGAGAAAATTGGTTGTTAATAAACAAGTCCTCACAACTTTCTCCATTGTAAAATATAAGGATGAGGTCTTATGTGATGTTGTGCCAATAGAAGTGTAACATCCCGCCAAAATACTATACAAATGTATATAATGGAAATAAAGGTAACAAATAGATTGAAGTGAACAAAATATTATATATATATGAAATGTAGTTTCTCCTCACAGGGAGTTTAATACAAATACGGTCAAATTTTCCAAACAACATAAACAAAATACAGTAAAAAAAAACAAAGCAGGCGATCTCCTATCGGAAGAGACCGATCTCCTATCGGACGAGGCCGATCTCCTATCAGGGGACCCAAAACAACCGATCTGCTGCCAGAACAGAAAATCAGGCGATCACCTTCCGGCGACCACTCACTAAGGAACTCTACTTCCTGGAAAATCATCTGCTCCCGTGTAAGTTATACACGATCATCACAGTTTAAAGAGAACAGCCACAGAACCAAAACACGCAGGGTAAGCTAGATATTTTAAAGAGAGTTTAAATAAGAACATTAAAATCAGGGTAAGCAATTTTCAAGATATTCACGTAAAGCTATAGATTTTCTCAATACCCTTCACCTGATCACCCAGAAATCACACATTTCACAATATTCTCAAGAGTCATTCTATTTCACAAAACTGCATCAAGTGTCTATAAATTTCAAGTTCCTCATTTCACATGTCAGACCACCACTGACCCAGCACACAAGACACTTGACCTACTTCCGGAAGACTCGTGCATTGACTAGACTCAGAGATTCTGCACCTGTCATACAAGCTGTTGTAATGTTTCCACAGCTATGCGCATCAACACAATCTCAAGTTCACCATTCTCACAGTATGACAGGGTTAATCCATATGACAGGCCGAGCTCGTTCTGTTTCACACGACTCACCCATACATATGAACCTCCTTCGACTCTCAACGCCTGAATAACCTCATCTATATGAATCCATTATCTCAGGAGAGTCAGGATAATCCCATTATAGACATCACCGATCAATGCACATCCTACACGATCTTACACGGTATTTTCTTTCCTGAAAATACTATGCCTCGATCCACATTCACCACATCCAACACATCACATAACACTTAAAGGAATGATTTCAATCACAGCAAAACTCAATCCAAGGTTCTTATTTTCGAATATCTCATTTAAATCTCAACAGTTTCAAAGCAACCCAAAAACAGGGAGTTTTCGCAAACAACGCCAAAACCGGCGATCTAGTTCAAAAACAGAGTATTTCGAAGACTGCATTTAAAACCGGCGACCACGTCGCCCAACACATAGCACAGAGCATTTTACAAGGATGAAAACGAAAACCGGCGACCACGTCGCCCTCACTTCAGAAAATAGCTAAACTATGGCTTGTATTGAAAATGAAGTCTAGCTTCCCTTACCTGGACTTGCGCAAACACCTAGAGTTCCGAAACCCAACAAAGCTTGAAGAACGCCTTGGCTCTGTTTTTGTGTCTGGTTGAAGGACTTGCAGAGAACTGCCCAGGTGCTCTAATGGTGGCTGTCGCTCGTCGTACTCTCGTGTGAAGGTGCTAGAATCGCAGCGCGAAGGAGGCAACTGGAGGAGAAGGGAGGTAACTCACTCTTTCTCTCTTTGAAGGTTGCAACGTTTCTTTCTCTCAGCAGTGGGTTTTCTGCATCTTAAACCAACTTATCCACCAAAAGCAGCTGCCACCACCCACTCTGCAGAGAAGTCTGAGAACCACTGCCCTGAACAGTACGACCACTGTTGTCTCTGGTGCATGCCAACCACTGCTCTGAACAGTACTGCCACTGTTGTCGCTTGTGCATGCCAGCCACTGCTCTGAACAGTACTACCGCGAGTGTCTCCTGCGCATGCCAACATTCTGATGTCACCACTCTGAATCATCCTTTTTGTCTACGTGGCGTGCGTGCACTACGCTTCATGCTGGGAGTCTGGGTCTTACCTTCTCTGTGTGAAACTCGACGCCGCGCGATAACTTTCCACTGCTGACTCATCCTGGCGAACGACCGATGTCTCCTTCGCCCTGGAAGACGACCGAGGTCTTCCTCTGGGAGACGACCGATGTCTTCCTCTAGGGGACGACCGATGTCTTTCTTGGCGACGCCCTCATAACTCTCGCGCCTTGGCCACGTCCACATGCCTCGCGCCCTGGCAATGCCCGCATGCCTCGCGCCCGCTCGATGCCCGCATGCCTCTCGCGCCCGCGCGATGCCCGCATGCCTCTCGCGCCCGCGCGATGCCCGCATGCCTCTCGCGCCCGCGCGATGCCCGCATGCCTCTCGCGCCCGCGCGATGCCCGCATGCCTCTCGCGCCCGCGCGATGCCCGCATGCCTCTCGCGCCCGCGCGATGCCTGCATGCCTCGCGCCCTGGCGACGTCCACCTGGCGCTCATGTGTAGCAGGCGTCCGGCAACCTCATAGCCTTCTAAACTTAACTTTTCTTCCTGTACTCTTCTTGATCCACACATCATCCGACCGACTTCTACCAGCTGACCCCAGCTCTTGGGCGACTTCCGAGGTCCAGCTACTACGAAACTTCATTTACCAGCTCTTTGTATTTTAAATAATAACTTCTTCTGAAATTATTTAAATATACCATTTTTATTCCAATAAAATTTTCTGGGTCCTTACAATCTCCCCAACAAGAAAATTTTCGTCCCCGAAAATTGAATTATAAGGAAATGAGGTATGGATGGGCTTCTCTCGTGGTTTCTTCTATTTCCCATGTTGAATCACCCGATCCGCACGTCGTCCACTTTTTAATACGTGACTAGGTCTGCAAGATACTTCCTTAGCTGTGATACGTGAAATACATTATGCAGGTTTGCGAAATGGGGAGGCGGGGCGATCTCGAGCTATTGGACCGATCCTCCTCAGGATCTGGTATGGCTCAACAAACTTAGGGGGCAGCTTCTTTGATCTGATAGCTCATCCTACACCCTTGGCTGATGTCACCCTCATAAGGACATGATCTCCAGCAGCAACCCCAAAGGTCTTCTCCTCTGATCTGCATATGACATCTGTCGACTTTGAGAAGCTTTCATTCTGCCTTGCATCAGTTTCACCTTCTCGGTTGTCTGTTGAACCAACCCTTACTACTCCAATTCTTCGTCAAATTCCATTCTCCATCCCTGCATGTGGCATATGCTGCTCCATTGAGCGCCAACTCCGGCACTCACACTCTACTTCCAACTCTGAAGACTTGATCGAGTAAGTCCAGAACTAAGCCCTTAACAGAACCAGGACTAGCCCCCTGTAGAGAAAAGTGAGCAAGATCCCTTCATCGGAAGGAAAGAGGACCGCTGACTACTGCTCAGGTCCCCCAGCCAATTCAAACTAGGATCCGGAATATCCTTCTAGGAGTCAACTTCCGCATCTTGATCAAAACCATCCATCGACTCCCCAACTGCTGATCTAATTCTCACGCTCCCTAAAGGAACACCTTTGGTTCACCACTATACCACATAATTCTGCACCTTATAAAGACAAAGTTCTTGTTGCTGTTACTTTCTAAATCATCATCATGACTTCTTTTGCCAACTCGGCTTCCTGTTCCCATCATTTCCTCCTTGTTCAATGTATACATTGGATGCATTGATTTGGGTTCAGGTGCCTATCTGAAAAGGTATACAAGAACGAACGCACCATATATCTCAACCACAACCATGTAAGTAGTGGAGCCGATTGGGAAAATTTCCTCTGCATCCAGGATTTCTTGCTTAAGGACAACTCTACTCCTCTTCTCTAAGATACAACAGACTATTGCCACCCACATTCCCTTCCACACCTGATTCTACTTGGATGACATACGTATAAGATAAAAGTTCTCAAGGTGGGACCTCAAATCCTTATGTCGAACAAGTAGAACACTTATCCACTTGAAGCACATAGACCAGCCACGTTGCTTTAAAGTTAAAGTTAGTGGCCCACGCATCCTCCTGAAATCTCACATCCCCTCCGCCTCCAACTTTCCAAACAATGACTTTTGGAACTAACCATCATCTTTACCCTCCTCGCACACCCTACGTACCTCTCTCCACCACCACGATTGATATTTCGAATGAGCTCGGCTTCTCCCAAGTTCCGAGTCATATTTGGATACAAGAATATCTTTCCATTTCCCTTTCTCATCACTCCTCATCCACCATTTCCATACTCATCTTCCAAATCATGATCCACAAAATAGCATCCATTCTGCGTGAAGCTTTCTCTCTTCTCCCAGTAACTTCTCTACTTGGTATTCTTCAGCAACTTCCTCTGGCCAAAAGAACTTTAGACACAAATACAATATCTCCTCTTTCCTTTTAAGCTTGTGGTTAAGCTAACGTCACCTCATGCTGTTTCATCGACACAATACATCTCCCAAGCTTCAAATAGAAGAAAATTCATTCTTTCATTCTTGGAACTTAACTCCGGTACTTCCCCTGGATACACGTGCTTAAGTCCTTAAACCCTCAACATTCAGCTTATATACTCTCCATAACTGATATGTAGCTGAAACTAAACCTTGGTACACTAAATCTAACTTACACTTCCTTCTTTAATTCCATCAACTCAGCTGGAGTCATCGACACAGGTCCAGCCCCAGGTACCAAAACAATAGAGAGTTCCACCTCTCTCTTAGGAGGTAATCCAGGTATTTCTTCTGGAAATACTTCCATGAAATCCTTCACCACATGTATACAGCCCATAACTTCATCACTCTTCGCTTCCCCCCCCCCCTTGAGCTAGGATCACAAGGTACGGCGCCCCTTCTAACAACCCCGACCATACACACTGAGCAGATATCATATCTGACTCTCGGAGGTTCGGAAACACCACGTTCTGCCTACTGAAATCTATGAGAATGTGATTGGCAGATAGCCAATCCATCCCCAGGATAACATCCAGATCCTGAAGAGGTAGACAGATCAAATTTACTTTGAATCTGCGTCCCTCTACTATCGCTGGACATTCGGGGCAACTGTAGAGGTCAACACCTGTCCTGACGCAGGTGTAGGGACCAACAGTTCAAACGGTAACTCCTTCACTAGAAGGCCCAACTCGGCTACACACAGGCTTGACACAAAGGAGTGTGTCGCTCCAGAATTAAACAAAATTCTAACATTTCTACCAGCTATAAACAAGCACCTTGTACTAGGTTACCTGACTGAGATACTTCCGCTCCAGACGGGGCAGACACTCTCCCTGCTGCCAGAGGTCTGCTGCCTTCGTTCCTCAACTGCTGGGAAACACTGGGTTGAGTCGCCCTATACCCGTTAGGACACTCTCTAGCAAGGTGCCCCGTCTTTCGGCAGATGTAGCATTTTCTCCCTGAATTCCCCTTGGGGCACATGTTGACGTTAGGTGGCCCATCACAACGGAAACATCTTGGTTCCCATGGTTGTTGCTGCTGAAACTGGGGCGGAACTGCTCCTGCCCGATGTGGTAGAGGTCTCGCATAAGGCTTGCTTTGTGGGTGCTGCACCTTGGCCTTCCCACTGGAGGGACCCCCTGGGTGTGATCTGATTACTCTGGAATCACTCCTCTCCAGGGTCTCCACCACCTTTGCCTTCCCTACTGGGGCACGAAACTCCTTGATCCACGGATCTGCTTGATCAGGGGTAGCATTCCCACGGAACTTGGGTGGGATGTGCCTCATGAATTCGGTCAGTCCCATCTGTTCCTGAGGCTGACCGACGTGGGAAGCTGTTTCAGTCGACCGAGTCGTTTCCCAATGATGCATTACAGCCTGATGAATCTGAGCCATTACCGTATTCTGCTGTTGGATGGCAGTTGCCATCATCTCCATGGCCCTGGCGATCTGACCCATCTCTGAAGAAGGTTGGGGAGGGGTAGAAGGTCTACGTGCCATCTCCTTCGTTTTCAGATTTTGAAACTATAAGATTCCTATATTCCCTACAACTACAAGAATGAGATCGATAAGAAATCAATTCATTCAGGAGGTAACAGCTAGACCTTACAAAGGTCAGCATCTCAAAGTCATTAAGAATTTGAGCTCATCAACAGAGTCATGGTGCTGATAAACAAAACACCAGAACAGCTACTGGTATACAATCATCAATCCAATCAACCATTTTCAATCAATTACAAAGACACTCAAGAGAATGAAATAGTTCACACAAGAATTCAATATATGCTAAACATCAAACCTTTGGAATTAAGATTGAGACTCATCTCGATCCAGTTATGAGTGTGCACCCTCACTACTTTATCAAGACCTTCTCATTCTTAATACTAAGATTTTAAGTTAGAACATATATTCACCAAAGCACACACAAAATTTCAATACAAAAACGTTTGAAAACCTTTCACTATAGTTGTCATTTTAAACTCAAATAACTTTCATGAGCAGAAGAAACACAATGGATCCACAGCCCTCAGGTCATCCTAAGGACGAACTGCTCTGATACCATTAATGTAACATCCCGCCAAAATACTATACAAATGTATATAATGGAAATAAAGGTAACAAATAGATTGAAGTGAACAAAATATTATATATATATGAAATGTAGTTTCTCCTCACAGGGAGTTTAATACAAATACGGTCAAATTTTCCAAACAACATAAACAAAATACAGTAAAACAAAACAAAGCAGGCGATCTCCTATCGGAAGAGACCGATCTCCTATCGGACGAGGCCGATCTCCTATCAGGGGACCCAAAACAACCGATCTGCTGCCAGAACAGAAAATCAGGCGATCACCTTCCGGCGACCACTCACTAAGGAACTCTACTTCCTGGAAAATCATCTGCTCCCGTGTAAGTTATACACGATCATCACAGTTTAAAGAGAACAGCCACAGAACCAAAACACGCAGGGTAAGCTAGATATTTTAAAGAGAGTTTAAATAAGAACATTAAAATCAGGGTAAGCAATTTTCAAGATATTCACGTAAAGCTATAGATTTTCTCAATACCCTTCACCTGATCACCCAGAAATCACACATTTCACAATATTCTCAAGAGTCATTCTATTTCACAAAACTGCATCAAGTGTCTATAAATTTCAAGTTCCTCATTTCACATGTCAGACCACCACTGACCCAGCACACAAGACACTTGACCTACTTCCGGAAGACTCGTGCATTGACTAGACTCAGAGATTCTGCACCTGTCATACAAGCTGTTGTAATGTTTCCACAGCTATGCGCATCAACACAATCTCAAGTTCACCATTCTCACAGTATGACAGGGTTAATCCATATGACAGGCCGAGCTCGTTCTGTTTCACACGACTCACCCATACATATGAACCTCCTTCGACTCTCAACGCCTGAATAACCTCATCTATATGAATCCATTATCTCAGGAGAGTCAGGATAATCCCATTATAGACATCACCGATCAATGCACATCCTACACGATCTTACACGGTATTTTCTTTCCTGAAAATACTATGCCTCGATCCACATTCACCACATCCAACACATCACATAACACTTAAAGGAATGATTTCAATCACAGCAAAACTCAATCCAAGGTTCTTATTTTCGAATATCTCATTTAAATCTCAACAGTTTCAAAGCAACCCAAAAACAGGGAGTTTTCGCAAACAACGCCAAAACCGGCGATCTAGTTCAAAAACAGAGTATTTCGAAGACTGCATTTAAAACCGGCGACCACGTCGCCCAACACATAGCACAGAGCATTTTACAAGGATGAAAACGAAAACCGGCGACCACGTCGCCCTCACTTCAGAAAATAGCTAAACTATGGCTTGTATTGAAAATGAAGTCTAGCTTCCCTTACCTGGACTTGCGCAAACACCTAGAGTTCCGAAACCCAACAAAGCTTGAAGAACGCCTTGGCTCTGTTTTTGCGTCTGGTTGAAGGACTTGCAGAGAACTGCCCAGGTGCTCTAATGGTGGCTGTCGCTCGTCGTACTCTCGTGTGAAGGTGCTAGAATCGCAGCGCGAAGGAGGCAACTGGAGGAGAAGGGAGGTAACTCACTCTTTCTCTCTTTGAAGGTTGCAACGTTTCTTTCTCTCAGCAGTGGGTTTTCTGCATCTTAAACCAACTTATCCACCAAAAGCAGCTGCCACCACCCACTCTGCAGAGAAGTCTGAGAACCACTGCCCTGAACAGTACGACCACTGTTGTCTCTGGTGCATGCCAACCACTGCTCTGAACAGTACTGCCACTGTTGCCGCTTGTGCATGCCAGCCACTGCTCTGAACAGTACTACCGCGAGTGTCTCCTGCGCATGCCAACATTCTGATGTCACCACTCTGAATCATCCTTTTTGTCTACGTGGCGTGCGTGCACTACGCTTCATGCTGGGAGTCTGGGTCTTACCTTCTCTGTGTGAAACTCGACGCCGCGCGATAACTTTCCACTGCTGACTCATCCTGGCGAACGACCGATGTCTCCTTCGCCCTGGAAGACGACCGAGGTCTTCCTCTGGGAGACGACCGATGTCTTCCTCTAGGGGACGACCGATGTCTTTCTTGGCGACGCCCTCATAACTCTCGCGCCTTGGCCACGTCCACATGCCTCGCGCCCTGGCAATGCCCGCATGCCTCGCGCCCGCTCGATGCCCGCATGCCTCTCGCGCCCGTGCGATGCCCGCATGCCTCTCGCGCCCGCGCGATGCCCGCATGCCTCTCGCGCCCGCGCGATGCCCGCATGCCTCTCGCGCCCGCGCGATGCCCGCATGCCTCTCGCGCCCGCGCGATGCCTGCATGCCTCGCGCCCTGGCGACGTCCACCTGGCGCTCATGTGTAGCAGGCGTCCGGCAACCTCATAGCCTTCTAAACTTAACTTTTCTTCCTGTACTCTTCTTGATCCACACATCATCCGACCGACTTCTACCAGCTGACCCCAGCTCTTGGGCGACTTCCGAGGTCCAGCTACTACGAAACTTCATTTACCAGCTCTTTGTATTTTAAATAATAACTTCTTCTGAAATTATTTAAATATACCATTTTTATTCCAATAAAATTTTCTGGGTCCTTACAATCTCCCCAACAAGAAAATTTTCGTCCCCGAAAATTGAATTATAAGGAAAGGAGGTATGGATGGGCTTCTCTCGTGGTTTCTTCTATTTCCCATGTTGAATCACCCGATCCGCACGTCGTCCACTTTTTAATACGTGACTAGGTCTGCAAGATACTTCCTTAGCTGTGATACGTGAAATACATTATGCAGGTTTGCGAAATGGGGAGGCGGGGCGATCTCGAGCTATTGGACCGATCCTCCTCAGGATCTGGTATGGCTCAACAAACTTAGGGGGCAGCTTCTTTGATCTGATAGCTCATCCTACACCCTTGGCTGATGTCACCCTCATAAGGACATGATCTCCAGCAGCAACCCCAAAGGTCTTCTCCTCTGATCTGCATATGACATCTGTCGACTTTGAGAAGCTTTCATTCTGCCTTGCATCAGTTTCACCTTCTCGGTTGTCTGTTGAACCAACCCTTACTACTCCAATTCTTCGTCAAATTCCATTCTCCATCCCTGCATGTGGCATATGCTGCTCCATTGAGCGCCAACTCCGGCACTCACACTCTACTTCCAACTCTGAAGACTTGATCGAGTAAGTCCAGAACTAAGCCCTTAACAGAACCAGGACTAGCCCCCTGTAGAGAAAAGTGAGCAAGATCCCTTCATCGGAAGGAAAGAGGACCGCTGACTACTGCTCAGGTCCCCCAGCCAATTCAAACTAGGATCCGGAATATCCTTCTAGGAGTCAACTTCCGCATCTTGATCAAAACCATCCATCGACTCCCCAACTGCTGATCTAATTCTCACGCTCCCTAAAGGAACACCTTTGGTTCACCACTATACCACATAATTCTGCACCTTATAAAGACAAAGTTCTTGTTGCTGTTACTTTCTAAATCATCATCATGACTTCTTTTGCCAACTCGGCTTCCTGTTCCCATCATTTCCTCCTTGTTCAATGTATACATTGGATGCATTGATTTGGGTTCAGGTGCCTATCTGAAAAGGTATACAAGAACGAACGCACCATATATCTCAACCACAACCATGTAAGTAGTGGAGCCGATTGGGAAAATTTCCTCTGCATCCAGGATTTCTTGCTTAAGGACAACTCTACTCCTCTTCTCTAAGATACAACAGACTATTGCCACCCACATTCCCTTCCACACCTGATTCTACTTGGATGACATACGTATAAGATAAAAGTTCTCAAGGTGGGACCTCAAATCCTTATGTCGAACAAGTAGAACACTTATCCACTTGAAGCACATAGACCAGCCACGTTGCTTTAAAGTTAAAGTTAGTGGCCCACGCATCCTCCTGAAATCTCACATCCCCTCCGCCTCCAACTTTCCAAACAATGACTTTTGGAACTAACCATCATCTTTACCCTCCTCGCACACCCTACGTACCTCTCTCCACCACCACGATTGATATTTCGAATGAGCTCGGCTTCTCCCAAGTTCCGAGTCATATTTGGATACAAGAATATCTTTCCATTTCCCTTTCTCATCACTCCTCATCCACCATTTCCATACTCATCTTCCAAATCACGATCCACAAAATAGCATCCATTCTGCGTGAAGCTTTCTCTCTTCTCCCAGTAACTTCTCTACTTGGTATTCTTCAGCAACTTCCTCTGGCCAAAAGAACTTTAGACACAAATACAATATCTCCTCTTTCCTTTTAAGCTTGTGGTTAAGCTAACGTCACCTCATGCTGTTTCATCGACACAATACATCTCCCAAGCTTCAAATAGAAGAAAATTCATTCTTTCATTCTTGGAACTTAACTCCGGTACTTCCCCTGGATACACGTGCTTAAGTCCTTAAACCCTCAACATTCAGCTTATATACTCTCCATAACTGATATGTAGCTGAAACTAAACCTTGGTACACTAAATCTAACTTACACTTCCTTCTTTAATTCCATCAACTCAGCTGGAGTCATCGACACAGGTCCAGCCCCAGGTACCAAAACAATAGAGAGTTCCACCTCTCTCTTAGGAGGTAATCCAGGTATTTCTTCTGGAAATACTTCCATGAAATCCTTCACCACATGTATACAGCCCATAACTTCATCACTCTTCGCTTCCCCCCCCCCCCTTGAGCTAGGATCACAAGGTACGGCGCCCCTTCTAACAACCCCGACCATACACACTGAGCAGATATCATATCTGACTCTCGGAGGTTCGGAAACACCACGTTCTGCCTACTGAAATCTATGAGAATGTGATTGGCAGATAGCCAATCCATCCCCAGGATAACATCCAGATCCTGAAGAGGTAGACAGATCAAATTTACTTTGAATCTGCGTCCCTCTACTATCGCTGGACATTCGGGGCAACTGTAGAGGTCAACACCTGTCCTGACGCAGGTGTAGGGACCAACAGTTCAAACGGTAACTCCTTCACTAGAAGGCCCAACTCGGCTACACACAGGCTTGACACAAAGGAGTGTGTCGCTCCAGAATTAAACAAAATTCTAACGTTTCTACCAGCTATAAACAAGCACCTTGTACTAGGTTACCTGACTGAGATACTTCCGCTCCAGACGGGGCAGACACTCTCCCTGCTGCCAGAGGTCTGCTGCCTTCGTTCCTCAACTGCTGGGAAACACTGGGTTGAGTCGCCCTATACCCGTTAGGACACTCTCTAGCAAGGTGCCCCGTCTTTCGGCAGATGTAGCATTTTCTCCCTGAATTCCCCTTGGGGCACATGTTGACGTTAGGTGGCCCATCACAACGGAAACATCTTGGTTCCCATGGTTGTTGCTGCTGAAACTGGGGCGGAACTGCTCCTGCCCGATGTGGTAGAGGTCTCGCATAAGGCTTGCTTTGTGGGTGCTGCACCTTGGCCTTCCCACTGGAGGGACCCCCTGGGTGTGATCTGATTACTCTGGAATCACTCCTCTCCAGGGTCTCCACCACCTTTGCCTTCCCTACTGGGGCACGAAACTCCTTGATCCACGGATCTGCTTGATCAGGGGTAGCATTCCCACGGAACTTGGGTGGGATGTGCCTCATGAATTCGGTCAGTCCCATCTGTTCCTGAGGCTGACCGACGTGGGAAGCTGTTTCAGTCGACCGAGCCGTTTCCCAATGATGCATTACAGCCTGATGAATCTGAGCCATTACCGTATTCTGCTGTTGGATGGCAGTTGCCATCATCTCCATGGCCCTGGCGATCTGACCCATCTCTGAAGAAGGTTGGGGAGGGGTAGAAGGTCTACGTGCCATCTCCTTCGTTTTCAGATTTTGAAACTATAAGATTCCTATATTCCCTACAACTACAAGAATGAGATCGATAAGAAATCAATTCATTCAGGAGGTAACAGCTAGACCTTACAAAGGTCAGCATCTCAAAGTCATTAAGAATTTGAGCTCATCAACAGAGTCATGGTGCTGATAAACAAAACACCAGAACAGCTACTGGTATACAATCATCAATCCAATCAACCATTTTCAATCAATTACAAAGACACTCAAGAGAATGAAATAGTTCACACCAGAATTCAATATATGCTAAACATCAAACCTTTGGAATTAAGATTGAGACTCATCTCGATCCAGTTATGAGTGTGCACCCTCACTACTTTATCAAGACCTTCTCATTCTTAATACTAAGATTTTAAGTTAGAACATATATTCACCAAAGCACACACAAAATTTCAATACAAAAACGTTTGAAAACCTTTCACTATAGTTGTCATTTTAAACTCAAATAACTTTCATGAGCAGAAGAAACACAATGGATCCACAGCCCTCAGGTCATCCTAAGGACGAACTGCTCTGATACCATTAATGTAACATCCCGCCAAAATACTATACAAATGTATATAATGGAAATAAAGGTAACAAATAGATTGAAGTGAACAAAATATTATATATATATATGAAATGTAGTTTCTCCTCACAGGGAGTTTAATACAAATACGGTCAAATTTTCCAAACAACATAAACAAAATACAGTAAAAAAAAACAAAGCAGGCGATCTCCTATCGGAAGAGACCGATCTCCTATCGGACGAGGCCGATCTCCTATCAGGGGACCCAAAACAACCGATCTGCTGCCAGAACAGAAAATCAGGCGATCACCTTCCGTCGACCACTCACTAAGGAACTCTACTTCCTGGAAAATCATCTGCTCCCGTGTAAGTTATACACGATCATCACAGTTTAAAGAGAACAGCCACAGAACCAAAACACGCAGGGTAAGCTAGATATTTTAAAGAGAGTTTAAATAAGAACATTAAAATCAGGGTAAGCAATTTTCAAGATATTCACGTAAAGTTATAGATTTTCTCAATACCCTTCACCTGATCACCCAGAAATCACACATTTCACAATATTCTCAAGAGTCATTCTATTTCACAAAACTGCATCAAGTGTCTATAAATTTCAAGTTCCTCATTTCACATGTCAGACCACCACTGACCCAGCACACAAGACACTTGACCTACTTCCGGAAGACTCGTGCATTGACTAGACTCAGAGATTCTGCACCTGTCATACAAGCTGTTGTAATGTTTCCACAGCTATGCGCATCAACACAATCTCAAGTTCACCATTCTCACAGTATGACAGGGTTAATCCATATGACAGGCCGAGCTCGTTCTGTTTCACACGACTCACCCATACATATGAACCTCCTTCGACTCTCAACGCCTGAATAACCTCATCTATATGAATCCATTATCTCAGGAGAGTCAGGATAATCCCATTATAGACATCACCGATCAATGCACATCCTACACGATCTTACACGGTATTTTCTTTCCTGAAAATACTATGCCTCGATCCACATTCACCACATCCAACACATCACATAACACTTAAAGGAATGATTTCAATCACAGCAAAACTCAATCCAAGGTTCTTATTTTCGAATATCTCATTTAAATCTCAACAGTTTCAAAGCAACCCAAAAACAGGGAGTTTTCGCAAACAACGCCAAAACCGGCGATCTAGTTCAAAAACAGAGTATTTCGAAGACTGCATTTAAAACCGGCGACCACGTCGCCCAACACATAGCACAGAGCATTTTACAAGGATGAAAACGAAAACCGGCGACCACGTCGCCCTCACTTCAGAAAATAGCTAAACTATGGCTTGTATTGAAAATGAAGTCTAGCTTCCCTTACCTGGACTTGCGCAAACACCTAGAGTTCCGAAACCCAACAAAGCTTGAAGAACGCCTTGGCTCTGTTTTTGCGTCTGGTTGAAGGACTTGCAGAGAACTGCCCAGGTGCTCTAATGGTGGCTGTCGCTCGTCGTACTCTCGTGTGAAGGTGCTAGAATCGCAGCGCGAAGGAGGCAACTGGAGGAGAAGGGAGGTAACTCACTCTTTCTCTCTTTGAAGGTTGCAACGTTTCTTTCTCTCAGCAGTGGGTTTTCTGCATCTTAAACCAACTTATCCACCAAAAGCAGCTGCCACCACCCACTCTGCAGAGAAGTCTGAGAACCACTGCCCTGAACAGTACGACCACTGTTGTCTCTGGTGCATGCCAACCACTGCTCTGAACAGTACTGCCACTGTTGTCGCTTGTGCATGCCAGCCACTGCTCTGAACAGTACTACCGCGAGTGTCTCCTGCGCATGCCAACATTCTGATGTCACCACTCTGAATCATCCTTTTTGTCTACGTGGCGTGCGTGCACTACGCTTCATGCTGGGAGTCTGGGTCTTACCTTCTCTGTGTGAAACTCGACGCCGCGCGATAACTTTCCACTGCTGACTCATCCTGGCGAACGACCGATGTCTCCTTCGCCCTGGAAGACGACCGAGGTCTTCCTCTGGGAGACGACCGATGTCTTCCTCTAGGGGACGACCGATGTCTTTCCTGGCGACGCCCTCATAACTCTCGCGCCTTGGCCACGTCCACATGCCTCGCGCCCTGGCAATGCCCGCATGCCTCGCGCCCGCTCGATGCCCGCATGCCTCTCGCGCCCGCGCGATGCCCGCATGCCTCTCGCGCCGCGCGATGCCTGCATGCCTCTCGCGCCCGCGCGATGCCTGCATGCCTCTCGCGCCCGCGCGATGCCTGCATGCCTCTCGCGCCCGCGCGATGCCTGCATGCCTCGCGCCCTGGCGACGTCCACCTGGCGCTCATGTGTAGCAGGCGTCCGGCGACCTCATAGCCTTCTAAACTTAACTTTTCTTCCTGTACTCTTCTTGATCCACACATCATCCGACCGACTTCTACCAGCTGACCCCAGCTCTTGGGCGACTTCCGAGGTCCAACTACTACGAAACTTCATTTACCAGCTCTTTGTATTTTAAATAATAACTTCTTCTGAAATTATTTAAATATACCATTTTTATTCCAATAAAATTTTATGGGTCCTTACAAGAAGCAACCCATATTCTATTAGGAAGGCCATGTCAACATGATAGAAAAGTTTTACATGATGGCCTTACTAATAAAATCTCTTTTAACTTCCAAGGACATAAGGTCATATTAAAATCTCTCTCTCCAAAAGAGGTGAATGAAGACTAATTAAAAATGAAAGAGAAGAGAGAAAATGAAAGAAAAGACAAAAATAAACATGTTAAAACAAGCCTTCTCATCTCTTCCAAAGAGGTAAAAAAGGTCATGATAGCTCGCAAGGCGATCAAAAAGCCCACATGATTGGACCTGAGCACCAATTATTTTCATAACTTTTAATTTCATTAGAGGAGAGTGTACTTAATAATTTGGGCTTGTGCCAAGCCCACTTTCTCTCCATTTGTCGCCTAGGTTAGCACTCCCTTACCATACCTTTTAGAAACCCCTCATAGGGTTTGACATTGACCTAGGAATTTAACCTAGCCGTCCACTTGTCTCCTACTCTCTCTTATTTTCCAAGGCACTCTCTCTTATAAATAGAGTGTATTGCTTATTGTATTTTCACATTGAATGAATGTAGTAAGAAAACTCTGCTTGACTGATTAGTGAGTGATCTCATTTCTTTTGGGTCTTATCTTATGAGAGCATACTCCAAGTGGTGACTCTTCGCCACTCATCATGGAACTTTCCACCATTCCAAGTGGCGTGATCATCCTCCATAAGCTTTCCTTACTTTTTCTCTTTTCCTTCTTCCATTACACCCCTTTCCTTTCATTTGTGTTCTTGTCTTACTCTTTTAAATTTGGTCATTATATTTGTCTTTGCCATCTTTTGTTGTTTCAATTCCCAAAGCATCATTGCCACCTTTATATTGTGTTTTTTCTCTTTTTCTCTCTAGAAGATAACCTTCACACTTACTTAACCACTTGGTTAAGTTCGTGTTTAGTGGCAATCTTCTTTGAGTTTTCACCATATTTTGTTAATCCAAAAATCATAAACAAAAGTGAAACCTCTAAAATGTGCAATTCTATAATCAACTCACATTAGGTTTTGAAAAACTTTTTCTGGGGTTTAAAAAAAATCCCGGGGAACACGTTCCCCAGGGATGGTTTAGTGAGGGAAACTACAATCTTGGGTAAATTATTTAATGGAGGTTTTAACCTTGAGTAATGTAAAAATAAACCCCGTTAAAACCATTTTTTCTTGTAGTGAGTGAAGATTATTCAGTGAGCTTTCACTGTCTACTCTTTGTTAGAGAGTGTTTTTCTCACTTGTTAAGAGGTCTTGATTTCAGGTGGAGATTAAAACTATTTTCCTAGAGACAAGTTTAATACTTGTTGCTTAGAGAGGTGTTTAATACTTTTCCTGGAGAGGTGGAAAATTCTTGTGTATTTGGAGAGGTGGAGAATAATTGTTACCTGGAGAGGTGAATAATACTTAAGGCTCTTAAGCGGGGAGCTTAAGGAGACTGGACGTAGCCCTTGTATTTGGGTGAACTAGTATAAATCTTTGGGCATATTTTCTCTATCCCTTATCCTTGTTTTATTGTGTTTGATAAAAAATAGATTTGAGTTTAGGCTCCATTCAATCCCCCTTTTGAAGCCAATTGTACCTACATATATCCAAAAGTTTTGTTACTATTTTGGTGGATGGAGGTAGTACACACAATTTTGTACAGGACTTTGTACCCAAGTACTGATGACACATATTCTGCGCACACATTTATAGTTTTACTATACATTAAAAGAACCTTCCATATATTTTATTTTTAGTTTTTAAATCATTTTCTTTTAATAGTAATAAATTGAGTTCATTATACATATTTGTTTTAATTTTGTATTTTTAGCTTATCTAACATTTGCTCACTATTTTAGTCAAAACTTTTTTTATAGATATTATTTTGGTTGACTTTAGTTATATTGGATTCTACATATTTAGGACTTCAAAATGGACATGTGGTTTGCTAAATTTTGAAGTTCTCTGCTATTTTTTATAAAAAAAAATTATGTTGAGGAAGATTTGTTGAATTTTTGTAAATGAACCAATACATATTCAATTTTCCTTAGTTTAGACTTTTATAATTGGTTTATGAACCTAACTAGAGCTCACATTTAGGCCCTTGTTTACTTCAGAATTCAAAGCATATATATAACCTAAATGTGCTCTAAACATAGAAATAAAAATAATTTGTTTAGTTTTTCAATTTTAAGAATTGCCTATTGATGAGCATAATTTCACTTTTACTTAAAACCTTTAATCATAGTATTCTTGGATTGTAATTATGAATAAATTCATTGTTTTAAATATGATTCATCTAATTATGTTTATTTGGGCCTTAACTATTATTTCTGTTGAATCTTAGAGTTTTATTCACAATAGACAATTTAATTTCTCTTACAACAGACAATCTAATGGTTACATGGAATAGATAGTCCAAGAACTCATCTACTAAGACTTAACTAAAGAAAGCACCTCTGTAACATCAAGTTTAATAAAGATGAAGGTGTAGAAAGAGTTAGATGTGAATGTCTTAGGCTAGACTGTCTGATATAAGTGTCTGTTGCACTAATGCACAAGTCTGAAGGAAGCGTCTATTGCTGCAAGTGGGCCTGATCAATCAAAGTCCAAATTGCTTCTTTAAATCAAAACGGGAAATAAAAAATATAAGTAAAATAATTAGAGATCAAAATCTAGAATCTCAAAAACAGAACTGGAAGCAAATCGTCTAGAAAAATAAGAAGAAACAAAATTTGTGACAAAACAAGAAACAAAACTCGAAAATTTTGGAAAGTTCGAAACTGATAATTTGTGAACAATATCTGAATCCTAATCTAATTCAGAGATCTATGAAGCAAAGAAACCTATAAAAATGATACAAGCTTCAAGGAGAAATCATCCAACTCCACATTGGGAAGACAATAGCACATTTTCTTAGTTTTCTTATTTTCTTCTTTGTAATTATTTTGTTTTGCCTCCACATGGATGGATAAACTCTTCTGGATTGATTCTCTTGTGATTTTGCAATTAATTTTGAGGTTCTATGCAATTAAGGTTTTGTTCTTTAATATCTATAACAGATTGCACTAGATGATCTAGTCTTTAGTTCTAATTTCTGTCATTAAAATTATTTTTGAACGCATGTTAATAATTCATTTTTATGCTTTAGTTGGAATTCTTGTTCAATTTGCATTATTCTCAACAATCTCTGATTTGCTTAATCCAAGAGGAGAAATAGTTAAAAATCTTATGAGTAGAATCATGGAAATGAGTAATGTTTTAAATGAATTAGTAAACACATGTTTCATTAATTAGATTTTATTGAATTGATTGACGAATGGTGACAAGTAAGGTTTTGAATGTATTAGTAGACATATGTTTTATTAATTAGATTCTATTGAATTAATCGATGCATGTTTAGGTCAATTCAATCTTGTTTGGAGATATTGAATGATAAAGAATTCATTGTTGAATGAACTTGAGACTTAGCATGTTCTTAGTATTTTTTTATTGTCTATTATATTTTTTGCTAAACAATTTCAACTCCCTTTTTAATTTATTGTTATTTTCAACTTTTATTGCTTGTAGATAGTTTTTGAACACTCTTTGATTGGATTCACTAGGAGACAACTTTGAGCTAATTGCCTTTACTAATAATATCATCTTTTTTGTTTTAGACGATCCACATTAAAACTATTTCAATTTTGGTGGTGGAACGACAACAATCACATCTTCATCTCCTTTTCTCTCAATTTGTTTTTGGACTTTCCTATTCTTTTCTCAATTTCTCTAAATTTTGTTTGGTGTTCATCACCCATAGAGAACTAACTATTGATGATTAATTCACAAAATCATGATCAGACAAGCCAAATTGAGTTTTGTATCGCTTATTTAACGTTATAGGTTTGTTTTTCTCTTTTCTAATTTCGGTTTTGCACTTTGTGATTACAATTGCTTCTGCTTTTAAAAATCAAATTAAGAATCAATTAAATCTTAATTTGATACAAACTAGATTAAATGAAATGTTGATTTGATTGAGATAACTAGTTTAATTAATTCAGTTAATTGCTCATACTTATATATGAATTAGAATTATGATAAAAGTAATTGTTTGGTTCTTGAACATATGAATTGACCTTTCAATTTTTTTTTTCTAAAAGAGAAATACATGATTTAGGTGTACACATCGTCAATTTTGAAGTTAAAGAAAAACTGTTTATTGTATAATCATTATCTTTATTGTGATTTAATGACAACAGTCTTGACCATAGTAAAAGTTACAATTTTTTAATGATGAGTTCATTATGATTTTTGGACCATTGTTGTAAGGCTTTAAAAATGGTTGTTAAAACACCCTTTTACACTAGTGAAGCAAAAAAAGTTTTTTGGCTTACTTCAACCACTCCCTATCCCCCATGGACCTTGGGTTGACTTGTCTCTAAACTTCATTACTAGAATTCCAAACTACATGCGTAATACAATTATATTGGTTATGGTAGGAAGATTCTCTAAGGTAGCTCATTTCGGGATGTTGTCACCCAATTTATGACTTTTAGGGTGGCTC
Source organism: Phaseolus lunatus (assembly GCA_013389735.1). Lineage (NCBI taxonomy): Eukaryota > Viridiplantae > Streptophyta > Magnoliopsida > Fabales > Fabaceae > Phaseolus > Phaseolus lunatus. Next base: position 10,536,422 of record CM023859.1, on the reverse strand, counting down.
AATTGTTCTTAGACCTGGCTAGTAAAACACCATGGTTTGCCTCGTAGCTTAGTGTGAGATCGTGACTTGTTCTTTATGAGAAAATTTAGGCATTGACTATTTTGTTGCAGTGGTACTAAATTAGGATGAGTACATCTTTGCATCCTGAAACAACGACCTAACTGAGGTTTTGAACATCACCATTCCTCGACAAGATTATCACCTATCTCTATTAGGAAGTTAGAATGTATTTCTGTTGTTACAGTTACAACTACGTATTCTGTGTATATATACTCCTGCACCATGCATTTTAATACACTGAATATAATAACATTCTTTTCAATATTTCTTTCTCTCTCTACATACTCTAACATGGTATTCAGAGCTTTCCTTCTCCCGTGACCTCTTCTGCTGTTTCTTCTTCATCCTCATCCTCTTCTTCCTCTGTTTTTTCGCAACCAAACTCACCCATGGCTTTACCCTCCTTACATCATTTCTCCATCCCAATTACACTCAAACTCACAAATGAAATTTTTTTAATCTGGAAACAACAAATCTTTGCCACCCTCCGCGGTCTTGATCTCATGCATCTTCTTGATGGCATCGATATTCCATCAAAGTTTCTTCCATCTGACGCTCAAGATCAAGAACCCACTGTAAATCCTGCTTTTCTGCATCATCATAAGCAAGACTAGTTACTTCTAGCTTGGTTACTTGCCTTAATGTCATCCTCCATTTTAACAAAAATGGTAGGTTTAGATACTTCTGCTGCCATTTGGAATCGCTTGTCAACATATTATGCTTCTCACACCAGGGCCACCATCAAGAAGCTGCGTCTTCTTCTTCGAACACCAAAAATGACAGAAACATTACCAACTATCTTCTTGATATCAAGAAGACTGTTGACTCCCTCTCTGCTATAGGTGCTTACATTTCCACTACCGAAAACATTGATGCAATCCTGGATGGTCTATCGGAGGAATATGATGGCTTCATAACCACGATTCTCTCTCGATCTGAACCTTACACTGTCGATGAGCTCGAGTCTTTACTCTTTGCTCAAGAAAAAAGGTTTGAAAAACATAAACTCTTGCAAAACTCCATTATTCAAGCTAATCATGTTTCTACATCATGGTCTTCTCCTCGTCCGAACAAGAAATCCAATTTTCAACACAAAGCCTATCGTGGTGGTCACACACAGAATCGTTCTCCGCATCCCACCATGGTCAACTCTTTCCATGGATCAAGACCCATTTTTCGTCCTCCTGCACCTTGGAATTCCACTAAACCGCAGTGTCAGATTTTCCATAAGCAAGGCCACACAGCTAATACTTGTTGGCATAGGTATGATCGCCCTATCAATTCTTCTTACACTGCTAACGTATCCCAGTCTTCGTTCTTAGCAGATGATGACTGCGCTCCATCCATTATGGGTGCACCTTCCACCATTGAGGATCCTCTTTGGTACCCTGACAGTGGAGCTACCAATCATATAACCAAAGATTCTTCTGTTTTTCACACCAAATCACCTTATCATGGATCCGAAACTTTAAAGGTTGGCAATGGACAAGGTATGCACATTATACACACTGGCTCTGCTTTCTATATTGCACCAAAAACAAACACCAAATTTCTTCTACGTAATCTGCTACATGTTCCTCATATCACCAAAAATCTCATTAGTGTTGCACAATTTACAAAAGATAATAATGTTTACTTTGAATTTTATCCTAACTCATGCTTTGTTAAACATCAGGACACATACCAAATCTTACTTCAAGAATTCCTTAAGGATGGTCTATATGTTTTTCCTTCTTCCACTGCTTCTTTCTCTTGCACTGCTAATCATGCTTCCTACAAACTGCATGTTCCTCCTTTACAACTCTGGCATAACAGACTTGGGCACAGTAGTTTTCCTGTTATTCAACATGTTTTAAAATCATGTAATGTACAATATACTTCTAAGAAACAGTTTTGTAATGCCTGTGTGATTGGTAAGTCACACTAGCTACCTTTTCATGCTTCCACTACACACTACACTGCACCATTACAATTGGCTTTTATTGATATTTGGGGACCTTCCCTTGTATGTGCTTCTAATGGCTAAAGATATTATATTTCGTTTCTGGATGCATATAGTCGATATACATGGCTGTTTCTTATCTCACATAAATCCCATGCTTTTATTGCTTTATCTCGCTTTAAAATCTTTACTGAAAATCAAACTGGTTATAAACTAAAAGCTATACAAACTGATAACGCAAAAGAATTTCTAAGTTTCAAACAGTTCACCACTGATTTTGGCATCCATCACCGTCTCATATGCCCTCACACACACGAACAAAATGGATCTATAGAAAGAAAGCACAGACACATTACTGATATGGGGCTCACTCTTCTTTCTGCTGCTTCCTTACCTATCAAGTTCTGGGCTGAAGCTTTTATGACAGCTGCTCACATCATTAATCTTCTACCCTCCCCTGTTCTTGGTAACAAATCTCCACATTCTCTTTTTTTTCCCAGTGCACCCGATTATACTCTTTTACGCACTTTTGGTTGTGCATGCAATCCTCTCCTTCGACCCTATAACAGATACAAACTAGATTTTCGCTCTTCATGTTGCATTTTTCTTGGATGTAGCATACACAACCGCGGCTACATCTGTCTTTCTTCATCTGGCAAAGTTTACATCTCTCGTCATGTTGTTTTTCAGGAAGATCTATTCCCTTATAATATACCCCAATACAATTTTATCAAACTTCCTACCACTGACATTGCTACTCCTCATCCTACGCCTATTCCTTTAATTCTTTCGCAACCCTCATCTATTCTTCCTCATCATTCTTCATTCATCTCCCCGTCTCCACCAACTCATGACACTGATAATAATCTTATTTCCATAATAGAATCTTCTTCTTCTACTAATACTTGCAATGATCAAAGCACTAATAATCATCCCATGATAACTAGATCCAAAGCGGGTATTTTCAAACCCAAAACTTTCACTACTAACACCGATATGCACTCTTTTATACCTGCCACTGTCACTGAAGCACTTCACTCACCACACTAGTTTCAAGCTATGCTTGATGAATATGATGCTCTTATTCAAAACAAAACTTGGTTCCTCACGACTCTTCCCAGCAGATCCAAAGTCGTTGGTGTAAGTGGGTTTTCAAAAAGAAGTATAACGTTGATGGCTCCTTCCAGAGGCACAAGGCTCACCTTGTTGCCAAAGGATTCAGTCAAATTGTAGGTACCAACTACACTGAAACCTATAGCCCTGTTGTCAAGCTAGCAACCATACGTGTTGTTCTCTCTCACGCTGTTTCTGCTGCATGGCCCATGCATCAAATTGATGTCAACAATGCTTTTCTGAATGGTGATCTTCGTGAAGACGTGTACATGCAGCAGCCCCCATGATTCGAATCTTCATCTCCTAATCTCGTGTTCAAGCTACAGAAAGCTATTTACGGCGTGAAGCAAGCACCGCGCTCTTGGTTTGAAAAGCTATGTTCCACTTTGGAATCATTTGGTTTTACCTCTACTAAGAGTGATACATCTCTATTTGTTAAGTTTCATCAATCTTACACTATCTTCATTTTAATTTATGTAGATGACATTGTCATTACAGGGTCCTCACCTACTCAAATTCAAGCCCTGATACAACGACTTGGCTCCTTCTTTGCACTAAAAGACTTAGGTCATCTCCATTGCTTTCTTGGCATCGAAGTCCTGCATCTCAAAGATGGCAATATTCTGCTTTCTCAAACTAGATATATAAATGATCTCCTTCAACGCACTCACATGACAGACGCTCACCCAGTTCCCACTCCCATGCAGTCTGCTTTTCGTCTTTCCAAAGATGCTTCACCTGCAGTTTAAGATCCCACCTTATACCGTTCTGTTGTTGGTGCTCTACAGTACATCCTCGTCACACGTCCCGAGCTCTCCTACGTTGTCAACAAAGCTTGCCAATTCATGCAAAATCCATAGGAACACCATTGGAAAGCAGTCAAACGTATCCTCAAATACCTTGCTGGAACCACTTCGCATGGGCTGCTTATCAGACGCAGTCCATCCATGGACATTCTTGCATTCAGTGACGAAAATTGGGGAAGCGACGTTGACGATCGCAAATCTACAACTGGGTATTATGTTTACCTTGGAGCCAATATTATTACTTGGTCTTCTCATAAACAGAAAGTTGTCTTGAGAAGTAGTACAGAGGCAGAGTACCGAATCATTGCAGCAGTTCTAACTGAAGTCATTTAGATTCATTCTCTTCTTCATGAACTGCACATATCCACTAGCCAACCCAAATTGTTTTCTGATAACCTGGGTGCTGTTTTACTTAGTGCAAATCCTATCATGCACTCTCGTACAAAACACTTTGAATTGGATCTTCACTTTGTTAGAGACTATGTTCAAAAACAGTTTGTCCAATTAGTCCACCTTCCTACTAGGTTTCAGGTTGCATATGCTTTTACAAAGTCAATCTTTGGGCCTTCATTTACTAGCTTTCATAGTAAACTTAAAACCATAACTTTAAGGGGAGAATATTAGAAAGTTAGAATGTGTTTCTGTTGTTACAATTACAACTAAGTATTTTGTGTATATATACTCCTAAACCATACATTTTAATACATTGAATATAATAACATTCTTTTCAATATTTCTTTCTCTCTCTACATCCTCAAACAATCTCATGTAGATGGTGTTGATTCATTGTTGAGTACTCGTTAAGATATGTTGAATATGGTTAGCAAAAAAGTTGTCTAAAGATCAGTGACGGATGAAGGAGCTAGCTGATACAACACGACAAGACATAGAGTGTGAATTGGCACCTTCGTAGTCACCTCGGTCAACCTCTATTTAATGGCAAAACAAACAAACACGCGCTTACAAATTAATTCTCACTGCTGTCTCTTCGCAAATTCCTTTTCAAAATCACAATCTCACTCAAACTACGTATAAACTACCAAAACCAATTAGTGCTAGTAGAAGAAAAACTATATTTTCATCAATTTTATTAAATATAAATAATTTTCTTATAGCCAGCGAAACACTTCGTAAAATTATATTTATATAATTATAAAAATAAAAATATAATGATATATTAGAAACTAGAAAGTATAAAATGAAGAAGGAATCCTTTACATACATATACAATTAGAGATAATATGAATTAAAAAAATTAATATGTATATAATATGATAAATTAGCAAGGTAAGAATATGCATTATGTGCTTAGGACCGAAGAAAGCAAATACATGCAGTCACGGCAGCATAATATTCCGACGCGAAAACTTAGAAGATTGTGGGCAGAGTAAGGAAGTGTAAGATAGGAACCAACACACCACACATGTCGCCGGCAAGAGACGTCATATCGGCGACGCCGGGAGCGTTCCGGCTGCGGTGGGACGTGTTCCTCAGCTTCAGAGGCACCGACACGCGCGGCGCCATCACGAAAGGTCTGTACGAGAGTCTGAAGGCGCGTGGGGTTCGCGTGTTCCTGGACGACGAGGGGTTGGAGCGTGGGGAAGAGGTAGCGAAGGGGCTGATGGAGGGCATTGATGACTCTGCAGCTTTCATTGTCATCATATCTGAAAACTACGCTTCTTCACACTGGTGTCTTGAGGAACTCACCAAGATTTGCGACACCCGTAGGCTCCTCCTGCCCGTTTTCTACCGGGTCGACCCATCGCATGTCCGACACCTCTCGGGTCCCTTCCGAGCGGGTTTCGAATCGCATGAAGAAAGGTTTGAGAAGAATGACGTTTCAAAGTGGAAGGAAGCGTTGAAGAGAGTTGGTGGAATTGCTGGTTGGGTTTTTAATCACAGGTGTCGTGTTTACCTCTTTTTCGATTTTATTTGCCTTGCCCTTTCTTTTTAATGCTATTATTAAGAAGGTTAATGTAATGCATAGAGAGTGGATAATGTTTTTTTAAATAATTAAAGAGTTTATTTAGAAGTAATAAACAGAAAAATAAAGGGAAATTTGACGAAATACGAGGAGTCTCGGGATAATTTACTTTCTATGATATGAAACATGAAAAAGTTTATTAAATTTCAATTAATAGAAAAGTGGGGAAAATGTAGATGGGTGGGTTATATCTTCTTGTCATGTGAATGCTCAGTAGTTATTGCTTTGTGACAGTGAGGAAGATGATCTGATTAGGCGTTTGGTGCAAAGGGTGTTGAAAGAGTTGAGTAATACTCCTTTGGGTGTGCCTGAGTTTGCAGTGGGGCTTGATAAACGTGTTGAGGAGGTGATGGAGGTGTTACAAGTTCAATCCAACGGTGTCAAGGTTTTGGGGTTGTATGGGATGGGTGGGGTTGGTAAGACAACCCTGGCCAAGGCACTTTTCAACGCCCTTGTTAACCGTTTTGAGCACCGTTGTTTCATTTCCAATGTGAGACAAGTTTCATCAAAACATGATGGTTTGGTTTCCCTTCAAAGCAAAATCATTGAAGACCTTTTTCCTGGAGCAGGGTCTCCTTCCATTAGTGATGTCAATGTTGGTATTTCTGTTATCAAAGGGAGAGTTAGTGAGAATCGAGTTTTAGTAGTCCTGGATGATGTTGATGATGTGAAGCAGCTTGATGCCTTGATTGGTAAGAGGGAATGGTTTTATGATGGAAGCTGTGTGATAATCACAACAAGGGATACACAAGTTCTAACTCAGAATCATGTCAATGAGTTGTATGAAGTTAGAGAGTTGCATGCTTCTGAAGCTCAAGAGTTATTCAGTTACCATGCACTGAGAAGAAATAAACCACCAGACAATCTTCTGAGTCTATCAAAGAAGATAATATCCCTGACGGGAACAATGCCTTTGGCTCTGGAAGTGTTTGGTTCGTTTTTGTTTGGCAAGAGGAGGGAGGAGGAATGGGAGGATGCTGTGGAGAGACTAAGGCTAATTCGCCCTCGCCATCTTCAGGATGTGTTGAAGATAAGTTACGATGCTTTAGATGAAGAAGAGAAGTGTATTTTCCTTGATATTGCTTGTTTGTTTGTACCAATGGGAATGAAGCGAGGTGATGTGATTGATGTGTTAAGAGGTTGTGGATTTAGGGGTGAGATTACTATCACGGTACTCGTGCAGAAATGCTTAGTGAAAATCAGTCAGGAGAATACTGTGTGGATGCATGATCAAATTAGAGACATGGGTAGGCAAATTGTTGTGGATGAAAGCTTTGTCGATCCTGGTGCGCGTAGTAGACTGTGGGATCGAGCTGAAATCATATCTGTTTTGAAGGGTCACAAGGTAATGATTATTAAATTGCATTACACCTTGTTTCACATGAGGAGGTGTTACACATATGATATAGAGTTTGATTAATATATATATATATATATATATATATATATATATATATATATATATATATATATATATAAACTATATCCTGTTTGTATGACGTGAGGTTCAACAGTACTAAAAGATATACATAAACATAGAAAACTTTAAACTAGAAGAGTCCAAAATAATTTATTCATTCTTTATTCAAAAGGTGTCTGTCCTACGTGCTGGAGAAGGGGCAAGATAAATAATAAATATGAAGACAAGACAGAGTGACAAATAGACAAATTGGCCTTTTCAGAAATTTAGATGCTGCTTGATTATAAAAAGTATGATCTTTTCTTGAACACCATTATGATTTGTTTCCTTTGATTTTGTAGAATGTTTTTTAAAGATGCATGTAATACAAGAAAGTGAGAGATACGTATAATACACATTGTCTATTCATGGCCTACCAAAACAAAAAACATTGTCTAATAATAAAATATTATCCATTTTGATGTTTGAGGTTATAGAACTGAGATTGCATCCTTTTGTTGCATTTTGTGTAATACCCACGTGTCCTTGTTTGAGTAATACATGAACGACGATTGATGTGCATGTTATTTGTAGATTGGAACATTTCAAATACTTAAATTTGATTAAAGGTCTGATATTTTAATCTGCTATATTTTAATGTAGGGAACTAGATGCGTTCAAGGTATTGTGCTTGATTTTGAGGAAGAAAGATTTTATAAAAGAAAGGACGGATCAGTTTTTCCGAAGAAGCTTCAATGGAGACCAAGTTTAAGCAATATATCAGGCTACATCAAACAATGCCTTAAGAATCATCTTGAACCTCAAACAGAGGAAAACAAAGAGTTTATGCTTCACACAAAATCCTTTGAACCAATGGTTAATCTGAGACAGCTTCAGATCAACAATCTGAAATTACAAGGCAAGTTTCTGCCATCTGAACTGAAGTGGCTACAATGGCAAGGATGCCCTTTAGATCGCATGCCTTTGAAATCTTGGCCACGAGAGCTGGCTGTCCTTGATCTCAAAAACAGCAAGAAAATGGAAACCTTATGGGGATGGAATGGTTACAACAAGGTATGCTTCTGCTATCTTATGCAGTATGAATACCAAAAACATGGTATAACTTGATACAATGATTAGGTCCTTGACACTTATTTTCTTAACACCAATCTTATAACCCTTTATGATAAGAGAGTTGACACATGTCAAACCATTTAATGAAACATTACTTTCAAAAATTAATTTTAAAGATTCTTATTATAAACACTTGGCAAAAATTGAAGTGCTCATGTAGTATTTATCTAATTTGGTTATTATACATACATCAAAAAATTCTTTCGATACTCTTCTAGGATGTCTTTCCCTTTCTTTTGCTTCACAATATATATATCTCATGGTGTAACATGACAACGTTTAGCAGGTGCCACAGAAGTTAATGGTCTTGAACCTCTCCAACTGTACCCAACTCACTGCTATACCTGATTTATCTGGGTGTCGAAGTCTAGAGAAGATTGATCTGGAGAACTGCATTAGTCTAACTAATATTCATGAATCAATTGGCTGTTTGAGTACCTTGCGTAGTTTAAATTTAACGCGTTGTTCAAGCCTTATCAACCTTCCCATTGATGTATCGGGGCTAAAACAACTGGAGAGTCTTTTTCTTTCTGGCTGCTCCAAGTTAAAAGCATTGCCAGAAAACATTGGAATCCTGAAATCCTTGAAAGCACTTCATGCTAATGACACTGCTATAGCAGAGTTGCCCCAGTCCATTTTTCGACTCACGAAACTTGAGCGGCTTGTTTTAGAAGGTTGCCGATATTTGAGAAGGCTACCTTGTTCTCTAGGACACCTATCTTCTTTGCAAGAATTATCTCTATATCAGTCTGGGTTAGAAGAATTACCTGAGTCTGTTGGATCATTAAATAACCTTCGGACACTCAATTTGATGGGATGTGAAATCACTGTAATTCCTGATTCTATAGGGAATCTCATGTCATTGACAGAACTTCTGCTTGATAGAACTAAAATTAAAGAACTCCCTGATACAGTTGGTTCTTTATCTTACCTGAGGGAATTATCAGTTGGAAACTGTGAACTTCTCACTCAATTGCCAAATTCAATTAAAAGGTTGGCCTCAGTTGTTGAGCTTCAGTTAGATGGAACAGCCGTCAGAAATTTGCCAGATGAGATTGGAGAGATGAAGCTACTGAGGATACTTAAGTTGATGAATTGTATAAATCTTGAATATTTACCAGAATCTATTGGCGACCTAGCATCTCTTACTACATTGAACATGGTCAATGGAAAAATCAAGGAATTGCCAGAATCGACTGGACGGCTAGAAAATCTTGTCAACTTAAGATTGAATAAATGCAGAATGCTCAGAAAGCTTCCAGCTTCTATTGGAGATTTGAAATCTCTATATCACTTTTTCATGGAGGAAACAGCTGTGTCAAGCGTACCTGAAAGCTTTGGGATGCTGTCAAGCTTGAGAACATTGAGAATGGCAAAGAAACCTGATTTATATACCAATGAAAGTAGCTTCCTTGCAGAACCTGAAGAGAACCAAACCCCTTTTGTACTAACATCTTCCTTCTGCAATCTGACCTTGCTAACTGAGCTTGATGCCCGAGCATGGAAAATATCTGGGAAAATTCCAGATGAATTTGAGAAGTTGTCACTATTGGAGACTTTAAAATTAGGCATGAATGATTTTCACAGCCTGCCTTCCAGTTTGAGGGGCCTTTGTATTCTCAAGGTCCTTTCACTGCCAAACTGCACTCACCTTAGCTCTCTCCCCTCACTTCCTTCAAGCTTGATTACGCTGAATGTTCAAAACTGTTCTTCATTAGAAACTATCCATGACATGTCAAATTTAGCGAGCCTGCAGGAGTTGAATCTCACAAACTGTGCAAAAGTGGGGGATATTCCTGGTCTTGAAAGCTTGAACTCATTGAGAAGGTTGTACCTGAGTGGTTGTATTGCATGCTCCTCACAAATACGCAAGAGACTTTCGAAGGTTATTCATCCCTTTTCTATTCGTCAACCTTGTATCAATGGATAAATATATGCTTAAGAAATTTTGAAGCTTAAAAATATGATATTAAAACATACTTTTTTTCTTAAATTTTAAAAGTTTCATTTTATTCCTTTAAAGGTGTTTTTATTAGACCAAGTTAGTTATTTCATTAGTTATCACAGTAAGTTGGTCAATTTAGTATTACCTAACAAATTGTAAGAGATGTCATGTCAACTAAAATTACTGTAAGAAAAAAACTGAGGAAAAAATCAAACGGGTCTGATAAAAGTTAGGAGATCCAATCCAACTGAAATTTTTAGAATTTAAGGATCAAACTGAAACCAAAAATTAGAATGAAGAACCAAAGTAAAATTGTCAAAGGAATAGAATACATACATGGACTAATTTCAAAATAATATGATACATAAATTGAGAAAAATCAGTACTAATTAGTTACCTGTTGCTTCTTATAAGCTTCTGAACAACGAAGTATTTATGTGACAGGTTGCACTGAGGAATTTACAGAACTTAAGCATGCCAGGAAGCAAATTACCTGAATGGTTTTCTGGACAAACTGTCAGCTTTTCCAAGCGCAAAAATCTTGAGCTAAAGGGTGTACTTGTTGGTGTTATCATTTCAATCAACCATAGCATTGATATACCTAACATGAAGAGAGATGATATGCCAGGCTTGATTGATGTTCAAGCAAATGTTCTCAAAGGGGGCAGAACTCTCTTTAGTACAGTGTTAAACATCTGTGGGGTGCCTAGGACTAATGAAGAACACATACACTTGTGTAGGTTCCATGATTACCATCAGCTGGTAGCCTTTTTAAAAGATGCTGATACATTTTGTGTGAGCAAGAGAAGTCCACCTATTGATACGGGGTTGGAGTTAAAAAAATGTGGGGTTCATTTAATCCTTGAAGGAGATGATGATTATGAAGGAGGAGAAGAATCATTGGACAAAGGCCTACAATCTGTCTCAGAAAAATTGGCCAATTTTTTCCGCACTTCATGAAGGTGGCGGTCCTATCATCTGACAATGAAGGTGAGTGCCAAAGAGGAATTGAACATGCTGGAACATGAGCGGGATCTTTTCTTACTACACTAAAAAGCAATTTCGTTCTTCTGATTGCTCCATTCTCTTCTTTCTGATATGATTATGATTGCTTTTTAGTGGAAGAATTGTTCTTGTTTGTTTTAAGCTCTAATGACAAATTTGATAAAATAGAAGTTGTCCTTTCAAAATATCCATTATTTTCTAGCATTACTCCTCTTAAATGTCAAACTGAATTATTATAAATATCAATGAAGTATTTTAAATTCTTCATACAATGTATTTACTGTTCAAAACTTTCTCATCCAAACACATCATAAAGGCATTTGATACATGTAATCACTTTAGAAAGTTTATGAATAGGAACTTAAAGAAAATTTTCCTTTCACTGTTTTATAAACTCTTTTCATAAAGCTCATGGTTTATATCTTCTATATAACTGCATAACTATAATTTCTTACAACTGAACAAGAAAAATATGAGTTACAAAATATAATATATTAACGAAACTCAAAAGGTAGTTCCATGTATTTTTTTGCATGATTGAGCATAAAGAAAGTTCAGCAATGGTGAATGGGACATTAAATATATATTTTATAAGTTTATCTTTATATATCAATAAACATTTTATTTTAAAAAATAATTTACTCAATGAGCATGACTTTAATTGGTAACACATGTTATGGTTGAATGGGAAAACTTGGGTTGGGTGCACATGAGAGTTTATCGAAGAATCAAAAACCCTAATTATAGTGGTTAACAAAAACAATTTATATATTGACAAAAAAAGTACACTTAACACTGCGGGTTGCTTCTTCCTGCACCCTCCTAGATTCTTGAGACACTTCATAAATTTTGTAATTCTAAATTGTAATTCTAAAAATACTCCAATGTGAAAATGTAAAATAGTTTGAAGTGTTATGTTTTTCGGATTACATAATATTTGAAATTTCTGAATTTGAAATTAGCTTTTGAATAATGTAATTACATAAATTTTCTAGATTACATATTCTTTTTAAAAATTATTATAGATTACGTAAACCACAAGCTTCACATATATGAAAAAAGTTCCAGATAAAAATATGTTTTTTTAAAAAAAATAAATTTTGGATCATATAATCTTAAATATTATCATAATGAAAAAAAATTAGTGCAACAAAACCAATAAAAAAAAGTAAAATATATATATATATATATATATATATATATATATATATATAAAAAAAAACTAACATTTTTCATCACACAACCTCAAGCTCACAGTAAAATGTTCCCAACTGTATACAACCACTAAAAAATCTTCAATTGGTGAAAATCACGTTCTAGAAGTGTCTTGGGGTACTGGGTTGGATGGGAGTGCACCATGAAAGAAATCAAAAGAAGGGGTAGGGTGAAAAACCTGGATGAGATTTTGGGTTTATTTATTTTTTAACCAAAGGACAAAAATATAATTGCACAATGTTCTCTTTGCACCATATCAATTTAGATTTGCACTCAACACACTGACGTGAAATGTCTATTTTTTCTTTAATGATTTAAAATTTTTGTCTTCCGGATATTTATATATCTAAGTCAAATTACAAAGTTCTGGATATACAAATTCGGAACTAATATGTCCCTTCCGGATTTCATCATCCAAAAATTTATTTGAACAACATAAATGACCTTTCAGATGTCAAGATCCGTAAGCAAACATAAATGAGTTCTAGATCTCAATCCTCAACACTATTTATAGCATACCATTTCGGATATAAAAATTTAAAACTCATAACTCACTTTTAAATATGACCATCTGGAAGCTTAAATGAAATATAAAAATGATCTTCTGGATTTTGAAATTCAAAATGTATAAAAATCACTTCTGGATATTGACATTCATAAACAAATATATGAAAAGAGCATAATGAAATTTTAAAACTTTCTTTATATATTAATCAAAATTGATTGGGTGTAGGAAGCAATTGTCCTGCACAATTAGTATGTAGTGCAAGGAAGAAGCAGCCCACTCTGCCTTCACTAAGATTTCACTACTTATATAATCTCATTTTATTAATATGTCATGGAACTTGGGATAGTAAAATAATCCATTTCGTCTTACTTATTTTGAAAGAAATCTGTTCAATTTATTTTTTATAAAAATATAAAAGAAAAGATCAAATCAAATTTATGGATAGGCAACTATTCATTTATGATTTCTTAAATTTTAAGGATCATCCTATCCATACGAAATGAATCAAAATTAATTTAATAAACTTTTCATTATTAAACTTTTCTTAACTTTTTCAAAAATATGTATTTAAATTTGTTTTGCAAAATATATTTTTGAAAACTTTTTTCAAAATTTAATTTAATTTTTTTAACATTTTATTTTTATGGATAGATATAGTCATGTGTGAAAAAAGATGTTAATGGATGGATTAGATTTTCATTAATTAAATGGATTAAATTTCTAGTGGATTAAAATGACCAATGAATTTTTTTTATCTAATTTATTATAATCTGAAATAACATTTATGTAATTCTTCTAATTTCCTCTTTTTCTAATGAAGATTTAACCAAATTTAAGGAATATATATTAAATTTATTTGATTATTAATCCAATTTGTCACTTTTGTATAAGCAATTTTAGGGAAAGAAAATGGTCTCCTGGCCCAGATTAGAAAAATCTTCAATCTCAAAATAGCTATAAAAATACTTACAAGTCAAATGCAAGATTTTATTTTTCTTTACCTGAACAATCATCTACTATTATTGTATTAAAGAATTAATATGATATAAGAGAATAAGGTAACCATTTTTTGGATATCAAACCATGTATATAAATAAAACTAATAAAATTTATATTACATTAAATGTTTTAATATTTGCTACATACAGTTATCAAAATGATGTATGGAGTTGGCCTTGCTTGCTACATTGTGTTATGGAATATTCTTTTAATACACAAAAAAAAAAAAACAAAAAACATAACTTATGGATTTGATTTAATGGAGAAAGTAACCTAATTCAAAAACATAATAACTTCCTCCAATTACTCATACAAATTTTGTTATGTTTTTTTTTTTTCTTTAGGACATGTAAAGGTCTTTTATATATATATAATTGATTTTTTTATTTGTTTCAAAAGTTACATTTATTAAAAATACAATAAATAAATATAATGAATTCGACAATACACATTGCGTTTATCAAAAATAAATAAATTTAGGTTTAACTTTCACAAAATACATCATTAAGAAGAATTGTAGATTTTTAAACGTGATTAAGTTTCAAATTTGTTCTTGCTAGATCGAGAAGTATTCTCTTTTTCTGGATGTTCTTAGTTAACTATGTCGTGAGGGTCGAGTACTAGTAAAAGGTATTATGATAATTAAGTTAGTACTCAGTACATGATAGGTGAGGGTAATAAATATTTTTTTAATGTATACATCTGTCTTAGTTGATATACACACTTATAGGATCATAATGAACATTTGATACTGAGTCTGGATTAAGATTAGGATAAATTACTAAGTCTGGAAGAGATTTATTTCGATAAACTACCAAGAATATTACTTACGATTATATACTTATAAACAAGTCATGATTTATTTATTTAATTTTAAGACTAGTTAAAATTATTAAAATTGAAATATATAAAGTTTCGTCAAAATGCATAAAATATTATTACTTAAACATAGATTAGTTTGAAATTAATATATTGTTGGATTTTTTTAGGTGAAGAATCGTTTGAAACGTTTACAACTTATTTATTTAAGTATATGACTCATATTTTTATATGAGAGAATTAGTACAACAACAAATAAAAAAATAGAGAAAGAAGAAAAATCATAACTATTTTTTACATGCCTACTACAATATAATTTTTTGAACTATATCTATAATTTTTTTCACCATCGAGCTATTTGAGCTGATTTTTGGATAAATATTTATACGGGGTGCTTCTTTTTTTAATTTTATTTATTTTGAACGATTGGATTATAAGAGAGGAAGATTTTTACAATAGATACTATATTTTAAGATTTTTCATTCTATCTCTTATTTGTAAATATTATTGTTTAATTTACTTTAATTTAATTGATATTTATATTATTTATGCCCTTATTATAGACTTTCTTCTACCACTTCAACTATATGTTGATTGTTTATTACTATCTTACTAGTATTATTTTTATCTCTTTATTTTATGTTATACATTTTTATTTTACTATCACAAAATATTGTGTATGCTTACTGAAAGTAAGTTAAGAAGGATTCCATAAATAGTTAATGATTTTTCTTTTCAAAACCTGTTCCGAAATCGATTCCTAAAATCAATTTCCACTTATAAGAATGAAGAATTAAAATTTAAAAGACTTTTTTCAAAATCTATTTTATTGATTTTATTCCAAATTCCATTCTCATTTAGATTTTTTCTTTCTACACCTTCATTACTTTTTTTCTTGAATTTATAATATATAAAATATCAACATACTCTTATTATAATATATTTGAAATATATTTTGTATTATATAATTTAAAATACTGTTTTAAACTGCGTAATTTAGAATAAGATAATCTGGAATATAGTTTTGAATTAGCAAATCTTGAATATAATTATAAATTAATTTGGAATATAGTTTCTCTAAATTTTGTAATCTAAAATATATTTCAAATAATTTTAAATTATATAATTTAAAAATATTTCATATTATATATTTTAGAATATAGTTTCAAATTGATTATAAGGTGTCATGGCAATAAAAAGTTGGTCATTGAGGTTGGGAAATAAATTATAAAGGTGTTGAAAGAAAAATCCATTGTTAATTCAATACCAACCAAAACCATTTCTTCTTCATAAACCTATTCCTATTCTAATATAGAAGAAGCCAACTAAAGTTATTTTTTCATTAATAAATCCATACCAAAATCATCTATAAAATTCTACCAACTTTTTTCATAAAAGTTCTCATGTTAGGCATCACTATGAAACTTGACATTTCAGTTAGGATAATACCTTAAGTATCAATAATCATCTGTCACCACATGAAAAAAGTATTATTACAAATAAAAAAGACATAAAGGAAATATAAAAAAATATAGAGGGACTAGACCAAAACCCATATATAAAAGGCCTAAGAAAAGCAATACTTATGTAATTTATACCTATTAATAAAAAATTCTAAGAAAATACTAGATGTAAGCCTGTTATACCTATGGATTTTTTCTCTATTAACAAATCCTTAGTTAGCAAGCTTGTCAGCATATGCATTGCCTTCATGAAAAATGTGAAAAATTCTAAACCTGATTTTTTCATAGTAATCAAAGCAAGTGTTCCACCTATTACGAAGAATCTAAGGAACATTAGTCCTAGCAGTAAATGTAACATAAACCGAGGCAAAATCACATTCAATCCATAAACTAGTAAGACCCATCTTTTTAGTTTCTTCGATGACATGTATAACTCCATAAAACCCAACAATCAAAGCAGTTTGAATATCAAAGAAAGCAGAGAAACCACCAATAAAGTCCCCCATACTCCCATTGAAAATACCACCACAAGCAGCAAGACCAGGAGAACTCCTAGCAACACCATTAGTATTAATTTTAACCCAACCTAGTGAAGGAAATTCCCATATCTAACAGGAAGAGGATGAAAAACTTTGCCACTACGAGTATTAATATCAAATAACTAAAGCACATTGAAGTTGAACATATCATTCCTCATAGAGCTTTTAGACGAATTACCCACTAGGCAAGTGAAATCCTTAATGGTGGAAATGACCCTGGAAAGATCAATCTTAATTTGAAATCTAGCATAATTTCTCATATGCCATATCATCCAAATAAAGAAGGTAATTACAACAAGTTTTATCAAATTAACCAAAGGACTACCATCACTCTTAATAAAAGAAAGGAAATCATCCACATCAGAGAAGTGAGAATTAAGAAAAATTTGTCGAACCCAGCTCCAAATATGCAAAGTATTAGGACATTCAAAAAATAAATGCTAAATAGATTCTTCCTGCTTTTCACAAAGAGTACACATAGAACATATATGCAAACCTCTATGCTGAATGTGCTGATCTGTAGGAAGCCGCTCATGAAAACCTTTCCAAAGTACTAGAGTTTTGGAAGTAGGAATATATTGAGATCAAATGATCCTACCCCAGCCACAAGGAACTCTTGGATCTAAGAAATATTTCCTAATAGATTTGATAGTGAAATGACCAAAGTCTTCCAGAATCCAATTAGGAGTATTTTGTTCTTGCCTAGTCATGATATGTCAAAAAAATGATTCACTTGTTGTAAAGTCAATGGAATAATCCAATCACTATCATTCAAGAATTGGTAAACTGTAGTCCCCAGGATTCGAAAACCATCAAGTACCCCTATAATGTTTGATAAACAAGTAGAAGAACCCCATTTATCATTCCAGAAATTAATAATAGTACTTGTACCAACAGTCAAAGAAGTATGTTCCAAAATAATGTACTAAAATTGTTTAATCCTAGGACAACCAGAAGAGGATCTATAAGCCATTCTGAGCTGGTACTTAGATTTAAGAACTCTGACTTCCAAGAGAAGAGACCAAGGCTCATTACTATAAGCAAAGTTTCAAGTAAGCTTGAGAAGTTAAGCATTATTTTTGTATTGGAGGTTATTAATCTTCAAACCTCAATTCTCAAGAGGAGAAAAAATCTTAGCCTAATTAACCGTAATATGCATTTTTTCATAATATCACCAATCCAAATAAAATTTCTGGTCCACTGCTCAACTTGCTTAAGAATAGAAGCAAGCCATTTATAGACATTAAAAATATAAGCAAGAAAACCAATAACCACAATATTAGCCAACTAGATCCGACCCATCATGCTAAGAGATTTCCCTTTCCAAGAGGCAAACTTCAATTTAACCTTATTCGGCAAAGGTTGAAGAAACCTAGGTTTGGGTGCACCAACAAATATAGGAACCCCTAAATATTTCAAAGATAAAAGACCATGACTGCAAGAAAGATGACGTTGAATTTTTGTATTGAATCTTGCAGAATTATCCATGGTGAAAAAGCTACTTTTGTAATTTATACCTATTAATAAAGAATTCTAAGAAAATACTAGATGTAAGCCTGTTATACTAGATCTAAGAAAATATGCAAAATTATCCATGGTGAAAAAGCTACTTTTAGAATTGTTAACATACTAACTAGAAAAATCACCATATTTTTGAAGAAAAATACTCAAATTTTTAAGAGACATATTATCTTCCCAACAATAAATAAATATATCATCAACATATAAAATGTGAGAAGGAGTAATATAACCTTTAGGGATAGCCATATGCAGAATCCTATATCATTCACAAGCTTAGAAATGTTTATGCTTAGAACCTCCTCTGCAAGACAAAAAAGCAAGGGAGATAAATGATCACTTTGTCTCACACCTCTACTACAAGGAAAAAAGCCCACATAATTTCCATTTATCCTAATAGATAGCATAGCTGATCGAAGAATAGTACTAATCCAACTGACAAATAAAGGATGGAATCCAAAATGTTTCAAAACCAGCAATAAGAAATTCCAACTCAGAGTGTCAAATGCTTTATGAATATCAAATTTATAAGCCACATTACCTCCTCTCACCTTTTAAGAAAGCATGTTAATAGCCTCAGAAGAAATACCAATACAATCATGAATTTGTATTCCTTGCACAAAACCATATTGATTTGGATAAATGATTTTAGAAGCCACCATAACAAGCCTATCTACCAAGATTTTGGCAATGATCTTAAATTTGAAGTTGACAATAGCAATTGGTTTGAAATCTTTAATGGAATCAACACCTGAAATCTTAGGAATGAGGGAGACCACATTATTATTCATCCCAAGAAGAATCCAGTTTTGTTTAAAAAACTATTGAACAACTTTACAAACATCAGTCCTAATAATCTCCCAACAAGAATGATAAAAAATAACACCACCAAAACCATCAGGACCAGGAGCATTATAACCATTAAGATTAATACAACATTCTTGATTTCCAAATAGTCATGACATTTAATCAACAAAATATTCTCGTAAGAGGAAACCATGGCAGGAATATAAGTACCAATAAAGTCTTTTGTATTACTAGTAGTGTGAGCATTATGATTAGAATCATCATAGAGGTTTCTATAAAAATCTAAAATATGATCCTCAATGAGCTTAGGATCCTCAACAACACCATTATCAGTTCTTAGTCTATGAATCCCACTAGAATTATTTCTTTTCTTTTACCACAACATGGAAAAAAACAGTGTTTCACTCTCCATGTTCAAACAAGAGCATCCCAACTTTCTCTTTCCAAAACAAGTATTGACAATGAAGAGCATGATCAAGCTCCTCTTTAACAGTCCTTTCTTGACAAATAAGCGTTTCAAGAACTGGTGAACTAGCAGTCTCCAAACTGTGCTGGATAGCATGTAAGGAAGTCTGCTTAAGAGTCATTTCATTCTTAACTTTACCAAAAGAATTTTTATTCTAGATTTTGAGCTTAATTTTCAACCTTTTCAATTTATGTTGCAAAATATACACAGGACAACCAACAATAGTATTTTAAAATCAAAATAATTGATAGCTAATTATATACTAATTTAGAAACTATTTATAAATAATAGAAACTAATTTATATATCAATAATATTTTTATTCTATAAAATTATATCTAATTTAGTCTGTTGTACAGTTTAAATTTGTTTTTACCTTATTGATTCATTATATTATTTATTTTATGAATATCATACTTTATTATTATATGTTAGCAAAAGTATAAAAAAGTGTCATTTATTCACTCAATCACTTTTAAAATCTGACCAGACTTTAATAAGATTCACTATTTAAAGATTAATTTGAATGCAATCATAATTATTGATCACCAATTATTATTATTTTTTAAAAGTAATTTATGATTCCTTAAATGAAATGGTAGGAATATGACAACTTTTGGATTGTTGTAAGACTTTCACAAGAAATAAACTTGTGGAGTGGTTGATTCATAAATGAAAAAAAGAGTTAATTTTGGGTTAGTCAATTTAAAAAACTAATTTTTTTATACAATCTAAATTGTTAGAGAACATTTGATTTTTTTTGTTGTCAAACCAGCCAAACTTTATGAAACAAGAAGACCTTTGCCACTTATCAAGCCAATTCAAACTCCATAAAATTATCTCGTGTAAAAGTTATTATTCGAATAATTTTCTAACGTCTCTATATATCAAAATTATCAGTTGCATTTGCATAATCCTATTGTATATATGTACTGTACAGAATACATGTTGTGGATGCTAATCAATTTTATATTAATGCAATAATGATGCTGACTTTTCATTTTTGTTTGAATAAAAATTTGATTTTGTATTCTGTTTAAGATTTTATGGGATGATGGTACCACTCTATTGTTAACAAATAAAAAAAAGAGCATTAACCCATTATCACTCTCAGATGCATTAATTACTAAATTTTGTATACTTTTAATTTATTTTGAAGTTTATTAATAAGATATTTACCATTTTCATAAAACGTCATGCATTTATTAAAATATTAACAATATGTTATAAACATTAGTTGAGTTAAGTGATAGTTATTTTTTTATTAAGATATTAACAATAGGTTATAAACATTATTAGTTGAGTCAAGTGATAGTTATTTTTTATTAAGATATTAACAATATGTTATAAATAGTAGTTAAGTTAAGTGATAGTTATTTTTTTTATTAAGATATTAACAATATGTTGTAAACATTAATTGAGTTAAGTGATAATTATTTTTTATTAAGATATTAACAATATGTTATAAACATTAGTTGACTTAAGTGATAGTTATTTGTGTCCCTTAATTAAATGGTTCTAATTTGTTTTGGCAAAAATATAAGTCATTCATTTATATTTTGAAGAAAGATACTCCTAATAAACTAAACAATAATACAATATAACTTACCACAAGAAAGAAAAATGATTTTAACGGAAGGTTTGTTAAATTTTAAAAGTTTATTTTGAAACATAAAAAAATAATAAAGGTTTTTTTAACCTTCATTAAATTCCAAAGGTTTATTAAAATCTTAGTAAAATAAGAGAAGTTTTTTTAATCTTCATTAAATTCCAAAGGTTTATTCTAAAACCTCAGCAAAATAATGGAGGTTTTTTTAACCTTCGTTAAATTTAAAAGATTTATTGTAGAACCTCAATAAAACATTCCAAAATTTTCAAACTTCAATAAATAAAGATAATTAAATCTATTATAATAAATAAAAAGTTAAAAACTATATAGTTTTAATATATTTTATAACTAAATTCTCTAAAATTTTGAAAGTGTAACTTTACATTACAAATAAGTTTTCTAAAGTTTCAAAAATTTATTTTAAAATGTCAACAAAAATAACCTTGGATAATAAGTATTTCAAAAACTAATTTTGGATAATAAGTATTTCAACAATATGTGCATTTATTACGATTGATTGTAATTGGTTTATATAATTCTTAATTTTTTTGCTATAAGCTCATACTTCTGTAAACCTGACTTATTTTGTTTTAACTTTTGACATACGTATATTTTATATGAAATTTTAGTTTTAGTTATAATTGTTAATATTTAATTCTCATAATTTTGAAATATTTTAAATTAAGGCTTTTATTTTAAAATGCATCCAATAATTAATTCACTGTGAAAAGTGAGAAGTGATAAAGTTAATTTCTCCTCACAATATGTTCTTGCAATCTTTGAAGCCCTCGTAGCCAAGAGCACACATGACTTTGAAGCCCACATCAGAAAGATAATGCAATTATTTCGGATATATAAAGTAGTGATAAACACTAGTTTCCAAGTTGGGACAGTAAGGTGACAAAAGAAGAAATACTGGAGTAAGAATAAGATAGTGTCTTATTTAGTATTTCTTCTCCTTAGATATAATAGACATAACACTACAAGAAAGTTATTAAATAAAAATTAATTTTAGAGACAAAAAATAATTAGTTGCTATAGGGACCAAATTGAAGACCATTTTGGAGACTAAAAAAATTTTTAGTTTCTAAATTAGTTTCTATTATTATTAAATGGTTTCTAAGAAATTTTAAAGGTTCTTAAACCTATGATATTTAATGGAGGTTTTGAAATCCATGGTATTTTACGGAGGTTTTTAAACCCATGGTATTTAATGGAGGTTATGAAACTCATGATATTTTACGGAGGTTCTTAAACCTATGGTATTTAACAAGGGTTTTGAAAGACTTTCCTAAGGTTTAAAAAACTCCGGGAAACACGTTTCCTAGGGATGGTTTAGCAGGGGAAATTGCAACTCTAGGTAAATGACATAATAGAGGTTTTAACCCTGGATAATGTAAAAATAAACCCTGTTAAAACCATTTTTTCTTGTAGTGACTATTTTGTATTAGAAGCATTATATTAATAAAACATAAGTTTGTTTGTTGATTTTAAAGGAAAAGAATGAAAGGAATAAACTCAATTAATGTTTATTATTTCTATTTACTTGAAATAAGATGATAAAATTATTCAGAGACACCACTTGCTATAAAACTTCTTGTTAGTAATACCTCACATATATAAAAGCCAACAATGGTAAAAACTAATAATTATTTATTCATTCTAACACCTTCCTCAAACTCAAGGAGAATATTTTTCAAAAGAAAAAATTTTCATGTTGAGTTTGTCTCTCCATGTGTGTGTTTAGTGTGATTATGAAATACCAAGTTGTGAGCAATAGACACAACACTATATTAATTTAGTGGAATCTTGAATTAAACTTTTATACTCAGTCTCAATACTAGAGCAAGCAGTAACTCAATACTTTCAGGAACCAACATATTAAATTGGGACCAAGGAAGATGGTTGCTCCTAAAGTAGAATGTATTAAGACTTTAGACGGTCTAATACATGATAAATGATCTAACACCCATTATTCGACCTCGTGATAAGAGAATCTATGAATTTTTATGATAACACTATAAGGTATGTGCAAAATTAGACAAAAACACATTACACATTTTATTAAGTTTAAACTTGTTTCATCAACATTACAAAAAGCTTTCAAGGACAAAGGCCAGACAAGAGATGTGAGGTGAAAATGTAGTTTATGAAACAAAGTACCTTTAAGATATCGTAGTATGCGATTTACCACAACCCAATGAGAGTTCAGGGATTTGACCATAAATTGACAAACTTTGTTCATAACAAAGCTTACTTTTGGTCTTGTAAGAGTGGGATATTGTAGAGTACCTACCACTGAGCAATATAAGGTGGGATTTGAAAATAGATCAATCCCAAACTTGGATAACTTGCAAGTATGAACCATACAGGAAGAAATAGAATGAGATTCTTCCACGTGTTTTATGAATAAAATCTCAAATATATTTGCTTTGATTCATAATAATAGACTTATCAGGCAAATATTTTTCAAGACCAAGAAAATAATCAAAATGAACAAGTTGTTTAACAAAGTTGCATGAAGTTTGGTTGTAATATGTTGAATCAGAGTGACAAAGCTGCTAGTGATTATGATATCATCAACATATACCAAAAAATATATAACTCGAGATTGTTTCCTATAAAGAAAAAGAGAAGAGTCACATTTACTATTGACAATTCCAAACTACTACGGACCCTCTGCCATCCATTGCAGCAGAGCCGTTTCATGAGTGGGGGGACGGCTAAGCGCAGTTCTTTGAATCAAACGTTGAATGAAATCGATTCTTTTTTAGAGGGTAGTTTCAATATGTCAAACCATTATTATGGCGCCTATTTGAGTTCATAAAGAGCTTTCTTCAATTTACAAACAAGAGATTTGTCATTCACTTCAAATCGAGGAGGTTGTGTCACATAAACTATTTCTTCAAGGAAACCATTTAAAAAGGCACTATTGAAATGAAGTTGAGACAATTTACATTCATGGAAGATAGCAAGAGTAAGAAATATTCTAATAGTAATAGGTTTAACTATTGGAAAAAAAGATTTCATGAAAATCAAAGGAAAGTACTTGATGAACTCCTTAGCTACCAATCTTGCTTTATAATTGTTTATAGAGCCATATACATTTTTCTTGACTTTAAACGCCCACTTACAACCAACTACTTATCTTTGAGGAGATAGAGATACTAAGTTCCATGTATTTTGATACATAAGTGCATCATATTCTTGTTATATTGCAACCAACCAACTAGCATCCTTAAGTTCTTGCTTGGCACTTGTAGGTTTAGAATGTGAAAGAAAAAACAAGGGATGAATTATTGACCGAAAAATACCAGATTTATATCTAGTTTGCATAGGATGAGTGTTCATTACTGGATCATTATTGGGAATAATATATTCAAGTTTTTTCTTAAAAAATGTCGATAATGGTGATCCGACAATGACTGGAAATATACAATTTATTTGGTTTCTAAAAGCAGTGTTACTTTGATGTATGAAAATTTTATGCATACAAGTTAGTTGAAGGTTAACAAGTTTGCCCTAATTTATTTAGCTTACAGATATTTTTTCAAATATTTCAGATATTTTCAAATATTAAAATTATGTGTATGTAAGATCGTCAAGACCAAAGTAATAGTGTTGGAAACTAAATTGAGTATAATTAACACTGAAAGACCCATTTAATTTTAAATAAATAAAATTAAGGAATATTCTTTTGTATTTATTATCATAGGACTAAACTGATGACTAAAATTAAGAAAAATTGGCCAATTTTTTCCGCACTTCATGAAGGTGGCGGTCCTATCATCTGACAATGAAGGTGAGTGCCAAAGAGGAATTGAACATGCTGGAACATGAGCGGGATCTTTTCTTACTACACTAAAAAGCAATTTCGTTCTTCTGATTGCTCCATTCTCTTCTTTCTGATATGATTATGATTGCTTTTTAGTGGAAGAATTGTTCTTGTTTGTTTTAAGCTCTAATGACAAATTTGATAAAATAGAAGTTGTCCTTTCAAAATATCCATTATTTTCTAGCATTACTCCTCTTAAATGTCAAACTGAATTATTATAAATATCAATGAAGTATTTTAAATTCTTCATACAATGTATTTACTGTTCAAAACTTTCTCATCCAAACACATCATAAAGGCATTTGATACATGTAATCACTTTAGAAAGTTTATGAATAGGAACTTAAAGAAAATTTTCCTTTCACTGTTTTATAAACTCTTTTCATAAAGCTCATGGTTTATATCTTCTATATAACTGCATAACTATAATTTCTTACAACTGAACAAGAAAAATATGAGTTACAAAATATAATATATTAACGAAACTCAAAAGGTAGTTCCATTTATTTTTTTGTATGATTGAGCATAAAGAAAGTTCAGCAAGATAATGTGGTGAATGGGACATTAAATATATATTTTATAAGTTTATCTTTATATATCAATAAACATTTTATTTTAAAAAATAATATAAATGTATTATATTTCTAATGGATTAAAATGGACTTGATGACATTTTTTTTAATCTAATTTATTATAATCTGAAGTAACATTTATGTAATTTTTCTAATTTCCTCACTTTCTAGTGAAGGTTTAACCAAATTTAAGGAATATATTAAATTTATTTGATTAATCCAATTTGTCACTTTTGTGCAAGGGAAAGAAAATGTACTCCTGGCCCAAATTAGAAAAATCTTCAATCTCAAAAAATAGATATAAAAGTACTTACAAGTCAAATGCAAGATTTTATTTTTCTTCACTTCAACAATCACCAACAAATAAATATAACCAATTTAACAGTACACACTTCGTTTATGAAAAATAAATAAATATAGGTTTAACTTTCACAAAATACATCATTAAGAAGGACCATAAATTTTAAACATGATTAAGTTTTAAACTTGTTCTTGCTGGTCTGAGAAGTATCTTCTTTTCTTGGATGCTCCTAGTTAATGATGTCGTAAGGGTCTCAATCTCTGATAAGTGAGAGTAAGGTACCAGATACTCCGATGACTAAGTTAGTTCTCAATACGTAGTAGGTGAGGGTTATAAATATTGTTTAATGTGTATATTTGTCTTAGTTGATATATACATTTATAAGATCGTAGTGAACCTCCGATACTGGGTCTGTATTAGGATTATGATAAGTTATCGAATTAACCTCAAAATCTGAGTAACATTTTGTATTGTGATTATGTCCATCATAGTATGTTATCGTTTGTTGAGTTTGAGAGTCATTTCAACCACATCATCTAAGATGCATCCTATCAATTATTTTGACCGAAGAGTCTGAGTGCGTGTATTACAAAACTTAAAATAAGAACTTAAAATAATAACTTGAAATTAATATATAGTTGAATTTTTTAGGTGAAGAATCGGTTGAAACGTTTACAACTCATTTATTTCATCTATTTAAGTATATGACTCGTTTTCATGAGAGAATTAGTACAACAACAAATAAAGAAATAGAGAAAGAAGAAAAATCATAACTATTTTTACATACCTACTACAATATAAATTTTTTGAAGTATATCTATAATTGTTTTCACCATTGAGTTATTTGAGCTGATTTTTGGATAAATATTTACAAGGGGTGTTTTTTTTTTTATTTATTTTTATTCTGAACGATTGGATTATAAGAGGGGAAGGTTGTTTACAATAGAGACTATATTTTAAGATTTTTCATTCTATCTCTTATTTGAAAAATATTATTGTTTAATTTAATTTAATTGATATTTATATTATTTATGCCTTTATTATAGACTTTCTTGTACCACTTCAACGATATGTTGATTGTTTATTAGTATCTTACTAATATTATTTTTATCTCTTTATTTTACTATCACAAAAATATTGTGTATGCTTAGTGAAAGTAGTTAAGAAGGATTCCATAAATAATTAAGGATTTTTCTTTTCAAAACCTGTTTCGAAATCGACTCCTAAAACCAATTTCCACTTATAAGAATGAAGAATTAAAATTTGAAGGACTTTTTTCAAAATCTATTATATTGATTTTATTCCAAATTCCATCCCATTTAGATTTTGTCTTCCTACAACTCCTTACCTTCTTTTCTTATTTTTATAATATATAAAATGATCAAATACTTTTATTATAATATTGGATCGATGAGGGTCGTACGACTGATAACACGTCTCAATCCCTATCATTGGATCGACTAAGGTGGAGGCCATATCTACAAAGCCGACAACATAAGTCCAATTATGCTCAATCAAGGTTAGTAAAGCTAATCCGTGATTAAGAGCTAGGTAATGTAGTCCTAAGCACAGTCCAACTTCCTAACCCAGCCTCTGAGAATCGAGCGCCGAATACTTTTACTGACTTGAGCGTCGGAGTACCTTCTGTAGGTACCGTCCGAGCTTGTGCTACAAGAAGACCGAGAGGTGAGACGAATAGAGGAGAGGAAGGAGCTACTAAGGGAGTTAGAGCATAGTGCAACTGACCGACAGAGGAAGAAGGAGAGTGATCTCAATAGTTCTCCAGGCCCCAACCCTCGAACGAGAACAATTGGCGACCACTGTGAGACCGAGAGAATTAGTCTGAAGAACGCTAGTAGATGGTATCAACCCAGAGCATGACAAGTGAAAGAGTTTCCGAAGCTGACCAGATGACGTTATTGATGTCTCTGCAAAGAGAAGTGGTCGAGATGAAAAGGAGGAACGAAAAGACTAAGCGAAAGAACAAGGACAAGATTTGTGGTCTCCGAAGGGACAACGAGGAGATGAAGAAGAAGTTTGCAGAAGGGGGTCCATCCGATGGACCTACCAATTTGGTCGATAAATCCTATGCCTCCCTCACCGATCTGAGGGTTGCTAAAGAGCTAAAGGACAAGACCCACACCCAAGAAGTGGATGGTGAGTCCTACCCGAAAAGGTCGGGCTCGACGACTAGAACCCTTGATTTGGTCTGCCGACATCCATTTACCGATTCCATTATCGGAGTACCACTGTCTGATAAGTGGAAAGGTTTCAGCAGGGAACACTATGATGGCACCACCGACCCGGACGAACACATGGATGCGTATACTACACACATGAGCCTCTACACTTCGAAGGATGCGGTCCTGTGCCAAGTGTTCCCTACATCGCTGAAGGGAGGAGCTCTAAGCTGGTTTACCAAGCTCCCCTCCAATTCCATTGATAGCTTTGTGACACTAGTGTCTATGGTCAAAACACAGTTTGCCACAAGTCGACTGCATCATCTCACTTCCATCACCCTGGTCGGCATTTGCCAGGAGAAGGGAGAATCTTTGAGAAAGTTCGTTAACAGGTTTGGAAAAGTAGCAATGAGCATCCAAAACCTAAGCCTTGACATGGCTATGCATCATATGCTTACGGCCTTGCGACCAGACCCGTTTGCTGATAACCTCTACATGCAGTCGGCCGCCAACTTGGACAAGCTTAGGAAGAGAGCTGCCAAGTTCATGCAGTTGGAGGAATTGAGAACGTTCTGGAACCAAGCCCGTGCAAAGGCCAATGGAGAAAAGGTAAAGGAAGAGAAGGAGCACCAGGGTCGTTCTGGTTCTGGACGAGGAGACAATGAAGAGATAATCGGGTGTTAGAATTAATGGCCTTAACAAGAGAGGGGTGGATTATTAACTAAAAGATTTTCGAAAATACTGGCTTAGAATGAAGATTAATGAAGATTTACAAATAGAGCAATCAAAGAAGCCAAGAAGTCAAAGCTTTTAAAACTGTTTGCATAAAAACAATTGGTTGAAATTATGATTTAACCGGTTGTGTATAGCAACAGAGACATAAACCACGCCAAACAATTTGTAATTGAGAGAGAGAGAGAGAGAGAGAGAGAGAAGATTTCACAATCAATTATACTGGTTCACTCCTTACCAGAGCTACATTCAGTCCCCAAAAAATCACTGGGTATTTCACTAGGTAACCAACAATAGATTACAACACACCAAAAACTTAAAGAGGTGATCTTGACCACTCAATAACACACACCCTCTTTGACTATCCACACACACAGTTAGAACTGCCCCCTGACTTCGCAAATTCACTGTTTTACAAGTATTCAAAATGAAAAACAGTTACAAGAATAAAAGGAACAGATTACACCTAGTTTACAGGAAATCACAGAGTTCCTAATCCACTTCTCAAACCAATTGCACAACTCAAGGCAATCTAGCAAAGCTTGAACAAAATCCTTCACAAAACTATTTCTTAATATCTCTTTCTATATTTTTCAAAATATGGAGGGTAACCCAGATTTATAGCTCTTCAAACTAGTCGTTTTAGGCAGTGAAACACGAGCTAAAATAGTTTTAAATCAACTAAAAACAGATTTAACAAGTTTTTGAAAAGCTGTTAAGAAATTAAAAAATCAATCAGTTGAAAAGACGATTTAACCAGTTGAATATGTTTTGACAGTTAGTCAACCAAGTCAAATACAGTTTGAAAATCCTCCAAACAAGCTCGGTGAAAAACAACTGATTAAACCGAGAAATCAACAGGTTGTTTTTCACTTAGCTTTGAAAAACGCTTTTCATTTTCAAAACCATATTGATTCAGTTGTGCTTTGGATTAAGAGTGGATCTAACAAATTCTAAACTACCTAGAACTAAACCCCTGACACAACAACACAGTCTTCAAGCTCTTTTCATGGATTTAGAGGCATCAAAGCTTCATTTTCAACACTGGGGACTCGGGTTCACAAGATACACACCCCTGAACACCGACAAAGGGAAGATTTTGGATGAAGCTCTAAGCACCGAGCTGATTTCACAACAAAGGAGGGCTTCAAGCCTTGAGAATGCCGACCGAAGCCGAAAGTGTCGGTACCACCAAAACAGCAGATGCACCACTGAGGAATGTCATGCCCTAAAGGATAAGATAGAAGAACTCATCCAGGCCGGACACCTCAAGCAGTTTGTCCAAGGTAGGTGCAGTACAAAACGGTCCCCCCAGAGGGACGAAGCAGCAGAGTGGAGAGACTACTCCCCTCAGCAAAGGGCATGGGATGATCGCCGACCCGAGTGTCTACCAAGGAGAGATGACGCCCCGAGAAGGGAAGACATCCCGAGGGATAAGAAAAGGACAGATGGTCAGGATGTTATCAACATGATCGCCAGAGGATTCACCGACAGGGGAAGCTCTAATAGCACGCTTGAAAGAAACACTTGAGAGCGGTGCATGAGGTGAACGTGGTGTCACATCGACTGAGGATGCCACCTATCACCTTCACTGATGACGATTTTCAAGGTGTCGACCCCTCACAGGACGACCCCATGGACATATCAGTCGACATCGATAAATTCACCATCATGAAAATGCTGGTGGATCAAGGAAGTTCATAGATATCCTCTACTGGAAAACTTTCAAGGCTATGAGGATACCTAAAGCAAATATGATGCCATACAACGATCACGTAGTCGGATTCTCAGGCAAAAAAGTTGGTATTAAAGGCTATATTGAGCTTTATACCGCCTTCGGCGAGGTGAAGGCGAGAAAAACAATAAAGGTCTGATTCCTAGTAATCGACGCCAACACCTCGTACAACATCTAGTTGGGACGACTGTCCATGAATTGACTTAGGACAATCGTCTTAACAGCTCACCTGGCAATGAAGTTCCTATCATTGTCGGGAGATATCCTCACAGTGTATGTGGATCACAAGCTTTCTCAGAAATGTTACGTAGAAAGCCTTAGGGTGGAACCATTGCGTCACGAATGGTCCCCTAAGCGGAAATCCTCTCGGAGATGAGGCTCTCCTCGGAGAGGAAGCTCTCCTCGGAGACGAGGTTCTCCTCAGAGAGGAGCTCAACCAGCACCGGTAGAGCATACGGTCGCCTTAGTCGATTTGGACCCCCGATCGACCGAGGAAAGGCTAGAAGCCAAAAAAGAAGTACGACGAGTCCCCCTTCTCGACGAAGAGCATAGCACCTGTGTCGGCACGACCATTGTAGCCACCGAGGCCGAGCTGGTGCACCAGGCACTAAAGAAAAATATTGATCTCTTTACCTGGACATCATTTGACATGTTGGGGGTAAGCTCGAATATTATCTCCCATAAGCTCTCAGTGTACAAAGAAGCACGCCTAGTCATGCAGAAAAAGAGGAACCATGGTGAAAAGAAGAGATTGGCAGCAGGAGAAGAAGCGGACAAGCTCCTGTCGCCTGACTTCATCAGAGAAGCTCATTATACCACATGGTTGGCCAATGTAGTCATGGTCACCAAGCCCAAAAGCTAGTGGAGAATGTGCCTTGACGACACGAATCTTAACAAGGCCTACCCAAAGGATTTGTATCCACTTCCTAACATCGATCGACTGGTAAATGGAGCAGTCAGTCATAAAATCCTAAGCTTCTTGGACGCTTACTCTGGCTACAACCAGATAAGCATGCATCTTTGGGACAAAGAGAAAACTACATTCATGATAGACAATGCCAACTGCTACTACGAGGTGGTGCCGTTGGACTTTAAGAGTGCAGGGTCCCGACTGTCATCCAGAAGTGCGAAAAAATCTTCCAATTTGAAGAATTTCTTATCCTCACCGGCAGTCATCCAGAAGCCAAGGCCTGACCAGCCAATTGTGGTGTATCTATTGTTCTCTAAAGAAGCGGTCAGCGCCATGCTAATTCAAGAAGTAGATAAAGAAAAACGACCAATGTATTTTGTCAGTTAGACGCTCCACGCGACCGAGACGAGATACTAGATGATAGAGAAGGTTGCCCTTGCCCTTGTCTTAATGGCCAGGCAGATGCGCCCCTACTTCCAAAATCACTCTATCACGGCAAAAATTGATTATCCAATTTTTAAGATTTTGTCTAAACCCAACCTTACAGGAAGAATGATAGGATGGTCAATGGAGCTTTCAGAGTTTGACATCTGGTACGAATCGAAAGGTGCAATAAAATCTCAATGCTTGGCCGACTTCTTTGTCGAGCTCACACCTGTACCAGACCCCTCGACCGGATGGACGATATATATCGATGACTCCTTGAATAAGACTGGGTGACCTTCTTTTGGACTAACCCTCCAATTCGGGTTCAAGGCCACCAATAACCAAGTTGAGTACGAGGCTCTTCTCGTCGGGCTAAACCTGGTGTGCAACATGGGAGCTCGCGAGGTAACTTGAAAAAGCAATCCCCAAGTTATGGTCGTCCAGATCAAGGGAGAGTTCGAGGTAAAGGAATGCCTACTCCAGTACTACCACACCGTTAACAACAGCATCGCTCGGGTTCAAAAGATAATGGTGGAGCACATGCATCAGCAAAAGAACACGAGAGTCGATGCCCTATCTCAGTTATCGACAACCAAAAAGAAGAGCCACCATAGGCCTGTCATGCAAATCTCGCTAAGATAACCTAGCATGGCAGAAATTGAATGCTTAAATGATGGAAGAGGCCCAAGTTCAAGACCAACAACTAGGTCCATGGCAAAGAGGATTCAAGAAGATTGGGACTCTGCTACTAATGGCAGAGAAACTTTTCTTTACACGTTCAAAGATGTCACGACTAGATCAGGATTCAAATACCACATGATATAAACCAAGTAGCCAAGATGACTAAGGGCTCAAGAGACAATTCACATTATGAGTCGTCATCTCAGCAATCAAGTCTAGGCCCCACCAAATATCAAACAGACCTCACTAGAAGAAGAATTGAGCATAGAGTAGAACACCAAATGTTCTTTCTTCTAGTCTTTTGAAAAGACAAAAACATGTTTGTAAATAAATTGGGCTCACTTTGGGGGTCTAAATAACAAGATAGGCTAGAATAAGGTGCCTTTAGCATAATAGGGGTGTAATTATCATTTTAGCTTGTTTCTAGCCCTATAAGAAGGAAATTTGATCTAGTTTCTAGAAGAACAAGCCTAGGTGTGGTTTTGACTTAGTCAACCCCTAAAGGGCACCTTCTTTTGTGTATTCCCCATCCTACTCTTGCTCCTTGCTCTCCAAGGCACCATCTCCTATAAATTAGGGTCCTTGGCTCATGTTTTGTAAGATCAATTTATATGAGTAAATGTTGCCAAAATTATGTTAGCTTCTACTCTCTTGTCTAGACTCTCTAGGTTAGACACTTTGTTCTTCACTTTTCTCCAAGTGATATGGCCAACCAATCACTCTCCATACTTATCATGCGCCTCCAAGGAAACCATAGCTCTATATGAGCCTTCCTTGTTCCATCACCTCCATTTGCTTCCGCCATTTTCACCGCATTCTACAAGAAGAACAACTAGTCTTGAAGGAAGAAACCCATCACTAACAGTCACAGACGCTGAGGTCGAGGAGAAAGCGATGAAACAACAATGCTCGAGGTATACCATGATCAACCAAGATCTCTACTGTCGAGGCTAATTAAGGTCGCTGCTGAAATGCATCACCAAAGAACAAGCCAAGTATGTCCTCAAGGAACTCCACGAAGGGGTGTGTGACAACCATTCTGACGCAAGAACAATAACTGCCAAAGTCCTTAGGGTCAGTTACTACTGGCCGACCATTCAGGGGGGCTGCACAAAATTTGTGAAGAAGTGCGCTAAATGCCAAGAATTTGGTCCCCTCAACCACCTCAGGCTAGAACAATTGCATAGCATGACGTCCTCGTGGCTATTTGCCATTTGGAGAATGGACATCATAGGCCCTTTCGCCCCAAGAATAGGGCAGAAAAAAATTCCTCCTGGTTAGAGTAGATTACTTCACTAAATGGATCGAGGCCGAGCCACTCGCATCCATTTCTGCAAGAAATGTACAAAATTTTGTATGAAGCAGCATTGCGTGTTGGTTCGGAGTACCGCACATCATAATAAATGATAATGGTTGTTAGTTCATTGACAGAGGGCTCCAATCTTTCTACGGCAACCTCAGAATCAAGTCAATAACCAGCTCGGTCGAGCACCCCAAGACCAACGGACAGGCCGAGGCTGCGAATAAAGTTATC
The DNA here is from genome assembly GCA_013389735.1 of Phaseolus lunatus. Classification (NCBI taxonomy): domain Eukaryota; kingdom Viridiplantae; phylum Streptophyta; class Magnoliopsida; order Fabales; family Fabaceae; genus Phaseolus; species Phaseolus lunatus. The sequence goes on along the minus strand of CM023859.1, from coordinate 10,502,186 downwards.
CTAAACAAGCTAAAAAAGTGGCTCGGCAAGGCGAATGGCCGATGGACCGAAGTCCTGTGGGCATACCGTTGTACCCCTCAGACATATATGCAAGAAACACCATACAACCTAACATACGGAACTGAAGCTATGATCCTGGTCGAGGTAGGCGAGCTTACTATCCAAAGGAAACTGTTTGATCTGACTCTTAATTAAGAGAGTCTCTCGGTCGGCCTGGATTTGCTCAGCGAGGTTCGCGAAAAAAACAAGATTGGAGATGTGCATGCAAGCTTTAGGCCACAAGGCGCTACAACACGAAGGTCCGACCGATGAGCTTTCAGAAGGGAGACCTCATCTGGAGGATGAGAAGCGAAGCAAGGAAGAATGAAGGCAAGTTCTCATCTAACTGGGAAGGGCCCTTCCGAATCCGAGAGGTCGTAGCTGGGGGGCGTACCATCTAGAATGGTTGTCAAGAAAAATTGTACTGAGGACGTAGAATGCCATGCACCTCAAGTTCTATTACAGTTAAACAAGCAACAAAATTTACGCACTCTTTCCTTGGTTGGTCATTTTTTTCCCTAAGAAGGGTTTTCGATTGAACAGGTTTTAATGAGGTGTTTCTCTTCAAATTATGTCTAAGTATATTAAACTATCGCTTGGCTCAGATCGTTCAAGGATGAAGCCTTAACCGGCATACCCTACCGAAGCCATAAAGACTTGGTTCAGTCAAGGATGAAGCCTTAACCAACATACCCTATTGAAACCATAAAGACTTGGTTCGGTCAAGGACGAAGCCTTAATCGGCATACCCTACCGAAACCACAAAGACTTGGTTCAGTCAAGGATGAAGCCTTAATCGGCATACCCTACGAAAACCGCAAAGACTTGGTTCAATCAAGGATGAAGCCTTAATAGGCATACCCTACCGAAACCCTAAAGACTTGGTTTTGTCAAGGATGAAGCCTTAATCGGCATACCCTACTGATACCCTAAGAATGTGCGGTTAATAACGAAGCCTTAATTGGCATATCCTGCTAACATTTAAAGCATTTGGTTAGGTCAAGGACGTAGCCCTAGTTGGCATGCCCTACCGAAACCCTAAACTACCTACAACAACTACAATCAGACCAATCACTTGACTTGTTAACCTCTTATTGTTCAATTTAGTTGTTCCTGTTGGAACCAAGGTTGTGATGAACCAAATCTGTGAAGTATCTATGTTGTGCTTGGTTACTGTGATGAAGTTGGGCTTAGATCTTTGTTTTATGTTTTAGAATTTGTATATTTCGTTTTTGATTCCTAACCTTAGCTTGAGCAACTTGATTCTTAAAGAGAAAATGGTTTTTGAAAAGCTAAGTGATAAACAATGAGTTATTTCCATGAGTTAATCGATTGTTCCTCACATGGCATGTCTGATGGGTTTTTCAACTATTTTATAACTATCTTAACAAAGTCAACCGATTATATCGAAGTTTCAATTGGTTGAAATTTGAATTTCATTACAGCTTTTGAAAAACTATTTTGGTCCAATTACAGCTGGTAGATCAAATGGCTTTTGGTGAGGTTTATAAAATGGGTCTCTTTTATCTTTTTCAAATATAGAAAATACACTTTGTGATACAGAAAGTTTTAGAAAAGAGAGCTTTACCGTGATCTATGAAAGTTTTGTGAAATCAGTTTTGAGAAGAGTTTTTGTTGAAAGTTTCAAGATTGCTCAATAGCTGATATTTTGATCATTACACGAATCTAGGAACGTTTAAACCAGGTGTTTTCTTCTCCTTTCTTTGTTCCTAAGATTATATTCTTTCAATTCTTGTAAGTGTGTGAAATCCTTTAAAATCAGAGGGTGTTCTGGTTTAAAGGTGTATGGTGTGTTGAAGAGAGTGTGTGTGACCTTAGGTTAAAAGATCCTCTCTTGTTGTTGTTGTTGTTGTGTATATGTAAACTGTTGTGTTTTACATAGTGGAACTCATAAGGTTTTTCTGAAGATCTGGATGTAGCTCAGGGGTTGAGTGAACCAGTATAATTGCTTTGTGTGATTCTCTTTTTCTCTGTCTTGGTTTATCTTGTTAATGTTTTTGTATCTAATATAAACAACCAGTTATATTGTTCTCGTAATCGGTTATAATTATGATATATATCTTTGCTGTTAACTCTGTAATAATATCAATCGATTATATCGTAATATCAACTGGTTGATTTTTTGCGGCTTGTTTTGAAAGCTTGATTTCTTTTGGCTTCTCTGATCTTTGTCTTTGTGAATTGATATAGGAATTCATTCTTAACTAAACATTTGCGAAAAACTTTCAAAAACAATTCACCCCCCTCTTGTTTTAGCCATTAATTCTAACAATTGGCATCAAGAGCTAGGTTCTTGAAAAGTATTCAAGTTTCTGTTTTTCTGAGAAATCTTTTTAAAAACATGGCTGACAAGATGCCTTTCGGAGAAGGTGCTTCCATAAACAAACCACCTCTGTTTTGTGGTGAAAATTATAAGCTTTGGTGTATAAGAATGAAATTCTTTGTTGAATCCATAGATAAGAAAATCTGGAATGTCATTTTCATGCCTTTATCTGAAAAATCTGTTTTTGAATCTGAAAATGAAAGAAAGCATCTAGACTGTGTTGCTATGAATATCATTGTGTCTGCACTCGATTATGATAATTTGCTTAAAGTTTCAGCGTGTGTATCAGCAAGAGAGATGTGGAATATCCTTGAAGACTATCACAATAATACAAAAGGTGACTTGCTGGACAAGGAAGAATCCTCTACTGGATCATCTTTTGTAGAAACCAAAATTGAGGTCTGTCTTATGGCAAAAGAAGAATCTGAATCAAGCTAAGTAAGTACATCCTCTTCCAATAACAGTGAAAATTATTCCTCAATTGCTTGAAGCCTTTCATGAGACTTACGAAAAAGCTCAAAGAGTAACCCTTTTATACAACTAGTTGAAACTTGATAACAACTGGTTAAATGAAAGAATCAAAGTCTTGAAAGAAAAATTAGATACCTCCAAAACTATTTTAGAAAAACCCGAGTTAAGTTCTTCTTGCAAGTGTGACACAAAGTTTTGTGAAAATCTTCAAAAGAAAGTTTTGTATCTTTTGAAAACTGTGGATAAACTCTCGAAAGGGAAGTCCAACTTTGAAACTGTTCTTGCTTCACAAAACTGTGTTTTTGGAAAATCTGGTTTGGGTTTTAACCCACAAAGCAAAGACAGTAACTGTGCAAAACCTTTTTTCAAATTTTCTAGAAAAAACAACCGACTAAAATTTTGAAACAACCGGTTGTTACCTGTTTTTATTGTATGAAAAAGGGGCACTCTGTGAAATTCTGCAGAGTTCGCAAGGTTCTTGTTCCAAGAGGTATCCTAAAATGGATTCCTAAGGATTTTAAGGTTCCTTGGAAACAAATTAACTGTCTTGGACCCAAATTTATAAGGGGACCAGATCTTGCCACCTGAATTTAATGTTTGCAGGGTTGCTTGGGGGAAAAACAGCACCTATGGTATCTAGACAATGGCTACTCCAAGCATATGACAGGAGATGCATCTAAATTTGTCAGCATCACTCTCAAACAGGATGGGCATGTTACCTATGGAGATAACAACAAAGGAAAAATTCTTGGCAAAGGCACCATAGGCAATGAAAACAGTTTTCTCATCCATGATGTGTTGTATGTAGAAGGGTTGAAGCATAATCTGCTGAGCATCAGTCTGCTTTGTGACAGAGGCTACCAAGTCACATTCAGAAAAAATTCATGAAAAATCAGGTTACCTAATTCAAAGGAAGTACTCCTTGCTGGTAAGAGATCAAACAATGTTTATTTACTTGATATCTCCAGCTCAATATCAATCGGTTGCTTGCTAACAAGGCATGAGGAATCATGGCTTTGGCATAGGAGAATTGCTCATATACATATGCATCACTTGAATAAACTTGTTTCAAATGAACTTGTTCTTGGCTTACCCAAACTCAAATTTGAAAAGGAACATGTGTGTAAGGCTTGTCAAGGAGGAAAACAAACTAGAAAATCTTTCAAACTGAAAAATTATGTTTCAACTACAAAACCTCTTGAACTCTTACACATGAATCTTTTTGGTCCTTCTAGGAATATGAGTATTGGAGGAAATTTGTATGCTCTTGTGGTAGTAGATGACTATTCCGGGTACACTTGGACATTATTCCTACACTCAAAGAAGGAGGGTTACTCTGAATTCAAGAAATTGGCCAAGAGGCTGCAAAGTACTTGCTGCAGCAACATTGGAGCAATCAGGAGTGATCATGGTGCTGAATTTCAGAATGAAAAGTTTAGCAAGTTCTGCAACAACCTAGGAATCTTCCACAATTTTTCAGCACCAATAACACCACAGCAAAATGGTGTGGTAGAGAGAAAGAACCGATCACTTGAGGAATTAGCAAGAAAAATTGTGAATGAATCTTCTTTGCCTAAATGTTTTTGGGCGGATGCAGTAAGTACGGAGTGTTATGTGTTGAACTATAATATAATTCAACTATAATGTACGAAGAAACGACCATTTCATTCAAGTAATAAATAGGGAGGAGGCCACACCCTAGCCCCAAAGGGGAAGCGATAAAAGGCCATATCTCGGCCGTGGAAAACAAAAAGCTAAGGACTAAGATTTACTGGTCTTCATCTTCAGCATCCTCGGTCGACGCAAGTTGCACTGCGCTTTCCAAAGCCCTCACCTTAGCCCTTGACAAGATTCGACCCTCAAACACATAATTTTTGGGGTCAAATTCATCGAATGGTGGCAGACCATTATAGCAGACATAGGCCTGGCAAACGGCTTGGAAAAAACTTTGCTTAAGAAGCTCCAAAGTTTCGTCAAAACTTTTATCCAACTCTACCTTGACCATTTCCTTATCGGCCTTCAGCTTGGAGTTCTCGGCGTGCAGCACCGAGATTTTATTCTCTGCCTTCTCTACGACCTTCTTCAATCCGTATTCTCAACCGTAATCTCTGCATTTTGCTACTTGAGCTCCGCCACTCGATCTTGGGCGATCTCCCGCTCGACACTCTCCCGAGCAAGTCTCTCTACGTACTCAGTGTTGGCCGCGAGAGACTGCTTCAGGTTTCCTGAAGCCTTCGACAATTCATGCTCGGTGCTGAGGTGATGACCCCGGTCCTCGAAACCCAAGTGGGCCAGGACGAGTGCTTGACAGATTATTCGATGCTGCCTTAGAGCAAGTCTTCCTAGGGGACGACCCAGATTAGCTCTCGCGTCGGCGCGGTCAAACCACTTTGAACGCCCTTCACGAATTATAAGTCACCCCCCAACATCGACAGGGGTGACATTGAGACCTCCACAGTACGTTCGGGCACATGAGGGAGGATTGACTGATTGAAGTCATCGGTTGGCTGAGAGTCAACATCAATCGGAGCCTAACACGGAGGGGGAGGTGTCAGCGTCGAGCCACGGGAGCGGGTGGTAGTAGCTATGTTACCTGCCTCCCTCAGCCTCTTCTTGCTTTTGCCAGAAGGGCCGACATAATCGATAGGTCCTTTACCGGCTGCCAGAGCCTTGATGTCTAACCTTCCATTGAGCGGCCCTCTCATTGAAGGCGTCGAGCAAACCCTTCGACTGAGGGGCATTTTTGTCCATGATTTCTGAAACAATAAGAAGCGAAATGTTAATTAACAACAAAGTAAATGACCAGTGGGATGATCTCGCGTAAACGGCTAACAGCTTCCGTGTAGGAAGTTTCCTCGGGAGCTTATCAGAGAGAGAGAATCTCCAACTCCTCGGTACCCATGGTCGGACAGGCCATTCCTTAAACTTCTGAGGTTTCCTAGTCCAATTCATAGGAAACCTCGATCGACCGGCTTCGTCTAAGAAATATGGCATGGCTTTTAGTCGGATGAAGACTTTGAAAAATCTCTCTATAAAATTTTTATACGAAATGATGAAGGGGTTGAAGAGAACATTAGCCGACCGACTAATTAGTGAATGCCACAAAACAGGCTCGACCAAGTGGGAGGTGTAATAACTTAAAAAGCATGAGGGGGAAGGATGTAAACAAAGAACGTTACATATTAGGAGGAAGGTCTGGATGGACGCCTAGGTGTTCGGATGAAGTTGAGTAGGAGCCACGTTGAACGGCTTAAGGACGTCCATCGTGAAGCTATCATAAGATAAAGAAATGTGTAAGTCTGAAAATAAGCAAGAATACATGTAGAAGAAGGGTGACTAGGTTGGGCACCAACCCGAACATATTGTCTCAATCGGTAGGCATGACTCAACCTTAAAAAAAATTAAGGCTAGCATCTACTTTTAAAATCAGAACCTTCCCCAAAAAATCTGTAAAAGCAGAGGTGATCCTAGTTACCTTAGGATCTACCCAGTCAAGCTTCGGTAAAGAGATGACCTGCTTAAGGGAGTTTGACCAGTCGATAGCACCACCCGGTTCGTCCCCCCTAGCCACCTCCACGGGGTGTAACACTTGGATTGCACCGACCGACAAAGTCTCAGTCACAGAGGAACTACAAGCAGAAGAGGATGAAGATAAAGAAGAAGAAGGAAGCGAAGGAAAAGGAGAAGGAAGAGCTGAAGAAGAAGAAGAGGTAGGATGAGACAAAGAAGACATGACTAACCTTTTGAAAGACGAAATACAATAGCTTAGGAGAACGAGGAGTGTTCGAGTCTAAAAAAAAAATATTGGAGTAGTAGCGTAGCATCTTAGCACTGTAGGTGTTAGAATTTATGGCTAAAACAAGAGGGGGGGATGAATTGTTTTTGAAAGCTTTTCGCAAATGTTTAGTTAAGAATGAATTCCTTTATCAATTCACAAAGACAAAGATCAGAGAAGCTAAAGAAATCAAGCTTTCAAAACAAGCCACAGAAAATCAACCGGTTGATATTACAATATAACCGATTGATATTATAACAGAGTTAACAACAATGCTATATAACAAAATTATAACTGATTGCAAGAACAATATAACCGGTTGTTTATATCAGATACTGAAATATTAACAAGATAAACCAAGACAGAGAAAGAGAGAATCACACAAGGCAATTATACTAGTTCACTCAACCCCTGAGTTACATCCAATTCTTCAGAAAAACCTTCTGAGTTCCACTATGTAAAACACAAAAGTTTACATATACACAACAACAACAAGAGAGGATCTTTTAACCTAAGATCACACACACTCTTTTCAACATACCATTCACCTTTAAACCAGAACACCTTCTGATTTTAAAGGATTTCACACACTTACAAGAATTGAAAGATTACAATCTCAGGAACAGAGAAAGGAATAGAAAACGCTTGGTTTAAACATTCCTATATTCATGTAATGATCAGAATATCAGCTAGTTGAGCAATCTTTAAAACTTCAGCAAAAACTCTTCTCAAAACTGATTTCTCAAAAAATTTTCAAATCTCTGTAGAACTCTCTTTTACAAACTCTTTCTGTATCTCAAAATGTATTTCGTTTTTTTGTGTTTTTCAAAAGATAAGAGAGTCTCTATTTATAAACCTCACAAAATGCCTGTTTGAATCTTTTAGAAAATCCAGCTGTTATTGGCAAAACAGATTTTCAAAATTCAACCGATTGAAGTTTCGAAATAACCGGTTGGTTCGGTTAAGGCTGTTATAAAACAGTGAAAAAACCCACCAAACAAGCTAGTGAGGAACAATCGGTTAAAACGAGAAAATAACTGACTGTTTATCACTTAGCTTTTCAAAAAAAATTTTCTCTTTCAAACCAAGTTGCTCAAGCTAAGATTCTGAATCAAGGACGAATAAAACAAGTTCTAAAACAAAAGCAAAACATCTAAACCTAACTTCATCAACAACCAAGCTCTGCATAGATTCTTCACAGATTTGATTCATCAAAGCCTTTGGTTCCAACATTCTCCCTCTATTTGATGAACACAAATCCCTGGTTGCTTTGGAAGAGATATTTTAGAATTTTGATCACCTGTAGTCACAAATAGAGCACACAATATTCTTTTCCAAAGGTTAGTGCACCACAAAACATTTTTCACATGCAAACAGAGAGAAAAACCAAACCACAGGTGCTTCAGCAGAAGAACAACCGGTTGAACCGTAGATATAATCGGTTAAACCTATCAGAGCAGCAAAGCCTTCTATCTAATGCAGAGTGATTTAAAACAGCTTAAAGCATAAAATATTACAAACCAAAGCATAGCACAGACTATACTCCCCCTATTTGTCTTCACAAATAGACAAAAAAGGAAGGGATTAAAAACAACAAATATAAAGAAATTGTTCATGAAAAGAGAAAATTTAATACACTATTAAAAGGAAGGACCATTGTCCCTGTCAAATTACATGTCAAACAGCTGATTCTGAAGATCTTCTATTTGTCCATCAAGATTTGAGAAACGTGCCTCCACACGGTTGAACCTTGTATCAAATTGTTAAAAACCTGTGGTGAGAGACTCCTGCAAGGTCCTTTGATTTTCAGCAAAGGTGTCCATTCTCTCCACAAAATTACCCATCCTGTTCACCATGAATCTTTCAAAAGGAGACATTGATGTCATCTGTTCTTCTGTGTATCCTCTATTGGGACCTCCTTCATCAATAGCTGGAGCTTCTTGAGCCACTGCAGTTTCTGGTTCATCAGCATTGGTTTCACTTAGGCTAGCTTGGTCACTTCCACCCTTGCTCACCCATCTTCCATTGATCTTGGTAAATCTCATCTTGCTTAGGGATCCACTATTGACCTCACTAGAAGACTTCACAATTTCTGATTTTTCTCCTCCTAGATCCACTTTAAAATATTGCAGAAACTTAGTGATCAAAACAGCATAGGGGTAGTGAAAATCACTTAACCTTGTTGCTTTTTGCATGTGCTCTTTGATGATATGAATCTAGTTCAGCTTGATCTCATTCATTATGCAGTAGATCAGTACAAGATCTTCTTCAGATAAGGTTGAATGGTTGTTCCCCCTATGAGTTAGAATCCATGAGACAACCAAGGCTATCAACCTAGCATCCAATTTCAGCCCTCCAACAGTAAAAGTTTTTACCCTTGCTTGAGGATCCTTGAGGCAGCTCTTGAAAACTTGTATTTTATTGAACTCATCAACTGCTTCTGAGTGGCCTCGGTTGATACGCAATCCAGTTATTGTAGTCCAAACCTCATTAGTAATCTCCAAGTTTATACCTTTCACACGAGACAAAAGCATATCACCATTAAATTGAAGGTTGGTATAAAAGACCCTTACCAAGTCTGGATAAATGTTTCCATTTAATTCCAGAAAGTGCCTGAGATGTTGTTCCTTCAGAAGTCTTCTTACTTCCATGATCTTCTGCTTTTTCAGCCAAGCAAAAGAAAGTACTTTTGGAGTATTGATGGTTTTTCTACTAATCTCAAGTAGATATTTATTCATCATCTCAAGGTTACTAGAGAACCGGCTCTCTAGCTTTCCACTTTTTCTCCTTGCTGTTGTTTTCACTCTTTTTGAAGAGGGAGGAGTGACAGTTTCCATGGCAGCAAGGTGAATGGTACACTGTAAAAATTAGATTAGAAGAAGAGAAAAAAAAAACAGTTGGTTGTTTTTGTAGAACAACCTGCTAAAATATCCAATATATAGACCCAACAGAGACTATTGAACGTTAGAAATAAATGAGTCAAGAATTCAACCATAAAGGAGTCAATTCAACACATTAAAGCTGCATATGTCAGTTTCAAACAGAAATGCAGAGAAGTCACATGGTATCTTTGACCAAACATTAAAGAGTTGTTCATTTCCAATAAAGACAGGAATCTAAGCCTTGAATACTAGTAAAAGCAGAGATAGGATTCGTTCAACACTGTAGTTAAAACATTATAGAGTACTAACAGTGATGGGTAATAGAAAATCCCACAGGTATCAGAGAATCAGAAACTAGAAAGTACAACTGAATATACAGGGCAGAAACAATCGGTTATATCGCACATTTAACCGATTGTTTTCCTGTGGTAGGGATTTTTGAAATTGATTTATTCAAATCCCTTGACAGAGCCTGAAAAACACAGATATATAACCAGAAGAAAATAAGATGGAAGAGACTAACGGATACACAACAGAAACAAGTGCAGGAACCTCTGAATTGATAAGCGTTATATATCCAGGAAAAGAAGAATACTACATTATTCACTACTGTGATTCTTTACAGATTCAAGCTAAAGAACAAATACAAAAGAAACACAGATTTGATCAACTAGAAGCTTTCTGGAAACCCTTGATCAACAGATTCCCTAAAACCTGCATCACAAGAAACTTGTTAGATTTCAAGGTTTGATCCCTTTGCGAATTTGGGACCTTTGGAGTTAGAACTTTCTTTAGATACATCAAAACATTTTGGAATCCATTTAAAAAGCCCTTTAGGAACAAGAGATTTTCAAAATCTGCATAACCTAACAGTGTGGCCTTTCTTCATGCAATAAAAGCATTGAACAACCGGTTGAATCGATCTTTTAACCGATTGTTTTACTGGTGCAATGGAAAAAGGTTTTGAAATCTTTTTGAGTTTGCTTTGGGGGTAGAAGCCTAATCTAGCTTTACAAAAAAAACATTTTTGGGATAAAAGGACATTTTCGAAATTGGATTTTCCAGTTGTGAGTTTGTCCAAGGTTTTCAAAAGGTAGTGAATCTTTTTCTCAAGGTTTTCACAATTTTTACAAACTTTTGACTCACTATCACAAAGAGAGTTTCTAAAAATCAGATCAAGGTTTTCAAAATATTCTTTTGAATTTTTAACCTCTTCGTCAAGAGTCTTGATCTGGTTTTCCATCCAATTATTAAGACCTTTCAACCAGTTATTAGAAAGTGCCAACTGCTTAGCCTCTTCATGAGTTTCATTAAAAGCATCAAGTAATTGGTAGTATGAGTTACCTTTGATTGATGATGCTGAGCTCTCACTGCTTGACACAGAGGCTTTAAGGCAAAGGTTAGCTTCTTCATCATCAGAAGAACTTAAGGATGAGATGCCATTTTCGTCCCATGCTACATAAGCCTTCTTTGCTTTTCCCTTTTTCTCACTCTTGAAATTTGTTCTCTCATTGTTGGGACATTATGATTTGATGTGCCCCTATTCTCCACAACCAAAACAAGTATATTTTCTAACATTAGAATCATTAGCTTTCTTGAAACCATACCTCTTTGAAGACTGATTCATCTTCTTCAAAAACTTGTTGAATTTCCTTGTCAGCAGACTCATGGTTTCTTCATCACTATCACTGGAGTCCTAATGCTTTTTATAATCGGTTGATTTTGCGAGATAACTGGTTGTTTTTAGAGCAATACTCTTGATGTTCTTGTCCTCACTTTCTTGAATCAACAATCTGTTCATTTCTAGCTCGTGCTCTCGAAGTTTGCTGAAAAGGGATGTTGTGGACATTGAAGACAGATCCTTATATTCTGAGATGGCAGTTACTTTGGGTTGCCATGATCTATCAAGACACTTCAAGATCTTGATATTGAGTTCCTCTTTGTCAAAGCTTTTGCCAAGTCCAATAAGATGATTCACAATGTGAGAAAACCTTCTCTGCACATCTGAAATCATTTCTCCCTTCTACATTCTGATAGCTCTCTTCACATCACTTGTGTCTTCATGAGTAACTTCTAGAATCTCCCACATCTCCTTTGCTATTTCACATTGAGAGACCCTGAAAAACTCATCACAGCTCAAAGCAGAAGTTATTATATTTTAGCAATCCAATCAAATCTAGCCTTTTTACTTTCAGCTTCAGTCCAGTTAGAAGAAGGTTTATTTACAAGCACACCATCAACTTTAGCTTGAGGTATAAAGGGCCCATTTTCAATAGTTTCCCAAATACCTTTATCAGTTGAATACATAAAGATTTTCATTCCCACCTTCCAAAACTGGTAATTAACCCCACAAAATAGTGGTGGTTTGTTTATGGAAGCACCTTCCCCGAAAGGCATCTTGTCAGCCATGTTTTCAAAAGATTTTTCAGAAAAACAGAAACTTGAATATTTTTCAAGAACCTAGCTCTTGATGCCAATTGTTAGAATTTATGGCTAAACCAAGAGGGGGGGGTGAATTGTTTTTGAAAGCTTTTCGCAAATGTTTAGTTAAGAATGTATTCCTTTATCAATTCACAAAGACAAAGATCAGAGAATCTAAAGAAATCAAGCTTTCAAAACAAGCAGTAGAAAATCAACTAGTTGATATTACGATATAACCGATTGATATTATAACAGAGTTAACAACAATGCTATATAACAGAATTATAACTGATTGCAAGAACAATATAACCGATTGTTTATATCAGATACAGAAATATTAATAAGATAAACCAAGACAGAGAAAGAGAGAATCACACAAGGCAATTATACTGGTTCACTCAACCCCTGAGCTACATCCAGTTCTTCAGAAAAACCTTCTGAGTTCCACTATGTAAAACACAATAGCTTACATATACACAACAACATCAAGAGAGGATCTTTTAACCTAAGATCACACACACTCTCTTCAACACACCATTCACCTTTAAACTAGAACACCTTCTAATTTTAAAGGATTTCACACACTTACAAGAATTGAAAGATTACAATCTCAGGAACAAAGAAAGGAATAGAAAACGCCTGGTTTAAACGTTCCTAGATTCTTGTAATGATCAGAATATCAGCTAGTTGAGCAATCTTTAAAACTTCAGCAAAAACTCTTCTCAAAATTGATTTCTCAAAACTTTTTCAAATCTACGTAGAACTCTCTTTTACAAACTCTTTCTGTATCTCAAAATGTATTTCGATTTTTCTGTGTTTTTCAAAAGATAAGAGAGTCTCTATTTATAAACTTCACAAAATGCCCATTTGAATCTTTTAGAAAATCCAGCTATTATTGGCAAAATAGATTTTCAAAATTCAAGCGATTGAAGTTTCGAAATAACTGATTGATTCGGTTAAGGCTGTTATAAAACAGTTAAAAAACCCAGCAAACTGGCCAATAAGGAACAATTGGTTAAAACAAGAAAATAATCGGTTGTTTATCACTTAGCTTTTCAGTAACATTTTGTCTTTTAAAACAAGTTGCTCAAGCTAAAATTCGAATCAAGGACGAATAGAAAAAATTCTAAAACAAAAATAAAACATCTAAACCTAACTTCTTCAGCATCCAAGCTCTACACAGATTCTTCATAGATTTGATTCATCAAAGCCTTTGGTTCCAACAATTGGGACCACTATTTATAGTCCTCAAGAGTCTTAGGAGACGAAGTGTCACAACCATCTCAATCGTTAGATCTTTTTTATCCAACGGTCCCCCGCTTGGTGCCGAAAAAACCCTTCATCAATGTGGGTAACATCACGCGTGCAGGCGCCGCCTGACGTTGCGTCAGGCATCGAGAAGCCCAATTGTCACGCCTAAACCGAAACATTACTCTCAAATGACTCTTCGGTTTAATCATCCTCGAGCCTAGGGGGCAAGTGTATCGTGAGGGTCGTACGAGTGATGACACATCTCGGTCCCATCACTTGGTCGACCGAGGTAGAGGCCCACGCCTGCAGAGGCGACAACATAAGTCCAGTTACGCTCAATCAAGGTCAGTAAACCTAATCTGTGATTAAGAGCTAAGTAATGTAGCCCTAAGCACGGTCCAATTATCTAATCTGACCCAATAAGGAAGACCCACTAAGACAATATAAATAACACATATTTCAAGGACCAGGTACATCATAATCTAAAGTTCTCTAACAATTGAGCACCAAATACTTTTACTATCTTGAGCGTCGAAGTACCTTCTACAGGTACCATCCGAGCCTGTGCTACGAGAAGACTGAGAGGTGAGACGAGCAGAGGAGAGGAAGGAGCTACTAAGGAAGTTAGAGCATTGTGCGACTGATCAACAGAGAAAGAAGGAGAGTGATCTCGATAGTTCTCTGGACCCCAACCCTCGAACGAAAACAAATATACTTGAAATATATTTTATATTATATAATCTAAAATACTGTTTTAAATTGCATAATCTAGAATAAGATACTTTGGAATAATCTTGAATATAATTATAAATTAATTTGAAATATAGTTTTTCTAAATTTTGTAATATAAAATATTTTTTTAAATTATGAAATTTAAAAATATTTCATATTATATATTTTAGAATATAGTTTCAAATTGATTACAAGGTGTCATGACAATAAGAATTTGGTCATTGAGGTGGGAAAATAAATTATAAAGGTGCTGAAAGAAAAATCCATTGTTTATTCAATACCAACCAAAACAAATTCTAGAAGCTTAAAGTTAATTTTCATTAATAAACCCATACCAAAATCATCTTTAAAATTCTACCATTTGGTTTTTATAAAAACTTTCATATTAGGCATTACTATGAAACTTAACATCTCAGTTAGACTGATACCTCAAGTATTGATAATCATCTGCCACCACATGAAAAAGTATTATTAAAAAAATTAAAAAGAAATAAAGGAAATACAAGAAAATATGGGGGGATTAGACCAAAACCCATATATAAAAAGCCTAAGAAAAGTGATACTTATGTAATTTATACCTGTTAATAAAGAATTCTAAGAAAAGACTAGATGAAAGACTATTATACCAATGGATTTGTTCTCTATTAATAAATCCTAAGTTCACAAGTTTGTCAACACATGCATTGCCTTCATGAAAAATGCGAGAAATCCTAAACCTGATTTTCCCACAGTACTCAAAGCAAGTGTTCCACCTATTAAAAAGGATCCAAGAAATGTTAGTTCTAGAAGTAAATGCAACACAAACCAAGACAGAATCACATTCAAGACTTAAACTAGTAAGACCCATCTTTTTAGTTTCTTCAAGGGCATGTATAACTCCATAAAACCCAATAACTAAAGCATATTGAATATCAAAGAAACCACCAATAAACTCCACCATATTCCCACTGAAAATACCACCACAAGTATCAAGACCAAGAAAACCCCTAACAACACCATCAATATTAGTTTTAACCCAACCTGGTAAAGGAAATTCCCATATCTAACAAGAAGAGGATGAAAAATTTTATCACTATGAGTATTAATACCAAAGAACTTAAGCACATTGAAGTCGAACATATCATTCCTTAGAGAGCTTTTAGACTAATTACCCACTAGGGAAGTGAAATCCTTAATGGTGGAAATGACCCTGGAAAGATCAATCTGAACTTGAAATCTAGCATTGTTTCTCATACGCCATATCATCCAAATAAAGAAGGTAATCACAACAAGTTTTATCAAATTAACCAAAGGAATACCATCACTCATAATAAAAGAAAGGAGATCATCCACATTAGAGAAGTGAGAATTAAGAAAAATTTACCGAACCCAGCTCCAAATATACAAAGCATTAGGACATTCAAAAATAAATCTTGAATAGACTCTTTCTATTTTTCACAACAAGTACACATAGTACATATATGCAAACCTCTATGCTGAATGTGTTAATTCATAGAAAGTCGCCCATGAAAAACTTTCCAAAGTACCAAAGTTTTGGAAGGAGGAATATATTGAGATCAAATGATCCTACTCTTGCCACAAGGAACTCTTGGATCTAAGAAATATTTCCTAGCTGATTTAAGAGTGAAATGACTAGAGTTTTCCAGAATCCAATTAGGAGTATCCTATTCCTACCTAGTCATGATATGTTCAAAAAAAATGATTCACCTATTTTAAAGTCAATGGAATAATCCAATCACTACCATTAAGTAATTGGGAAACTATAGTCTTTAGGGTTCGAAAACCATCAGGTACCTTGCAATGTTTGATAAACAAGTAGAAGAACCCCATTTATCATTCCAAAAATTAATAACAGTACCTGTACCAACAGTCCAAGAGGTATGTTCCAGAATATTGTCATAAAATTATTTAATCCTAGGCCAAATTGAAGAGGATCTATAAGCCATTCTAAGTTGGTACTTAGATTTAAGAACTCTGGCTTTCAGGAGAAGAAACCAATGCTTATTACTATAAGCAAAGTTCCAAGTAAACATTATTTTTGTACTGGAGGTTAATAATCTTCAATCCTCAATTCTCAAGAGGAGAACAAATCTTAGGCCAATTAACCATAAATATGTCTTTTTTTTCATAAAATCACCAGTCCAATTAAAATTTTGTTGCTCAACTTGCTTAAGAATAGAAGCAGACCATTTATACACATTAAAACTACAAGCAAGGAAACCAGTAACCACAGTATTAACCAACTAGATCCGACTCGCCATGCTAAGAGATTTTTCTTGCCAAGACACAAGCTTTAATTTAACCTTATCAGCCAAAAGGTTGAAGAAACCTGAGCTTGGGAGCACCAACAAAGATAGGCACCCCTAAATAGTTAAAAGATAAAAGCCCATGACTGCAAGAAAGATGACGTTGAATTTTTGTAATGAATCTTGCAAAATTATCCATGGCGAAAGAGCTACTTTTAGAGTTGTTAACATACTGACCAGAAAAATCATCATACTTTTGAAGTAAAATACACAAATTTTTTAAAGACTTATTATTTGTCCTACAAAAAAATAAATATATCATCAACATATAAAATATGAGAAGGAGTAATATAACCTTTAAGACTGGCCATATGCAGAATTCTCTTATCATTCACAAGCTTAGAAATGCCTTTGCTCAAAATCTCCTTCATAAGACAGAAAAGCAAGGGAGAGAAAAGATCACCTTGTCTCACCCCTCTACTACAAGGAAAAAGTCCCACATAACTTCCATTTATCCTAATGAATAACATAGCTGATCGAAAAATAGTACTAATCCAACTGACAAATGAAGGATGGAATCCAAGATGTTTCAAAACCAATAATAAGAAATTCCAACTCAGAGTGTCAAATGCTTTATGAATATCAACTTTATAAGCCACATTACCTCCTCTCACCTTTTTTAGAAAGCATGTTAATAGCCTCAGAAGCAATACCAATGCAATCATGAATCTGTCTTCCCTGCACAAAACCATATTGATTAGGAGCAATGATTCTAAAAGCCACCATAGCAAGCCTATCTGCCAAGATTTTGGAAATGATCTTAAATTTAAAGTTGGAAATAGCAATTGGTCTGAAATCTTTAATGGAATCAGCACCTGGAATCTTAGGAATGAAAGAGACCACATTTCTATTCATCCCAAGAAGAATCTAGTTTTGTTTAAAAACTGCCGAACAACTTTACAAGCATCAGTCTCAATAATCTCCCAACAAGAATGATAGAAAACACCACCTCCAAAACCATCACGACCAGGAGCACTATTACCATTAAGATTAAAAACAACATTCTTGATTTCCAAATAATCAGGGCATTTAATTAACAAAATATTCTCCTCAAAGGAAACCATGGCAGGAATATAAGTACCAATAAAGTCTTTCGTATTACCAGTAGTGTGAGCATTAGGATTAGAATCATCATAGAGGTTTCTATAAAAATCCAAAATATGATCCTCAATGAGCTTAGGATCCTCAATAACACCATTATCAATTCTTAATCTATGAATCCCATTAGAATTATTATTATTTTTTTTTTACCACATCATGGAAAAAAATAGTGTTTCTGTCCCAATCTTTAAACAAGAGCATCCCGACATTCTCTTTCCAAAGCAAGTATTAACAATGAAGGACATGATCAAGCTCATCTTTAGCAGTCCTTTCTTGACAAATAAGCATTTCAAGAACTGGTGGACCAGGATTCTCCAAACTATGCTGGATAGCAAGTAGGGAAGTTTGCTTAAGAGTTACTTCATTTTAAACATTACCAAAAAGATTTTTATTCCAGTTTTTAGCTCAATTTTCAACCTTTTCAATTTATGTTGCAAGATATACACAGGACAACCAACAACAGTATTTTAAAATCTAAATAATTTAGATATCAATAATTTTTTTTCTCTAAAATTATATCTAATTTAGACAATATAACAACTAATTTTTTTTTATCTTTAAAATTAGATTTTATTTAATGATTTTCTAATAATGTTTAGAATAATTAATCTATTTTTTTTTAAATCTCTGTTGTAGTGGAGTTTGTAGATTTTTTTTACTTATAGATTCAATATATTATTTATTTTATGAATATCATACTTTATTGTTATATGTTAGCAAAAGTATAAAAAAGTGTGTCAGTTATTGATTCACTCACTTTTAAAATCTGACCAGGCTTTAATAAGATTCACTATTTAAAGATTAATTTGAATGCAATCATAATTATTGATCACCAATTATTATTATTTTTTAAAAGTAAATCGTGATCTTCCTTAAGTGAAATGGTAGGAATATAACAACTTTTGGATTGTTGTAACACAAGAAATAAACTTGTGGAGTGGTTGATTCATAAATGAAAAAAACTAATTTTTTATACAATCTAAATTGTTAGAGAACATTTGATTTTATTTTTTTTTTCAAACCCACCAAACTGCATGAAACAACAAGACCTTTGCCACTTATCAAGCCAATTCAAACTCTATAAAATTATCTTGTGTAAAAGTTATTATTCGAATAATTTTCTAACGTCTCTATATATCAAAATTATCAGTTGCATTTGCGTAATCCTATTGTATATATGTACTCTACAGAATACACGTTGTGGATGCTAATCAATTTTATATTAATGCAGTAATGATGCTGACTTTTCATTTTTGTTTGAATAAAAGTTTTATTTTGTATTCTGTTTAAGATTTTATGGAATGATGGTACTCCATTGTTAACAAATAAAAGAAAAAAAGCATTAACCCATTATCACTGCATTAATTACTATTTTTTTTATAAGATATTTGTCATTTTCATAAAACATCATGCATTTATTAAGATATTAACAATATGTTATAAACATTAATATGTTATAAACATTAGTTGAGTCAAGTGATAGTTATTTTTTATTAAGATATTAACAAACATTAGTTGACTCAATTGATAGTTATTTTTTTATTAAGATATTAACAATATATTGTAAACATTAGTTGAGTTAAGTGATAGTTATTTTTTATTAAGATATTAACAATATCTTATAACATTAGTTGACTTAAGTAGTAATATTTATTTGTGTCCCTTAATTAAATGGTTCTAATTTGTTTTGGTAAAAAATATAAGTCATTCATTTATTCATTTATATTTTGAAGAAAGATAATCCTAATAAACTAAACAATAACACAAATATAACTATTTTGTATTAGAAGCATTATATTAGTTAAACATAAGTTTGTTTATTTTAAAGGAAAAGAACGAGATGAATAAACTCAAATGTTTATTATTTCTATTTACTTGAAATAAGATGACAAAATTATTTAGAGGCACAACTTGTTATAAAAGTTATTATTAGCAATAACTTCCAACTATAAATTCAGCAAAAAGAAAACTAATAATTATTTATTTCTCCTAAAACTTAAGGAGAATATTTTTCAAAAGAAAAACTTTTCATGTTGAGTTTGTCTCTGCATATGTTTAGTGCGATTATGAAATACCGAATTATGAACAGTAGACACAACATCTATATTAATTTAGTAAAATCTTGACTTGAACTTTTATACTCAGTCTCAATACTAGACCTAGCAGTAACTCCATGCTTTCAGGACACCAACATATTAAATTGGGACCAAGATGGTTGCTCCTAAAGTAGAATGTGTTAAGACTTTAGACGGTCTAATACATGATAGACGATCTAACACCCATTAGATGACCTCATGATAAGAGAGTTTATGATTTTTTTATGATAACACTATAAGGTGTGATAAGTTTCTACCAAAGCTACTGTATGTGCAAAATTAGACAAAAACACGTTAGACAGTCTATTAAGTTTAAACTTGTTTTATCAACATCACAAAAAAATTTCAAGGACAAAGGTCAGATAAGAGATGTGAGTTGAAAATGTATTTTATGAAACAAAGTACCTTTAAGATATCGTAGTATGCGATTTACCACAACCCAATGAGAGTTCAGGGATTTGGACATAAATTGACAAACTTTGTTCACAACAAAGCTTATTTTTGGTCTTGTAAGAGTGGGATATTGTAGAGCACATACCATTGAGCGATATACGGTGGGATTTGAAAATAGATCAGCCTCAAACTTGGATAACTTGCAAGTATGAATCATAGGGGATGAAATAGATGAGATTCTTCCATGTTTCTTGTGAATAAAATGTAAAATATATTTTCTTTGATTATATAATAATAGACTTATCAAGCAAATATTTTTCAAGACCAAGAAAATAATTAAGATGAATAAGTTGTTTAACAAAGTTGCATGAAGTTTGGTTGTAATATGTTGAATTAGAGTGAAAAGTTACTAGTGGTTATGATATCATCAACATATACCAAAAAATATATAAGTCGAGATTGTTTCCTATAAAGAAAAAGAAAAGAGTCACATTTACTATTGACAAATCCAAACTAGCGAAGGGTAGTTTCAATATGTCAAACCATTACTATGGTGCCTATTTTAGTTCATAGAGAGCTTTCTTCAATTTACAAACAAGAGATTTGTAACTCACTTCAAATCCAGGAGGTTGTGTCATATAAACCATTTCTTCAAGGAAACCATTTAAAAAGGCATTATTGAAATCAAGCTGAAAAAATTTACATGGGAGATAGCAAGAGGAAGAAAAGGTCTAATAGTAATAGGTTTAACTATTGAAAAAAAGGTTTCATGAAAATAAAAGGAAAGTACTTGATGAAACACCTTACCTACCAATCTTGCTTTATAATTGTTTATAGAGCCATATGCATTTTTCTTGACTTTAAACGCCCACTTACAACTAACTACTTGTCTTTGAGGAGATAGATATACTAAGTCCCGTGCATTTTGATGCATAAGTGCATCATATTCTTCTTGCATTCCAACCAACCAAATAGCATCCTTAAGTTCTTTCTTGGCACTTGTAGGTTCAGAATGTGAAAAAATAACAAGGGATGAATTATGGACCAAAAAAATACTAGATTTATATCTAGTTTGCATAGGATGAGAGTTCATTATTGGATCATTATTGGGAATAATATACTCAAAAGATTTTGGATGAGTTGTATTAGGAAGAAAGAAAAACTCGGAAGATAGTGGGTTACAAAGTGTTAAATAGTGTAGTACTAAACTCAGGTGTAATAAAAGTAATTAGTGAAGAAGTTGAAGTGATGTGCTGTAAGAGTGGGACTTAAGTTTAAATACATATATAGATCTTTGATAGAAATGGGAGTATTAGGAGAAATATCAACATAAGGAAACCTATGTTCATTAAACGAAACATCTTTGCAAATGTATACTCTACCACTTGATGATAGACATTTATAACCCTTGTGTAATTGAGAATATCCTAAGAAGAAACACTCATCGGATATAAAGTTAAGTTTGTAAGAATGGTAAGGTTGTAATAAAGGAAAGAAAGCACAATCAAAGAATTTGAGAAAGTAAAAAAACATGGATCTTTATTAAAAAGAATAAAAAAATGAATGCTAAAGTTTTGAGAAGTTGTAGGTAACCTACTTATGAGATATACAAGAGTGGTAAATGCATAGTTCCAAAATTGTAAAGGAAGATAAGCATGATGCGATAAAGTAAAATGGAAATCAACTATGTGTCTATATTTCCTTTCAACAACATCATTTTGATGATGTGTATAAGGACAAACTAGCCTATGATTAAAATCATGATGGGCTAAAAATTTGTAAAAGGTTGATATTACCCACCCCAATCAAAGTGAATATTTTAATTTTTATTTAAGTTTTAAATCAACCATTGACTTGAAGGTTTGAAAAATAGACCATGTTTCAACTTTAGGCTTTATTTGGAAATCCAAGTGAACCTTGAATAGGCATGAATGAAGGACACATAATATTTATATCCTGCATAAGAGATAAGGTGATAAGGTTCCCGAAGATCAGTGAAAATTAATTCTAAGGTAGAATAAATAAATTTTAAAGATATAAGAAGACAATTTATGTCATTTGTCAATACAGCAAGATGAGTAAAAATAAGATTCAATTTTATGGGATGGAGAAATTTTACAATGATTCATGACAATTTGCATTACATGATTGTTTGGATGACCAAGTTGCCACAAATTAATATTGTTAGATGATGTGCGTACAAAAGATAAATCAGTAATATTTACTTTATTTATATAAGCTCTAACACCACTAAACTAAGAGTTATTTGTGGTTGAACAACTAAGGAGTTTAGAGATAATGACTGCAACAAAGAGGAATGATCTTGAAGTTTGAGATTATTAAAGGAACAAAGTCCATCAACATCAACAATTTCTTGAAGAACTTTATTTGTCCCATGAGATTTGACAAGACACTTATCATAATGAAATTCAAAGAAAATATAATTATCTTCAATAAATTGACTAATACGTAACAAGTTTTTAGTAATAAAAGGAACATGTAACAAATTGTTTTCTTGAAAAATGATATGTGAATCACGCGTGATGTAGAAAAAGAGGAACCAACACCACAAATACTTAAACATTCACGGTTGTCTACAAAAATTTGATTAGGACCATCAAAATGATTAAGTTGTTGGATATTTTAAGGTTCACTAGTTACATAAAAACTTGGACCAAAATTTGGTATCCAAGAAACTTTTATAGTTCCTTGAAAGTTGGACTTTGTTA
This sequence comes from Phaseolus lunatus, assembly GCA_013389735.1. NCBI lineage: Eukaryota > Viridiplantae > Streptophyta > Magnoliopsida > Fabales > Fabaceae > Phaseolus > Phaseolus lunatus. Next base: position 10,479,646 of record CM023859.1, on the reverse strand, counting down.
ACATTGCACTTGGCTAAATATTATTTACAGGCCTCTTATGAGGATTAACCTAAGTATTTGAAGTTTTATAAGATCCAAAAAATTAAGGATTATATTGTTGTGTCGAAAGATCAATGAAGTACAAAGACTCATGTGATTGATAAGAAACATTATATCTAAAAGGATAAACATTGGTTGTGTGACCAAATTTGAGATAGATTTGACATTGAAAATTGAAAAATTTACCACCACCACGATATCTACCAAAACTACCATCACAAGAAGTAATTCCACTACGAGTAGGGATAACAAATGAATACTTCCCCATAGGTATTGTCTGAACTCATCCTAATTTTGACAAAAAATCCCTGCATTGATAGAGTACGGGTATGATACAAATCATCTTGACAAAAAAATGACTAAGGACATGTAGTGGACCAGAACTCACAGAGAAGACCTCGGTGATCGGTCATCGACATGTGTAGTGAACCTCAGACATCAGCATTTGCGTCAGATAGCTCAGCTCGACTATTGGGCCAGGATGATGGGCCATGCGTCTGAACCCAAGTATTTGTATAATAACCCACATTCATGCATTTGGTATAAGGATGAGTGTATAAGGCTTGGTAGGTCAGTAAAGGATACGTTAATGAAACTAAGGTGCACTTAATACATTTAGGTCCTGCATGGGTAATACGGTCTCTATCAGCCCAAGCCCAAAGGGCGCTAGGGTTTTGACAGAACAATTGGCATGTTACGTCAGGATACATGCAAGATATGTAGCGGAACTGCCCAGGTGGTTATTCTGTTAGGGTTTGTTGCACTCCAAGAAGATAGAATTCTATGCAGTTGTGCTGTTAAGATTACACACACTGTAACAGAATTATCATTATTGAATATACTCCCGCTAGAGATAAGATTCTCACGAGGGGAGGTGGTTACCAGTGGTGACCCAATGATACTTTATAAAAGGGGCTCAAGGTCCCAAGTGAAGGTACACAATTCTAAATACACTTTTTGAATACTGAAGCCATCTATTTCTTATTCTTTGATAAGCTTTACTGACTTGAGCGTCGAAGTGTGACCGGCTGTAAGGGCACCCTCTGTCTCAACAGGTGAAGCATCCAAACAACCAAGAGAGAAGTACAGATTTTAGAGAAGACACGAAGCCTGAACCAGTCATCGGAGTCAACCAGCGACCAAGTCAACCGACAAGAACAGGACACAACAAGCACTTCACAATTAAGTCAGTCATCTCAATATCCAAGACAAGGCCCCACCAAACATCAGAGCATCAAATGTTCTTTCTTTTAGTCTTTTCAAAAGACAAGTTTATATAAATAAATTGTGTTGAACAAGATGCTTTGATGTCTCCAAATCCAAATGGAAAACTTGAAGACCCTGCTGATTTATGTGTGTATGTGTGTTATTTAGTTGTTTGAAACTTGTTAATTCACTCCTTAAGATGATCCAAGCTTAATTGAATCTTTACCTTTTTGGAAAGATGGGTTTTCTAAAAGGGTGTGAAATTTCAACATGTTGAAATGTCGAATCAACTTGTTGTTTGACACTTGATGGTTTTTAAATGGGTTGGAAAAGCTTAGCTTTGTTTTGAATTTACTGTCAAACAAAATCAACTGGTTGTTTCGATAAATCAACTAGTTGTTTCGATAAATCAACTGGTTATTTTTGTGAAAACCTTAACATAATTTTGTTAAGACGTTTTAATCTGTTTTAAATGATTACAACAATTTTTGGTTTTATTTAACTGATTTGACCAATTAATTAAGATCATATAAAGGTTTTTTAACGCTTCTAAGCATTAACTAAGAAAGAGAGATTATCAAAAATGTTTTCAAAATTTCAAAAGCTTTGGATCATCTCAAGTGTGTGGAATAGAATTGGGTTTTGTACTTCTGAACTTTAAGCTTTGATTTACCTAGGTGTATTTTATTCCATTCTTCCTTGAAAATTGTATTCCTATGTGTTCTTATGTGAGACAGTTTCAGAAGGTGTTTTTGGAAACTGTGTTGTTTGCCATAAAGTGGTGTGTGTTCTTGAAGGGTTCAAGATCATCACTCTTAGTGTGTGTTTTGTAATATAGGTTTGATTACATAGTGAATTCTCAGTGGTTAGCTAAGGATTGGATGTAGCTCTTGGTTAAGAGTGAACTAGTATAAACATCTTGTGTGATTCTCTCTATCCCTACACTCATTAAACTGTTTTAACATTGTTTTTCAATTCTGTTGGTATAAACAACTGGTTGATTTTTTGGAATCAAACTTAAAACAGTTTTTTATTGGTTGAACAGAGTTTTCAATTGATTGAATCTTCATAGCTTTTAACTCTACCTTCAATCCTTGCAAAAATCTTTCAAAAATAATTCACCCTTTTTTGTCTTGGCCTCTAATTCTAACAAATTGGGCTTATTTTAGGAGTCCAAATAGAAGAATAAGCTAGATTAGGGTGTGCTTAGTAATTTGAGTAGGGTGTGCTTAGTAAATTGGGCTTGTGTCAAGCCCACCTTTCATGACACGTGCACCTAGGTTTAGGGTTTCTTTGAGCTACCTTTTAGAAGGTTTCTCACAAATGACACCCCTACCCCTTCCACTCTAACTCCCCAAGTCACTCTCTCCTATATAAAAGGGTGTCTTGCCTCATGTATTTACACATTGAATTTTGAAATAGTAAAGAAACTTGCAGGAGTTTTTAATGAGACTTGAGTGCTCTCCTTTATGGTTCTTATCTTGAGTGTGTGTGCACTTCAAGTGGTGGCTCTTCACCACTCATCTTGGAGTAACTCATCCTCCAAGTGGCATGATTCTCTATAAGATTTCCTCATCCTTTCATCTTTTCTCTTTAGTGTTATTCTTTTGCGCCACCTTTCATTCCTCTTTTATATTCTTATGCATTTCTTTTAATTTTGGTCTTTACCTTGTTATCCTCATCTTGTATTCATTTAATTTCGCAAGCTATCATCATCATATTCACCATATTTTGTGTTTTCTCTTTGCCCTTTAGAAGTGAACCTTCACACTTACTTAACCACTTGATTAAGTTTGTATCCAATGGGAATCTTCTTTGGGTTTCTCACCCTATTCTTCTTAGAACAAAAACTCATAAACAAAGTGCAACCCATAAAATATGCAATCTTAAAAACAACTCACATCATGTGGTATTCAAACCATGGTTTTAAATTATGCTTATCCTTTCTGAGTTGATTTTCTGCTTTAAAATTCTAAAACATTTCATTTCTTGCATTTATCTTCAAGCAATTTCAATTTCGCCTTTTTATTCATTAAGCAATATAAATTTTGCTTTTGAATTGATTGTGTCATTCTTTTTCTTTCCTTGCCTATTTTTGCTTGAGTCTTATGTTCTTAGTGTTCTAGGAATCTTAAATCCATTCTGCATATTTTGATTTTAATGTGAAGAACTAAAAAGAAATTAGAAGTTGTTTGAGTAGTGGTTGATTTAATTCCAAACATAGGATGCAAGTGTTCATATGAATTGAATCCCAACCCAATATCTTTTTCAAAATATGAAAAGTGAATTAAAAATATGCATAAAAAAGAATATGGAAATTTTTAATCCATAAAAATAAAGACAAAAACAAATTGAATGCATTCACATTTCAAATTACTAAAGAGGATTCTAAGTATATGGAAATTTTTTTTCATACTTGTGGAATTTAATCTTTCTTGCTTTCACAATTTCTAAGGACATTAAACCTTCATAGTTAAAGTTTAAGTAAGTGTCTTTGAGTCTTTATAAGTGCTTTTCTTGTTTGTCTTGTTAAAATTTTTGTCATGCTCCAATTTTAAATTGGTTTAGCTTTCTTTCATTTATCTTTTTTTGCTTGTCTTCAAATCTTTCTTTAGTTTTGTCGGGGGTTTCTTTGGTGAGCAAGTGAAAAGAGCTTTGACCTCTTTCACTTGAAGTGTTGCTACCAAGTGTAGACCTTTTTAGAGTGAAAATATTTCTTGAGTGAATTAAAAATTTTCCCTCCTTTACTAAATAGCTAAGTGATACAAGTGAGTGAGTGGATTAAATTTTTATTTTCACTAATTGTTTACTTTCTTTTGTGCGCAATCGTGGCTCATTTATCTTCGAGGGAGTCTTCAAAGCCACAATCTCCTCAAAAAGCCCATCTTATGGGGGAGCTTGTGGATGCCAAGAGAAGTTTGGCCCACAAAGATGAGGAAATAAGACAACTAGTGGAAAGATTGCAAAGATTAGAGGAGACTCAAGTTAGACTAGCTAGAGAAAGGAGGTGGGAACCTAGACGCACTACAAGGTATCATATGCACTATGGGAGTGAAGAAGAAGAAGAAAAAGAATGAAGAGTGCATAAAGTGGAAACTAGGCGCCACCAACACCAACCACAAAAGACTTCTTTTCCTTTTGTTAAATTACCTAGTTTTAATGGGGAAAGTGACCGTAATTTGTATTTAGGATGGGAAGCTAAGGTAGAATAGATTTTAATGTGTATGAGGTTGAAGAGGACCAAAAAGTTAAGCTAGTTTCCCTAGAGATTTTAGACTATGCCATGCAGTGGTGGCATCATGTTGTAATGGACATTGGTTTGAACAAGAGGTCAGTCGTGGTCTCTTGGTATGATTTAATATAATGCATGCGCGTGCGGTTTGTTCCTCTTCATTATAGGAAGGAACTCTTGTTGAAGCTCCAACGGCTTCATCAAGGACCTAGGACGGTAGATGAATACTTCAAGGACTTAGAAACCACTTTGAATAGAATTCATATGCATGATAGTGAAGAGTCAAAGATAGCAAGGTTTGTAAGTGGTTTAAGGAGAGAAATTCAAGATATTGTAAAGTTATATGAGTACTCTTCTTTAAAGAAATTGGTTCACCTAGTCATCAAGGTGGAATCACAAATTTTGAAGAAAACAACTTTCAAAAATACTCGTAATGATGGCTTCTACAGATCTTCATGGAAGGATAAAAAATAAAATTCTACAAAAACTTTTTCTTCCAATTTTTCAAAAGAAATCACTTCTCACCATAGAGTTTCTAAAGACAAACCTTCCACCTCTACCCCTAAGTCACCTACCAAAAGCTCAAGTATAAAATGTTTTAAATGTTTAGGTTCTAGGTACATAGCTACCAGTTGTCCAACCAAAAGAACAATATGGTTAAAGGGGGAATAGTTGTGAGTGATCATAGTTCCCAAACATCTAGAGCTAGTTCCCTTTCCTCTTCAAAAACCCCAAGTTAGGATGTGATACAGGCCTGAGAGAAGGAGCAACCCCTGACCAAGCCTAACCTTCCAGAAGAAGGACACAAAGCATGACACAAGATCAAGGGCTAGGTCAGGACCCACCAAAAGTCAGTGCTTCAGAGCCCATCATTCCTCAGAAGATTACTATGGCAGATCCCAAGCCTTGGGAGCTGGCACCAACTAGTTTTCTTGTTTTTAATTTCAGTAGAATAGGGTCCAATTAGCATAATAGGAGGGATGTATTTATCAAATTGGGCCATGACAACTCCATTAGGGTTAGAATGTAGCCCTAGCTTCTAGAAGCTAGGACTAGGGGCGGCGTTGACCATTGGTCAACCCGTAGCCCCCATGCCGGCCCCCCCCCCCCTTATTACAAGACTACCCATCCCCTCCTTGCCCACCAAGGCACCCATCCCTATAAATAGGGTGCCTTGCCTCATGTAAAAACAAGTTGAATTTGAATTAAGAAAAGTTACTCTACACAAATTGTGAGAGGTGTTTGTGAAGCTTGTGTCTCTTAAGCATTAGGTCTTATCTTGACCTAATGCTTAAGAGACATAACCACTTGGTTAAGTTCGTGTCTAGTGAGAATCTTCCCTAGGTCTCACCATATACTTGTTAAAAATCTCAATCCTAAGTAAAGTATCACCTCTAAAATGGACAAAGCTAAAATCAACTCACATCATGTGGTTATAAGAGCTTTGGTTTTTTTGAGCATTTTTGCTTTGAGTTGATTCAGCACTTTACTTTCTTGCACCTTTAAATTCTTACTTTTATCTTCAAGCAATTGAATTTATACCTTTAGTTTCTTGTCATTTACAATTCCGCTTTTAATTCATTAGCACTTTAAATTCCGCTTTTGAATTTTATTTTGTGTCATTCTTTTTGTTCTTACCTCTTTTGCTTGAGTCATATGTTCTTAGTGTTTCTAGGAGTCTTTTCTTCTTCTACTTATTTTGTTTTTAATTATGAAGGTATAAAAAGTAACTAGAAATTTGTTTGAGTAGAAGTTGATTGAGTTCCAAACATAGATTTCAAGTGTTCCTTTAATTTGAATCTCAAATTTCTTTGTGACAATTGGAAGTGAATGAAAATATGCATGACATGAATTATGGACATCTTAATTCCATAAACCAAAAACAAGGATAACAAAAAAAAAAAAAAAAAAAAGAGGTTTGACGTAAAACATTACTTTCTTTTGTTGTCCAATTTATCATTCTACAAAGAGGATTCATTTTATTTGGAAAATTGATTTCATCATTGTGGAATTTTATCCTTTAGCTTTTACAAGATTCTAGAAAGAATAGAACTTCATTGTTAAAAGTTAAGTAAGAATCTTAGAGTCTTTTTGTGTGGTTTTCTTACTTGTCTTCCTTTAAAAGTTTTGTCATAATCTCTTTTCCAACTTGGTTTAGCTTTCTTTGTTTTGAGCTTTTCTTGTTTGTCTTTTAAAATTCCTTAGTTTTTTTGTGGTTCTTTTGGGATCAAGTGTTAAGGGCTTTGTCCTTTTTCATTCGAGAGTTTGCAACCCCAAGATAGACCTTAGTTGAGAGGAAATTATTTTGAGTGCTTTGTTCTTGATTCTCTTTGCCACACCGCGTGACACATGTGAGGAGAGGGTTACTAACTTTTCTTTCACTAATTGCTTGTTCTCTTTGAGCACTTTTATGGATCTTCTTTCTTCAGGGGAATCGTCCAAGCCTCAATCTCCCCAATGGGCTTTTCTTGTGGGAGAGCTTGCGGCAGGCAAGAGATCTTTAGCCCAAAAAGAAGAATAAATGTGACATTTAGAGGAGCGACTGCAAAGACTTGAATCTTTGAAAATTCAAAGTTCTTCTTCTTCTTCTTCTTCTTCTTGCGAAATTAAATGAATACAAGATGAAGATAACAAGGTAAAGACCAAAATTAAAAGAAGTGCATGAGAATATAAAAGAGGAATGAAAGGTGGCACAAAAGAAGAACACAAAAGAGAAAAGATGAAAGGATGAAGAAAGCTTATGGAGAAGGGGCAATGAATCACGCCACTTGGAGGATGGGTTACTCCATGATGAGTGGTGAAGATTCGCCACTTGAAGTGCACACACACTCAAGATAAGACCCACAAAGGAGAGCACTCAAGTTTCACTAAACACTCTTGTAAAGTTTCTTTACTATTTCAAAATTCAATTTGTAAATACATGAGACAAGGCACCCTTTATATAGGAGGGAGTGACTTGGGGAGCAAGAGTGAGAAGGGTAGGGGTGTCATTTGTGAGAAACCTTATAGAAGGTAGGTCAAAGAAATCCTAAACCTAGGTGCACATGTCATGAAAGGTGGGTTTGGCACAAGCCCAATTTATTAAGCACACCCTAATCAAATTACTAAGCACACCCTACTCTAGCTTATTCTTCTATTTGGACCCCCAAAGTGAGCCCAATTTATTTATATAAACTTGTCTTTTAGAAAGACTAGAAGAAAGAACATTTGGTGCTCTGGCCTATGTCTAGTTCTTCTTTTGTTGAGGTCTTTCTGAAGTTTGGTGGGACCTTGTCTTGGATGTTGAGATGGCTGACTTAATTGTGAAGTGTTTGTTGTGTTCTTTATCATCAGTTTGTCGAGATGGTTTGTATCATGCCCCCAAGTTGGAAAGAATTTGACCTCGAATTTAGAACTCCTGCAAATAACATAGTTAGTTTGTTCACTTGATTTATATATGTGAGTTGGGAAACAAACTTATATTCATTGAATTTTAGGAGTTTGGGTTGAATGGTTCTAGTTACATGTAATGTTTGTAGAGAATGTGTAGGATTAAAGGGAATTTGGTGTGAAAAGTTTCTTATAAGGTGTAAACCTTTAGAAGGATTTTGAAAAATATTCTCACATTTCTCTAACAAATGTTGCATGTAATTAAAACTATGAATAGATAAACAAGTGAAGGAAGGAGAGTACCAAAGTGAGCCGACAATATTTATTTTTGGATAGATCAACATTACGGTTTTGACCACGTTTGGTGAGGTGATGAGCCCCATTTTGTTATTTTCGTCATCTTTTTCAGATTTTCTTTTTTGTTTTTTTTTATCTTTATTTACCTCTTTTGGAGATAGAGGTTTCAATATGATCTTATGGCCTTGGAATTGAAAAGAAATCTTGTTAGTTAGGCCATCATGTAAAGTTTTCCTATTGTATTGCTATGACCTTCCTAAAAAAATATGGGTTGCTTTCACGGGCACAACATCACATAACACCTTATCTTTATATTTGCCAATTGAGAAAGATATGAGGACTTGTTTATTAACAATTATTTCACCCTCTTCACTTAGCCATTGTAGTTTATAGGGCTTTGTATAAGAGATAGTGGGTAATCCAAGCTTCTCCACTACTCTTGTACTTGCCACATTAGCACAACTACCCTCATCTATGATCATGGAACAAAGCTTATTGTTGATAAGGCAGCAGGTGTGGAAAACATTTTCTCTTTGGGTTTCATCAAAAGGTTTTTGAATGGTACCCAACATTCGCCTTACCACCAATAAGTCACCTTCACAAGGTATTTCACAATCATCCTAATGTGAGTTGATTTTAGCTTTGTCCATTTTAGACGTGACACTTTACTTAGAATTGAGATTTTTAACAAGTATATGGTGAGACCTAGGGAAGATTTTCACTGGACACGAACTTAACCAAGTGGTTAAGTATGAAGATTCACTTCCAAAGGCAAAGAGAAAAATCACATAATAAGGTGAACATAATGTATGGTGCAGAATGTAAAGACAAGGAAGGAAACACAAGATATGGTAGGAAACCGAAATGGAAAGAAGAATAAACAAGAGAAACAGCACAAAGATAAAGTGTAATGGAAAAAGAAGGAAAAGGATGGAAGAAGAAAGCTTATAGTGTGGATTTGAGAAGGAACACGCCACTTGGAGTATGGTTTCCTCCAAGATAAGTGTAGAGGGTCGCCACTTGAGAACTCTCAACTCACTCAAGATAAGACCTAATGCTTAAGAGACACAAGCCTCACAAACACCTCACACAATTTGTGCAGAGTAACTATTCTTAATTCAAATTCAACTTGTTTTTACATGAGACAGGGCACCCTATTTATAGGGATGGGTGCCTTGGTGGGCAAGGAGGGGAGGGGTAGTCTTGTAATAGGGGAGGCGGCCTACGGGTTGACCAATGGTCAATGTCGCCCCTAGTCCTAGCTTCTAGAAGCTAGGGCTACATTCTAACCCTAATGGATTTGTCATGGCCCAATTTGATAAATACACCTGTCCTATTATGCTAATTGGACCTTATTCTACTGAAATTGAAAATAAGGAAACTAGTTGGTGCTCAGCTTCCATGGCTTGGGCTCTGCTCCTGGTAATCCTATGAGGAATGATGGGCTCTGAAGCACTGACTAGTGGTGGATCCTGACCTAGCCCTTGATCTTGTGTCATGCTTTGTGTCCTTCTTTTGGAAGGTTGGGCTTGGTCAGGGGTTACTCCTTCTCTTAGGTTTGTATCATGCTTTCCAAGTGGAAGAGAATTCGTCCACGAATTCGCAACACCTGCATAGAAGGGAGTTAGATCACTAACATTAAAAGAATTGCTTCCTAGATATGTGTTAGGTAAATCTAACTCATAAGCATTATTATTGATCCTTTTAATGATCTGGAAGGGACCATCGCTACGAGGTAGGAGTTTGGATTTCCTTTAATTCTGGAAGCGATCCTTCCTCAAATGAAGCTAAACCCAGTCCCCAAGTTCAAAGATTAACGCTTTGCGCCCCTTATTGGCATGTTGTGCCACTACTACAAAATAAGTCATTAACGACGGTTAAAAATGACATATAAAGACGGTTTTCGAACTGTCGTTATTGCGGGTGTCGTTATAAATCATCTGTTTATAACGACGGTTCTCAAACCGTCTTTATAAATGAAGTAAAAAATAAAAAAAATAAAAAAAGGCACTTATAAAGACGGTTCTGGTCTGAAACCGTCATTATAAGCCCTCCATAGGCACTTATAATGACGGTTCTAGACCAGAACCGTCTTTATAAGTGCCTTTTTTTAAAAAAAAAATATTTTTTTATTTTATTATACCAAGTTTCCTGCATGAATTCAGAATACACCAAATTTCCAGAACAACAATACACATAACATCATAATTTAAAACCTCAAAATACCTAAAAAATGGAAAAATAATACAAAAAAATGGAAAAATGATAGTAAATGATGGATTTTGGGAATTTTGGTTCGGCCAATCCCCTTCGAAAATTGGCCATGGGCTTCGTTACCTCGTTTCGGACAACTTTCATTTTTTATGCGTCTCCATCCGACTTCTCTATCAAAAGTTATGGTCGTTTGAAGTTTTCCCGTACTAATTTTTGGCAACTCCAAATCTATCACATACATTCAAACCCTAATAAACACATACCAAAACTATTGACTAATAAAATAAACACATACATTCAAATATACCCTAAAAATTTAATACCTTTTATAGTATAGTGGTCGTGTAGCAGCATCATCCTCCTTCGTCGGTAACGCACGATTGTAGGAGGAAGGGAGGCAGGCGGTGCAGGGTTGTCACGCGGTTGAGGGAGGGGGAGTGACTTGGCCGCGCGCAGTGCGAGTGCTGTAGCAGGTTTGGGGACGGTTGAAGGTGAAGGGAGAAGCGTGAGTGAGGGTGAGCGTGAGTGAGGGTGAGGGTGAGGGTGAGGGTGAGGGAGAAACATGAGTGAGGGTGAGGGAGAAGCGCGAGTGAGGGTGAGAGGAAAAAGATGAAGTGAAAGTGAGAGAGTGAGAGAGTGAAAAGTGAAGGGAGCGCGAGCGCGAAAAATAAAAGCACCAGGAGCTATATAACGACGGTTCAGGCGGGAACCGTCATTAAAAACACTTTGTCACACATATAACGACGGTTCAGGAGGGAACCGTCGTTAAAAATACCGAAATTTTTCAAAAAAACTACAAAAATGTCACCGCTTCTTTTATAACGACGGTTCCCTATGAACCGTCTTTATATGGTGACGTAAAATGCATATTTTGTACTAGTGTGCATACTTGCCTACCTTCCTTTCAATTTGTTGCTTGATGTGTTGGTGCAAGTTCTTTACAAAAGAAACCTTTTCAAAACCATCCTTGCACAACACCTCATCAAGTACAGGGATAGGAAGTAGGTCAAGAGGTGTAAGGAGATTAAACCCATACATGACCTCAAAAGGGTGTGAGAAGTAGTAGAATTAACTATTCTATTATAGTAGGCAAACTCAATATGAGGAAGTAAGTTTTCCCACACCCTTGGGTTCCTGGAAATAAGGCACCTCAACATGTGAGCCAAAGTCCTATTAACCACTTCTGTCTGACCATCGGTTTGGGAATGACAAATAGTAGAAAACAAAAATTTAGTACCAAGCTTTCCCCACAATGTCTTCCAGAAGTGACTCAAAAACTTGGAATCTTTGTCAAATACTATACTTATAAGAAACTCATGCAATCTAATAACTTCCTTGAAGAAGAGATTTGCAATTTAATTAGCATCATGTACTTTTTTGTATTAGTGTGAATGATATTGTTTTTATCTCTCAATAGATGAACTTTGGGAAGGGGTGTATAGATTATCCAAGCATGTAATTAGTATCACTTTCTAATTAATATTATTTTTTATAATATGTACTGTAAAATTTTTATTAGATGAACAAAGATTACTTGAGAAAAAAAATTAGTTTTATGGAAAATAACAAAAAGATACTTTAAAACTGCATTCAAGTTTTTTCTTAAAAAAATTTCGATAATGGTGATCCGACCATGACTGAAAATATACAATTTATTTGCTTTCTAAAAGCAGTGTTACTTTGATGTATGAAGATTTTATGGATAAAAGTTAGTTGAAGGGTAACAAGTTTGCCCTAATTTATTTAGCTTACAGAATTTTTTAAATATTAAAGTTATGTGTATGGAAGATCGCCAAAATCAAAATAACAGTATTGGAGATTAAATTGAAAATAGTTAACACTGAAAGACCTATTTAATTTTAAATAAATAAAATTAAGGAGTTATTTATTTATTTATTATCAGAGGACCAAACTAATGAATAATGTATTTTTATATGACCGAATGTTGTGGTTTTTTAGTACCCGTTCTAAAGGTGAATGCAAAAACATATTCGCATTTGCATTATTAGTTTTGTATCTTTATCACTTCAAATTTATCTGTTGCACTGTTAGATCATGCATACGCTTTACATTATCAATAAGTTATATTATTAATCTAACAGCAACCTATAAAATCAATTCATTCCATTTATTCACACATGTGTTTTGACTATGACAATATTCACTACATCCATTCTTCAATTTGGTAGCAATACATCATTAAAGATGGTACTATAGTTAAATGGAAATTTATTTTTTCATCAAATGGAGTTTTATTTTATCCTTAATTACGTAATGATAGGAACTTTGCCCAATAATAGAATAAATGTTTTAAAAAAAGAAACAAATAATTATTATGAGTAATGTCACATCTTGCTCAATCAGAAAATTAATATCAAAGTGTTTAAACGTTATTAAAAAATTTATATTGATCGGTTATATATGTTTTTAAAATTTTAAAATTAAAATAGTTTATTTTAATAAATACAAATATATATATATATATAATGATAAAAATAGAAAAAGACTAGTATAAATAATTTTCTTATACAGTTGATAAAATTATATTTATATAATTATAAAAATAAAAATCTAATGAAGAAGGGTTCCTTTACATAAATATATAATTGTAGATAATATGAATTAAAAAAATATTAATATGTATATAATATGATAAATTACTAAGGTAAGAGTATGCATTATATATGCACTTAGAACCGAAGAAAGCAAATACATGCAGACACGGCAGCATAATATTCCGACGCGAAAACTTAGAAGATTGTGGGCAGAGTAAGGAAGTGTAAGATAGGAACCAACACACCACACATGTCGCCGGAAAGAGACGTCATATCGGCGACGCCAGGAGCGTTTCGGCTGCGGTGGGACGTGTTCCTCAGCTTTAGAGGCACCGACACGCGCGGCGCCATCACGAAAGGTCTGTACGAGAGTCTGAAGGCGCGTGGGGTTCGCGTGTTCCTGGACGACGAGGGGTTGGAGCGTGGGGAAGAGGTAGCGAAGGGGCTGATGGAGGGCGTTGATGACTCTGCAGCGTTCATTGTAATCATATCTGAAAACTACGCTTCTTCACATTGGTGTCTTGAGGAACTCACCAAGATTTGCGACACTCGTAGGCTCCTCTTGCCCGTCTTCTACCGGGTTGACCCGTCGCATGTCCGACACCTCTCGGGTCCCTTCCGAGCGGGTTTCGAATCGCATGAAGAAAGGTTTGAGAAAAATGAGGTTTCAAAGTGGAAGGAAGCTTTGAAGAGAGTTGGTGGAATTGCTGGTTGGGTTTTTAATGACAGGTGTCGTGTTGCTCTCTTTTTTGATTTTATTTGCCTTGCCCTTTCTTTTTAAATCCTATTATTAAGAAGGTTAATTTAATGCATAGATTATGTATAATGTTTTTTAAATAATTAAAGAGTTTATTTAGAAGTAATAAACAGAAAAATAAATGGAAATTTGAGTAAATATGAGGAGTCTCGGGATAATTTACTTTCTATAATATGAAACAATTTAATTGAAACATGAAAAAGTTAATTAGATTTCAATTAATAGAAAAGTGGGAAAAACTGTAGATGGGTGGGTTATTTATTCTTGTCATGCGAATGCTCAGTAGTTATTTATTGCTTTGTGACAGTGAGGAAGATGATCTGATACGGCGTTTGGTGCAAAGGGTGTTGAAAGAGTTGAGTAATACACCTTTGGGTGTGCCTGAGTTTGCAGTGGGGCTTGATAAACGTGTTGAGGAGGTGATGGAGGTGTTACAAGTTCAATCCAACGGTGTCAAGGTTTTGGGTTTGTATGGGATGGGTGGGGTTGGTAAGACCACCCTGGCCAAGGCACTTTTCAACGCCCTTGTTAACCGTTTTGAGCACCGTTGTTTCATTTCCAATGTGAGACAAGTTTCATCAAAACATGATGGTTTGGTTTCCCTTCAAAGCAAAATCATTAAAGACCTTTTTCCTGGAGCAGGGTCTCCTTCCATCAGTGATGTCAATGTTGGTATTTCTGCTATCAAAGGGAGAGTTAGTGAGAATCGAGTTTTAGTAGTCTTGGATGATGTTGATGATGTGAAGCAGCTTGATGCTTTGATTGGTAAGAGGGAATGGTTTTATGATGGAAGCTGTGTCATAATCACAACAAGGGATACACAAGTGCTAACTCAGAATCATGTCAATGAGTTGTATGAAGTTAAAGGGTTGCATGCTTCTGAAGCGCAAGAGTTATTCAGTTACCATGCACTGAGAAGAAATAAACCACCAGACAATCTTCTGAGTCTATCAAAGAAGATAATATCCCTGACGGGAACAATGCCTTTGGCTCTGGAAGTGTTTGGTTCGTTTTTGTTTGGCAAGAGGAGGGAAGAGGAATGGGAGGATGCTGTGGAGAGACTAAGGCTAATTCGCCCTCGCCATCTTCAGGATGTGTTGAAGATAAGTTACGATGCTTTAGATGAAGAAGAGAAGTGTATATTCCTTGATATTGCTTGTTTGTTTGTACCAATGGGAATGAAGCGAGATGATGTGATTGATGTGTTAAGAGGTTGTGGTTTTAGGGGTGAGATTGCTATCACGGTACTCGTGCAGAAATGCTTAATAAAAATCACTCAGGAGAATACTGTGTGGATGCATGATCAAATTAGAGACATGGGTAGGCAAATTGTTGTGGATGAAAGCTTTGTCGATCCTGGTGCGCGTAGTAGACTGTGGGATCGAGCTGAAATCATACCTGTTTTGAAGGGTCACAAGGTAATGATTATTAAATTGCATTACACCTTGTTTCACATGAGGAGGTGTTACACATATGATATAGAGTTTGATTAATATATATAAACTATATTCTGTTTGTATGACGTGAGGTGCCACAGTACTAAAAGATATACATAAACATAGAAAGCTTTAAACTAGAAGAGTCCAAAATAATTTATTCATTCTTTATTCAAAAGGTGTCTGTCCTACGTGCTGGAGAAGGGGCAAGACAAATAATAAATATGAAGACAAGACAGAGTGACAAATAGCCAAATTGGCCTTTTCAGAAATTTAGATGCTACTTGATTATAAAAAATATGATCTTTTGTTGAACACCATTACGATTTGTTTCCTTTGATTTTGTAGAATGTTTTTTAAAGATGCATGTAATATAAGAAAGTGAGAGATACATATAATACACATTGTCTATTCGTGGCCTACCAAAGCAAAAAAATTGTCTAATAATAAAATATTATCAATTTTGATGTTTAAAGTTATAGAACTGAGATTGCATCCTTTGTTGTATTTTGTGTAATACGTACGTGTCCTTGTTTGCCTAATATATGAATGACGTTTAATGTGCATGTTATTTGTAGATTGGAACATTTAAAATACCTAAATTTGATTAAGGTCTGATATTTTAATCTGCTATATTTTAATGTAGGGAACTAGATGCCTTCAAGGTATTGTGCTTGATTTTGAGGAAGAAAGATTTTTTAAGGGAAAGGGCGGATCAGTTTTTCCGAAGAAGCTTCAATGGAGACTGAGTTTAAGAAATATATCAGGCTACATCAAACAATGCCTTAAGAATCATCTTGAACCTCAAACAGATGAAAACAAAGAGCTTATACTTCACACAAAATCCTTTGAACCAACGGTTAATCTGCGACAGCTTCAGATAAACAATCTGAAATTACAAGGCAAGTTTCTTCCATCTGAACTGAAGTGGCTACAATGGCAAGGATGCCCTTTAAAACGCATGCCTTTGAAATCTTGGCCACGAGAGCTGGCTGTCCTTGATCTCAAAAACAGCAAGAAAATGGAAACCTTGTGGGGATGGAATGGTTACAGCAAGGTATGCTTCAGCTATCTTATGTAGTATGAATACCAAAAACATGGTATAATTTGATACAATGATTAGGTTCTTTACACTTATTTTCTTAACACTAATCTTATAACCCTTTATGATAAGAGAGTTGACACGTGTCAAACCACTCAATGAAACATTACTTTCAAAATTTAATTTTAAAGATTCTTATTATAAACACTTGAAAAATATTGAAGTGTTCATGTAATTATATACATACATAAAACAATTCTTTCGAAACTCTTCTAGGATGTCTTTCCCCTTTTTTTCTTCACTATATATATATATATATATATATATATATATATATATATATATATATATATATATATATATATATATATATATATATATATATATATATATATATATCACATCGTGTAACATGTCAACGTTTAGCAGGTGCCACAGAAGTTAATGGTCTTGAACCTCTCCAACTGCATCAAACTCACTGCTATACCTGATTTGTCTGGGTGTCGAAGTCTAGAGAAGATTGATCTGGAGAACTGCATTAATCTAACTAATATCCATGAATCAATTGGCTGTTTGAGTACCTTGCGTAGTTTGAATTTAACGCGTTGTTCAAGCCTTGTCAACCTTCCCATTGATGTCTCAGGGCTAACACAACTGGAGAGTCTTTTTCTTTCTGGCTGCTCCAAGTTAAAAGCGTTGCCAGAAAACATTGGAATCCTGAAATCCTTGAAAGCACTTCATGCTAATGACACTGCTATAGCAGAGTTGCCCCAGTCCATTTTTCGACTCACGAAACTTGAGCGGCTTGTTTTAAAAGGTTGCCGATATTTGAGAAGGCTACCTTGTTCTCTAGGACACCTATGTTCTTTGCAAGAATTATCTCTATATCAGTCTGGGTTAGAAGAATTACCTGACTCTGTCGGATCATTAAATAACCTTGGGACACTCAATTTGATGGGATGTGAAATCACGGTAATTCCTGATTCTATAGGGAATCTCATGTCATTGACAAAACTTCTGCTTGGTAGAACTAAAATTAAAGAACTCCCTGATACCGTTGGTTCTTTATCTTACCTGAGGGAATTATCAGTTAGAAACTGTAAACTTCTCACTCAATTGCCAAATTCAATTAAAAGGTTGGCCTCAGTTGTTGAGCTTCAGTTAGATGGAACAGCTGTCACAAATTTGCCAGATGAGATTGGAGAGATGAAGCTACTAAGGATACTTGAGTTGACGAATTGTAAAAACCTTGAATATTTACCAGAATCTATTGGCGACCTAGCATCTCTTACTACATTGAACATGGTCAATGGAAATATCAAGGAATTGCCAGAATCCACTGGACGACTAGAAAATCTTGTCAACTTAAGATTGAATAAATGGAGAATGCTCAGAAAGCTTCCAGCTTCTATAGGAGATTTGAAATCTCTATATCACTTTTTCATGGAGGAAACAGCTGTGTCAAGCGTACCTGAAAGCTTTGGGATGCTGTCAAGCTTGAGAACATTGAGAATGGCAAAGAAACCTGATTTATATACCAATGAAAGTAGCTTCCTTGCAGAACCTGAAGAGAACCAAACCCCTTTTGTACTAACATCTTCCTTCTGCAATCTGACCTTGCTAACTGAGCTTGATGCCCGAGCATGGAAAATATCTGGGAAAATTCCAGATGAATTTGAGAAGTTGTCACTATTGGAGACTTTAAAATTAGGCATGAATGATTTTCACAGCCTGCCTTCCAGTTTGAGGGGCCTTTATATTCTCAAGGTCCTTTCACTGACAAACTGCACTCAGCTTAGCTCTCTTCCCTCACTTCCTTCAAGCTTGATTACGCTGAATGTTCAAAACTGTTCTTCATTAGAAACTATCCATGACATGTCAAATTTAGCGAGCCTGCAGGAGTTGAATCTCACAAACTGTGCAAAAGTGGGGGATATTCCTGGTCTTGAAAGCTTGAACTCATTGAGAAGGTTGTACCTGAGTGGTTGCATTGCATGCTACTCACAAATACGCATGAGACTTTCGAAGGTTGTTTATCCCTTTTCTATTCATCAACCTTGTATCAATGGATAAATATATGCTTAAGAAATTTTGAAGCTTAAAAATATGATATTAAAATATACTTTTTTTCTTAAATTTTAAAAGTTTCATTTTATTCCATTAAAGGTGTTTTTATTAGACCAAGTTAGTTATTTTCATTAGTTGTCATAGTAAGTTCGTCAATTTAGTATTACCTAACAAATGGTAAGAGATGTCACATTAAACTACATAGATATTTGTCATGTCAACTAAAATTATTGTAATAAAAAAACTGTGGAAAAAATCAATTTGGTCTGATAAAATACGGTAGGAGATCCAACTGAAATTTTTAGAATTGAAGGATCAATCTGAAACCAAAAATTAGAATGAAGAACCAAAGTAAAATAGTCAAAGGAACAGAATACATACATGGACTAATTTCAAATTAATATTATACATAAATTGAGAAAAATCAGTACTAATTAGTTTCCTGTTGCTTCTTACAAGCTTCTGAACAACGAAGTATTTATGTGACAGGTTGCACTGAGGAATTTACAGAACTTAAGCATGCCAGGAAGCAAATTACCTGAATGGTTTTCTGGACAAACTGTCAGCTTTTCCAAGCGCAAAAATCTTGAGCTAAAGGGTGTACTTGTTGGTGTTATCATTTCAATCAACCATAACATTGCTATACCTAACATGAAGAGAGATGATATGCCAGGCTTGATTGATGTTCAAGCAAATGTTCTCAAAGGGGGCAGAACTCTCTTTAGTACAGTGTTAAACATCTGTGGGGTGCCTAGGACTAATGAAGAACACATACACTTGTGTAGGTTCCATGATTACCATCAGCTGGTAGCCTTTTTAAAAGATGCTGATACATTTTGTGTGAGCAAGAGAAGTCCACCTTTTGATACGGGGTTGGAGTTAAGAAAATGTGGGGTTCATTTAATCCTTGAAGGAGATGATGATTATGAAGGAGAAGAAGAATCATTGGACAAAGGCCTACAATCTGTCTCAGAAAAATTGGCCAATTTTTTCCGCACTTCATGAAAATGGAGGTGAGTGTCAAAAAGGAATTGAACATGCTGAAACATGAGCAGGATCTTTTCTTACTACACTAAAAAGCAATTTTATTCATCTGATTGCTCCATTCTTTTCTTTCTGATATGATTATGATTGCTTTTTACTGGAAGAATTGTTCTTGTTTGTTTTAAGCTCTAATGACAAATTTGATAAAGTAGAAGTTGTCCTGTCAAAATATCCATTATTTTCTAGCATTACTCCTCTTAAATGTCAAACCGAATTATTATAAATATCAATGAAGTATTTTAAATTCTTCATACAATGTATTTACTGTTCAAAACTTTCTCATCGAAACACATCATAAAGGCATTTGATATATGCAATCACTTTAGAAAGTTTATGAATAGGAACTTAAAGAAAATTTTCCTTTCACTGTTTTATAAACTCTTTTCCTAAAGCTCATGGTTTATATCTTCTATATAATTGCATAGCTATAATTTCTTACAACTGAACAAGAAAAATATGAGTTACAAAATATAATATATTAACGAAACTCAAAAAGTAGTTCCATGTTTTTTTTGTATGATTGAGCATAAAGAAAGTTCAGCAAGATAATGTGGTGAATGGGACATTAAATATATATTTTATAAGTTTATCTTTATATATCAATAAACATTTTATTTTAAAAAATAATATAAATGTATTGAATTTCTAATGGATTAAAATGGATGAATGACATTTTTTTTTTATCTAATTTATTTTAATCTGAAGTAACATTTATGTAATTCTTCTCATTTCCTCACTTTCTAGTGAAGGTTTAACCAAATTTAGGGAATATATTAAATTTATTTGATTAATCCAATTTGTCACTTTTGTACAAGGGAAAGAAAATGGTCTCCTGGCCCAAATTAGAAAAATCTTCAATCTCAAAAAATAGCTATAAAACTACTTACAAGTCAAATGCAAGATTTTATTTTTCTTCACTTGAACAATCATCCACTATTATTGTATTAAAGAATTAATATGATATAAGAGAATAAGGTAACAATTTTTTGGATATCAAACCATGTATATAAATAGAACTAATAAAGTTTATATCACATTAAATGTTTTAATATTTAGCTACATGCAGTTATCAAAATGATATATGGAGTTGGCCTTGCTTGCTACATTGTGTTATGCAATATTCTTCTAACACAAAAAAATAAAAGAAAAACATAACTTATGGATATGATTTAATGGAGAAAATAACCTAATTCAAAAACATAATAACTTACTGCAATCACTCATACAAATTTTTTTATGTTTTTTAGTTTTTAGGACATGTGATGGTCTTTTTTTTTATATATACAATTGACTTTTTTATTTGTTTCAATTGTTACATTTATTAAAAAGTACGACAAATAAATATAACCAATTTGACAATGCACACGGTAGTTTATGAAAAATAAATAAATCTAGGTTCAACTTTCACAAAATTACATTATTAAGAAGGATCATAGATCTTTAAACGTGATTAAGTTTCTAACTTGTTCTTCTTAGATCAAGAAGTATCCTCTTTTTCTGGATGTTCCTAGTTAGTGATGTCGTGAGGGTCTTGGTCTATGGTAAGTGAGAGCGAAATACTTGTAAAAGGTACTCTGATGACTAAGTTAGTACTCGGTACGTGGTAGGTGAACGTAATAAATATTGTTTAATGTGCACATTTATCTTGGTTGATATACACATTATAGGATCTTGATGAATTTTCGATATTAAGTCTGGATTAGGATTATGATAAGTTATTGAAGTAACCTCGAAATCAAGGTAACATTTTGTATTGTGATTATGCTCATCATAGTGTGTGAATGCTTGTTGAGTCTTTGAAAGTCATTTCAACCATATCATCTAAGATGTATCTTATCAATTATTTTGACCGAAGAGTTTTAGTACGTGTATTATAGAACTTAAAATAATAGTTACTAAAAAAAAGTAAATTTTATACCAATAAATAATTGATTTGAATTAATGATTTTAAAGCAAATAATCATATATTTTTTAAGCTTGATTCCCTGTATACTAAGAAAACCTAATTGAGGTTACCTTTTAGTATCTTTAAATTCGCGGAAGAGATTAATTTCAGTAAACTAGTAAGAGTATTACTTACAATCATATAGGTATAAACAAGCCATAATTTATTTATTTATTTTTAAGACCATTTAAAATTATTAAAATTGAAATATATAAAGTTTCGGTCAAAATGCATAAAATATTAGTACTTAAACGTAGATTAGTTTGAAATTAATATATTGTTGGATTTTTTTAGGTGAAGAATCGGTTGAAAACGTTTACAACTCATTTATTTAATTTATTTAAGTATATAACTCATATTTTCATATGAAAGAATTAGAACAACAACAAATAAAGAAATAAAGAAAGAAGAAAAATCATAACTATTTTTACATGCCTACTACAATATAAAATTTTGAACTATATCTATAATTTTTTTCACCATTGAGTTATTTGAGCTGATTTTTGGATAAATATTTATAAGGGGTGTTTTTCTTTTATTTTTTTTATTTTTTATTTTAAATGATTGGATTATAAGAGAGGAAGATTGTTTACAATAGAGACTATATTTTAAGATTTTTCATTCTATCTCTTATTTGTAAATATTATTGTTTACTTTACTTTAATTTAATTGATATTTATATTATTTATGCCCTTAATTATAGACTTTCTTGTACCACTTCAACTATATGTTAATTTTTTATTAGTATCTTACTAATATTATTTTTATCTCTTTCTTTTATGTTATATATTTTTATTTTACTATCACAAAATTATTGTGTATGCTTAGTGAAAGTAAGTTAAGAAGGATTCCATAAATAATTAGGGTTTTTCTTTTCAAAACCTATTCCGAAATCGACTCCTAAAACCAATTTCCACTTATAAGAATGAAGAATTAAAATTTAAAGGACTTTTTTCAAAATCTATTTTATTGATTTTATTCCAAATTCCATTCCCATTTAGATTTTTTCTTCCTATACCTTGATTCCTTCTTTTCTCGTTTTTATAATATATTAAATGATCGACATATTTTTATTATAATATATTTGAAATATGTTTTGTATTATATAATCTAAAATACTGTTTTAGACTGCGTAATCTAGAATAAGATAATCTGGAATATAGTTTTGGATTAGCTACTTTTGAATATAATTATAAATTAATTTGAAATATAGTTTTTCTAAATTTTGTAATAAAAATATCTTTTAAATAATTTTAAATTATATAATTTAAAAATATTTCATATTATATATTTTAGAGTATAGTTTCAAATTGATTATAAGGTGTCATGAAAATAAGAAGTTGTTCATTGAGGTTGGGAAATAAATTATAAAAGTATTGAAAGAAAAATCCATTGTTAATCAATAACAACAACCAAAACCAACTCTTCTTCATTAATCTAGTCCTATTTTATAAAAACTCTCATGTTAAACATCAGTAAGAAATTTAATATCTCTGCTAGACTGACACTTCAAATATCAATAATCATCTGCCACCACATGAAAAAAGTATTATTAAAAAAAATAAAAGAAATACAAGAAAATATGGGGGGACTAGACCAAAACCCACATATAAAATGTCCAAGAAAAGTGATACTTATGTAATCTATACCTATTAATAAATAATTCTAAGAAAAGACTACATGGAAGACTGTTATACCAATGAAATTGTTCTCTATTAATAAATCCTAAGTTAGCAAACTTGTCAGCACATGTATTGCCTTCATGAAAAATATGAGAAATCTTAAACCTGATTTTCCCACAATAATCAAAGCAAGTGTTCCACCTATTACGAAGAATCCAAGGAATATTAGTCCTAACAGTAAATGTTGCACAAACCAAGGCAGAATCACATTCAAGGCATGAACTAGTAAGACCCATCTTTTTAGTTTCTTCAATGACATGTATAACTCCATAAAACTCAACAACCAAAGTAGTCTGAATATCAAAGAAAACAAAGAAACCACCAATAAACTCTACAATACTCGCTCTAAAAATACCATCACAAGCAGCAAAACCAGGAAAACCCGAGCAACACCATCAATATTAATTTGAATCCAACCTGGTGAAGAAAATTCTCATATCTAACAGGAAGAGGATGAAAAACTTTGCCACTACGAGTATTAATATCAAAGAACTTAAGCACAGTGAAGTCGAACATATCATTCCTTATAGAGCTTTTAGACGAATTAGTCACTAAGTAAATGAAATCCTTAATGGTGGAAATGACCCTGGAAAGATCAATCTTAACTTGAAATCTAGCATAATTTCTCATACGCCATATCATCAAAATAAAGAAGGTAATCACAACAAGTTTTATCAAATTAACCAAAGGACTACCATCGCTCGGAAAAAAGATAATCCACATTAGATAAGTGAGAATTAAGAAAAGTTTTTTGAACGCAGCTCCAAATTTGCAAAGCACTATGACATTCAAAAAATAAATGACGAATAGATTCTTGCTGCTTTTCACAAAGAGTACACATAGTACATATATGCAAACCTCTATGTTGAATGTGTTGATCCATAAGAAGCCGCTCATGAAAAACTTTTCAAAGTACCAAAGTTTTGGAAGGAAGAATATATTAAGATCAAATGATCCTACCCCAACTACAAGGAACTCTTGGATCTAAGAAATATTTCCTAGCAGATTTGAGAGTGAAATGACCCGAGTCTTCCAGAATCCAATTAGGAGTATCGTGTTCTTGCCTAGTCATGATATGTTCAAAAAAATGATTCACCTATTGTAAAGTCAATGGAATAATCCAATCACTACCATTCAAGAATTGGGAAATTGTAGTCCCCAGGGTTTGAAAACCATCAGGTACCCTGCAATGTTTGATAAACAAGTAGAAGAACCCCATTTATCATTCCAAAAATTAATAATAGTACCTGTACCAATAGTTTAAGAGGTATGTTCCAGAATAGTTTCATAAAATTGTTTAACCCTAGGACAAATAGAAGAGGATCTATAAGCCATTCTAAGTTGGTACTTAGATTTAAGAACTCTGGCTTTCAGGAGAAGAGACCAATGTTTATTACTATAAGCAAAGTTCCAAGTAAGCTTGAGAAGGTAAGCATTATTTTTGTACTGGAGGTTATTAATCTTCAATCCTCAATTCTCAAGAAGAGAACAAATCTTAGCCCAATTAACCGTATATATGCCTTTTTTCTCATAATATCACCAATACAAATAAAATTTTTGGTCCACTGCTCAACTTGCTTAAGAATAAAAGCAGACTATTTATATACGTTAAAACTATAAGCAAGGAAACTAGTAACCACAATATTAACCAATTAGATTCGACCCATCATGCTCAGAGATTTCCCTTTCCAAGACACAAGCCCACAATATTAACCAACTAGATCCGACCCATCATGGTAAGAGAATTCCCTTTCCAAGACACAAGCTTCAATTTAACTTTATCAGTCAAAGGTTGAAGAAACCTAAGCTTGGAAGCACCAACAAAGATAAGCACTAAGGGTGGCAATGCGGGGCGGGCCATGCGGGTCGGCCCGCAGCCTGCTATCAAAAAGCACGGGACTGGCTCACAAATCTAGCCCGCTAACCCACTTAGGCCAACCCCGCATAACCCGCAACCCATGCAGGCCAACAGCGGAGTGTGTTGGCCTGCTGACCTACATAAATAAAAAATAACTTTTATTTTTTGTAAAAAAAAAAAAAAATCATACCTCATTCACTCATTATTGCAGTGTGACATTTATTTTATTTTAAAAAATTGGATTTAATGTACTAAAAAAAGAATGTTTTATTGTAATCATTTAAAGGAGTTAAGTTTGCCACTAACTTCCTATTAGAACAAATACAGTCTGACCAACCTAAATAAATCACTTATGTTTAATCGAATACATACAAACTAGGAGATTTAAACACCAATAAAAAAAAGGAGAAATAAGCATAAGAGACTTTAGAGGTTACCCAAGACCAGTCCTTTAGTTGAGCCATGAAATTAGTATGAAGAGTGACAGTGGATTTAGGTTTAAGTAAAGTCTTATATTTAAAAATTGTTAATAAAAGAATAATATAAAGAAGAGATTTTAATAGGATAGTTAAAAAATTAGTCATCTTCTGCAGCAAAACTTTGATAAAATATTCTGTAGCAAAACTTTGATAAAATATTCTTATACATTTACATACATATATATATATATATATATATATATATATATATATATATGTGTGTGTGTGAAAATAGATACAAAGCAAAAGTTTAATTATTTTTAATCAAGCTTTTTAACAATTAATTATTTTTTCTAAAATTTGATTCCATTTAATGATTTTCTAATGTTTAGAATAATTAATCTATTATTTTTTAAATCTTAGTGTTGTTGTACAGTTTGTAAATTTTTTTTTACCTTATTGATTCATTATATTATTTATTTTATGAATATCATACTTTATTGTTATATGTTATAGCAAAAGTATAAAAAAAGTGTGTCATTTATTGATTCACTCACTTTTAAAATCTGATTAGACTTTAATAAGATTCACTATTTAAAGATTAATTTGAATGCAATCACAATTATTGATCACGAATTATTATTATTTTTTTAAAATTAAATCATGATCTTCCTTAAATGAAATGGTAGGAATATGACAACTTTTGGATTGTTGTAAGACTTTCACAAGAAATAAACTTGTGGAGTGGTTGATTCATAAATGAAAAAAAAAAAGAAGTTAATTTTGGATTAGTCAATTTAAAATGAAAAACTATTTTTTTATACAATCTAAAGTGTTAGAGAACATTTGATTTTTTTTGTCAAACCAACCAACCATACATTTGATTGTTAGAGAACTATTTTTTTTATACTTTTAATTTATTTTGAAGTTTATTAATAAGATATTTGCCATTTTCATAAAGCATCATGCATTTATTAAGTTATTAACAATATGTTATAAACATTAGTTGAGTAAAGTGATAGTTATTTTTTATTAAGATATTAACAATATGTTGTAAACATTAGTTGACTCAAGTGATAGTTATTTTTTTTATTAAGATATTAACAATATCTTGTAAACATTAGTTGAGTCAAGTGATAGTTATTTTTTATTAAAATATTAACAATATGTTATAAACATTAGTTGAGTCAAGTGATAGTTATTTTTTATTAAGACATTAACAATATGTTAGTTGAGTTAAGTGATAGTTATTTTTTATTAAGATATTAACAATATGTTATAAACATTAGTTGACTTAAGTGATAGTTATTTGTGTCCCTTAATTAAGTGGTTCTAATTTATTTTGGAAAAAAATACAAGTCATTCATTTATATTTTGAAGAAAGATACTCCTAATAAACTATACAATAACACAAATAACTATTTTGTATTAGAAGCATTATATTAGTTAAAAATAAGTTTGTTTGTTGATTTTAAAGGGAAAGAACGAGAGGAATAAACTCAAATGTTTATTATTTCTATTTACTTGAAATAAGATGACAAAATTATTTAGAGGCACCACTTGTTATAAAAGTCATTTATAAAAGTCATTGTTAATAATAGCTCACAATTATAAAAGCAAGAAACAATAAAAACTAATAATTATTTATTGAGTTAAACACCCTTCTCAAACTCAAGGAGGATATTTTTCAAAGAAAAACTTTTCTCGTTGAGTTTGCCTCTAAGGAAAGTAAAACGAATTGAAGATAGAAACTTGGTTAGCATATATGTCCATTGGTCAAGAGTAGGAATATGGTAGATATAGATTTGATTTGCCATAATATTTTTTTGTACAAAGAAAACATAAATCTCCACGTGTTTAGTGCAATAATGAAATACCGAATTTTGAGCAGTAAATACAACATCTGTATTAATTTATTCAGTCTAACACCCTCTTCAAACTCAAGGAGAATATTTTTCAAAAGAAAAACTTTTCACGTTGAGTTTGTCTCTGCATATGTTTAGTGTGATTATGAAATACTGAATTGTGAACAGTAGACACAACATCTATATTAATTTAGTGGAATCTTGAATTAAACTTTTATACTCAGTCTCAATACTATACCAAACAGTAACTCAATGCTTTCAGGGCACAACATATTAAATTGGGACCAAGGAAGATGGTTGCTCCTAAAGTAGAATGTGTTAAGACTTTAGACAGTCTAATACATGATAGACGATCTAACACCCATTAGACAACCTCATGATAAGAGAGTCCATGATTTTTTATGATCGCACTATAAGGTGTGATAAGTTTTCTACCAAAGCTACTGTATGTGCAAAATTAGACAAAATCACATTAGACAATCTATTAAGTTTAAACCTGTTTCATCAACATCACAAAAAGCTTTCAAGGACAAAGGTCAGATAAGAGATGTGAATTGAAAATGTATTTTATGAAACAAAGTACCTTTAAGATATCGTAGTATGCGATTTACCACAACCCAATGAGAGTTAAGGGATTTTGCCATAAATTGACAGACTTTGTTCACAACAAAGCTTATTTTTGGTCTTGTACGAGTGGGATATTGTAGAGCACCTACCATTGAGCGATCTAAGGTGGGATTTGAAAATAGATCAGCCCCAAACTTGGATAACTTGCAAGTATCAATCATAGAGGATGAAATAGAATGAGATTCTTCCACGTGTTTTGTGAATAAAATCTCAAATATATTTTCTTTGATTCATAATAATAGATTTATTGGGCAAATATTTTTCAAGACCAAGAAAATAATCAAGATGAACAAGTTGTTTAACAAAGTTGCATGAAGTTTGGTTGTAATATGTTGAATCAGAGTGACAAAGCTACTAGTGATTATAATATCATCAGCATATACCAAAAAATATATAACTCGAGATTGTTTCCTATAAAGAAAAAGAGAAGAGTCACATTTACTATTGACAAATCCAAACTAGCGAAGGGTAGTTTCAATATGTCAAACCATTACTATGGTGCCTATTTTAGTTCATAGAGAGCTTTCTTCAATTGACAAACAAGAGATTTGTTACTCACTTCAAATCCAGGAGATTTTTCATATAAACTATTTCTTCAAGGAAACCGTTTAAAAAGGCATTATTGAAGTCAAGCTGAAACAATTTACATTCATGGGAGATAGAAAGAGTAAGAAACATTCTAATAGTAATAGGTTTAACTATTGAAGAAAAGGTTTCATGAAAATCGGCAAGTACTTGATGAAACCCATTAGCTATCAATCTTGCTTTATAATTTTTTATAGATCCATATGCATTTTTCTTGACTTTAAACACCCACTTACAACCAACTACTTGTCTTTGAGGAGATAGATATACTAAGTCCCGTGTATTTTGATGCATAAATGCATCATATTCTTGTTGCATTGCAACCAACCAACTAGCATCTTTAATTTCTTGCTTGGCACTTGTAGGTTCAAAATATGAAAGAAATAACAAGGGATGAATTATGGACCCAAAAATACCAGATTTATATCTAGTTTGCATAGGATGAGTGTTCATTATTGGATCATTATTGGGAATAATATACTCAAAAGATTGTGGATGGTTTAAAGAAAAATTCAAAAGACAATGGGTTACAGGTGTTAAATAGTGTAGTACTAAACTCAAGTGTAATCAACGTAATTAGTGAAGAAGTGGAAGTGACGTGGTGTAAGAGCGGGACTTAAGTCTAAATACATATTTAGATCTTTGATAGAAATGAGTGTATTAGGATTAATAGCAACATAAGGAAACCTATGTTCATTAAAGAAAATATATTTGGAAATATATACTCTACCACTTGATGATAGACACTTATAACCCTTGTGTAATTGATAATATCCTAAGGACAAACACTCATCAGATATAAAGTTAAGTTTTTTAGAATGATTAGGTTGTAATAAAGGAAAGCATGCACAACCAAATAATTTTAGAAAGTAAAAAAACATGGATCTTTATTAAAAAGAATAAAATAATGAATGCCAAAGTTTAGAGAAGTATTAGGTAACCTATTTATGAGATATAAAAGAGTGGTAAATGCATAGTTCCAAATTGTAAAGGAAGAGAAGCATGTTGCAGTAAAGTAAAATGCAAATCAACTATGTGTCTATATTTCCTTTCAACAACATCATTTTGATGATGTGTATAAGGACAAATAGGCCTATGATTAAAACCATGATGGGCTAAATAGGCATCAATGAAGGACACATAATATTTATATCCCATAAAAGATAAGGTGAGGAAGTCCCCTAAGATCAGTGAAAACTAATTCTAAGGTAGAATAAATAAATCTAAAGATATAAGAAGACAATTTATGTGATTTGTCAATACAACAAAATGAGCAAAATTAAGATTCAATTTTATGGGATGTAGAAATTTTATAATGAGTCATGACAATTTGCATTACATGATTGTTTGGATGACCAAGTTGCCACAAATTCATCTTGTTAGATGATGTATGTACAAAAGATAAATCGGTAATATTTACTTTGTTTATATAAGCTCTAACACCACTAAACTAAGAGTTATTTGTGGTTGAACAATTGAGGAGTTTAGAGATAATGACTGCAACAAAGAGGAATGATCTTGAAGATTGAGATTATTAAAGGAACAAAATGTTAAACAAGGTCTTTGATATCTTCAAATCCAAGAGGAAAGCTTGAAGACCTTGTTGTTGGTTGTGTGTGTGTTTTCTATTATTCTTTGACTTGTTAATTCACTCTTTAAGATGAACCAAGCTTAATTGAATCTTTATCTTTTTTAAAAGATGGGTTTTCTAAAAGGGTTTGAAATTTCAACCTTTTGAAATTTTGAATCAACTGGTTGTTTGACACTTAGTGATTTTTAAAATGGCTTGGAAAAGCTTAGCTTTGTTTTGGCTTGTTGTCAAACAAAATCAACCTGTTGTTTCGTGAAATCAATTGGTTGTTTTTCTGAAAACCTTAACAGAATTTTGTTAAGTTGGTTAAACTGATTTTAAATTATCCTAACTGCTTATGGATTTTTATTTAACTGATTCGACCACTTGATTGAGGTCCTATAAAGGTTGTTTAACATTTCTAAGCTTAAACTAAGAAAAAAAGTTAATCAAAAACAATTTTCAAGATTTGAAAAGCTTTGAATCATCTCAAGTGTGTAAAATAGGATTGGTTTTGTACTTCTGAACTTTAAGCTTTGATTTACCCAACTGTATTCTATTCCCTTCTTCCTTGAACATTGTATTTTTGTGTGTTCTGGTGTGGTGCAATTTCAGAAGGTGGTTCTAGAAGCTGTGTGGTTTGCCAAAGAGTGGTGTGTGTTCTTAAAGGGTTCAAGATCATCACTCTTGGTGTGTGTTTTGTAATCTAGGTTTGATTAGATAGTGAATTCTCAGTGGTTAGCTGAGGACTGGATGTAGCTCTTGGTTAAGAGTTAACCAGTATAAACATCTTGTGTGAATTTCTCTATCCCTACACTAATTAAAATGTTTTAACTTTACTTTTCAAATCTACTAGTATAAACAACCGGTTGTTTCGTGAAAACAACAGGTTGATTTTCCGGAGTCAAGCTTAAAAACAATTTTCTATTTGGTTGGAAAGATTTTTCATTGATTAATTCTTCATAGCTTTTCACTCTACCTTCAATACTTGCAAAAAATATTTAAAAAACAATTCAACCCCCTCTTGTTTATGGCATCAGGAGCTGAGTTCTTGAAAGTTACTCAAGTTTCAATCCTAAAATCTTTTCTAAAATGGCTGAAAAACTACCCTTTGGGAGGGTGCTTCTATAAAGAGGCCATCTTTGTCTTGTGGACTGAACTATCAATTTTGGAAGGTTAGAATGAAAATCTTTGTTGAATCAATTAATAGAGGAATTTGAGATGCTATTGTAAATAGGCCTTTTGTACCCAAGTTTTAAAAGGATGATGCTTTCATTAAAAAACCTTGGTCTCAATGGACTGAGAGTGAAAGTAAAAAAGTTCAATATGATTGCATTGCGAAGAACATCATCACTTTCGCTTTGAATTCTAATGAGTTTTTCAGGGTCTCACAATGTTCTTTTGCAAAGGAGATGTGGGACATCCTTAAGGTTACCCATGAAGGCACAACTGATGTGAAGAGAACAAGGATGCATGCCTTGATCCAAGAATATGAAATGTTCAAGATGCTTAAAGGGGAAATCATCTCGGATTGCAGAAAAGATTCACCCACATAGTGAATCATCTCATTAGTCTTGGCAAGATCCTCAAATGCTTAGATAGATCTTAGCAACCAAAGGTCACTGCAATTTTCAAATCCAAGGATTTGACCACAGTCTCCTTGTTTGGTAAGCTAAGGGAGCATGAGCTTGGGATGAATCGGCTTAATGACCAAGAAAATGAAGAAAAGCATGTGAAGAACATTGCTTTAGGAGCTACTGGTTATAAGGATGGTCAAGACTCAAGTGAGTGCAGTGATGGTGAAACACTCAACTTGCTCACAAGGAAATTTAGCAAGTTCTTGAAGAAGAAAAGCATGGACAAAAGTCAACCATTAAACAGGTACAATAACAAGAATGTTAATGAATTTAATTCTAAAACTACACTTGTTTTGGATATGGCAAACAGGGACACATCAAGGCTGAATGTCCAAGCAATGTGAGCAAAGAGAAAGGGGGTTACAAGAAGTATGAGAAGAAAGGCAAAGCAAGAAGAGCATACAATGATGATTCATCTTCAAGTTCTTCATCAAAGGATGATGAGGAAGTCAACCTTTGTTTCATGGCAAATGAAGAATCATAATCAAGTAATGTAAGTTCAAGTACTTCAGTTAATTTTGAAAATTATAGCCAACTTTTTTATGCCTTCAAAGAAACTCATGAGGAAGCTAACAGGCTGGCCCTATTGAATAATCAGTTGAAAGGGTTAAACAACTAGTTGGAAAATAGAGTCAAAACCTTGGAAGAAGAGTTTAACTATTTAATATCTGATTTGAAACTTTGGAAATGATTTATCAAAACTCTTCTTGCAAGTGTATTGATTCTAGCTTTTGTGAAAATTGTGAATCCCTTCAAAAGAAAGTTCATTATCTTTTAAAAATTGTGGACAAGTTTTCCAAAGGCCAATCCAATCTTGAAACTGTTCTTGCTTCTCAAAACTGTATTTTTGGCAAGTTTGGGATGGGGTTTAATCCAAAAAGCAAGAACAAACCATTTTCAAAACCTTTTACAAGTTTCTTTAAAAACAACCGATTGTTTTGTCGAAACAACCAATTGAAATGTGCTTTTACTGCATGAAAAGAGGTCATACTGTTAGATTCTATAGAGTGAGGAAAATTTCTGTTCTCAGAGGTGTTTTAAAGTGGGTTCCTTAGAATTCTAAGGATTCTAATGTTCCAGTTAATGCCCATGGACCCAAATTTGTAAGGGGAGCAAACCTTGCTTCTTGATCTTGTTTCTTGCAAGGTTCTTTGACAGCAAATAAGCACATGTGGTACCTAGAAAGTGGTTGTTCAAAGCACATGACAGGGTAAGTTTGTCAATCTACTCCTTAAGTAAGAAGGTCATGTGACATATGGGGACAACAACAAAGGGAAAATTCTTGGAAGAGGAACCATTGGAGACAAGAATAGCTTCTTGATTCATGATGTGCTATTTGTGGAAGGTCTAAAGCATAGCCTCCTAAGCATAAGCCAACTGTGTGACAAAGGTTATCAAATAACCTTCAAGACCTACACATGTGAGATTAGTCTGCCTAAATCATAGGAAGTTTTGATTATTGGTAAAAGGATCAACAATGTCTATTTACTTGATATCTCAAATTTTGCATCTATTGGCTGCCTTCTAACCAAACATGAGGAATCATGGTTATGGCATAGGAGGATATGATATGAGTTGATTTTTTATTGTACATTTTAGATATTTTACTTTTGTTTAGATTTTGGATTTTAGCAATTTAAGGGTGAAAACCCTAAGAAGATTCCCACTGGACACAAACTTAACCAAGTGGTTAAGTAAGTGTGAAGGTTCACTTCAGAAGGACGAAGAGAAAAACACAGATATGAGGTGACAATGATGCAAATTGTGAAAGTTTAGAGAATGAAACAATAATAAAACGCATAAACAAGGAACAAGAAAGAGAATAAGAAAAGAAGATGATAGATGGAAAAAGGAAAGAGGAAGGTGGCATATAAAATGAGAATGAAAGGGAAAAGATGAAAGGATGAGAAGACTTAGGGAAGAATGGAGGTTGTCACGCCACTTGAAGCAGATGGACTCCAAGATAAGTGGTGCAAGAGCCGCCACTTGAGATGTTACCCACACAAGATAAAACCCAGACAAGCCTAGAGTACTCACACTCACAAAGTCACTCAAGCAAAGTTTCTTTTTTATATTCAAAATCAAGTGAAAATACATGAGGCAAGACACCCTATTTATAAGAATGGGTGCTTTGGTGGGCAAGATGGCAGAGGGGTAGAATAGGCATATGAGAGGGGTGGCCTAGGGGTTTGACCTAGGTCAATGTCGCCCCTTAGTCCTAGCTTCTAGAAGCTAGGGCTACATTCTAACCCTAATGGACTAGGTACTAAATGGACCCTACTCTACTGAAATTGAAAACAAAGAAACTAGTTGGTGCTCAGCTCCCATGGCTGGGGCTCTGCTCCTGGTAATCCATTGAGGAATGATGGGCTTTGAAGCACTGACTAGTGGTGGGTCCTAACCTAGCCCTTGATCTTGTGTCATGCTTCGTGTCGTTCTTCTAGAAGGTTGGGCTTGGTCAGGGGTTGCTCCATCTCTCAGGTCTTCATCATGCTTTCTGGGTGGGAGAGAATTCGTCCACGAATTTGCAACACTTGCAAAGAAAGGAGTTAGATCACTAACATTAAAAGAATTTCTTCCTAAGTATGTGTCAGGTAAATCTAACTCATAAGCATTATCATTGATCCTTTTAATGATCTGAAAGGGACCATCATCATGGGGCAGTAGTTTGGATTTCCTTTTAGTAGGAAAGTGATCCTTCTTCAAGTGAAGCCAAACCCAATCCCTAGGTTCAAAGATCAAAATTTTGCGTCCCTTATTTGCATGTTGAGCATACATGCCTACCTTCCTTTCTATTTGGTGCTTGATGTGTTGGTGCAAGTTTTTAATAAAATCTTCTTTCTCAAAACCATCTTTGCACAAAATTTCATCAAGTACAGGGATAAGAAGTAGGTCAAGAGGTGTAAGGGGATTAAACCCATACACAACCTCAAAAGAGGTGTGAGAAGTAGTAGAATTAACTACTTGATTATAAGCAAACTCAAGATTAGGAAGTTAATCTTCCCACACCCTAGGATTCCTGGAAATAAGGCATCTTAACATTTGGGACAAAGTTCTATTCACCACTTTTGTTTGACCATCAGTTTGGGGATGGTAAGTAGTAGACAACATGAGTTTAGTGTCAAGTTTGCCCCATAATGTCTTTCAGAAGTGACTCAAGAACTTAGAGTCTCAGTCAGATACTATACTTCTAGGAAATCCATGCAATCTAACAACTTCCTTAAAGAAGAGATTTGCTATATTACAAGCATCATCTACTTTGTGGCATGGAATAAAAAGGACCAGTTTTGGAAAACGATCCACTACCATAAAGATAGAGTTCATACCCTTAGATGTCTTGGGGAGACCTAAAATGAAATCCATAGAAATGTCTACCCAAGGCATGTTCAGGATGGGAAGAGGGATATATAAGCCATGGGGTCGAACCTTAAACTTAACTTTCCTACATGCTATAAATTTATCACAGAAGTTGTGTACAATTTTTTGTATGTTGGGCCAAAAGAAATGTTCATGCAAGGTGCCTAAGGATTTTGCTACCCCAAAATGTCCCATTAGACCTCCCCCATGTGCCTCCTTTACAAAAGATTGTCTCAAAGACCCTTAGAGCACACAAAGTCTTTTCCCTTTAAAGAGAAAGTCATCATGTATGAAAAATTTTTTGTGACCTCCTTTTGAGCACTCTTGTAGGATGAGAGAAATCAAGGTCATCCTTGTAAATTTCCTTGATGTGATCAAACCCCAAATATTGAGTGTATAAAATATTAAGTAAGGTATGTCTTCTAGAAAGAGCATCTGCCACCACATTTGACTTGCCTTGCTTATGTTTGATCACATAGGGAAATTGCTCAATAAACTCTATCCATTTGACATGTCTCTTTTTAAGTTCACTTTGGCTTTTTAAATATTTAAGAGATTCATGATCAATATGTATCACAAACTCTTTTGGAAAAAGGTAGTGCTGTCAATTTTACAAAGCCCTAACAAGAGCATAAAGTTCTTTGTCATAGGTGGAGTAATTGAGATGACTCCCTTTAAGTTTCTCACTAAAATAAGTTATGGGGTAGCCCTCTTGAAGGAATACATCCCCAATGCCTATATTAGAGGTGATAAGTGTCTAATTTCAGTAATATCTCATATTAAACTATAGACACTTATGAGTATTAATTGCTAAAATAAATATAAAATAATCCTAATATATGAATTTATACCTTTTTACATATTGTTTGATCTTTATTTGAATAAGAATATTTTATTCCCAAATTTGGTGTTAATTTCAAGTTTTTAGGGAAGAATGGAGATGGCTGAGCTAAAGAAGAATAATATAAGCTAAAAGGAGAAAGGTGGAAGGCTCAAAATGCTTAAGTGCACAAAAAAGCCCAAATGCGCAACGCAAGAAGTCACCTAACCCTAGCAAATTAGGTTAACTAGGGTGCTAAAGGCATAACCCTAGTCTACCAGATTGAGAGGAAAACACCATATAGTGAATTGTAACCCAATTAAGAGAATGAAAGGTGCTAGAAGTATGCATAGTTAATTCTACCCTTTAGGATTGGGAGTAGTCTATTCGAGCTCTGATGTATTGATATCTTATATATTAATATTCAGTTCTTGATTGATTATTGATATTGTTGTTTTATTTCTAAATTTTCGTGACAAATTGAGAATCTTAAATATGACTGAAAAGTATTTTTAGGGTTCTGACCTAAACAACAATACTTAACATATTTGAGTGCTAAAAATAGACTTGAAATGTTAATTTCCATTAATTTCTGAGTGTGATTCTAAGTTGTTTTTATAAATATGCAAGAATTTGATATTTAGGAAACATTCTTAAGAATTTTATATGCGAGAAATCGATATAGATGAATTTTTTACGGGCATCAATTTCAATCAACAAACTTAATATTAACATGCTAATCAAAATACATGAGAGTAAGAGAGATGAAACCTAATCTCAATTTTACCAATTGAAGCAACTAATTCTTTGCCTGTTTCCGTATTGATCCATACCAACACAATCATTTTAACACTCTTTTTAATTATTTTTGTTTCATATTTAGTGATCATTGTAGTCAATAATTCACTATTCTCTGTGGGATCAATATCCGTCTTTAGGGACAATTATTACTTCTGACAACACAATGTACTTTTCGTAAAAAGTCATCAAGTTTTTGATGTTGTTGCCGAGAATAGTTTGATTTTTGAATATAAATTCCCAAATATTGTAAATATTCTCACTGTTTTTATTTTATTTTATTTTGATTTGAATTTTGTTTTATTTTATTTAGTTTTTTTTTTTATGTTTCGTTTACGTAGAGTTTAGGTAGTTTTTATTTACATATTTTAATTAGTTATCATTACTAGTTTCGTTTATACTTTTGTTTCAGTTTTTTTATTTATTTTTATTTATTTTTTCTCTTAGTATTTTTTTTTAGTTATTTTTATTTCGTTTATTGTTTTATTATTATTTTTATTTCATTCTTAGTTTTTATTTTTCCCCGGTTATTTTATATATATATATATATATATATATA
Source organism: Phaseolus lunatus (assembly GCA_013389735.1). Taxonomy (NCBI): domain Eukaryota; kingdom Viridiplantae; phylum Streptophyta; class Magnoliopsida; order Fabales; family Fabaceae; genus Phaseolus; species Phaseolus lunatus. The sequence continues at coordinate 10,442,666 of CM023859.1, read as the reverse complement.
TATATATATATTCTGTTTTAATTTTTTAATTAGTTAGTTATTTAAGTTTCGGTTTTATTTATTTATTTTTTACTTTTTTATATTTTTCTTATTTTGTTGAAAAAGTTTTGGTTTTATTTAGTTTTATTATTTAGTTTTATTTTATTTTTAGTTTTTATTTAAGTAAGTTTTTGTTTCTTTTATAGATATATTTTTTTATATACGCTTATTGTTTTGCTTTAATTTATTTATTTATTTTATAAAAAAAAATATTTTTTTTTTCCGCACTAATATGTTTTAGAAAGAAAGCAACATGGCAGAAGAACAAGCATCACCTCTTAAGAGGACACTTGGAGATTATGTCATGTACCAAGGGCTAAGGCGTTTTTGTAATATTGCAATACCTGCTACCGCCAAGGCCTTGGAAATAAATCCCGATTTTCTCACTCTCATTAGTGCCTATCAATTTACAGCAATGGAACATGAGAATCCATATTCACATTTGGATACATTTTATGAATTGGTAGGAGCAATGGGCTTTCAATCAGGTGATCTTGAAAATGTTTATATGCCCTTGTTTTCTTTTTCATTGGTAGGAAAGTCTAAGGAATGACTCAAATCACTTCCAAATTAAAGCCTCACTAGCTGGAAGGATGTAGAGAAAAAATTTCTGCAAAGATTTTTTCCAATCTCTCGCTACATCAAAGCAAAGTCTGAAATTTCTATGTTCAAACAAGGAGCACATGAATCATTCTGTGAGACATGGGAAAGATTCAAGAGGATATTGAGAAATTGCCCAAATCATGGGTTTGAAGATATTGCTCAACTGAGCATATTCCTGAATGGTCTCGGATCTGACATAAAGATGCTCCTAGATGTTGCAACTAGTAGCACAATGATGGCCCTTGATGTAGAACAAGCGACAATAATTATTGATGCATTGGCATTAACTGATTATAAAGCCCAACATGATGGACAAGGTCTTCAGAATAAAGGGTCGTTAGAAGATGCACTCTTGGCTAAAAATAAGATTCTTACACAACAGATTGAGCAACTAACTACACAAATGGCTAAATTGCCCCAACAATTATATGTTGTTAATTCATCTCAAAGCCAAAGTCAATCAATCAAGTGTGATTTTTGTGAAGGTGATCATCGTATGGTCACCTGAAGTGGAGGATCCATCCATGCTTGAAAGAATGAGTAAAGTTGAAGACACCCTGGCAAAGATTATGAGCGCGCAGGACAATATTGTGAGAGCGCACGACAATAGCATGACCATGATTAGGAGTATAAAGATCCAGATGGTACAACTGGCCAAACAAATTGCACAAATTGCGAAGGTACAAAGTGGCCAGTTTTCAGTCAATAGCCAAAACAATGCAAAAGAGCATTGCAATAATCTAGTGGCTGAAAAAGAAGAAAAAGATGAGACGGATGGGAAGAGAGATGAGAAAGAGAGAAGTGAGGAGAAAAAAATAAATATGAAAAGTGAAAATAAGGAGAGAGGTGTTCTTGAAAAAGATTTATCACATCCTCATCCTCCTTCAAAAAAAGAGAAGGAAATAAAATTCTTTGATAAATTGCTCCCTAAAAATTATTTTGCAGGAAATTTGAAGCAAGATTCAACACTTGAGAGATTTCGAAAGAACAAGAGCTATATTGAAGAGAGAAATATAGAGCTGAAGGATAGATACAGTGCCATTATTCAACAGGGCTTGCCTAAACAATCCAAGGACCCATGAAGTTTTAATCTTTCCGTGTCTATAGGTATTTTATCTGTGGACAATGCCTTACTGGATTTGGGGGCAAGGATAAATTTAATTCCTCTAGCAATGCTGAAGAAAATAGGAGATCTGAAGCTTCAACCCACCAAGATGCAGCTACAATTGGCAGACAGATCCATCAAATATCCTTATTGTGTGGTTGAAGATGTTATTGTAATGGTGGATAAGTTCATATTCCTTGTGAATTTTGTTATAGTGGACATGAAAGAAGATGAGGAGGTTCCTTTGATACTCGGCAGACCCTTTATGAAGACAGCTAGAATCATAGTTGATGTTGACAAAGGAGAACTTCAACTTAGAGTTCAAGATGAGGAGGTAACTTTTAATCTTTTTTATGGTCTAAAAAATTTTAATGCAAGGGGAAATGCGTACAGAAGGATGCAACAAAGAGAGTTTTCCACCTTGAAATAAACCGGCATTAAGCTAGATGTCGTTAAACGAGTGCTTATTGGGAGGCAACCTAGTCCACATTTTAGTTTTATGTTGTTTTGTTACTTTTGTTGATTTTATTTTTCAAATAAAAAATAAAAAAATCCTATATGCCTCCTAATCATTTTGCAGGTTATGTATTTTGACCTGGGAATAGGTTCTATTATTCAGGGGGCAGATCCAGCAAATGAAGCAAGATTATAGATAAAGATTTTAACAAAAAGTTGGATGACTTCTTAAGAAGAGAGGATTGAGCAAAAATATGGTTTTATCTTTCTAATTCTCTTTTCTTTTCAATTACTTGAATGTTTAGTTTTTTTATTTTATTTTTTCAGTTATTTTGTTTTCTGTTTATTTTCTTATTTGTTTAGTTTGTTTTAATTGCTTATTTTTTATTTTGAATAAATTTGTTGTTTTTGTTAGTTTGTTAGTTTTAGGTCTTGAAATATCTTTCTTGAATAAATTTCAGTTTTAATTTGTTTATTTTCTAGTTTATTTTTCTCAAATAAAAAAGAACTAGAATATTAATCCCTATTCAAATATAATTGAAATTGTGATACATGAAAATTTAACAAGGATGATTGATTAAGATAGAGAATGACAAAACAAAAAGGAATGAGACCAATTAAACCAAGTGAGTGTATGAACCTTAAACAGTTTTGAGAGTTTTACTGATGAATTGACAATTGTGGTTGCTTATTTTTTATTTTTGTTACATCATAAAAGAGAATGAAGATGATTGAGGCATTTGTTTGTGTTAATTAGGAAAGCAGGGCCAAATAGCCAACCTTTATCTTATTAGAATTCTATTCTTTTTATATATCCCCTTTGCACCAAGAATTTTTGTTATTATTGCACCTTAACCTTTGATGATATATTTTCCTACCCTTTAGCATGTTTAAGGAAGGAGAACAAAGATATAATACATATAGAAAAGGGAATGGTTGGTTATGATTGTGAAAGCTAAAAAAAGTTGAAAATAGGAAGAATCTTTTCCTATTAATGAAAAAAAAAGAAAAAAAAGAAGAAGAAAGGAACAGAAAAAGAAAAAGAAATAGAAAAGAAAAAAATTCATAATGAAAATCATGAAAAGTTAGAAAGAAAATGAGGAAAAAGGTGACATCAAAAGAACATGGTGATTGAATAACATACATGTTCTCTATAATTGAATTGTAGGTATGTTCTTCTTCTTTAAGATGTGCATTTTGTTATCCAAGAAAAACCAATATTTTTTTGGAAACCCAGCCTCATTACAAACTTGGAAAAGACCTCAAGATTCATGTTTCTAATATGTTTATGATTTGAAGATGAAATGAAAAGCAACTGTGATTTGTTATGATTTAGTGAAAATAGAGAGAAACACTTACTTGTGAGCATATGAGAATAAATTCCTTGATGAATTTTCATTTATTTGTTTTGATTTGATCCTGGAAGTCGACTGTGTTTATATTTTTCTATATTTGAATTTGGAAGCATCATAAGTTTCTAATTTAATCTGTTGTTTAATAAATTAAGTTGTTTGGATATTTAAATTCAAATATATTCATTTACTTTGCTTGAGGACAAGCAAGATTCTAAGTTGGGGAGAGTGATAAGTGACTAATTTCAGTAGTATTTCATATTAAAATATAGGCACTTATGAGTATTAATTGCTGAAATAAATATAAAATAATCCCTAATTTATGAATTTATACCTTTTTACATATTTTATTATCTTTATTTGAATAAGAACATTTTATTCCCAAATTTGGTGTTAATTTTAGGTTTTTAGGGAAGAATGGAGATGATTGGGCTAAAGAAGAATAATATAAGCTAAAAGGAGAAAGGTGGAAGGCCCAGAATGCGTAAGTGTACAAAAAGGCCCAAATACACGACACAGGAAGTCACCTAATCCTAACAAATTTGGTTAAATAGGGGGCTAGAGGCATAACCCTAATGTACCAAATTAAGAGGAAAACACCATAGAGTGAATTGTAACCCAATTGGGAGAATGGAAGGTGCTAGAAGTATGCGTAGCTAATTATACCCTTTGGGATTGGGAGTAATCTGCTCGAACTCTGATGTATGGAGGTGATATCTTATATATTAATATTCCATTCTTGATTGGTTATTGGTATTATTGTTTTATTTCTAAATTTCTGTGACAAATTGAGAATCTTAAATCTGACTGAAAAGTATTTTAAGGGCTCTGACCTAAACAACAATACTTAACATATTTGAGTGCTAGAAATAGACTTGAAATGTTAATTGCCATTAACATCTGAGTTTGATTCTAAGTTGTTTTTATAAATATGCGAGAAATTGATATTTAGGAAACATTCTTAAGAAATTTATATGCGAGAAATCGATATAAATGAATTTTCTACGGGCATCAATTTCAATCAACGAACTTAATATTAACATGTTAATCAAAATACATGAGAATAAGAGAGATGAAACCTAATCCCAGTTTTACCAAGTGAAGCAACTAATTCTCTATTTGTTTTCGTATTGATCCATACCAACACAATCACTTCAATACTCTTTTTAATTGCTTTTGTTTTATATTTAGTGATCATTGTACTCAGTAACTCACTATTCCCTGTGGTATCGATATCCGTCTTTAAGGACAATTATTACTTCTGACGACGCAGTGTACTTGTCGTAAAAAGTCATCAAGAGGCATCACACTCCATCTCAAATGATTTAGTAAAGTTTGGGAGTGTTAAAATGGGTTCCTTGATTAATTTTTCTTTCAAAGTTTCAAAAGCATTTGCTTGTTCTTGGCCCCATTTGAACACTACATCTTTCTTTATTATTTCATTAAAAGGTGCAACGATAGTACTGAGGTCTTTCACAAATCTTCTATAAAAACTAGCTAATCCATGAAAGTTTCGTACTTTACTAATATTGATGGGTGTAGGCCAATTTATAATTGTTGCTACCTTTTGTTCATCCATATGCACCCCATGGGAGCTAATTATAAAGCCCTAGGAATTCAATATGGTCTATGGCAAAGACACATTTTTCCAGATTAGCATACAACACATCTTTCCTAAGGGTTTCTAGCACTTTCCTAACATTCACTTTGTGGTCTTCTATGTTCAAGTTGTAGATGAGGATGTCATCAAAGTATACTACTACAAACTTTCCTATAAAAGGTCTTAAGACATGATGCATAAGTCGCATTAAGGTGATCGGAGCATTGGTTAAGCCAAAGGGCATGACTAACCACTCATACAACCCAAACTTGGTCTTGAAAGGGGTTTTCCATTCATTTCCTGGTTTAATTCGGATTTGATTATACCTGGTTTTAAGATCAATTTTTGGTGAAGGCTTGAGACCCATGTAACTCATCTAATAAGTCATCTAATCTAGGGATGGGGTGCCTATACTTGATGGTGATGTTATTAGTAGCGTGGCAATCCGCACACATCCTCCAACTCCCATCAAAAAGAGAAGAGTCACATTTTCTGTTGACAAATCCAAACTAGTGAAGGGTAGTTCGCAATATCTCAAACCATTATTGTGGTGCATATTTTAGTCTGTAGAAAGCTTTCTTAAATTAACAAACAAGAGATTTATCACTCACTTCAAATCGAGGAGGTTGTGTCATATAAACTATTTCTTCAAGGAAACCATTTAAAAAGACATTATTGAAATCAAGCTGAAACAATTTACATTCTTGGAGATAGCAAAAGTAAGAACAATTCTGATAGTAATAGGTTTTACTACTGGAAAAAAGGTTTCATGAAAATCAAAGGCATGTACTTCATGAAACCCCTTAACTACCAATCTTGCTTTATATTTTTTTATAGAGCCATATGCATTTTTCTTGACTTTAAATGCCCATTTATAACCAACTTCTTCTCTTTAAGGAGATAAAGATACTAAGTCCCATATATTTTGCTGCATAAGGACAACATATTCTCGTTCCATTCCAACCAACCAACTTGCATCCTTAATTTCTTTGCATAGAACTGGTGAATTCAAAACATAAAAGAAATAACAAGGGATGAATTATGGACTGAAAAGTACAACATTTATATCTAGTTTGCATAGGATGAGTGTTTATTACTGGAGCATTATTGGAAAAATACTCAGAAGATTTTGGGTGAGTTATATTAGGAAGAAATAAAAAAATTAGAAGACAATGAGTTAGAGGTGTTAAATAGTGCAGTACTAAACTCAGATGCAACAAAAGTAATCAATGAAGAAGTTTGAGTGAGGTGGTGTAAGAATGGGACTTAAGTTGAAATACATATTTAGATCTTTGATAGAAATGGGTGCATTAAGAGAAAGATTAACATAAGGAAAACAAAACATCTTTTGAAATATATGCTCTACCATTTAATGATAGAAATTTATAACCCTTGTGTAATTGAGAATATCCTAAGATCAAACACTCCTCAAAATTTAAAGTCAAGTTTGTAAGAATGATAAGGTTGTAATAAAGGAAAGCAAGCACAACCAAAGATTTTGAGAAATTAAAAAATATATGGATCTTTATTAAAAAGAACAAAATAAGTAATGTCAATGTTTAGAGAAGTTACAGATAACCTACTTATGAGATATACAAAAGTGGTAAATGCATAGTCCCAAAATTGTAAAGGTAGAAAAGCATGATTGATACAACCCAACTCGACAAACTGATGATCAAGGACACAATAAACACTTCACAATTAGGTCAGTCATCTTAACATGCAAGACCAGGACCCACCAAACCTCATAAGAGCCTCAGCAAAAGAGGAACCAGACATGGACCAGAATATCAATTGTTCTTCCTTCTAGTCTTTTTTAAGTTTATGCAAATAATTTGGGCTCACTTTGGGGTTCAAATAAAAGAATAAGCTAGATAAGGGTGTACTTAGTATAATTTGGTCTTGTGTCAAACACAAATACACCCATGGACTGCCCCATTTGCACTCATGTAACCCTACCTTCTAGAATCCTTCCATTTGGGCAATGCCAAGGTTAACCTAGTTTTTAAGACATTCCTTGCCTTGGCCGCCCACTCCTCTCACCCTTGCCCACCAAGGCACACTTTCCTATAAATAGGGTGTCTTGCCTCATGTATTAACACTTGAATTTGAATATAGAAGAAAAAATATGCTTGAGTGATTAGTGAGCTTTGTCTCCTAAATTGATCTAGGGTCTTATCTTGGATGTAGTCACCTCAAGTGGCGGTTCCTCACCACTCATATTGGATCCATCCACCAATCCAAGTGGCATGACCAATCCATAGTCATCTCCTCCACAAGCTTCCTTTTTCTTAATTCTTTCCTTTATTTCTCTTTTCCATTCTGTCATTTCTCTTTCACTCTTTTGCTTATCTTTGTCTTCTCCTTTAATTTGGTTTTCATCTTGCTTCATTCCATTTCTATGCTCTTTAATTTTGAATTCATCATCATCTTCACCTTATTATGTGTTTTCTCTTTTGCTCTCTAGAAGAGAACCTTCACACTTACTTAACCACTTGGTTAAGTTTGTGTCCAGTGGCAATCTTCTTTGAGCTTATCACCATATTCTGCTTAATTCAAAAATCATAAACAATGTGCAACCTATAAAATGTACAATCCTAAAATTAACTCACATCATGTGGTATTCAGAGCATGGTTTTAATTGTCTTTATCTTTTCTAAGTTGATTTTCTGCTTTAAAATTTTAGCACATTTCAATTTTTATTTTAGGTATAACCTTATTCGTCCCTACATTTTGGGATAATATTCAATTTAGTATAGTGGTTTTAAAAAAAATCAATTTGGTCCCCATGTTTTTTAAAATGTATCCAAAATGGTTCTTTTTGTTAAGTCGCACCGAAAGGCGTCAACTGGTGATTATGTGGCAGAGAGAAGTGGGATTGGGTTTAGTGTGATGTGTCATGTGACGTGGATGGTTAGATTAGTTTAGTGAAAAATGAATTGGGGGTTACGAATTTTTAATTGTAAGCAAGATTGAGAAATTAAGAAAAAATCAATAGGGGATTTAAGGTTTTCTGAATTGCAATTGGGGTGGCAGCAAGAAGACTTCTGGGTGCATCTAACCTTCGCCTAACGCCACAAAGTCTCATCTCACACATTCAATTAATGAGATTCATTCACAAAACAGAGATTCATTCACACTTAACCCTTGCAGGCAGTCAAGTTCTTTTTCCAAGTAAAGGTAATGCAATACTCTGGCGATAAGGAAGAAGCAGTCCCAAGCCTTAGGTCTAGACCAGATCTGAGAACTTTCAAGATGTGAATCTAGTTTCGTACAACCCTTCTCCTTTCCTTTTCATTTTTCATTTTTACATAGAGGGGAATTAAAAAGGAAGAAGAATAAGAAGAAGAAGAAGATGAGTTCTATGCGCATATCAAACTGCGTTAGCAACGCACGTGTGCCGGTGCGTGCAACGTACATGAGTCTCTACAAGTGGCCAAAATCGGACGTGGAGTTTGTGCATAGAAGGGGTTCGCACGTGTTGAGGCACCCAAGAGTGTTGGATAGTGTCTCATGTTGGAGACGGTGTCGGAGAAAAGAGAAGGTGCCAGAGAAAACCCAGAAATGTTTCAAAAAAGTTATGGAAAGAGTGAAGGGAAGGTCTCATGATAAAGGTAATGGGTTTGTAAGGAGAAGGAAGTGTTTGGTTTGGAGAAAAATGAGATAAATCTCCTCCGTAGTGGCAGTAAGGTGGGATATGGCGACGATGACTGCAAACAACGGCCACTGCTTTCTTCTACACTTAAAAAACGATTATGACTCCTAAAATCACATAGCCCACCATCCAAAATCACAAGAAAAAACCCTAATCCAATTTCATGCCACCTCACACAAACCCAATTTGATGTGTCTTTAAATTCATAGTCCACATGAACACCTCTCTTTGCCACATAAGCAACACTTGACGCCGTAAGGTGAGACTTAATGGAAAGACCAATTTGGATACATTTTTAAAAGCATAAGGACCAGATTGATTTTTTTTAAAACCACTATACTAAATTGAATATTGCTCCAAAATATAGGAACAAATAGGGTAATTATACCTTTATTTTATCTTCAAGCAATTTCCATTTTGCCTTTCAATTCAGCCTTTAAATTCTTATCATTTACAAATTTGTTTTTTTATTCATTAAGCAATTTAATTTCTGCTTTTGAATTTTTTTGTGTCTTCTTTTTTTTTACCTTGACTATTTTGCTTGAGTTTTATGTTCTTAGTGTTCTAGGAGTCTTTAAATGTATTATGCTTATTTTAACTTTAATTTTGAATAGCTAAAAACAATTAGAATTTGTTTAAGTGGTAGTTGATTTAGTTCCAAACAAAGAATTCAAGTGATCATATGAATTCAATCCCAATCATTTGCAAAAATTTAAAGTGATTGAAAAATATGCATGTCAAGACTGTGGACATTTTAAATCCATAAAAACAAAAACAAAGACAAAATCAATTTGAATGTAACTCATAATTCAGGTTTAAAGTGCTAAGAGGATTCTTTTTATGTGGCAAATTGTTTTCATATTTGTGGAATTTTATCCTTCTTACTTTTACAATTTCTAAGAAAATCAAACTTCATAGTTAAAAGTTAAGTAAGATTCTTTGAGTCTTAAACGTGTTTTTCTTGTTTGTCTTGCTTAAGTTTTGTCATCATCTAAATTCCATTTTGGTTTAGCTTTCTTTCTTTCAACTTTTCTTGCTTGTCTTTAATTTTTCTTAAAAGTTTTGTAGGAGTCCTTTTATGAGCAAGTGATAAGAGCTTTGACCTCTTTCACTTGAAGTGTTGCTACCAAGTGTGGACCTTTGGCAAAATTGAAACCTTTCTTGAGTGAATTTAACCTTATTCCATCCTTACTAAATAGTCGAGTCATACATGTACGTGAGTGCATTATTTGTTGTTTAAACTAGTTGTTTGTTTTGTTGTGCACAATTATGCATCACTTATCTTCAGGAGAATTCCCAAAAAGGCACACCTTTTAGTGGAACTTGAGAAGGCCAAAAGGAGCTTGGTACAAAAGGAAGAAGACATGAGGCAACTAGTCGAAAGGATGCAAAGGCTAGAGGATACACAAGAGAGACAAAACCAAGAGCATAGATGGGAGCCTAGAAGAGCGACTAGACATTATATGCACTATGGAAGTCAAGAAGAAGAAGAAGATTGAAGAGTGCAAAATTTTGAAGCTAGGCACCAACATCACCATCAACCAAAGAAGGCCATATCTTTTGTCAAAACCTAGTTTTAATGGGGATAGTGACCCAAATGTATATCTACGATTAGAAGCTAAAGTAGAACAAATATCTAATGTGTATGAAGTTGAAGAGGACCAAAAGGTTAAGTTAACATCCCCAAAATTTGAGGATTATGCCATGCAATCGTGGCATCAACTTGTAATGGACATTGGGTTAAACAAGAGGTCAATCATGGTCTCTTGAAACAATTTAAAGTTATGCATGCGCGCGCGATTTGTTCCTCCTCACTATAGGAAGGAAATCTTGTTGAAGCTCTAACGGCTTCATCAAGAACCTCGGAGTGTAGATGAATACTTCAAATATTTAGAAGTAACTTTGACTAAGATTAATATGCATGAAAATGAAGAGTCAAACATTACTAGATTTGTAAGTGGATTAAGAAGAGAAATTCAAAATGTTGTATAACTTTATGATTATACATCTTTAGAAAAATTGGTTCACCTAATCATCAAGGTTGAATCACAAATTTTAAAGAAAACATCTTTCAAACATACTCATAATGATGGATTTTACAATTCAACTTGGAAGGATAAAAATAATTTTCAACACAAGATAATCCTTCCAATTCCTATAAAGAATCCACCCCACAAACTTCTGAAGACAATCCTTCTCCTTCTAGGAATAAATCACCAACCAAAATCTCAAATAAAAAATGTTTTAAATGTTTAGGTTTTGGCCATATCGCAGCAAATTCCCCTAACAAAAGAACCATGATGGTCAAAGGGGGAAATAGTAGTAAGTGACCATAGTGATCAATCTTCTAGGTCTAGCTCTAATACAACCCAATTAGCCAAGAAAATGACTAAGGACACAAGAGGCACTTCATACTTTGATTAGTCATCTCAACTTACAAGACAAGGCCCCACCAAATATCGAAAAGACCTCAGCAGAAGAAGAACTGGGCATAGACCAGAACATCATATGTTTTTTCTTCTAGTCTTCTTACAAGACAAAAATGTTTGTAAATAAATTGGGCTCACTTTAGGGGTGCTAAATAGAAAAATAAGCTAGACTAGGGTGTGCTTAGTAATTTAAGTAGGGTGTGCTTAATAATTTGAGTAGGGTGTGCTTAGTAATTTGGGATTGTGTCAAGCCCACCTTTCATGACATGTGCACCTAGGTTTAGGGTTCCTTTGACCTACCTTCTAGAAGGTTTCTCACAAATGACAACCCTACCCCTCTATCTTGCTCTCCAAGACACTCTCTCCTATAAATAAAGTATCTTGCCTCATGTATTTGACATTGAAATTGAATAGAAAAGAAACTCTGCTTGAGTGTTTAGTGAGCTTTGTTCTCCTAAAGTTCTTGGGTCTTATCTTGGGTGTTTGTGCACTTCAAGTGGCGGCTCTTCACCACTCATCTTGGAGTCTCCTTTCTCTCTAAATGGTGTGATTCCTTACTCTATAAGCATCTTTTTTTCTCTTAATCTTTTCTTTTCGATTCAGTCATCTTTTCCATTTCTTGTTTCATATTATATTCTTTAATTCCGCACCTCATCATCATCACACCATATAATTGTGTTTTTCTCTTTTCCCTCTAGAAGTGAACCTTCACACTTACTTAACCACTTGGTTAAATTCGTGTTCAGTGGAAATCTTCTTTGGGTTTTTCACCATATTCTGCTAATCCAAAAATTATAAACAAAAGAGTAACCCATAAAATGTGCAATCCTAAAATCAACTCACATCAACCTCCCCTACCCCTTCCAAAACCCCTAGTGAAAATGAATGTGAGATACCTTGTGAAGGTGACTTATTGGTGCTAAGGCGAATGTTGGGTACTATTGAAAAACCTTTTGATGAAACTCAAAGAGAAAATATTTTTCACACCCGATGTCTTATCAACAACAAGTTATGTTCCATGATCATAGATGGCGGTAGTTATGCTAATGTGGCAAGTACAAGAATAGTGAAGAAACTTGAATTACTCACTATCTCTCATACAAAGCCCTATAAACTACAATGGCTTAGTGAAGAGGGTGAAATTATGGTTAATAAACAAGTCCTCATAACTTTTGCCATAGGAAAATATAAAGATGAAGTTTTATGTGATGTTGTGTTAATGGAAGCAACACATATTCTATTGGGAAGGCCTTGACAATATGATAGAAAAATTTTACGTAATGGTCTTACCAATAAAATTTCTTTCAACTTCCAAAGGCATAAGATTATATTAAAACCCCTCTCTCCCAAAGAAGTTAATAAGGACCAAGTAAAAATAAAAACTAAAAGAGAAAATGAAAAAGATGAAGAAAGAAAATACAAAACGGGTGGCATCATCTCACCTCACACAGTTAAAACAATAATGTTGACCCATACAAAAATACAAACTACACCTCATAGGTATTCTTCTTCTTTATCTTTTTCATCCCCTAATCATTCTAAATACTTGACATATTTGATATAGAGGTTTAGGGATGATATTCAAAAACATCCTAAAGTTTTTCACCTTCCAAGAGGATTTTCACAAACAAATCCTTTCATTCCCAAATATTCTTTTCAAACATGACCTGTATGTAGAACTCACGCATACGCACCCCCAAAGCTTAATGAACATAAGTTTGCTTCACATACCAAGTCTATAAATATTTATATCTTTCCTGTGAACAAACTAACTATGTTATTTACAGGAGTCTAAATTCAAGGTCGAATTCTTTCCAACTTGGGGGGCATGATACAACCCAACTCAACAAACTGATGACCAAGGACACAACAGACATTTAACAATTAGGTCAGTCATCTCAGCATGCAAGACCAGGACATACCAAACCTCAGGAGAGCCTCAGCAGAAAAGGAACCAGACATGGACTAGAATATCAATTGTTCTTCCTTCTAGTCTTTTTTACAAGATAAGTTATGTAAATAATTTGGGTTCACTCTGGGGTTCAAATAGAACAATAAGCTAGATAATATAATTTAGGCTTGTGCCTAACAAAAATACACCCATGGACCGCCCCATTTGCACTCATGTAACCCTACCTTCGAGAGTCCCTCGATTTGGTGCAGCAATGCCAAGGTTAACCTAGTTTCTAAAACCTTCCTTGCCTTGGCAACCCACTCCTCTCACTCTTGCCCATCAAGGCACCCTTTCCTATAAATAGGGTGCCTTGCCTCATGTATTAACACTTGAATTTGAATGTAGAAGAGAAACTATGCTTGAGTGATTAGTGAGTTTTGTTTTCTAAATTGTTCTTGGGTCTTAATCTTGGGTGTAGTGCACCTCAAGTAGTGGCTCCTCACCACTCATCTTGGATCCATCCACCAATCCAAGTGGCATGACCAATCCATAGTCATCTCCTCCATAAGTTTTCTTTTTCTTAATCCTTTCCTTTATTTCTCTTTTCCATTCCGTCGTTTCTCTTTCACTCTTTTGCTTATCTTTGTCTTCTCCTTTAATTTAGTTTTCATCTTGCTTCATTCCATTTTTATGCTCTTTAATTCCACAATCATCATCATTTTCACCTTATATTGTGTTTTTGCTTTTGCTCTCTAGAAGAGAACCTTCACACTTACTTAACCACTTGGTTAAGTTCGTGTCGAGTGACAATCTTCTTTGAGCTTATCACCATATTCTGCTTAATTCAAAAATCCTAAACAAAGTGCAACCTCTAAAATGTACAATCTAAAATCAATTCACATCAATAATGGGATAAAGTAAGCCCCAAATCAACAATATATTTATATTTTCTTTCAACAACATCATTTTGATGATGTGAATGAGGACAAATGAGCCGATGATTGATACCATGATGGGCTAAAAAATTAGTAAAAGGTTGATATTATCCAGCCCAATTAGAGTGAATATTTTTAATTTTTGAATTAAGTTGTAAATCAACCACTGATTTGAAGGTTTGAAAAACAAACGGTGTTTCAACTTTAGGCTTTATTTTGAAATCCAAGTGAACCTTGAATAGGCCTCAATGAAGGACACATAATATTTATATCTTGCACGAGAGGCAAGGTGAGAAGGTAAAGATTAGTGAAAATTAATTTTAAGGGAGAATAAAAAAATTTGAAGACATGAGAAGAAAATTTATATGATTTATCAATACAACAAGATGAGCAAAAGTAAGAGTCAATTTTATTGGATGGAGAAATTTTACAATGAGTCATGACAATTTGCATTACATGATTGTTTGGATGATCAAGCCTATTGTGCCACAAATTAATATTGTCACAAATTAATATTGTTAGATGATGTATATACAAAAGATAAAGTGATAATATTATTTTATTTATATAAGCTCTAACACCACTAAACTAAGAGCTATTTGTGGTTGAACAACAAAGAGGAATGATTTTGAAGCTTGAGATTATGAAAGGAATAAAGTCCATCAACATCAACAATTCCTTGAAGAACTTTATTAGTCCCATGAGATTTGACAAGACACTTATCATAATGAAATTCAAAGAAAATATAATTATCTCTAGCAAATTGACTAATATTTAACAAGCTTTTAGTAATAAAAGGAACATGTAACAAATTATTTTGTTGAAAAATGATATGTGAATTATGGGTGACAAAAGAAGAGAAACCAATACCACAAATACCTAAACCTTCACCATTGTCTATGAAAATGATTAGGATCATCAAAATGATCAAGTTGTTGGATATTTTAAGGTTCACCAGTTACATAAAATCTTGTACTAAAATCTAGTATCCAAGAAGCATTTCTAGTTCCTTAAGAGTTGGACTTCGTTAACATACTTGGCTAAATATTATTTCCAAACTTCTTATCAGGATTAACTTAAGTATTTGAGGTTTTGTAGAATCCAACAAAATAAGAAATATATTATTGTGTAGCAAGATCAATGAAGTACAAATACTTATGTGATTGATAAGAAACATTATACCCAAAAGGACAAATTTTGTTTGTGACCAAACTTGAGACAGATTAACATTGAAAATTGACAAATTTACCATCACCGCGATATCTACCAAAATCATCACCACAAGAAGTAACTTCACTACAAGTAGGGATGACAAATAAACATGTCCCCATAGGTATTGTCCGAACTCATTCCAATTTTGATGGGAAATCCTTGCATTGACTGAGTATGTATAAGAGTATGAATAATACTTGACTTTTTTAACTGGATACGAGAACAAGAATGAGTATGTACATATCCATCATGTTCCTGTCCATGTCCTTATACCTGTCTGAATATTCATCTTCATCCTCATACACATCCCCATTTTAAATTACAAAAAGACATTTAATTTATTAGGTAAACTAAAAAACTTATATTAATTTTTCTTTGATTCTTAGTTTCATAACTTATTTATAAGTCATTCCTTTGATTTTTTTACAATTTTTTATAATTATTTAACATTTTTCCAATTGTTATTTGATATTCTCATTTAATATATGTATATATATATAATCTTAATTTGTTTTTTTATATTTGACATTTTGACATTGAGTAATCATGTTTCCTTTGCTATGATTTTTGTTTTTATAAAATAAGTTAATTAATATTTGAAACCGTAAGAAAGTGGGTACGGACGCAAGTATGAGTATATCCGTTTGTCAATGAGATGAGGTTGAGACAAAAAAATTTATTCTAGCTAAGTATGTGGATAGAGATTATTATGAATTTTTACTTTGAGGATGAAGATGAGATAGTCAAACTCGCACCTATTCCACCTATTATCATCTCAAACTACGTGAGTCACCACGATTACCATGACTACCACCACGATGAGACTTAAGTATAATTGAGATACCAAACTTGGTGTCTCCTTAACATATTGATAAAGACATGTTTCATGACCGTAACGAAGAACTCCAGTTTCAGCAATGGATGGCGTATGCTTTTTTGACTTTCCATGACTGAAACTACTGGTGCATAATCAGAAGGAAGTCTTTCAAGAATTGCATGAACATATTCTTCATGATGGACTGGAACTCGAACTCCAATGAATTCATCAACACAATTTTTAATCTGAAGTAGATAATCCTCCATTGTTTTGGAATCAAGTGAAATTACGTGTGCGAAACTGACGTGTGCGAGATTTGGTTTGAAGACTAAAATATTCATGAATCTTCTCCCAGCTTAAAGGAGTTATTGGATACATGGACACATGATAAAATAGACTTTGAGAGGCTAAACTGATGCCAAGCAAGTAACGTTTGGTCCTATACTTCCCATGCTTCATGCTTCATACTCTGGATTAACACAATAAAGTAAACGATGATTTCTATCGAGACAACGAGGTGTAACCACGAGATTCACAACAAACTTTTATAGTTTGTGCACTTTTATTATTGGCTCAACATGTTATCGCCAATGAAAGATAATTAGAGTCATCAAAATTTTCAGCAATGGAGGTTGAAAAGGATTGTAATGTTGAAACCATAGAAACAGATTGTAGAGAAGATTTATGAGAATGAAGTCGCAAATAAGAACTCACGATAACTGGGAAGAAAGATTCTCAAGAGAAAATCGCGAAAAAAATGTGACGAAGAAAAAAATGTTGCAGAAGATGAAGTGTAGAATATCATCTTAAAGAAAAATAACAAGAAGAACAATCTAAACTATTTATCATTTCTACTTACTCGAAATAACAATATAAAATTATAGGCACAGCTTACAACAAAAAAAACTATGGTTAATAATAGATAACAACATACAGGCAGTAGAAACTAACAATTATTTATTCATACCAAGAGTTGAAAAAATTAATTACTATTATTTATTCTAAAATTGAATATATTTTTTATCTTTTGTATGATTATATTTTAAGCAAAGGCAAAGTTGGGTACTCTCATTTCTTAGACAGACACTAGTATAGAAAATGTCTTACTTTCAGCAGTTAATAAAAAGATGTAGTTTAGTTATTACAATATATAAGGAGGAGCTAAATTAGAACAGCGAAGGCGTTGGATATACTAAAAACTAGGTGATGTTTTATTAACTTGTACTGGGGAAAGAGAGGTAGGAGATATGATGCAAAGTAAAAGTATACAAAATTACTGTAGCAAGAGAAAAATATTAAATAAAAAACAATTTGTAAAAACAAATCGAAATCTAAAGGCTATCAGAAACAAACACTAAGGGCTTGAATTTCAACAAGAATCAAGAATCCCACATTGCAGATATCAAAAAACGAAAGAAAAGAACTTAACTCCAGGAATCAACTAAAAGAATGGCAGAATCTCTAAATTTCACAAAATTGAGTATACTAATTGCTGGATATCCTGGAATGTACATATGACGAAACCTGAAAGCTGCTCTAATCCCCCACCCAAGAAAAAACAAAAGAAACAGAATATATCCTAAATGAAAATGACTATATTTAATATGGCACATTCTAATTTTACACAATTCCTAGGCTGGCTCTCAAGGTGGAAAACCGAAACTAAGTAATGTACAAGCATCCTACTCCAAATTACTTGTGCTGCCCAATCTTGGGCCGCGATCTCATGCTAGCTCGTCTTGCAACATCCCATGCCTTGGGTGGGGCATATACACCAAGCTGTGCGGCAAAAAAGGATTCGTACCCGGGTGAATCAAAAGCGAACCCGGTGTGCTTTGATATCTCACGTGGAAGTTGAGATATTGCATAACTCCTTGCCTCAGCAGGCGTAAGCTGGTTCCCTATCTCCAACAACTGAGCCCTACCAGTGTTATCTACCTCGTCTCTGTGCATTTCTTGAATAATCTGATAATCATAGGGGAAGAACCATCTTTGAACCCTGTAACCAAATGAATAAAAAATTAACAAAGCTGCAGGAATAAATAAAGTGGTCGCCAATTTTTTAAATGTCCAGTTTTTCACATGCTCCAAAGCTATCTGTCTCACATGCAACAAAGGATGCTAAATTCACTATGTTCACTTATCCGTAAAAAGACTGTTTCCATTGGATTGTAATGCAAAAATATTGAGGTAGCATGAGAATGGATGCTACAGCAGCCACTTTTATCAAATGAACATTATAAAAGATTATCATCTCATGAAACCCAGACTCCTTTCCTGCATTAGTAATTGGAACTCCAGTGCATATCTTGACTTTGATATTTATCACTCTTTAAAGATCTTAAAGTTCTGCAACTAAACTAACTAATGCCCGGAAAAAATGCAAAATTTCTTCAAATCAGAACCTTACCCTTGGTAAACAAAATCGCAGAAAAGTGCAGCAACGGGAACTAGAATTAGCATGACGTAGAAGTAGAACGTAGTCATCAAGACATATATGACAAAATAAATATTTTCCTGCAGAAAATGAAACAGAACTCTAGTTAACAGTGTTCTTAATGGGTCATAAGGAAATTTCCTAAGTTTCCTTTTTTTAATACACCCAGTGTAGAAAGGGAATTCACCTGACGATCATAAGGAGTGCTAATCCCTGAATATATAAAAATAAAAATAAACCAGGCTAATATACTTCCACCAACACTAATATAGTGCCATCTAGTGATGAAATTACAAATCATAAGCAGTCGCAAGTTGACGGTTATTACAACACAAGTGAAGGCCATTGTACTGACATCCCATAATCCAAATATCTTGCCTGCTGAGTTTTTAGCACTTAAGTTTGTTGTACTCACAAAATAGAAGAATACAAGAGACTGGTATATAGAAAAGAATGCCCATATTGCCACAACTCTCCATTTAAAGAAAACATTTCTTATTCCTTCCATGTATAGTTCAGGATACTTCTTGGATAGAGATGAACTGACATCCTGGCAAAGGCACAAGTAACTAATCAGAACATGCCATCATTGAAGAAAAACTGCAAACATGAAAAGTGAAGCACAACTGCTCAAGACTTTTTAGAAAGAATATTCCACCTTGTCAAATAATCCAACAATGATTACAGGTAGTGCTGTGAAGATAACATTATATAATGACTGAAACCAATCATCATAGAATCTCTGACCAGAAAACCCGGTTTGAAACGTAAACCAGAACTGAGTAAGAGTGAAGGTGAGATTCTTGTAAAAGAAGTATATGACAACCTGCAATAGTAGATTTTCAAGTGTTACAACATTAAAAAAAGTATAACGAGAGCATACATTGCAGTTTAGAAAACATGATACCTTGCAAATTCGCAAATAAGACCATCTGCCATGAACAAGAAGCAAGTCTGCAAGGTATCGAAACTGTGCAATGGCAAAATCACTGGCCATCACCGCTTGCATACCCTCCAACCCACTTATGCCAACACCAACATGAGCTGCTTGAATCATGCTAACATCATTGGCTCCATCACCAATACTAAGTGTTATTTTTTGTGCACCTTTCTTAACCATACTCGTGACCTGTAAGGAGGTATAGCGAACAAATAATGGAAAATTTTTCATAACCTAAACAACTCTCAAATAACTAGGCAGTTACTATAAGCTCCCCTACTCACTAAGCCAGAAATTAAATAAAAAATTAGCTTCCCAGACAACTTACTCTCTACATATCAAGATTAACAAGAATTACAGAAATACGTCAAAGAATAAGTTATTGATACAAGAGCTTTACCTGTGCTTTCTGTAAAGGAGAAACTCGACAGCAAACAACAGAATGACAATTCAAACTTATGTTCAGCAGCATCACTCTTAAACTTGGATCCAATGCATACATTAGACATTTTCCATCAATTACAAGTGCTAATTTTGGCCCAGATGAGGAGTGAAAATAGTTCTGTGCTTCCTCAAGGCATCTCTTCAGCTCTTTTTTCACTTCTTCTTTGATAAACCGTGCAATTTCCACTTGGTCACCCTAAATAAGTTACAAAACAATGTAATTATTCCAGTAAAAAACACTAAGAACTATGGATAAAACATGGTACATAAAGGGCCAGTACCCTGTCTTCAACTTCTCTAATTGCATCAGTTTCTGAACTAATCACATATTGCTTCATCTCATTGTTTATCAAGTTGCATGCTGCAACAAGAGGGTGGAAGCATCATATAAAATGATAACTCAGATTAACAAAAGCACAAGTAGAAAAAAATACTGGTCTACTTCTAAACAGTCTCACCATAGGCTATGTTTATAGCTGTTTCAATCTTGTCCCCAGTAAGAACCCAAATTTTAATACCAGCTCTTTGAAGAGTCTCTATGCAAGCAGGTACACCCTCTTGAAGCTTGTCTTCTATGGCTGTGCTACCAATTAAAGTGAGATCATTTTCAATGAGTTCTGCCACCTGAATCATTTCAAGAAGCATCAGTAAGAATATAATAATTTTCTTTTATCGGCAAAGAATAAATAAATTAATTGGAGCATTTGAGGGATGCTCTAATCCTCTCATGTACCAACTCCTAGACAACAGAAAAAGCGCTCTGCACTCAACTTTTGTAAATAAGGGATTTAGTAAATAGCTTTAATTCTCATTTCTAGCAATGTTATTAATGAATTGTTTTTGTAAGCATATAATCAATAGTTGTTATAAATCATAATTGATTGCCACATCAATTATGTTATCTAAAAAGACGTCTTCAAGATAATATATTTCATTTCCTTTTTATAGATAAAATACAAAACGTTTATGAAGTTATTTGTAGCAGTTGATTTTGTATTTAAACTAATCAATTGTCAAAGATCAAATGGAAAAACAGAAGTTCACTGAAAATATTCTAGCTTTTCTAATCATAATTTTCAAAATATGTTGTCTATCATAAAGGAACCTTTTTCTTTGTTAAGATTATAATCTAGGATTACAATTAAACACCTTTGAATTGCACTAACATTCATTTTCTATCAATCAGAATATAATCCTGAAAATAAAACATATCCAAACATGCTCTAAGCACCTTCAAACAGTAAATAGTTGCAATAAGAAAACATGGTAGCAAATTGTGGATCTACTAAGAATAATAAAAATAGCATAATTGTTTTCCTAATCATCATCTCAGGATTCAACTCTGATTGCAACATTTAACTTATCACACAATCATATGCAGCAAATTATCATTTATCACTTCAGAAAATTAAGGAAATTGAAGAGAAGATAAGAGATGTGTTCTTGAATTTTCAGACTGTTGTGGTTTAGTGGTTTGTGGGTTTTGCATAGGTTGCAAGTGGAAAGTGCAGAATTTTTTTATTGTTAAAAACTAGCTCAAGAAGTGCCTTGAAGAACCACAGGGCCATTTTCCCTTTATCAAAACCAAAATTAGCTCATGTAACTGATGGAAGATATCAACCGTATTCACTGTCCAAGTTTAAGAGTAATGCTACAGAATTTGAGTTTTAATTGTCTTGTTATTTCAAACAGTTGTTTCTTTCAAGTTCAGTTGCAAGGACAAGTATAATGGATGGTGAATGGAAAAGGGATCCCAAAAGGTTATAGTTTTATGGAAGTGCCATAACAGTTATTTAACAACATTGCTACTTATTGAGGTAATATATTGTAGAAATATAAATTGCTTGATGCTAAATATGCACATAAAAGCTTCCAATGATAATAGGATAAACTGAACCTCATCCAATTTCTTTTCACGATCATTTAGAGAAGACTTGGCCTGGATAAACTTCTCATTCCAGCTTTCATAAACATCAGGATGCAATTCTTTGTAGGCTAGGCATAATGTGCGTAGTCCAGCAGATCCAAATTGTTCCAAATGCTCCCTGGTGACTTTCTTGATATTATTACTACTATCAGCCATTCTCTCGTAGATTACAGTATCAGCACCCTGTAAAGAGCAAGTTCCATGGAAGATGTCATCTTAGCCAAATTCAAGCAAATTTTTAGTATTGTGGGGAAGCAGACTAGTTCTGATTACCTTACAGTATAGTACAAGCCTTCCATCAGGATAACGGCATACAACAGACTGACGCTTCCTTGTACTATTAATGGAAAAAAAGATTACAAGTATGTTCAGCAGAAAATGTTAAAACTTAAAACCTTAAACTATAATTATACCGATAGGGATGAAAGTTACCTATTAAACTCAAGCACATTTAAAATCTCATAAGAGACGTCTTGAATTTTGCCCATTTTCTCAACATGAGATTCACGAACATATATCATTGTAGGTGTGCGTCTGACAAAGAATCAAAGAATTCACATTAACTCTAACTGAAATAACCTAAAATGTAACAGTTCCATTAAAAAATCAATAGCAGACGCAATAATAGAAAGGCATATTTGGATTTGTTAAGGAATCATGCACTCATGTTGCCACTTTGCTTATCAGATAACAGTTCATCTGAGTCCTAGACTTCAAGTATAAGATAGAAATACCCACATTTGTCTTTAATGAAAGTATAAATTTTATTATTTTTAAAAAAGTGAGGCCTACAGAGATTAAACAAGTTAAGATGTACTCTAACAAAAATAAATCTAATAGAAAAATGTAAAATATCATGGAATGTTCATTTCATTTCTTCAATAACACGCCTAAAATTCAGATTCATTTCATGCATAATTGGTGTTAACATACTGTGCAAATTTCAGTTTGTTTAGCAGAAAAATAACTAAACAGGAAGGTGTAACACTGACAAATTTGAGTCCCACAATGCAGTATCGGTCAAACTAACTACATTTCCTAGATATACAGTACAAAAATTCAACAGAAAACCTGATGTACACAAGAACCTATCTTTTATATTCCAAACTAAGTACCAGTACTCAGTAGCACCAATTTACAGCAGTACACAAGAACCTCTCTTTTACATTCGAAACTACATATATCAGTACTTAGTAGCACACATGCCCTCTACCTACTTGGAATTATCTGTTCTCTTATAAGCCCACTACCAATGGCAGATGATACAAAGTCCAACTATGAAGTTTTCCTTTTACATACTACTTAATCTGTGCTATTAGAGTATAGAGTTTGTCTACTTCCAGCGAATTACACCTTTTAATATCTTGTAGATTGATCTATCTGCATACCTAACCGAATACAGTTCACTTAGCTGTCAAATTATCTAAAAGTAGCTTGCTCTGGACTGTTGTATTGAGTATTTACATTTTAAGATCAATACACATTTTCTCTTCCCCTAATATGTTCCAAGCTTATGACCTTTCAAAATTATAAACAAGACATTAAGAAAGTTAGATGATACGATAAATCACGTAAAGACGTTCAGGGAACTTCAACTTAACCAAAAGAACACCTCTCATTATATGTAGTTCTTTATTACTTGTTTCAATCATTTTCCCGATTAAAGGGATGCAGATTCAGTATCCAAACTTTCTCTTGGTGCTCAATGTACTCATTCTGTAACAAGTCTTATTTTATAGCTTCCTAAGCAAAAGACCATGCAATATCAATATTTCAATGAGAGCTGGCATCAACATTCATGCACTGTTCCCATCAAGCTATGTTTGCTACACACTTATAGAAGCATGCAATTCTTATTTTGTTCGTAACCTAGCATTAATGAGCAATTAGTGATGCCACAATTTTCTCAACAGCAAGCCAACCAGCATGAGTCTAAAGGCTCGTTTGTAGCTTTACTTGCTTTTCTCACTCTGATTCTGCTTCTATTGGGTCAGTTCAACAATAAGTAAAAGGATTATACGATTTTGATAGCCAATCCTTTAAAATAGTATAAATAAGATCTCATTTCAAACAATGTCTCATCTGAAGTATAAGAGTACAAGAATTTGAAGCCTCTTTGCTGACATTATTGCAGAACTGCAACTCAAAAGACATGCAGATCTAGTCATTGGGAAATTTCTTCTGAAAAGCTAGACACAAGATCTCCATCTTAACGATGGGGGGTACCACCAACAAGGTTGTAGTTCAATTGGCACAACTCTAATCTTCAAGAGAAGGTCATAGTTAATGTTGGAGGTTCAATACTTAACCATGTTCCAGCCCAGCCCCTAGACAGAAGGCCAGAAGCTTGTGCAGATAAATAGAACATAATCAAGAAGTTTGAGCATCGAACCTGTAGAAAAAGAAACCAAAGTTTTTTGCGGCAATAACCAAAGCAGCCTCATCAGGTGATGCAGCTTGATATCTGATCTTCTCAGGGGACTCATCACCCTCTGGCAGTACAGTATGGCATATAGCAAGGCATCTGAAGAATTCCTAGATAGCAATAAATAAGGTAATATTACTTTGTTTTACGTAACATACAAAACCTTGTACAATACATGGCATGACCATGAAGTAAAGAGAGCAACTCAAGCGCTAAACTGATAAACAATATTTACAAAAAGAAAACAATCTGAATAAACTTCTCTTCCAAATTGAAGAATCTAGACTACGCCAACTGTACTTGAAAATTAGGTTCATTAATAGAAGATCTGATCATTACCAAGGAAGCATGGACATGATGCAGGACATTTATACATCAATATGACACAATCATAATACAGAGTTTTAAAAATTATAGGTCACAGCATAGCTATAGTAGAACACATAAAATTGGAATACATACATTTCTAAGTAACAGACTTTTAGCAATCCAAAAGCATCACACAAATGTTTGCACCAAACTCATGACAGATGGTTAGGGTTAAGATTTTTTTTATATAGCTTCTAAATACTACTATCCAGGACACATTTCAAGCAACAAATTTTATATCAACATAATACAAACTAAGATTTAAGCAACCTAACTTGCCATTATAAATGAAATATGTTAAAATGGATACATATTATAAACTTTTTATCCAACTTATTGTTGAAAATAGAATATCTAGAAGATAAGAACTTCTTTAATGTTTATTTTTCCAAGTTGTATATAGACAGGTTCAATGCATCATTAAGTAACGGTATCTTAATTGTTTCTCTTGTAAATTGTTTGGCATTAACTATCTTTGTAATACTTTGGAATATAAATAAATCCATTCTGCTTGTTGGAATAATCACTCAAGCTTGTACAGAAAATATTTGTTTCTCTTTATAAAGCAAACACCCAGAATTGAATTGAGAGAAGAAACATACTGTGGATCAGCAGAGCCATGTTTACCTTGCAAACATCTGGATTAGGCTCATTCCTCCAAGCTCCTCTCATAAGCCTAGCATCATCAAAATTAAAACCTCTCTCTTGCACTGCTTTGGAAGTATTTTCCTGTAGAGAAAATACAATATAACTGCAACCCCTTCTTTTAGATAAACTGCTTTTACACAATTCATAAATATTTTACCTCAATCTTCATGCCATTGCGCTCTGCTAATCCTCTCTCAATTTCAGTCACACCATTTCCATAGACCTCTCCTCCAATCGAACACTTGAAGAACTCCATTAAATTTCTTGTTAGAGTTCCAGTTTTATCAGAGAAAACGTATTCCACCTACTCATCAGAAAATAAAAGTTGGAGTTAAAATTTCTTGTGTTTCTTTTACTTAAATTTTTTTCATTCCCATTTTGAGCATAGTATGTATACTCTTTCACTTACTTTCTAACCTATCAGTTCATTCAAGCGAAGAAATGAAGCAGCCACTTACCTGCCCAAGTTCTTCATTCAAATTTGAAGTTCTGGCTAATGCAGGTGTATTTGTTTCAGCATGGTACATGGACAAGTCCTTGTTGATAAATTGAGTTGATTGAATAAATTTTATCATCTGGCACAATAACAAAACTAAATTACATTTTCTCTTTAGAATCAAAACATTGCCATTGATAGTGCATAAAGGAGTGAGACACAAACCTCTATGGACACATAAAGTGAAATGGGAATGATTGTTGAGTATAGTGTGATTAGGGTAAACATAGTCAGGATAAAAACCTGACAACAAAAAACATAGAATTAACAATAATAATTAACAGAGAAATAGAGAAAGAAAGAGGATGGCTATTTATCTTAATGGGGGAAGCTCACAGTACCAAAAATCTATTTCTGGGGTTGAACTGTGCCGAGCCCTCTTCTGATGAATCAAGATGCAAGTAAAAATATTTTTTATTTACGAAGATAGCACTGCAGTTTAAACAAATATAGTCATTTAGAAATAAACTAAACTATTACACAATAAGGGATACCTGTCACAGTTTTATTTTTCCAAAATACTATAGCGATTTAATTGAAAAACACAAAGAAAACAGTCCTAAATTTCCCACACTGTAATAAATTTTTTTATTAATCATTGTTTTCTTTTATAGAACTATCTCTGAATTTACATTATTTCAATAAAACTCTATACACATAATCTTATGCAAAGCTCAAGGGACATGTAGCGCCAATCAGAACACCAGTATTGATAATGGTAATAAATACACTAAATCTAATGCAAGTTTAAATAAAATAAATCCTATTCTCATACTAACAGTGTACTTGAACATTAAAGCCCAGTAAAGCTTAGCAACAGACTAAGAGGTCCAGCCAAACTCAATTGTTCAACTTACCTGCCTATGGCTCCAATGAAACACATCATGAAGAGAGTTGCAAATAAAGTTAGAATGAGCTTGTCAAGCTTTCTCTCCAATGTACTTCTTTTGGAAGGAACATTCATTGTATTCATCATCACCTGCAATGTTTCTCAAACATCAGAGAAATACTATCCACGAACAATCACCATAGGAAAATCCAAAGGCAAATATAAGACAGTTAATTTATACTTCCAGAAACGAATGGAACAGAAAGTGAAATAAACCCATACATCATTGTTATATTACATCCTTAATGCATGTTTGCTTTTTTTTTGTTTTCATTTTCATTTACTGAGGGTTTGTTTCCAGTTTTCCACTGTCAATTGCAAAAATGCCACCTTGTTTTTTATCCAATTTCCTGCATTCAAAATTTGCATAGGAAATGACACAATATAATCGTGAAAAAAAGTGTTGCCTTGTCTTCATTTTAGAGGAGGGCGTTAGGTTTGCTCTTTTCCTTTTCCGTATATAATCATGACAAAAAGTGTTGCCTTGTCTTCATTTTGTTTGCTTTTTCAATATTTTGTGAAGCAAAGGATGCAAAGAAACTGGAAATTCAATTTTTCCTATACGAAAAATTTTGAAAACGGGAAAGTGAATGAAACAAATTAATTTTGAAACATACAAACTCTTTACATTTATTAATTGAGTAAATCAAGCATCTTAATTGAAATGAGAACAAAAACAAGACAAACAACTGAGTTGTTATTTTCCAAAAACAAATAAATCAATTCAAAATAAAACTTATTTTCAGTTATTTTCTTCTTTTGCCATATCTCTAGACCCCAAGGATAATTGTTTGGAATTATATCAGTAAAATATTTGAGATTCTAATGAATAATTATAATTATGAATACATAACAAGTGCAAAAACAATATCAGTTTGTCTCTGGCAACATTTTAACAATCAATTCGTCACTAGCATATCAAACATCTTTAGAAAAAAAGCAAAACCAAGGGCCGTGATATTGAGAGAGGTATTATCAGTTTATCATTAGGCATCATTTTATACAGCAAACCTTTGTTTCATGTCCTGTAAATACAACAACCCCAACAATATACTCTGTATTCCTCAGACTGCAACCCTGAAAAGTCAAGATGCTCCAAGTCAATGTCAGTTTCACAAACTAAGTAAACAAAATATAAGCATACGGTACAGAGCATATAGTGTTTTAGACTAGTTATTTTCAGTTTCTATAAGCTCACTCTTATTTGTAATTCTGTTGTAAGACAGTTATAATTATCATAGCTGGCACCTGTTAGGATCCAAAGCCTCTACCTTATAAATGTAAGCAGAAGCTTCCACTGTACAATAGACCCTTATCAGAAATACAAAATATTCTCTCAACTTCCCTTCTCTCTGTCTCAATCCAACTAAAAAAGCACTCTAGTTTTTGAATAAACACAGTTCGGCAGATAAAAAAACAGATGGGGAGGGGCAGCAGAACCAATCCAACTAAAAAAGCACTCTAGTTTATGAATAAACACAGTTCGGCAGATAAAAAAACAGATGGGGAGGGGCAACATACCCGCAACAAAATTTGATTTGGACTCAGAGGCAATGTTTGCTTTTGGCTTATAAGATTTCCAGTAAAGGTATACAATGAATTGTTTGGTTGTTCACATTGAATTTCACCTGCAATTAGGTTCAAAACTTGTCAGAACTTGAACCAAATTAGCAAGAAATAAAATTTAGCATAAAGATTGGAATTGACATTCAAAAACCTGGTAATAAATAAGTCTTGCACAGACTTCAAAATTATATTCCCTAAACATATTAAATTAAAGATAATCGTTTCAAACAGCCATAAAAAGTTCTATGAAGACCAATTACAGATTAAGAATTTTTATTAAAAAAAAAAAAAAACATTCCACCCAGATGAGGAACAGTTAACCACATAAAATACATGAATTTATCAGATTATTTTAATAAAACTCTTTACTCTGAACATAAGTTTAGAGTGTGTTGAGACAACTGCCAAAATTATATTATCTCAATAATCGATTATAAAAGCAATCAGATTTAGTTTGGATAAGTTTGCTGAAAAGTGATTTTAAAATAATTTTGTTTGAATGCAACCAAAAAAAAAAAAGTATCAGCTTTTACATAAGAAAAAATGTATGTATGAAGCTGAAATGGGAGAAATCTATTTGAAAATAATCATAAGCTACAAGTTTCAGAAGAAAAAAAAAACTGTGTTTACTAAATTCCATCTGATTTCCAAACATCCAGCTTATTTTTTATAGGAACAACTTATTGAAGGAAAAAAAAAAAAAAAAAGCTTTCCTAAACATGCTCTCTTAGGATGTATTTGGGACAGCTGTATAAATTAGATTATTTCAATAATCAATTATATGTACAATCGATTATAATCAAAGTCTGTTTTGCTGTTTGGGTATGTTTGCTAAAGATAGTTCTTAAGATAATTTTATTAGGATGTAAAAAAACTGCTTTTATCCAAGAGTATGCATGAAGCTGAAAGTAATATAAACTGTTGAAAAATTGATCATAAACTACATTTTTTCATATGCATAAAAGCACCGTCCAAATAACAAGCTTATTTTATAAATAGATTATTATTTTACTAAAACAGATGAAATGTTACGTGCTCTTGGTATCTTCCAAGTTGAGATCCCCAAACTGAACACTTCCATTTATTTGGAGGATTTATACAGCCGGATATATGACATGATTAATTACTCAATTATACAATACTTTGACTCAAGCCTGAATCATAAGCGGATCTAATGCTGGAGAATAATGAATGTTATCTGAATACACAGCCGGAAACTATATAATAAATTGGCAATTGCTTCCTGCACCTAACATTTTTGAACCTGCAACCAACACAATTTAAAAATTCTGAAAATGCCAATTATTCCGGAAATGAAAATCCAGAATTGAAAATAATACATTCCAGAAAAGTAAATCCGGAAGAGATTATTGTGTTTCAGAAATAAAAATCCAAAAACAAAAATCAAAATCCCATTCTGGATAAGAAAATCCGGAATTGAAAATAATACATTCTGGAAAAATTGATCCGGAAGAGATTATTGTGTTCTGGAAAAGGGGGTCCGGAATGTATTTTTATATGTACCCCAATTTTTTAAAAGGGTATTTTCGTCTTTTCCATTGGAATTGGGTGCAGTGATATGGTCCAGGAAGCAATTGCCTAATAAATTTCTAGCAACTTTCAGGGAATGTAGAAAAACAAGAAAATTGGAGCAAAACAAAAAAAAAAAATCCACAGTAAGGGCATTTTCAAGTGATACTAATAATACACAATTTCACCAACTAAACTCCCATACACAGAAAGAAAGCCAATTGAAAACATGATTTACATTTCTGTAGTCATCTAACTTATTAAATTACAAATCACATCTCAAGAAAACAAACATGTAGCTAGTTCATAATAACAAAAATACAATGGAATGAGTAAATGTTAATTCTAATTCTCATTCGCAGATAGATGAACCAAAATTATGATAATGCACAAAATTTATTATATTCTAAGCTTAAAACTAAAAAAAATGGCTGAAATGTTGTCATGTTTCCTAGAACTTAAACAACCAAGTGCAAAATAACTCATAACCAAAATAAACAAACGTTACAAGAACTGTATAAAATTATAATATGTAGATAAAGCAATAAGAAAAATGCAAACCTTTAAACTCGGATGCCTTATCCGGAGTCACATAATCCCAAGTCTTTTCCAATGCTTTCCTAATCTTCAAATTGGTTTCCCCATCCAAGTTAGCAGTCTGCCACTCAAACCCAATGTTAATTAACGTGAAATACTGTTTAAAGAGCATTTAGAAAACACTAACACCAGATTCAAAAAATATAAATAATAAACCTCAATGTAGCAGACACCATCTGAATTAGTGCTTGCCAAGAAAAGCAGATCTGCAGGAAAGAATCCATCCTGTTTAACCTGCAAAAGAGTATAACTTATGGGTAAGTATTGTATATAAATTGCCATACCCACAATGACATCAACAATCAGCTCTGGACCCATGGATCCTGTAACACACACCTGCAAACCAAACTTACAGTTAACAATTAAAATCATATAATGGCAAAGGAAAATAGATCAGTAACAAGAATTTATGATTTCCCTGAAAATCTTTCTAATAATATAGAGAACTCTAAAAATATAATTCAGCAGCTCACAAATATAAAAACCATAAAAATAGTACACAACAGAGAAAGAAAATACCCATCTCAACCACATATATACTTAGGAAACCAAAACATTGATCCAATTAGATACGTAATGGAAGAAGTTGAACAAATTCAACATTATAAGCAAAAAATAATTAGCTGCAAAATTGTGAAACTAGACAGAAATAAATGAAGGGTAGAAAGTAAATTATTATTATTATAAAAGACAAAAGATTGACAGAAAATCATCACTGTCTAATATTGTATAATGCAGAGCACTATTATCAAAAATCCATTTTCGGATTTGCAACTTGCCGCCACAACATGGCGATGGTGATGCAGGTTTCTTATGGTGACCCATGACGGCCTCTTTATGCATCACAGGATGCGAGCACAGAACAGAGATTGCGAAAAAGGCAAATAGGCGTGCACTCCCATCCAAAAATGAAGGAGGCCACAATGAATGAGAAACCCTAATGCTCTCTTACTCAACCCTAACTTATCTCATTCTTTTGTTGGGTTATCAGCCCAGTTGTTCATTTCGTTAACAGGAGTTGGGTCATACTCGGTCCAATGCAAACATTATAATTTAACCTAATACCCTACCCATGTTATTGCAGCCTCTCATTTTTTGTTCAATCACATTGTCACTTGTCGTTAATGTTGCCGTTGGCCACCAAAGACCAGGAGGACACTTCAAGAACATTCCACATAAATGACCCCGAATTGGAAACATTGTCATCCAATGAATGAATCAAACTTAAATACAATTCTTTGTAATTATTGCAGAAAAGTTATGAAAGGAGGAATTACTAGAGCCAAAGAACATCTGATGGCAGAGAAGGACAATGTTGTTGCTTGCACCAAGACTCCAAAAATTGAGATAAGAGATTTGGAAATTATTTCAAAAAAAACAGTCAACCCTCCATCAATCCTGTATGAATTGTCGTCGCTTATGATAATAATGAGTGAAGATGAAGTTAAAAAATTTCACAACTAGTAAATATATAAGGGAACAAATAGGGGTGGAAAAAAAGGACCAATAGATGTTTAATAGAAATCCAATTGTTGTAATAGAGAAGAGAAAAATAGAAAACTAACACAAGCTAATATCAAAGAACCATGATACAAGATTTAAAGGCATCAGTTCATCAATATATTGCTCGATTTTGGTAAGCAGGCTTGTCATTCAACCTTGTCATCAACTGTGTCTTTTTAGGGTTCACTGGACCACAAAAAGGATATAGATGTTTCTCACCTTCGCTTAACCGCTATTTTATTTCAGTAGATGTCACTTTCAGTGAGTCTTCCCTTTACTTTAAGCCTTCTCCTTCTCTTCCTTTGTCTCCATCTAATCAAGTTAGTATCTTTGTTGTTTGTGTGATCCTCTTGTTGTGCCTAGTGCACCTAAAGATTCACCACCTCCACCAACTCTTCTAGTGTATAGTCATCGTCAAACTTCCCATCGTCCATCAGATGACTCTCTTCCAGTGCCAACACCTCCACCCCCCCCCCCTTCTGGCTCTGACAGTTGAATTGATCTTTCCATTGTCATCCGTAAAGATAAATGTTCTACCCGTAATCTCTCTCCACATTACACTAATTTGAGTTACCATAGACTATCTCAACCTTTTATGTTTGTCTTTCGTCTATTTCTTTTGTATCAATTCCAAAATTTGTAGTTGATGTCTATGCCCATCCTGGTTGGTGTTAGGCCATGCTTGATGAAATGAGTGCACTTCAGAATAATGGAACTTGGAAACTCGTTCCTCTATCTTCTAGGAAATCTATTGTTGGTTGCAAGTGAATTTTTGCTATCAAAGTTGGTCCATATGGTACTACTAACTATCTTAAAGCTCGCCTTGTGGCCAAGGGTTATACCCAAATTTTTGGTTTGGACTATGGTGATATTTTTTCACCGATGGCAAAGATGGCTTTTGTTTGCTTGCCTATTCATAGTCATGGTTGCTCTTCAATAATGGCCTCTTTATTAGCTGGATGTTAAAAATGTCTTTCTTAATGGGGATTTGCAAAAATAAATTTATATGGAGTAACCTCCCAGCTTTATTGCTCAAGGGGAGTCTTCTGGATTGGTATGTCACCTCCGCAAATCCTTATATGGTCTCAAGCAGACTCCTAGATTTGGAAAATTTAGCAATGTTGTTCATTCAGTATGACTCGCAGTGAAGCAGGTCATTCAGTTTTTTACCGTCACTCGAGTGTTGGGTGTATCTATCTCATAGTATATCTTCATAACATTGTTCTTATAGGCAGTGATCACCATGGCATCTCACAAATAAAGCAACACC
Organism: Phaseolus lunatus; assembly: GCA_013389735.1. Lineage (NCBI taxonomy): Eukaryota > Viridiplantae > Streptophyta > Magnoliopsida > Fabales > Fabaceae > Phaseolus > Phaseolus lunatus. Next base: position 10,409,528 of record CM023859.1, on the reverse strand, counting down.
TTTGTCAACACTTTCAAACTAAAGATCTTGGCAAACTTATAGATACTTTTTGGGGATTGAGGAAAGAATCCATACTGCTATTGTTATCTCTCAAAGAAAATATGCATTGGACATTTTGGAGGAAACTAGGTTGATGAATTTGAAATTTGTTGATACACCCATGAATCCCAACGTCAAACTTCTATCCCATCAGTGGGAGCCTCTATTAGATCCTGAGAAGTACAGAAAATTAGTTGAAAAATTGAACTATCTTACTATTACTCGTCCTGATATTTCTTTTGCGGTCAGTGTGGTGAGTCAATTTCATAATTCCCCATGTGAAGACGATTGGAATAAAGTCATTCATATACTGAAGTACATTAAGTACATTAAAGGCTCTCCTGGAATAGATTTGTTATATGATCCCAATAACCATACTAAAGTTGTCTGTTATTTAGATGTTGCAAGATCTCCATATGATAGAAGATCAACTTCCGTATAATGTGTCTCCATTGGTGATAACTTGATCTCCTAAAAGAGCAAGAACCAAAGTATTGTAGCGAGATCTAGTGTAGAAGCAGAATATAGAGTTATGGCATCAACTACTTGTGAGCTTATTTGGCCTAAACAATAACTTAAAGAATTGCAATTTGGAGAAATCACTCAAATGACACTTATATGTGATAATCAAGTTGCTCTTCATATTAACTAAAATCCAGTTTTTCATGAAAGGACCAAACATATTGTTATTGAATGTCATTTTATTCTAGAAAAGATTGTATCGAGAGATATCAAGATTGTGTTTGTTAATTCAAATAATCAATTAGCAGATATTTTTATTAAATCCTTACGAGGGCCTAGGATTGATTATATTTATAACAAGTTGGGTACATACAATTTTTATGCACCAGCTTGAGGGGGAGTGATAGATATTATGAGATATTATTAGATATTGTTAGATATTATAGATATTTCTATGTAATGGGCTTAGCCCATATTTTCTGTATATTTTTCTCCCTTAGAAGCATAACCCTACGTGTTCAATATACACAAGGGATTTATCCTATTTCTCTTTTCCTTTATTTTAATAGTATGCTTGCATCAAGAGGTTGGTGTCAAGAAAAGATGTGTAACAAAAAAATTTAACTGAATTGCCTCTTTATAAGAGTCGAGGTGATGAATATGCCAAAGAATCAAGGAAGACCACAGCCCTAGGTGTGACACTTGATCACTTTCTAATTTGTGTTAAGATACAATGGTTACATTCTAAGTTACTTTCATTGCTTTTATAACTCAATCAGGGAAAAATTGTAGACACAACTCCCAACTTACAAAAGTTAGCAATCAAGATTTTATGTTTAACATGTAGTTCACTAGGATGTGAGTGCAATTGGAGTGTATTTGAGCAAGTGATAATTATTGTTCTTATCCATGACATGATAATGATAATGAAGAGGGGTGAAATGATTTAGTTTTTGATGATGATCTCAATCATAATTGGGCAACTGTTGATAAAGCTTCAAGTGTTAGAGAACCAATAATTTATACAGGGAGACAAGCAATCAAAAAAATAAAGCAACCATCAATTGGTGGTATTGTTATTGGATCTTCCTATGTTTCTAAGAAAGGTCCAAGTGCAACTTCAACCCCAATAAGGAGGTGGAAAGAGAAGATTCAAATTGGGGTTGAGAATGAATTGCATGATAGCTCTCATTCTATTTTTGAAAAATTACTTAAATTTGACAAGAGTTTCTCTTAAGAGGAAGAGGGAAATGCCCCATTGGATAATATTAAAGACAATTAAATTGGAATTGAAGAAGTACTAGATAATTAGAAATTTTAAGACATTTCTTTTATGTTTTGTTGTTATTTTAAGTTTTGAACTTGAAATTTGTGGTTTCTTTTTTATTTGAAGTTATTGTTATTTGAATTTACAGACATAATATAACTATTACTTATGGTTGTCTCTTTCATTAGTTTTGCATTACAATTATATTTCTATATTTTTTTTAAATTATTTTTACATATTGTATTTCTTTTGACCACAACACTTCCGCCATAACCCATTATGGTTCCGTTATAATTTCATAAACAATTTTTGGGGTCCCTGATATTTTTTGTTATTGGATATCAATAAGATTGAAGTAAAGTAGGAAACCTGTTGTTATCTAGAAATAAATCTAGGTTATAAGAAAGAATTCCATCGATTAAAATAAAAGGTAAACTAGGCCTAATTCAATTTCAAAAGCTAGATTCAAGGGGAGAGGATTGTCCAACTCAATACAGGAAGTACTTTAGCCATTAACCTACCTCTTATGGGATCAATGGGACAATAAAAATCTCATAAGGATGTAACTGGAAATGATTAGGCAAGAATGGAAACCTTAAAAAAATGTTTGATGACAAAATTTGAAATTAAGAAGTTAGGCAAATTGAGTTATTTTTGGGCATTGAAGTGGCTTATTCCCATCATGGTATTTTCATCTCCTAACAAAGATGTTGCATTTATTGGCTGAAACTGGTAAATTAGGAAGCAAACTAGCAGAGACACCTATTGAACATAATGACAAACTTAGTGAATCAATTGAAGATGTAGGTGTGGATAGACAATCTTATCAAAGGGTGGTCGGGAAATTGATCCACTTGTCTCAGACTAGGCCCAACATTGCCTATGTTTTAGGTGTTGCAGCAAGTGAGTTCATGCATAATTCAAAAGAGACTCATATAAGGGTTGTTTATCACATTCTACAGTACTTGAAAGGAAATCCTAGAAAAGGAATTTTATTTACAAGTGGGAATGAGATGATCTTAGGAGCCTACCTAGATGCTAACTATGCAGGTTCAATAGACAACAAAAGATCTATCTCTGGATATTGCAGTTTTCTTTGGAAGAAATTTAGTCACTTGGAGGAGCAAGAAACAAAATGGTGTGGCAAGATCAAGTCCAGAGGCAGAGTTTAGACCCATGGCCTTAGGGATTTGTGAAATAGTATGATTAAAGATAATTTTAGAAGACTTCAAGATTGATTCTAAAAAGTCTATGAGATAGTATTGATAACAAGTCAGCAATAAATATTGTGCATACTTCAGTCAACATGATACAATAGAACTAAGCATGTTGAAGTAGACAAACACTTCATAAAGAAGAAATTGGATAATGGGGTATATACAACATTTGTATCCTCTAGAAATCAACTTGCAGATGTATTGACAAAAGGGCTAAGTGGTTACATTTCAGTCTATTGTTGGGCAAATTCGGAATGGATGACATTCACCCACCAACTTGAAGGTGAGTGTCAAAATCCCTTGATTTATGCTGCAAATAATATTTCCTTGTAAAGTTTTAATTACATAATTAGCAGATTCAATTACATTCCATAATTAGGAGGATTAGTTGGTTGACAGTATATTTTATATTTATTATGCAGGATCATTGATCCTGAATTATAGGGACAGATTATGTCCATCATCATAAATTAGGATTTTCCGTTATTAAGTTTGTTTTTGTATTCTATTTAAGAGCAGTTGTTCTTCTATGAATATTATCAGAAACAGTTTTTATAATGATAACAAACCATCATACGGAATTTTAAACACAATCAATTACCATTGTAGACATCCATCCTTGAGCGAGTGTATAACTCAGTTTTATCTTTTCTTATTATATTTTTTACTTTGGCTGTTATTAAGTGTCATTAGCTGTACTACAGCTGGTGACAGCTGTCTCTATAGGTGCTTATTATGGTTTCCATTTGTTCACTGAGCTTCTGTGTATATATACGTGGCTGCAAACAGAAGCTCACTCAGGTTGTTCATTTTAGACATATCAATATACTTAGTTCTTTCAATCTCTCAGTTTTTACTTCAATATGGTATCCAGAGCTTACTGGTCTGTTTTTACTTCAATACCTTGTAAGTACTAGTTCAAAATATAGACATGTCAAAATAAACTAGCACAGAAATGCATAGCACACTCACCTTCACAATGTCTCCAACCTGCAACTTCTTCCAGGATATCGACTCCCACTTTTGATCTTGCAGAACATCTATAGTATTATTGTTTATGGACATGTCATTTTGAAAACGCTTCTGTTATACACAATTTAAAAGGGGAAAAAGTAATTAGTAAGTCGAATACATAAATCTATTGGCATAATCTAATCTGTGAGAAAGTCTAGACAAATTCCAATTAAGGATTCCAACACGAGATAAAAATAAGATAAAATGAGGTCATAATAACCACTTTCTTTAAACAAAATATGTATAGTAATTAACGAACTTGTAAGCACACACTATGATAAAATGTTTATTTCTACACTCTAAAACAAAATATATATTCAACATTTTTCTAACATCCCCTGCCAGAATTTTCTATAAAATTTCTGTCTGAAAAACGAAATGATAATCCCCTAAACCTAAAGAGCTTAAGTAAAATGAGTTAAAAGAGCAATGCATTAATGAGAGCAAAAAAATATTCTTACCCAATCCTCAAAAGCTTCCTTGATAAGAGAGACAAGTAGTACCAGAGACAGAGGAAGCACATTAGTTATTGGAGACACAGGACTACAACAGAAAATTCATAATTAGACTTAGTCTAACTTCTTTTTAATGAAATATAAAATTAGGCAAAAAGTATATATGAAAAGCATTCGGCATGAATGGAGTACATACTCTACTGATAACAAACTTCAAAATAACTAGCAGGGGGAGGGGGTTAAAAATCAGTCCAGGGGAAAAATAATTCTGAGTTCTTCCAAAAATACAGTTTGCTTAGCAGTTGAGGAGCAAAGGAGTCCAAGTAAAAGTGGAGATCAAACAAGGATATCACCATATTATGTTGTTATAGATTAATACAAGGCAGGAAAGTACAATTATAATGAAGAATCCAAGAAAAAAAAAGGATAAATGATATCATACCAATTTCATTATAATTTATAAGTTCATTATAATAGTAAGAGTAATTAACTTATTAACGAATTCTATAAAAATTGTTAGACTAAGAGTAGGACTGCACTAACAAAGCCAGACTATTACGTCAGTCAATCTAAATCTAGTATTGGTTCCCTTTGAAGGTTTGCTTCTTGAAAGTGGCCATAAACTGTAACTTTGTTGTCTATGATAGTTATTAATGTTCCCATTGAATTCCAGATTTTTTTCTGACCCCAAATACCATTCATTTCCATCTTCTCTTGTTTGTTTTGTTATGATGTATGAATAAAGTAACAAATAGATATAGCACAGCAACCATAATGACGTCCTTAGAACAATATATTGAATGGGAAATTACATACCAACAAAATATAATTCCTTTCTTTGTTAGAAATTTAAGACATAAAATATATCTTGCAGAGAGCATTTCAATAATTCCAACTTAATTTACTTTGTCAGTCCAAAAACTCAAGCAATGCATAGAATATTTGATTAATGAGAAAAAATAAAACTAAAGGACCAAAACACTAGCTGTTTCTTGCTTAATTTTCCCCAACCTCACCAGTATTCTTTACAACTTTATAATAGCCACAAATTGGACCCTTATAATATCCAATGCCTTGAACCTTCAAAGCACCAGTTTCGACAATGAATTAACCAAAGAAAATCCTGAACACAACCCATTAAATCCTAAACTCTTCACTGTCCTAACATATCAACACACAGGCAGAACGAAATATAAATTACCATATCAAGATCTATGAGGAAGATTAGGATCCAATGCAGCCATAGTATATCTTATTCACACAAATACTGAAGGTACGAAAGTAATCAAGAGCTACTACCAACTTCACCATACAAATAGCAAACAACTGAAGATAATTTTTCATGAAAAAATATTAAGATGGAACTGTCCCACTACAGTGTGTACTGATAGTTCACTTATCTCAACCATGCTCACAAGTTGCAAAATAACATTCTCACTGTTAGGTTGACTAGCAGTTACATACCTAATAGGTGTGGTTGACAAAATTGAGATTGTAAGAAAGTAGAGATTAGCCACCCGTCTGAACTGCAGGACAAACAAGAATTTCTATCTTCAAATAACATAAAAAGATTGATAATGTGACAAAGGATATACACTTACAAACGCCATTTAACATCAGTCAATAAAATACAAATTTACAAAAAGATAATGGCATATTAATTTCAGCAGATGTTGCTTTCACACATATTATAGAGCACAACAACCATCTCTTTTTTTCTGTGTGAGCAAATAAATCAAAAAGAAATTTGATTCCAGCCATATGAATTTGTAACAGTACACTAATGGCAAGAAAGCTGATGTAGGAGAGGAAAAAGAATGACTAAAACCATAATCAGCAGCAGTGTAAAGAATGCCTTACATTACAAGTCTTGAGGTTGGTACCCTCGAGACAAAAACATAAATCTAAACATAACGAACCAGGCATATTAAATGTTCATGATAAGACCCAAAAATAGAAATCTGTCTGAGGTCCAAATAGAAAGGAAATTTGGTAAACATTATATTTGAAAAAAGAGGAATATTCTATGGAGAGGAGGAGAGGGAGAACACCTATAATCAGTTACTCATGGAAATACTGGCACTATCATGCCTGTGTGTCCACATTTATTATGATTATAAAGAACAGTTAATACAATTAAAAAAATTGAATTATTAGAATAGTTATCATGATGGAAAACAATTATTAAACCATAAAGAGTAAGATTGTAAGAAAATGTGTACACCAAAAAACAATTACAAAGAGAATCCCCTTCATTGATGAGGTAGAATATAGAATAGGTTGGTTATGAGAGAGTGGGATCGTGGGTAAAGGATATATATAAGGTGGGACACTGTCAGAAAAGGGAGGGAAAAAGTGGACAAGGATTTTCAGGACAAAATAGGCACGGTTTAGCAGTCCAGTATTATATTTTCCCTTTTGTATTTTAGTCGGCAGTTTTCCTTTCAACAGATCTTGCATCACTTTGCAACAGATCTGAATTTAGTTATAATACAGTGAATTATCATAAATCTCAATCTGAAAATGGGTAGAAAGAGGTAAGAATTTTCAACAGATCTTGTATCACTTTGCAACAGATCTGAATTCTGTTATAATACAGTGAATTATCATAAATCTCAATCTGAAAATGGATAGAAAGAGGTAAGAAGGCCATAAAAAGGGATCAATCCCTGCGTAAAACTCAGACTTCTTGGAAGACAGCATGAAAGGCTCTATCAAATGATGGAATGGGGTACTAGTCAAGCAGCTGCAATTAAGTCAACCCCTCTGCAACCAGACTAGGTTGTTCTAGCAGATTACGAAGATGTTTTTGAGGCGCCTAGCTGATTACCTCCAAAGAGGGAGCATGATCATATGATCAACTTGCAAGAGAGGGGACCACAATTACTTATACAAGACCATACCAAAAAGATGAGACAGAAAAAATAGTTGAGAAAATGTTGCAAGTGGAAATAATAGACAAAACGCTAGCCCATACTCTAGTCCTGTGAATATAGTAAAGAAAAAACATGGGGGTTGAAGATTTTGTTTTCATTAGAGCGTTATAGGAAACTGCCAAAAAAGGGAGGAAAAAAGTGGACAAGGATTTTCAAGAATCGGGTACTCTTTGTCCAGTATTATATTTTTCCATTGTAATTTCATCTGCAGATTTCTTTTTATCAGATCTTGTATCACATTGAAACAGATCAGATCTTTAACAGTGAATTTTCAGTATTGGTCTTGTTCTCTTTTGGTACCTATCAGTTTATTAAAAAAACGAATGTATAAAAGATGTAAAAAGTGATCTTTTATAAATGTAATAAATCATATTTGCCAAAACGTGCCATCTAAGAGTCACAATATATACTTTCAGAAAATACTAAAGAATATAGTTTCCAGAAAATGCAACTAACAACTCATGTACGAAAGAAAAGTCTCATTGCTTGAACACTGGAAATCAATTGCATTTGACATGCTCTCTAAAATCAGAAGCTTAGAATAACTTACCTGCTCAAATAATCCTTTTGGCAAAAAGGTGAAGAAGTTATATTTGGTAGTTGATATAGAATTCCCCTGTCACATTGAATATTAACTAATCAAAATTACTAAATCTGGCTATGTGAAATATACATTATAGTATAAACAGAAAATAAATATATTCTTAAGTTATGCACATAACAGTAGAAATTGCAAAAACAACAGAAAACTAGAATCGATTTGACATCATATTGATCAATTAAATAGGCAAAGCACTGACTTCCTTGTTTGCCTTCAATCTACTCCCCCTAAGTTGGTTCTTTCTCAAGTCTCTCCTAGAGGTTTGGGAGAAGATTCATAAATACTTTGGTCTTCCAACAAAATCTCAAGCAACTTTTTATCTTAAACAACTTGGTCATCTAGATTATTTTTTCTTGGCTTTGAAATGAAATATTTACTTGATCAATCTGTTCTTACGACTCAAAGCAGATATACACGATACTTGCTTCACAAAACACATATGACAAAAGCTCATTCCATTTCTTCCCCTATGGTTTCAAATTGCAAATTATCCAAGCTTGGGGTTTATTTTTAAATCCTACTTTATATCGTTCATGGATAGGTGTTTTGCAATATGCCACTCTTACTAGACAAGAAATCAGGTTGTTGTTAAAGTATGTCAATCTATGGCCAAATTACTAGACTCTCACAATGTGTTTTGGTTAAAACATACTACAATATCTTAAAGGTACTTTATTCCAAGGGATACATTTTCAGCCAGTGTCAATTGCACAACCTTTGTCACTGAAAGCCTTTTATAATTCTGATTGGGTGTCTAATATTGATGATAGATGATCTACTTCCAAAGCAGCCATCTTTCTTGGACCTAATTTAATATCTTGGTGGTTCCACAAGCAGAGAGCTACTGCTTGTTCTAGTATTGAGGCTGATGACAAAAGTTTGGCTCAAACTTCTACTAAATTAACATGGATTTCTACTTTGCTCACTGAATTGCATGTTTCATTTACTACTTTGGTTCTCCTTTATGATAATCAAAGTGTTGTCTATTACTCATAATCCGGTGTTTCACAATCCCGCACTAAACACATGGAGATTCATGTTTTCTTTGTGCGGGAAAAGATTATGACCAAGCAGCTTTTCATCTATCATATTCCAGCTCTTAAATAGTGGGCAGATGTGCTGATCAAGCCCCCATCTTCAGCTTGTTTTGCTTTTCTTAAACTAAATGTGAAAGAGGGTACAAAAATTTTGCGTGTACTCTGTTAGAGTAGTTAGCTACTACTGTTTTGTATGCTATATCTTTTGTTGGAATCAGTTACCCATAGATACTCTTGTAAGCTTCTTATTTCACTAGTGAAGAATTAATACAATTCAATTTGTTATAAAATGTTCTATTGTTGAGTTTGTTTCACACTTCCCGACAAGGTAAAATCCCAATTTTAAGCCCTTTCCCATGAAAACCAAATTCTTTCATGAAAAATAAACACTTTAACAACAAAAGAATAAGGAAAAATGAAATAAGTTTTTCTAGAAGTTAAAATAGCTTATGCATAAATAATTTATAGATGTTCTTTCATAGTTTCTTTCAATTTTGAATTTTAAATAGTGCATTAGCCAAATTTAGCTTGAGGACAAGTTTATTTAGTTTTTTTTCTCCAATAGTTGTTTTTAGAAAAGTTTTTCCAAACAGAGTCAATGAATGAAAATGTAACAAAATCTTCAAAACAACGGAAAATGTCATTCCTTCCAATTGGAATAGTAGGGGTTTAAGAAATGCACGAAATAGAGAGCAAACTCTCGATAATAAAGTACTATATTGATATATGGCATCTAACAATATGTTATGAAATACAGAGAGCTTAAATCCCTATTTATTCTAAATACTAAATCCTTAATTCTTATTAACTAGGAAATATAATGAAATAAGGAAAACAGTCCTAAGAGTTCAGCAATGGGCATATTTGGTTAAACAAATGGTTTTGTCCAATTTTAATTACAAAAAGTACACATTATTTCTTATCTTCAAAGGTTTCTATAAGGAACTGTGAGAAAACAACTTTTTCATGTTCTTATATTTACTATACAAACCTTAAAAATCAACAAAAAATTAAAATAATTTGCATTTTCTATCACTAACCATTTTCAGACTATAGATAGAACCAGACTTCATCTGGGACAAAGATAAGGTTCAAACAACATCTGACGGAGAGGTACAAAGCAAATAAATCTGACTACCAAACTAGAAAAACAACATATCAAGAAAACAGATAAGCCAATAGAAGGTTGCAAACAAGAGGGTTGGATCTAACCAGCAGCAATAAAGGTAGCGAAGAACATAAGCTAGCAGCTCACGCTCCCAGTTGGCTAGAGTATTTTGAAATTGTGGGCATGAGAGAAAGAAGAGGGAAGAAGAAAATAGACTCTGAATATAAAACAAAAGAGTAGAACAATCTCTAAGAGAGAGCAGGGAACAGTGAGAGAAAGAGAACCAAATAAAAACATCAGAACAAAATATCAAAAGCAAAGCCATAGAATAAAGCAAGGCCAGAAACATCTGGAAGGTGCTTAAACATCATAAACTACAACACTGCACCAAAGAATAATGGGTCATGTTTGGGAAACACAAGGGCATATGATTGCTTTACAATAGGGCTTCAATTCCGAACCCCAAATAAGCAAAGCAAAATCACAAAATTATCCCCAGATAAACCTTAGATAACATAGTATTGTAGGAGCAGACTAGGGTTTTCCACCATAAACCAAAGGCAGTGCCTGTAAATGCCACAAATATCCACGAATGTGGCTGCATTGCACCACTCAAAGCACGACCACAATTTGTGATATGATGGCTTCAATGAAGCAGTATATAGTCGTGATGCAACAGGATAGGACCATTGTAGCACACATCACGATGACAACTTTGGGGGAATTAAATACATGAATCAAAAGACACCATAAAGTTTAATTTCAAATCATGTCTATAAATGAACATTGACCTCTAAATCCGTCTTATTTGTTTCACTCATAGTAAGCTTCTAGAAATAGGGATAACCTTCATTTGATCTGTTTCTTTACCTGAACTTCCACAGGTCTTCTCTACATGCTCAAACTACCTAAGGCAAAGTCGTACCATAATTTCAATTTTACAGTAGGATCTACCACAACTTGCTCTCTATCATTGTCATTGACAAACCTATATTGTCTAATGAGACAAATTTACTTGAGAATAAACTTGAAAAGTAATTTACTCTTCGTAAAAACTTGAAAATAAAGGATGCACCCACTCGAACCTTACATCACCTCATGATCGAAACATTCAACTAATAATCTCCTTCAAAGAAAAGTAAAATGCCAAGACCATGTAATCGGTTTCTATTTCTCGTGATTCTATTTGATTGCAATTTGAAATGTTCAAACGCCCATGTAGATGTATTTCATTTCACGGACTCGTATTGACTGAATAGGCATCCTCAAGCAAACCCCAAAGGTTTTATTAGACTCTCTTCTTTCGTAGAATAGATCCCGTAAAATCAAAGTATAAGTTAATCTGAGAGTTTCGAAGTACAAAAAAGTACTTACACGGATAAACTCTTAAAACCGTTTCAAAGATCAAACAAAACTCACTTGTCTAATCCACAGAATCATCAACTCACCAAAGCTCAAGCTGAACCAACCCTCGATATTTCTCCAAACTAAACATTAACAGAACGGCAATTACCCTATCACTAACCCTGCCTTCCACAATCAAGAAACTCACTCAAACAAACACTGAAAAGCATCCTCAACCACTACACAATAAGATAAAAGCATGAACCAACCACAAAACAGAAACACGAAACGAAACAAGAAAAACGAAATCGGAGAGGGAAACGGTTGGACCTTGAATCGGATAGGAAGATTGGCCTCGCGATCGTTGCAGAAGATGGTGCGGTGAGTCGGAGCCTGAGGCTGAACCCGGCCGAGTCGAACCGTTCGAGAGGAAGCTTGATTGGCCAACGTGGAACTCGATCGAGAAGATAAAGAAGATTGAATCCCGTCCCATCCCTTCATCCTTCAATTTTTCATGCGATCGCTTCCTCTTCTTCTTCTTCTCTTTGAACCAATTGCTTTTAAACACGAATCAACAAACCAATGAATATCTCTCTCTCTCTCTCTTGGGCGCAAACGCTACTTGGGTTGGTGCTTCTTCCAACGACGCTGAAGCCAAGAGATTCAACCCTCAAATTCTCCTTTTGACGCTTTTGCCCTTCTCTTCTATTTTGTTTTCTTTTTTCTGCTAAATTCTCTCGGGGTCCCGCTAAATTCCCTCCTTCGCATCATCAACCAAATTCACGCCTCCTCTTCAAACTATATTACTGCAATAATATAGCATCCTCAAAAAACTATTATTGAAATACTAATATTCCACTTTTTTTATTAAATTAGATAAATGTTTTCGGATATTTTTAAATTTATAAAGATTTACCCTTAACAATTTCCCAAGAATATGTCAAAGATGTAGTTTTCAAATGCTTTTCCAAGGTTGCTTGAAGGTTTCAAAATTCAAACATGGAGGGTGGTTGATTATTTATTTTACTTAACCAACCCTATTTTGCTAGCTCTATTTGGATCAAGTACTACCTCTCATTTAAGAAGCCAAGAAAGGATACTTCCTTCTCTCTTCCATCATCCTTTCAACAAAGAGACACAAGTATATGTACAAAATTTAAGATTTAAATATTTTTTTTCTATAGTCATGGTTGGTCCAATTTTAAATAAAAGTACACCTTTGATTGTGATTTCATATTCAAACTTATAATCATGATTAATGAACCAATTGTGATAAATATAATTTTAGCTATACTAATTGAGTTTTTTAATTCATTATCGAAGGTTTAATGTGTGTATAGAGTAGACCTTATTGAAAAAGATAAAACTCACTTCAATGATATTTGCATGTTAAAAAAACTGCAATCTTATAGTTAATTAGAGGATATTTTTGGTTTAAAACACTTTTTTTTTATTTTTTTTAAATAGTGATAAATTTGTTATGGTTTTTTTTTAATTATTATTAGTTTTAGTTAAAATTAATTTTATATCCAAAGTAAAAATGATTTTTGTTATCAATTGATAGTAACATATCAAATATTTAATTATATCATGTTATTAGTGCTATTGAGATGGGTTTGATCCAATCGTTAGCTGAAAAACTTGAATTACGTCTAACTAAACTTAAGATTTCAAAGCCTAAATTGATTTGAGCTCATTTAATGTTTTGTTATTATTTTATTAATAATTTTTTGAAAAATATTTCTTTGACAGTCTTTAAATACTTAACAACCCACTTTAATAATATAATAATGTATATTAGAATTTTAAATTAAAAATAAAGCAAATATTGTTAAAATATTATTACTTTAGAATGTCAAATGTACGTATTTTATTGGGTGAGTGTAAAAGTATTATCACCCTAATTTTTTATACAATTGAATCAAAAGAAATTAGTTGGTTGAAACCAATTCAAGAAAAAATAATTGTTCATCATCAAATGACACAAACGTAGCTTTAATTGTCTAATTCATCACCATCCCAAACACATTGAAGATGATGTTTGTGTCATTTATTAAATCTTTGTTGTCATTGTGTACGCATTGTTGCACTCTCTTGTCACTTGCTTCGTTAGCTAATTGAATCACAATTTTTAGCATATTTTTGTTATCATTTTAACTCTTGTTGGTTATAGTTTTGACGTAATTAGAGGTTTTGATCATAATTAAAAACTAAGAAGCTTAATACATTTAATTATAAATCTTTTATTTTTTTTCTCACATTGTTATATTATACATGACATAACTTTTACCATAGAAGACGAATTGGAAAGATCCTTGTACACTTGAAAAGCTAAGAAATAACTATAAGATAAAGCTTAATTTATACTATAACAAAGTCAATTATCATTTTAAAGATTTTGTATTTTCATTGTAAATTTTAAACTCTATAATTTTGTATTTTTGTCCAAATATATTATGAATTAAGGCTTAATTAAGTTTAATCATTTGCGCTGGTCAAATTATGTATTAGTATATAATAAGGATATTAGTAAAGAATAAGTGCATTTAGTGCAACGTCCATATTGAAGTTCAAAGGATCGCAAAAAGGAAATCAAAAGAAATGAAGCTACTCAATGGATAAATATGGTCTTTCAATGACTATCTTCTTTCAATGTATATATAAAGTTTTCCATCACGAAGAAGTAGCAAGAGTTGAGGTTACAATATGAAAAAATGTTACTAAAATGTAGAAACTTCTCAAAGCTTTTAAGAAGAAAAGAGAAAGAGTTGTGTGCTTAGAGCAAAGATTCTACCATATTTTTTAATCCAAAAAAGCTTCATGGAAGACATTGAGAGTGTTCATCCAGCTACCTAGGAGAGAAAGTTTAAACCTTATATTCGTCGAAAGGCATAACCCTTCCCTAGAGTGATAATCTAAACTAGGAGAGAAAGTTGTTGAAAGATGCAAACACTTCCTAGTGTCAAACTGAATGATCAAATGATCATTCAAATCTTCAACCTTATTATGTTAGCCAATAGTGGCTAAAAGCCAAAGAATACTCATTAAGTTAGGAGTGACTTGTGGAAAGAATATTCAAGGGCATACTCAGGAGTATTGAGAAACCCAAGAATATTCCTTAACGGGGTCAACCAAGAGTGACTACAATCTAAAAGAATACTCTGTTAGTCAAGAGTGGCTTGAGTAAAAAATACTTAGTTGTCAACCAGGAATGGCTTAAGTAAAGAATACTCAAGGGGTTAGTCAAGAATGACTACAAACCCAAAAAATACTCAAGGGGTTAACCAAAACTGGCTATGATCCCCGAAATACTCAAGTGTACTTCGCAGCAGTAGTCTACCTAGCTGAACTTAGTTTGTAAGTCAAGAATTGGATGTAGTCTACTAAGACAAGTGAACTAATATAAATTATTTTGTACTTTCTCTTTCCCTTATATTTTTTACATTACATTATCTTATTATACATGCTAACTTAAGAAGGAGAGTAACTATGAACAATAATTTAGAAAAGAATTTCAAACTTTTAATTGTGTTAATTGTTGAGGTTGTGTCTATAACACATAAATTAGATGCAATATGGTTGTACAAGTCGAGTAAAAGATTACATGTTAACAAAAATATCATTTGAACTATCAACATCAAATGATGATTGTGAAAATATTTTAGAAATGATTAAAAACTCAATTTAACCATTTTTTCTTGTGTTCTTCCTATTTTTTCGCACAGGATTTTAATATGTTAAAATGATATTTTATTATGTTAAAATCACTTGTAAGTAATTTTAATTGATTAAAAATTCGTTTCAATTTATCAAAACAAAATCAATAAGACTATAGATGAAATTTAAGTGATTTTAATCAACTAAAAACTTATTTTAATCAATTACAACAATGTAAAATTGACAACTTTGGGTCTTAAGTTATTTTAATTTATTAAATCATCATTTTAATAAATTAAAATGTTCTCTTTTATTTTCCAATAAATTTTAACATATTAAAACAGATGTTGCAAACTATAAAGGGCTCCATAACACTTTTAACGACTTTCCAACTTAGAGGATGATCAAATCAAGGTTAAGAAAGCACTTATAACAAGATTGTAATCATAAATCACAACCCAAACCCAATATCAAACACAAGATCATCATTATCTTTAACACTTGCACCATCATCAACACGACATATTGTGGCTGAAAATATCAAATCTTGAAGCTTGTAATCATTAAATTTTTAAACTTCAAGCTTCTATATCAATAATGTTTACATTAATAATTATTCAATTTCAAATTTGAATCCTAAGTTACTATGAGATTTCTTAATGCATGTGTTTCAGGATATATGGATGGATGTTGAATAATTTGTTACATACATAACCAAATTTGAATTAAATTGATGTTTATGAGAATCAACCAAGGTGAATTAAATTGCAACTCTATATTCTAAAATTTAGGAGAAACTTAGTTGTTTTTTTTGTTGACTCAAATCATTTTTAAGTGATGGTCATTATCGTGAACATAAATCAATTGTGTTTAAATTCATATTTTATTATTGAATTTTTTTTATTGACTTTAATCATTTGTTGAGTGTGTTGTTGAATTTGTTTTCGAATTTTCTCATTTGTTGAATTTGATCTCTAATCAATTTTATAGTGAATTGAATTCAACATTGCATTATGTTTTACATTTTATACATAGTTGAATTTAGCATTACACTATGTTTTACACTGTGTATAATAAAACGTAATTATTGATGATTGTTATCTGTTTTTTTTTTTATAAAGCTTTCATGTTCGACATTACTATGCAACTTGACATCTCAGTTATGCTCACACCTCAAGTAACAAAAATCATCTGCCATCACACAAAAAAAATATTATTAAAAATAAAAGAAAAAAGAAAGAAAATACACACAAATATGGGAGCACTAGACCAAAACGAATATGTTAACAAAAACAGTACATAGGTAAACTATACATATTCATAAAGAATTCTAAAAACAAACTAGAAGGAAACCTATTATAAAAATGAATTGATTATCTATGAATAAATTCTAAATTAGTCAACTTATCAGCACATGCATTCCCTTCACGAAAAATATGAGTAAACATAAACCTGATTTTGCCACAATAATTAAGATAAGTATGTCATCGATTACGAAACATCTACGGTACATTAGTCCTAATAGTAAATGCAGCATAAACCAAGGTAGAATCACATTCAATCCATACACTAGTAAGCTCCATCCTTTGAGTTTTCTCCATAACATATATAACTCCATAAAACTCAGCAACCAAAGCAGTCTGAACATCAAGAAACACAGAGAACCCACCAATAAACTCCTCCATACTCTCACAGAAAATACCTCCACAAATAGAAAGACCAGGATATCCCTCACTTTGTTGAATTTTTCATGTTATTGTTGTTATGTTTCATGGTCATATGCATTAAGTAACCAAATTAAACCTATTTTTTTGTTTTTTTCAAGCAAAGTGGACATAAAGATAAAGTAGTAGTAAATAAAATAAGAAGTTACATTGGAAATCTCATTGAATTAGTAGTAGGTTGACACTCCAATTTTCTCATAATTACCCAAAACTTTGCAAAACCCCCCAAACAAATCTAGAAATCATGACCCACAATAAAAAAGGATAAGGATCGTGGCTTGGGCATCGAAATCACAAAACCCTTTACTTAGACTAGATTTTTAGTTTTATTTTTTAGGTTTTTACCATTTAAGAAACCCAAAAAAATTAAAAAAAAGAAAAGAAAATGTAGTTAGATAAGTTATTATGGTGTTTAATTTTTTTAGAATTGTTTAGATTATTCTTAAAAATCAAGATGGATCTTCTACATCAATTTTAGGAAAATCATTCTTGATGACAATCAAAACAAAAATTGATGTAATAAAAATATACTTCCCATCATGAAGTTTTGGATATTGTACTTAATTGTATATATTTAGATGCATATTTAAATTTAGATTTACTTTAAGAGCTTTTTTATTTTCCAGAGTTTTCATACATTAATACAAATTACACATATAATGACTACATGATGTGTTCTATATGTATTGAAATTAATTATGCCACTTAGTTAGGTAGAACCAATTTTTATTCTTTTATAGGTCTTATTAAAAGTTTGTCATTTTACAAGAAGTTGTTATAGTTGTTGAAACACTTCCAATACATTATGCTTAGTATCCACCATCTTTGGAACCAAATCTTTTACCCTAGCATTTGAAATATGCATACTTAGATGCAAACCATCACTTTCCAATTATCATATGTAATGGTCTTCTTAAGGAACAAATAGAAACATTTGAGGTTGCACAAGAAAGGTGGATGAGCATAATTTCATTCACACTTTAAAGCTTTAATAATAGATTCTTAGACTGTAATCATAAATAAATATGCTATTTTAATTGAGATACATCTAATTTGGTTTATTTTGGTTTTAATTGTTATTTATGTTAAACTTGTGTTTTAGTCGTAGTAGACAGTCTAATATTTCTCAAAGTAGACAATATGACTAGATGATCTGATAAAAGTGTCTGACTAGATGGTCCAAATGAAACAATTACTTTTGAGTGGGTTGAATCATGATACAAACCACCTCGACAAGCAAATGACTAAGGACACAACAAATACTTCAAAATTAGGCCAGTCATCCTAGCATACAAGACCAAGCCATACCAAACATCAGAATGACCTTAGTAGAAGAAGAATTGGACATGGGTTAGAGCATTAGATGTTCTTTCTTCTAGTTTTTTAACAAGACAAGTTTATGTAAATAATTTTGGCTCTTTTTGGGGGTCCAAATAGAAGAAAAAGCTAGAGTTGAGTGTGCTTAGTAATTTGGGCTTGTATCAAATCCACCTTTCATGACATGTGCACCTAGGTTTAGGGTTTCTTTGACCTACCTTTTAGAAGGTTTCTCACAAATGACGCCCCTACCCCTCTTCCTCTTGCTCCCCAAGTCACTCTTCTATATATAGGGTTTCTTGCCTCATGTATTTTTACCTTGAATTTTGAATAGAAAAGAAACTCTGTCAGAGTGTTTAGTAAGCTGAGTCTCATAGTATTTGGGTTTTATCTTCAAGTGGCGACTTTGCAGCACTCATCTTGGAGTATCCCATCCTCCAAATGGCGTGACAACATCCTATCTCCATAAGCTTCTTCATCTTTTCACCTTTTTCCTTCCTTTTCTTTGCGCCACTTTTCTTCCATTTTGTGTTCTTGTGTTCTTTATTCCTTTTCGGTTTTCATTGTGTTTTCTTTCCATTTTATGTTCTTCATTTTCACCCATCATCATCTTATCTCTTTGACCTCTAGAAGAGAACATTCACGCTTACTTAACCACTTGGTTAAGTTTGTGTCCAATGACAATCTTTTTTGGGTTTCTCACCATATTCTGCTAAAACAAAAACTCATTAACAAAGTGCAACCCATAAAAATGTACAATCCTAAAACCAACTCACATCATGTGGTATTCAGAGCATGATTTTATTGTGCTTATATTTTCTGAGTTGATTTTCTACTTTAAAATTCCAGCACATTTCAATTATGTCTTTATCTTCCAACAATTTAAATTCCGCTTTTATCTTTAAGCACCTTTCAATTTTGCCTTTAAATTCTTGTCATTTACAATTCCGCCTTTTTATTCATTAAGCAATTTAAATTCTACTTTTGAATTATTTGTGTCATTTTTTTTTCTTTCCTTACATATCTTGCTTGAGTCTTATGTTCTTAGTGTTCTAGGAGTCTTTAAATCCATTCCACTTATTTAACTTTAATTGTGAAGAGCTAAAAGAAAGTGGTAGTTGATTTCATTTGAAACAAAGAATTCAAGTGATCATATGAATTGAATCCCATTCTATTTGTGAAAATTTGAAATTGAAGTAAAAATATGCATGTCAAGAATGTGGACATTTTAAATCCATAAAAACAAATACAAAAGTAATTTGAATGCAATTCACTTTTCAAGATTAAAGTACTAAGAGGATTCTTTTATGTGGCAAATTGTTTTCACATTTGGGGAACTTTATCCTTCTTACTTTTACACTTTCTAAGAAAATTAAAACTTTATAGTTAAAAGTTTAAGTAAGTTTCTTTGAGTCTTCATAAGTGTTTTTCTTGTTTAAGTTTTTTCATCATCATGCTTCCATTTTGGTTTAGCTTTCTTTCTTTAAATTTTTCTTGTTTGTCATTAAATTCTCTTAAAGTTTTGTTGGGGATTCTTTGCATGAACAAGTGATAAGAGCAAAATTGAGGAGATGAGTAAAACTAATGTTCAATTTGAGAGTTTCAAGAGCAATTCTAGATTTTTTGGTACTCACATAGCTTAACATGCACTCAAGACCAAAACTCCATCACAATGGTGGGAATCATATGGTCATGAACATCCAGAACTACAAAGATATGCAATTAAATTACAGAGTTTGACTTGTAGTTCATCTGCTGTGAGCATAATTGGAGTGCTTTTGAAAGGGATTTAAATTATTGAAAGTGATTTTATAATTATTTTTTAGATGATCATATGATGTGTTAACTAGTTTTATAATTATTTAGGTTCACACTAAGAAAAGAAATCGTTTACATCAAATGACCATGAGTGATGTGGTGTTTGTGATGACTAATTCAAGATTGACGAAGAATAAAGATGTTAGAAAATAAAAGACTAAAATATTAATGATCTTGCTTCTGATGATGAATGGACTATGGAGGAAAATGAAACATTAGATGGTTTAGATGAAGACATATTACTTGAAGTGGGAGAAGATATGCTAGTAGAGGTGTTGTGCTCCATCCATGAATGATTTAGAGGTTTCTCCAATTGATAATGATAATGATTTGAAGGTTTCTCCAGTTGATGATAATGAAAATGAAGATCATTTGGAAGAGGAAGATGATTATCCTATGATTAATGTGAATGATTTTTTTGGATAGTTTATCTGTATTAAACATTATCTTGAATATACTTTTAATTATGTTATGTATTTGGACCATTTTATGAATTATGAATTTATGTTTAATTATGTTATGTATTTGGACCATTTTATGAATTATGAATTTATGTTTAATTATGTTATGTATTTGAATCATTTTATGAATTATGAATCTATTTTTAATTATGCTATGTATAGTAGTAACTCTTCCAAGTCGAGTTACGATCCTCTGGTTACGAGTTTTCATACCCTTTTCAATCCTTTTCCGAGTTATGAGTTTAACAACATTGGATAGCAGGATCTGAGCTTAATATTGATGATGTTCCAATATCAGTTGCGCTCAGTGGTGGTGACCCTTGTTCAGGACTGCTAGCAGGAGTAACAGTTGGACCTCTAATTATATCTGCATGTTCAGTGTTGCCATCTTTCTAGTTTCCTGCAAGTGTCGATGGAAAACCCATGTTTAGTTCCATCTTAGGTGAACTGTTCAAATTCAAGCACAGAATCTTTGGCCTAAACCGATTCATGATTACAATATTGCAAGGCAGCTGCTCCATGCAGTATTTCTTTTCATGTTTCAACTTTCTGCAAATAGATATTCATCTTCCGTCCATAAGTAATTGGGAAATTTTCACAGATGTAAAAGGAACGAGAAAGAATCTTCACTCTGATCTTTATCTGTGTAAATTGTTTGACAGTTTAGAAAAGCTAAACACTAGACATAAAGAAATAAATAATTAATTTTATATATATATATATATATATATATATATATATATATATATATATAAGTTATTCCAATGTTATTTCCCAACCTTCTCTGGATCATAAAATTCAGGGAGTTGAAGTACTAAGTGAGAACAGGATTTTGTAATAATTTCTTTCTAATCTGAAGCAGTGCCTAAACTGGATCTCCAATTATGCACAGTAGTAAATCTGGAAAGCAACTTACAAGTAATGGATCTTCATCTCCTGGTCTCATTAGTTTGAATATATTTTCTTTCCTTTGCATTGAAAGGAGCTTTTGTCTATATGGGAATTTTCATATGAAGATTCTTCATTTCCAAAACAGCAGAAGCTAGCTTCAATGACTAAATCATATTGGATTTATTCGTTTTTTGTTAAATTTATCAAAAGGGTGTCTTTATGACACTCTTTCTTTGCTTTTGTACCTGGCCAAATGCATAGGGCAATGCAGAGTACATCCCTGTTGCTCTTTCATGGCTCTTAGAAAGAATACAGCGATGCACATGGCTCCCAAAAGCTTCACTAAATCTTGTTGTTTATGGCTGCCATCAAAATTTGTTTAATTAACAAACATAAAAATGGAATGTAAATTGAAATGTAAATTTGATTGTAAAGATTATGACTTAGTAGACAAGTTTTGGAACCCCTGGCATGGCTTGAAATATATGCACAATAGATGTGATTGATTAAGTCATTTGTAACCATATGTAAAATGTTTATTTTAAAAAAAGTTTTATAAATGATATATTTTTTTTATGGAACTTACCATTTAAATTGAAGAATTATTATTAAATATTGGAAACTTGATTTAGTGTGATTGTGAAGGTTAAAAATTGTTTTTTCTTATGTCTATTTTATTTTATTTTGGTTGTTGATTAATGTATGTATTGTATATTTTGGTTGCTTTAAGAAGAAAACTTGTATGCGTATTTTTCTTTTAGTATTTATAGAATTTTAATAATAGATTGTAAGAGGGATTTTTTACTTTTCTTTTAAGAAGTTTAATTTCTATGATAAATTTGTTACAAGAAAGCAATGTGTGAAAATAAAAAAGCATTTGACTTTAATATATATTTATACTTTTGTGAAAAGGAAAGAAATAAGAAAATAAATTATATATAAATGACGATAATAACAAAAATAATAATGGTTAAATTTAATAAAGAAAGTCTGATAATAATTACATAAAATTTATTATAATGCACAAATAGAAGATAATATTGAAAGCGATACAACTATTCAAATAATGCTTATAAAGTATATGATAATGATTAAATTTAATAAAGAAATTCTCATAAAAAAAATACATGAAATTTATTACGTGCATAAATATAAGATAATATTGAAATAAATACTAATGTTCAAATAATGTTTGAAAGTCATGATAATATAGTTATTTGAGGTTTGATATTTATTATTTTATGTTCTAGCAGTAATTTTGAACCAAATTTATAAAAAAGTAGGTGATAAATCTCTTTTTTTCACAAGACAACCCTTAGTTAATCTCATAAAATAAATAAGTGATAAAATTTAGAAGAACATAAATAGGATTTATCCTCAATATTTGTTGACCACTTGAAAACTACATTCGTTCGTTATGTTATCACCTAGTTTTCATTATGCATAATAGGAAGAAAATGTAACCAATATTTTTATTCTCATATATTTTCCACATAAACTTTTCTAGATTTAATACTTAATGATTTTTTTTAAGTAGAAAAGACTCTTGAAACTCAGTCATGTCCAAAATTGTTATAAGCAATAGAGTGAAATTTAATATATATATATATATATATATATATATATATATATATATATATATATATATATATATATATATATATACACACACACACTGATAACCAAGAATACATTTTTAGTGAATATAAAAGACTAAGAAACCCAAATAGAAGTAAAAAAAGAAATTAACAAAAAGCTAAATCACCTATCTTATTTTATAGTGCTAAGAAATTCTTTAATCCTTATCTTGACAAGCTTGAATGGCACGACAAAGGAACTACAGTAGTGGGTTTCTAGTCATTCTTTAATCTTCGGCTCAAGCTTCAAGCCACAAAATTATAACAAGAAGAAGAACCTTGCACTTTGGGTGAGTCTTTGTGATTTCTTGATTTGGGAAGAATCAACTAAGTTTCTTGAAGGTAGGGAGCAATATTTGGTTCAGTCGAGTGGAGGTTAATTGGGTTCTTGGATTGATTCTTGAAGAATGAAAGATGGTTAAAGTTGTATAATCTTATGATGAGTTTTGGTCATGAACTTGGTTGGTTCCTGATGAATTCTTTGGTGGGTATGTGGTGGATGGATAAAGAAAGCCAATGAAACACTTGGTTTGAATTATGGAAACGGTTTAGTGCTTCAAAATACAAAAAGTTTGTGAGCTTTACGTGAGATTTAGAAGGTTCTTGACTTGGTTCTTAGTGTTTTTGGCTTGGTTTGGTATTTTGAATGCAGTTGAACTGGTTCAGTGGTTTCTGGTTTATTGATAGCACTCTTGGTTAAGTATAGTTTGGTTCTCGATTAGAAAAAATAAAAATATGTATGCAAGGTTCCAAGAAAGGATAAGAGAAACTAAGAGAGACTAGGAAAGATAAAGATATCTATGCAAGGTTCCAATAAAGGATAAAAGAAACTAAGAAGGATTAGAAAGATTAAAAGGAATAATTAATACTAGAATTAGGTAATTACCTTTGGATTATAAGAAAGGCTCCAAGAATGAAGCACAACATTATCTTTAAAAGAGAGACATCATCATATGGAGACAAGTCAACCAAGATAAAAACTCTTTCAAATAATTATAGAAAGTTCACATGTTACATAGGTGGGATCATAGAGTCTAATTTAAAGCAATATAATACTCAAATTGACATAATAAACAAGAATTGATTGAAATCAGACATGCAAGGATTCCAAGCATACATTACACCATAACACTAATTGTATAACTTGATTGCTTCTAAGATCAACATCTATCCCAACAAACCAACACAAGACCTTTTTGGTATGTTTTGATCTCACACACCTCTTGAGAAACTTTCTAAGAGGTCACATACACACAAAAAATCTCTAAGCTAAGCACAATTAAATATAAAGTTCTTAATGGATGAAATATCGAGGA
Organism: Phaseolus lunatus; assembly: GCA_013389735.1. Taxonomy (NCBI): domain Eukaryota; kingdom Viridiplantae; phylum Streptophyta; class Magnoliopsida; order Fabales; family Fabaceae; genus Phaseolus; species Phaseolus lunatus. The sequence goes on along the minus strand of CM023859.1, from coordinate 10,385,227 downwards.
GTAAATGAATGTTGTTAGTATAGGTGGTGCTAATTAGTTATGTAAAGTCATTCATAACTCTACAATCTCATATTTCTATATATATATATATATATACATATATATATATATATATATATATATATATATATATATATATATCTCATTGTGGTGTGTGTTAAATGCATTTATTTGTTCCTATAAGTATGTCAAAATTTTTTTTTTTTTTCATGCCTCATCTTTGTCGAATAATGGTTACTCCTTATCCTTATTAACACTTTTAATGTTACAATAAATAAAAAATTAACTATTATTAATTTGAGATGATATAATAAACATACAAAAATACATGATAAATAAAAAGGGAGAAATCATTTATAAAAACTAGATCATTTCTTCTTCTGTCCTAACATGTGATTTTTTATCAATGAAAGTCCTTGTTTTTATTTTTCTTAAAACTCTAATTGTAACAAATAGAGATAAAAAATAAAACAATCATATTTTACAACTCACCTATTTACGTGTCACTAAGTGAGGTGTTTAAAAATATAATTATAATTAGGAAAGTATTAGAATAAAATCCAATAAATCCGTGATGATTTTGATTAAGTGTTGATTAACAATAAAATACAAATATAATTATATTTCGTCTGTAAAATGATAATTTTTAAACAAAATGCTTCATTTTAACAAATAATATAAAACATATGTTTTTTTACTTTACGAGACTAGATTAAAACCAAAATCTCCACTCATCCATGCACACCCCGTTTGTAGTCTATGATTGATTTTAATTATTTTTTTATTAATATAGTTTTACTCTTAATTAAAAAAAATACCACTTTCTTTTGATGTTTCTTTCTGTTTTAAAATTGACTTTTTCGTCATGTAATAATGCTTTCTAAATTCGGTATACATTGGCCATCAAATTTGATGCAAAGGAGTAGAAAAAAAGGGGCATAGTCTCCACAAGTACATAATATTTGTGTCATACACGTTTCTTATAAATTTCAATCGTGATTTTGTAACATTAAATAATGTGTTGAAAATAACGAGTTGCTACATCAACACCTGCTAGGAATCTATTATTAGATTAGGGTTTATTGGGAAAAAATGCAGTACTGTTAGATTTAACAGTTATTAAATGAAGTGTTCCAATATTTTTTCTTTTTTCATTATCCCAATTTCTCCTTCGGCATCTCCTTCTATCACACCAACGGTGCAACCTCTGTTGCAATGGTAACATCATTACTGAAGTTATCGCTTACGGTGGCAGCCACAACACGGAAGCCAAATCTAACAACTCACAACAATTATTTTCCCTATTAGGTCCCCATCCAGAGCTTCTTCACCTTAGATTAGATTAACGTGTTTCAAGTCTTTAAAATGTTCTGCACTAAACAGACTAAAAGAAAGAAACAAAAGTGACTGGGTTACTTTATTCAACATTGCTTTGCAAACAGTATTGAGACTATTACACAATATGTAAGCATCATGTATTAAGATGAAGCAGCATTCTTTTACAAGAAGAATGATCATTTTAAGGGCTATGTTGAGTACAGAATACAAAGCCTAAAAAGTCACTATACTACATATTGAGTAAATGAATTCATTTTCCAACACACCAAACATATGGAGATGCTTAAATAAAAACTGAAGCAGTCCTGTCAAAAACAGTAACAGCTCCATGCCTAGTGTAGAAAATGGGAATGAGGTGCCCATTGGACTAGCTTCTTGAGTCTATCATTGATGTTTTCTGGGAGCTAATGAAGGACGGAATACCGCTGGTTTCTGTATTTATTACCATGGGATCTCATACACTACGTTGTTCTTTCAAAACCACCTCCTACCTGCATATGTAACCATTCAGGTGAAGAACCTCTGCTATACTCTCTTGGAGCTTGTGAACCGAACGGTATGCCCGCGGGATCAAATGCATGCTGGCCAAACTGGAATCAAAATTCATGTTTTTTAAGACTCAAGATCCTTCAAGTTTCAACAATGATGAAAAACTGAACTCTACCAACATTTACATTTCTACCAAACCCACCCAGCTCTCAATCAAAAGCACTTCATTTCTTCGAATGAAGAAGCAACTGAATATTCCACCCAACAAACAAACTCTTACGAGACAAATAGTATCTACAAAAGAGATAGTTCAACCCTAACAGCCATCCTAGAAACATAACAGGTGGAATTGCACCCATATCTTGTCAAAAAGAAGAATTTAACATTCAGAGATTCAATATAAAAAGCAAGAATGTTCAAGACTTACATCCTTAGGAGGAAAGGCTTCGATACCGGAGTTCAGTCTCGAATTCACTGCTTCAAGCTTCATTGACAAAAACTGTGACATCCATCCAATAACAGCAAAATCCTCAAAATCAGTTTCAAAACAGACATAAATTTAAGAAAGACTTTAATTGTACAAAAATATGAAAATAATAAAAAGCAATGATACCCACCTCAACTTGGCGCTGAAGAGATTGGATATAATTAATTATCTCATCAAGGACCAACGCTTTCCCGATAACCTAAATCAGAGAAATTTCACACTTTCCATGAATCATAAATCGATAATCACGAATAATTTTCCATTGTTTTATCAATATGGCCATCTTGACAGAGACGTTTATATACAAATATTCAAAAGATAACATTGCTCTTTTCTAACCCACAAGCTTCTTTTGTTTGTTTTAATTATGCATATACTTCCGTGAGCAGAAACAAAACTAGACTAGTACAAAAACAATACCTTATTACAACCAGGGACCAAATCTTGAAGAATTTTCATCCTCTCACTAATCTTTTCCCTTCGAGCCTGTGTAGCATCCACCAGAAGTCCCAATTAGAATTCACAACCAAGAACTTTACTTAATCCAACCACACCCCAAACTCAATCTCCCCTTTAAATTAACATAAAAAAAGGTAAACCCATACTATCATATCTTCACTTTACATTTTTAACAGAACAACCCATTAAGAAAACAAACAAAAGAACAAAATTTACTCGTTCTGCAAGACTGTGGCTATCAGTGGCTTGACCCCTTCTGGCTCGGACGTGAATGTAATCTTGCTTGGGAGCTTCCGAAGGAGGCTTTGCGCTTTGCTCCGCAGGTTTTCCTGAACTGACTTCTCCTTCACCTTTACCATCACCATTCCCCGTTGCTTTAACACGTTTCCCATCACCCTCATTCTGCGCAATCCAAACAACCCTTGACCACATCCTCAATCAATTCAAGTAAACAAAACAAAACAACAAACGCGAGTGAGCGAATATGTACCACGGCATTGCTGGTGGACACGGCCTTAGCAGAATCGTCCTCGGAGTCTCGCCGCTTTCTGGTGTTACTGGGCCCAAGCCCATTGTTGGGCCCGGGAGCGAAATCCCCAAACTGCCCCGGCCCATGTCCGAACTGCGGGCTTCGGAGACCCAATCCCCCGCCGCCATTAATCGCTTGCGGAAACTGCCAGATCTCCGCCAAGCTATACGGCGCCGTATTGCCGCTCCCATTATTCGCAAAGGAACCCTCGTTCATCATCGCACCCGGATCCATTAACGAAAACCCGAACCGCAAACTCACTTTAGCATTCACTAACGGAATAACCAAACCGCAAAAAAAAAAAAAAAAGGGAACAGTGAGAGAAAGAGAAAGAAAGAGAGAGAAGGGTCTTGGCTTTGGTGCTTGATCTCCTTGGACAGTGGAGAATGGTGCGCGCTGTGGGTTTATATTATATCTCTCTCTTCACTCACACTGTTCCACGGACACAGACCTCGGTGGCAGCGTACGAAGTCGTTTACACTGAGGTTTGAGCGGTTCCCTCTTCCCTGCCGTGCGATCAAACTACCCTGCCTCGTCCTCTCGGATATCTCCACCGTTGATTGACATCACCCAATCTAGCGCTGCCACGTGGTAAGGGTTTAATGTATTCGGGATCTGAGAGTGGTAACAGGTGCGGGTGGGTTACGAAAAGGTTTTGGAGTAATTAATCATTGTTGGGATTTAAATAATAGTGGTGAGTGAGTGAGGGAGCGAGAGTGAGAGAGGTCAATTTGTGGAAAAGTTTCCATTAATGATGGTTATGGATTTTTTAAGAATTTAATCAGAATGAAAAGAATATTCAACGCCTTTTTTGGTTAACTAATTATAGTTTATATGAATGAAAGGGAAGTAAAAAAAGATAGCATTAAGATGAATGCAAGTAAAATGATTAGAGAAAAAGAGGTTGTAGTTGGAAATGAAATAGTTAAAAAAATGGTATGGAAATTTGTTTTGTGCGTTTCGGGGGCGTCAAAGGATAATAGGAACAGGAGAACATTGGATGCATATTTAGAAGGCCCACAAGCTAACTGTTTCGGCATGGAGCGAGGTTTTGATGGTGACACTAAACTAGTCCCGTTACAGTGATCCGTTTTAATTCTTGGGCTTATCTGATTTAAATCTTTTTCCCTTGTCGTGTGTTGTACCAGGATGTCCTCATAATAATGCAATGGCAGGTCCCATTTCATAACTGTCAAAGGGAAAGTGAGACGAGGATTAGATTTAGAAAACGGTGTTATGTTGCGTTTTGCCACTTAAACATTCTTCAATCCTGCATAATCATATTTTCATCACTCATCATTACACAATTTATGGTTCATGTTGTGGGTAGCAAGATTGACAAGAAGCAAGCGCGTACGCTGTGAACACTGGCCCAATTGGACATCACCACGTGATCAACACCACCATTTCCTAAGACTTCAACAATTTTTCATTCAATCTTTATCAAATATATATTTATATATTTTATTATTACTATTATTATTCAATGACTTCACTCTTAATTAACTCTGCTCCAAAATCAGGACATCGTCTTCGTTTCATTGCACTTCAATTTGGTAGAGGGGAGGCATAAAAGGAAGAGTTAAAAAAAGTTTTAAGACACACTTGCTTCTTCATCATTGCTAATGCCATTCAATTATACATTTATGTTCAATTTAAACATCTTATAATCAAATCAAATTTTATCAAATTTATCATCAAGCCTATATTAGTTTTTTCTTTTTCATTAAAAATGTCTCATGTCTGTTTGCAAACTTTTATATAAAAAACCGTATTTCAATTGATTTTTTTTTATTAGACATTCTTATGCAACTTGACATCTTAGCTCGGTTGACACCTCAAATAATAACAATTATTTGCCATCATATAAAAAAAGTATTATTAAAAGAAGAAAAAATAAAATAAAAAAATACATAAATATGGAGGACTAAACCAAAACCTATATGTTAACAAAAACGATACATAAGACTATACCTATTCATAAAGAATTCTAAGAACATACTAGATGAAAGTCTATTATATCAATAAAATGATTCTTTATGAACTTATCAACACATCCAATTCAATGGATTTATCAACCTAACTTTCACCGATGGCTAAGCCAAAAAAGAGAGTCTACCATGATAGGTAACATATCCAAATTGAACCTTATTTTAAAAAAAAATCAGACCTATTTAAATAAACTATAATCTATTTTTACTTCTACATAATGTGATCTATATATTTCTTTATTTTAGTCGTAATCTTCATCATTTATATTCATTGTCGTGTTGATACTTTTAAGAAAGCTTAATTGTTGTAGTTTCCACAAGTGTACACTTTTATTATTATTTTCGAAGTTTCATAAAGTAGAGGTTAATAGTCTCTTATAAATGAAGAAACAGATAAATTATATAAATTTAATTGACCACTATAAAAATATTTGATAAAATAGTTAAAGAAGTTTATTTTTGAAAAAATTTAGCTTTTAAGTTACTTTAGTTAGTTTATAACTTTCAATATATATTTTAGTTTATTTTCATATATAAGTTGAAGTAGTTTTATATTTCAATTTTTTTTATTTTTTACTTATTATTATATATTTTTATTTTTTTTGATACAGTTAATTATGTACTATTCTTCATATTTGGTAGATTAGTTCTTAATTCTTTATGCAGTTTAAATTAAAAATAATATTACAAATTAAAGTAATAAATATGTCGTTACATAATACAAAAAATTTATACGTAATGAAAATTATAAAAAATATAATGTAACAGTAATTTAAATTAATATATAAAATTCAATTTATAAAAATAAATAAAAATTCAATTTTATTAACACTCATTAGATGAACTAGTATGATATAAGTTATTTAAATAAAAAAAACATATAAAACTTATGTTAACTAAAATAATTTATTATTCATGTTAACTAAAATTTCACTTCCGTAAACTATTTAAGCAGTGTAAATATTCTCTATATGATTTATAACTAATAAGTAATATCATCAGATTATATCCCTAAAAGAGTAACAGTGGATAGATTAAAATAGAACAATCAAAATCTTAATCTAACTAAGTTTTTATTTTCTCTATAATAATTGTGTGTGTGTGTGTTTTTTTTTTAATCTATGAGAATTTTATACTCCATATGTTGGAATTAATTGAGGAATAAGAATGTGTAGTAATACGAACTGGTGGAGATATAGATGGTATAAGTGGAGATGTTTGTTGTATAACTTGAAGTTTTGGAAGTTCCATTAACTTATTTTGGAAACTTGTGGATATGTGTTACTTTTCTTACCAGGCAAACTACTTCTAGGTAAGTTCATTTATTTTTGTTAATAATAAAAAAAACTTCTAAGTAACTACATTTTTTTATTTATTTAAGTCTCGGTTCAAATATGTTGAAATGACATAAAATATTATGAAAATTGAATTGATATACGTAAGAAGTTGAAATATTAATATTTTTTAGATTATGATTTTTGTTCATAAATTAGTTTTTGAGTTTATTATCAGAGTTGATACAATGTTTTGATTGGGTTGGTATTTATATTATTTTGAAGAGAAAATAGTGCACTATTGATGTCTAATTTTTTTATATTAGTAAATAATTAATTAAATTAAATATTTCAGGAGTGTCCCAACCTTTATAAAAGAAAATTTGCAGTCACAATTTTCTTTTCAATCTTATAATCCAACAAACAAGTACACCACTTGGATATACAATTTCCAATATTTCTATCAATACTCCATTCCTACTGTATCTTCCTTCATAAGAAGATACTATAAGGTTTATAACAAAAACATGAGCATAATTCACACGGAGCTTTCAACATAATAGATCCATTAGCAAAAACAACATTCATATATCTATAAAAAGTCTCCCACTCATCAAACCATCTGAGGACCTCCACAAACCCTCATTGGCGGCGCCCCTGCATCATCTGAAGCCATTCATTCCCCTGCAACTTCTTCAAAGCATAAGAAGATACTATAAGGTTTAAATTACACCACTCCATTCTCCTACCCCACCACTGAATCTCGTGCTTGCACCTTCAATAATGTGTAACGCCGGAACAAGGTCTTGTATTTCCCTTCGATCACCACCATCACGAACCCTGAATCCAATACCTACCATTTGATGACCTTCCACCTCTGGGTTAGACCTCACCATGGACAGTGTTGGGTTGTTGCTCGACCTAGCCGCCCCCATCGTTGGTGCCCCACTCCAGTCCACCCCCCATGATTTCTCGCCTTCGCTTAAGGTATGATATTTTTTTGTAGAAAAAATAAAAATAATTATGTTTTTTATTTATGCGGGTCAACCGCCTTACTCCATTATTAGCCCGTGCGGGTTGCGAGTTATGCAAGACAGGCCTAAGCGAATCGGCGGGTTAGACTAGTGAGTTTGTCTCGCACTTTTTAGTAGCGGGTCGCGGATCGGCCCACATGGCCCGTCCCGCATTACCATCCCTAATTTCCAAATCTAGCTTGAAGAATCTGCTGTTGTGTGTGTATTTAGGTAGATTTTGAGTTGTTAATTTGCACTTAGTTATGATCCAAGTTTGTATGATTTGAAAGTTTTGTTTTTCAAATCTATGTTAATTTTAGTTAGTTGTTTTGTGTTTTAAATGAGTTGAAAAAACTTTTGTTTAAGTCTAGTGACTACAACAAGTTTTTCAACAGGTTGAATTATCATGACAACCGATTGAAAATAATACTTAAGGTTTTTAAAAGGATTTAAAAATAACTTTTTTTCTTTTGTCTTTTCTGTAAAGCAAAATCAGTCAGTTATTTCAATAAATGAACTAGTTTTTTATGTTGTGATTTTAACAGTAAATGAAAAAAATAAGTTTGTTTTAAAAATCTATTAAATAATTTTAACAAAATGCTATAATGATTTTCAAACTATTTTTTAAATGCTTTTAACAAATTTCATTTAATGATCAAACCATTTTAACCATCTTTTGAAGTTTATATAAAGATTATTTTCTGATCATTTTAAAAAGAAGAAGAGAATTTATTGAAAACGTTTTCAAGAGAGAAGATCAAAGAGCTTTGAGAATCATCTTGTCATTTTGGATCATTGCTTTTGTCTGAAATAGGATTTTGGGTTATTTCATATTTTGTTCTTCAATTTTGTCAAGCTCTGGTGTATTCTAACTCATTCTTTTAATTTGTATTGTGTTGTAAAATAGTTTCAGATAGTGTTTCTGGAAACAATGTTTTTGTTGAGAGTGTTGTGTGTTCTTAAAGGGTTCAAGATTAACACTCTTCACTTTTTTGTAATCTGGTTTTGATTACTTAGTGAATTCTTAGTGGTATGTTGGGGATTGGATGTGGCTCTTGGTTAAGAGTGAACCAGTATCAATTTCTTTGTGTGAATCTCTCTTCCTTATTCTGATAATCTGTTTTATATTTTATATTGTGTGTTCTGCATAAAACAATTAGTTGATTTGTAAAATCAACAGGTTTATATTTTTCACAGAACTGTAAATGTATTAAATAACTAGTTGAACAGATAAATTAACTAATTGATTTAATTGATCTTTTCAATCTAACTCTAGTCTTTGAGAAAATCTTGTGAAAACAATTCACCCCCCTTTTGTTTCAACCATACATTCTAAAATCATACTCTCCAAAATTTTTCAAAAAATTGGAGAAGAAGAAGGTGGTGAAGTTACTTGCTGACTTGTGAAGACGGTGATTGCTAGTACGATTATTGCTCATTGTAGTTTTGCCTCGTTGTTATTGTTGTTACTCTTCGGCACTATTGCTGCCGCCACCACATGCCACCTCTGTTTCCACACCGTAAATGCCTCCTCTACCGCTATTGGAACTTGTTGCAGCTCCTATCTGCTCGCTCTGTTATGAAGCACTGACATCGTTCATCCTTCAAATCTCATCCTCCTCGCGCAAATTTCTGACCAAGGAAAGGAAATTTAAATTCTAGAAACCCACACGTTTGCGTAACACCGCTTCGCCTCCGATAAAATACAGACGCGCAAAATTTACCCAATACCTCAAAGAAGTTTCAAGAACTGCGCCAATTTCGCCAAATAACAAAAGCCAAACAACGAGCGCACAAAGCAAAACATGACACGAAGCGAGAAGCGTTTCAAATGATCTACACTATCCAGATTACTTGAATTTGCGCATGAAGGGATTCTCACAGTCGGATTAGGGTTCCGATCTGCACACCTTCTCCATTGGGAAGTTGAAGGCTCAGATTGGTTTCTATGAACGGAATTTTCTCTCTATTTGCACGTTTTAACAAATATGACACATTGTAAAATTGTTGATGTCTAAAAGTTGTTGTAATTGAAAGTTGTAAGTTGTGAATACCTTAGGTAGTATTGTAGTCTGAGTCTTGTATAACTTAGTTGAATGTCAAATTGTCCCTCAAGTGGTTGTAATCATTGTTTGTAATGAACACAGTCGATTAAGTGTCATCATAGTTGCTCAAGTTACAATGTTCATCACTTAAGCTAGGAATTGAGGTAGGAGAGATGTTACATCAATTCTTTGTAATACATCACATTCATTTCTCAAGTGACAAATGTTTACTCAAGATTATATGCTTGAGTGATGAGAAAGTTAGTGTTGATTTTATCTCGTTTAGAGTTTTGATCGCTTAGGAAACGATTAGACACTCGAGTGGGAGAGACTCCATATCAATCCCCCTTTATATTTAACATCTCTTAAGCAAAGTGAATTCAATTAAATAGAAATAGTATGAGTCGTCACTTAAGTTGTAAATTGTTACATAAGTTGAGTTCATAGCTTGAGTGATGAGTCTTCCTTAATTTAATGAAGGTAGAATACTCAAGTGCTATATCTTTGATTGTTTTAGTAGGCTATATTAGTTATATATGAACTGAATAATTATCAAATAATTGAATTAAATGTATATGAAATGAATATATGTGATGAAATGAGATTTGATAAAAAATATACATGATGTTGTATATTGTGTGGTACTTATGATGATAGTCATCTGTAATCATAATACTAAATTCTCTTTAAGTACATGAACATATAATAAAATATATATCATAACTTGATTAATATTTTAGATCAAATATATTAAAATATTAAGTGATGAAAAATTAAAAACAAATTGGTTTATTAGACTTTGTAGATTAAAAAAAATCCCTTAACAAAAGAAATTGATGTTTAATTACCAATGTTATTTTTTTCAAAAATTACTTTAATCAGATATGAGATAAATAGGTGATTCTTGTAGTCTTAATTGAGTTTTCTCAATTAGTTTATTATTATTGTTGTTGAGAACGAGAATTTACGTAATTATGCTCTATTATTATAAATATATCTAAAATAAAATTAAAAATATAATATTTTATTTATAAATTTTTACACTTTACTTGTATTTTTACAACTTAAATTTTAAAATATTATACATATATTTTTGTGTAATAGTTTATATATATATATATATATATATATATATATATGTATATAAAAGCATTACAACTATGAAGATTAAATTAATATTTAAAAAGGGTGTAAATAAGTGCTATAAAAATGATGTCAAATTATTACAATAAATAATATATGTCTACTAATAATAATATTTTTTATACTATTATTTTATATGAGGTATTATGTGTGATGAGTTTCTCAATAATAATTGGTCTAGTTGAACTGGAGGTCGAAAGTTTGGAGATCATTTTCAAGACGATTTCCTTCTAACTGTAGTTCTTGGATGTTTGAAAGTTACAATGAGATGAGGGAGATTCCACCTGTTGACAAAATCTGACCATGTTAATAAGAACATAAAATTTATAAGTGTAATATGTATTGCAGAAAATAATATTTTTTTTTTTGCTTTTTGGGGGATTCTCTATCTATAAAGTTTTTTGACTGATCTCCTCCCATTATCTTTTTTTTCATTGGAATAATATTATAAGAATTAAATAATAACAATCATATCTTTTATCTTCTTTATGAGCTTATAAGGAATAAAAATCATCTGAATTAAAGATCTTTATCAATCAATATTTTATTAATTTTTTTCTATATCCATGTAACTAAAAGATAAACAATTCCTGATGTCTTAGCAAAATTTAAAAAGATAAATAAGAGATAAAAACTCATCTACCTATTGAAAACATATCGAACTAAAATATAACAACCATTTTTTTATTATCTTACATCAAATTTATATCCAATTAGGATCGTATCGATTATATAACCAATATAATCTAGACAAAGTAAATAATTATCTTAAAAATTACACGCATAATGATACCAAATAGACTAACCATATAAAAAAATTACACTAGCAATGGATATATGATAAACTTAAAATATTATAGTAAATAATAAAAGATGTTATATGATGGTAAAAAGTAATACTTTTTTTTTGGAATTGGCATCCAAATATAATTATAAATAGTGTTGTAGTGAAAATATTTTTGCATTTCATTTTACTTTGGCAAATTAAAAAAGTAAACTAAGGAAGGACCGTACAAAATTGTTTAAAACAAAATGGGGACTTTAGTTGAATAAAAACCCTTAGTCATGTCACTTTTAAAATGGGGTGTAATAGCCTTCCCCGAGGTTTACTTTTTTTTTTAATCGCTTTTACTTTAAAGAATCACTTTTTATAATCGCACTGGTAAGAGCATGTACGAGATTCTTTTTCTTTTTCTTAATTGAGTATGTTTATAAATCACAGGTTCTTATAAAATTTAAAATAACTTGACTGTTTGAAATATTAACTAGAAACTAGTAAACAAATATTCTGAAGAAGTAAATATTTATTTATTTATTTATTTTAAAGTTTTCACATCACTATGACAACAAAAAGTAAATCATTTTTATAGACATGAAGTTTTAAATTTTATATTTATTTTTTTATCAATTTTTCCTTTTCAATTTCATATACACTTTTTCTCATAAAAAAACTGATTTTTTTTCTTTACGTTCAAACAAGTTAATTATCTTAAACTACTATTTTTAAAATTTGATGTGATTATATTATAGTTGATAGTTGCTTATAATAATGATAATAAATTATAGATATGTTAAATATTTAAATAATACAATATAACTATCGCATTTCATTGTAATTTGTTGCATTACTGTGACACAATATATCATTTATTTCATTTTATCACCAGCAAAGATTTTAAGGGAACTGCTAGGTTCAACATTATATATATATATATATATATATATATGTATATATATATATATATATATATATGAATAATTTTTTATTAACTTATTCTATTGTATGTGTAAGGCTTGACATTTTTAAATTAAAAATAAATTTTAAATTAAATTTACGATGGATACATTTTAAAAAAAACTACAAATAATTTAAAACATTTATTTTTTAATTTAAGATTTTATTTCTCTCACTTTAAAATACTTTTTTTAAAGTTTATGGTTGATAGTTTTTATTTTACAATTTAGATCTCATAGTTGAGAAACGAAATATAGATCAAGATTGATGTATGAGACTTTGAATAGTATTTTAATTGTATTCACTACAATTACAAGAAAATTATTAAATAAAAACTAATTTTATAGACCAAAATAATTAGTTATTATTTAATTAAATTAGAGATTATTTTATAAACTAAAAAAATTATTTGTATTTAAAATAGTTTATATTATTAATAAAAATTTATAAAATGATTTCTAAATTGTTATCTAACCATTAGCTACCAAGGTTTTAGTTACTTACTACTTTATATTCTAAATTAGTCTCTATTAATCTTTTAGAGACCAATTTAGAATATAAAATATTAGTCGTTAAAACTTAGATAGCTAATTTAGATACAAATTTAGAAATCATTTTATAAATTTTTATTAATAATAAAACTATTTTAGATATGAATAATTTTTTAGTCTCTAAATTAGTATCTAATTTAGTTAATATATTGATTAATTATTTTTGTCTCTAAATTTGGTTACTATTTAATGATTTTCTTGTAATGATTCTTAAGTTATTGAAACTTAGAAGTTGGTTTAGAAATCTCTATAGCGTTTTGCACTTATCTTGGAAGCTAGAAGTTATGGTCCTTTAGGATTAAGCTCACTTAAAGGTAAAAGAAGTTAATTATATATTTTAAGGAGAAATTTTAACACTTTAGAATTTTAATTAAGTGTTAAAAGGAATTAAGTATAAGACATAGTCATGCTTTATCTATAAGACCATAGTTTTAATTACAAATCATGTAAGATATGATAAGTGTTAGTAGTGAATTTTCATAAAAAATTTAGACATTTATTAATTTTAATTGTTGATTAAGCTATGACAACCTTAATTTGAAAAAAAATTATAATTTAATAATATATTTTGGAGTTCTGAGATTAATAAAATTATTTATTGCCAATTTTGTGTTATTTCCAAGAATTTAAGGATAGATGAAGCAAAAGGATATATTATGAATATAAATGTCACTCAGCCTAAGCCCAATTAGGTAAAATAAAGACGTAAGATAGAGAGAAAGGAGAAGGGAGGAAACGGAGGAAACTGTAGGAGGCAGCCCTCAAAGAGAAACGCTATGGATTTGTTTTTTTTTACTTTCAATCATCTTTTAGTGCATGTAATGACTACAATGAGTGACTAATTCTTTTTATTTGGGATTGAATGTAATCGTTTCAAACTCCTGTGTATTGAGGTAATATTTATCAATAAAATTATGCTCTTATTTGATATTGTTATTTTCATTCTATTCTTAAAGCTTGATTTTTTATTCTTGATTTAGATCTTTGGAATTGGCAGGGAAGTATTTCTGTTGATATGATCTAAATGAAAATACTTGATGTGTTTTAATTCTAGGAATAAATTATTATAAACCAGTTGTGGGGTGGAATCACCGTCTATCAGTGATAATTATACAACGATTTTACTCAAATTGCTATATATTCCAAAACGCTTAGGTATAGAAGGTGATTTTACCTAAGAACCATAATCTATACCTTCGTTATTTACCCTAATTTGAAGCGTGCCACTTACGCTCTTGTTATGAGCATTTTCATATTTTCTTCTTTGCAGCTTCAACTTCTCACTGCATTGCACTATGTTTTTCCACTTTGCATTCTTCCTTTGTAAGTTCTTCCTTCACACTCATTGTTTTTCTCTCATTGCTCATTCCATTCGATTCATTGATCAAGGTTCTCATTGCCTTCGTTTTGCCTTCGTTCTCTCATTGTTGCTGCCACCTTTGCCGCCGCTGCTACCACCGCACCCTTCTCTTAATTGTCTTGCTGTCGTCGCTGCCCACCACTGCCACCACTACCCTTCATCATCGTCGCTGCTGCAGGTCGGTATTTTTAAATTATTTTAAATGTTTTTTTAATTTTTTTAGTATTTATATTAATTTTTATATTTTAGTATTTATTATAATTGTATATTTTTGTATTTATGTTAATTTATATTTATTATTAATTTATATTACGTTAATTGTTAGGTTAGAATAGAATTATTAATTTGTTAGGTTGTAATTAGAGTAATATTATTCAGTATTTATAAATAATTTATTGATTTTTAATTAATATTCTTTATTCAATTGTATGTTTGGTTAAATTTGTTAATTTTATATCGCATGTATATTTATAATTTTTTGATACGTGTTGGTATTTTGTCTGGGGATGTTCGACCCTTGGTAATTGTTTCCCGTATGAGAGATTCTTAGTTTCCCATTTGAGATTTCATATATGTGTTTGTCTACTACTCGTCCAATTGTAATTTATTTTTAAAACATTTTTTTTAAAAAGCAGAGGAGGTTGTAGTGACAGTAATTGTATTGAGTCTTGAATTGTCCAGGTGGATAGTTTGAGAAGAACAATCACTTTTTATTAGTTTAGTAGTACATAACTTGTAATTGACATGTCATATATTTTACGTAGTTTTGGTTCATAGCATTTTGTGTTGTTCTTCAGGTGCATATTTAATTATGGAGATTTCGTGTCACCACTTTCATTTCGTGCCTCCTGAAGATCAATGCAAAATGTTGTCGAAATTTCGTTAAATATAAGGAATGTTGATTAAAGTTATGTACTATTAAATTATAATAAAAGTGAATATTCTCGAATTGGATAGGTTTATACCTATAATAAAAACGTGAGATTTCACACGCATTAGTGAACACCTCAATGACCATTACAAAACATAATTGATCAAGATTGATTAACTTTATTCATATAAGTGATGAGTACGAAAGAGGAGTAGAAAAATTTATACAATTTGCGCAATCTAACACCAACTATAGTGGTCATGATGGAGTAAAGTTTAGGTGTTCGTGCATTAATTATTTGAATGGGAGGAGATTGGATGTTACCAAAAATCAGAGAGCACCTTCTATATGATGAGTTTCTACGATCTTATACAACTTGGACATGACATGGTGACATTAAATTTACCAAGTGTTTTCGTATCCCAATATGTTCAGTCCACAATGGATGACGGAGTACATGATGAAGTACATGATAATCGATTGGAGGACATGATTCGTGATGTTGGAGCTGAGTCTTTTGCAAAAGCGCATGGATATGAAAGTATGTATAGCGATGTTGAGACGTCATTGTACCTTGTATCAACTAACTTCACACGGTTGTCAGCGATGTTAAAATTGATGAATTTGAAGACAATAAATGGATGGATTGATAAAAGCTTCACATAATTGCTTCATTGTTGAAGGAGATGCTTCAAGAGGAAAACACTCTACCTAATCGTAATTATGAGGCGAAAAAGATTATTTTTCGGATTGGTATGGAGTATAAAAAGATACATGCATGTCTAATGTGACTTGATTTTAGATTGTTCCATTTTAGAGGTAACACTTTACTTATAATTGATATTTTAGCAATTATATGGTGATGTGAGTTGATTTTAGGTTGATTCATTAGGTGACACTTTTAAGAATTAGGATCAAGATTCTTAAGCAATTTAGGTGAGAAGTCTAAGGAAAATTCCCACTAGACATTAACTTAACAAGTGTTAAGTAGATGTGAAGGTTCATTTCCATAAGACCAAAGGAAAAATACAATTAAAGGTGATGAATGAATGATTGAATAAGGTGCGGCAAAAACAGAATAGGTGCAGAACAAAACAGAATTGAAACACCAGAAATTAATCAAGGAAGAACATTAAACAAGATGATAGACCGAATAGAAAACAAGACAACAAAACAACACATATTTAGGAATTGAAATGGAATGGAATTGGAATTGAAAGATGAAGGATAGAGGAGCTTATGTGGTTGAAGCTATGGAGGGAAGAACACGTCACTTGAGAGTGTGAAATTACTCCAAGATGAGTGTAGATGGCGCCACTTGAGAGCTCCCAAAACTCACAAGATAAGAGTAAAGCTAGGAGAACAATTCTCACTAATCTCTCACAAAATGTGTATAGTAACTTTACTTAAAATTCAACTTCTAATTACATGAACCAAACACCTCTATTTATAGCATGAAAGGGCCGAATTTGATGAAGGAAAAGAGAGGGAAATTCAAATGCCACCTAGTTTGAAAATGGCGCCTAACTTAGTCACATGGAAGGTATGACTTTGCTATTTCTACTCATAAGCCCTAAACTCCTATTCACACTCTCCTTTTATGTTTTATTTAAAACCTACTCTAAAGAAATTACAAAAAGAGACATCAATTGATGCTCATCTCCCAAAGTCCTTGCCTTACTCCTAGTAATCCTTTAAGGCATGGTAGGTGCTGAGATCATGGATTGGGCTTGGGCCTCAGGCACCTCTTCTACTTGGTCCTCATCATATGGTGAGAACCCAAAGAAAATCCCCACTGGACACGAACTTAACCAAGTGGTTAAGTAAGTGTGAAGGTTTACTTCTGGAGGACAAAGGAAAAATACAAGTATATGGTGATTGATTATGAAGGGCGGAAATTAAATGAACATGAAGGTAAAAGAAAGAATTTAAAGGTGCAAGAAAGTAAAATGCCGAATCAACTCAAAGCAAAATAAGCTAACAAAACCTAAGCTCTGATAACCACATGATGTGAGTTGATTGTAGATTGTTCCATTTTAGAGGTGACACTTTACTTATTATTGAGATTTTAACAAATATATGGTGAGACCTAGGGAAGATTCCCACTGGACATGAACTTAACCAAGTGGTTAAGTAAGTATTAAGGTTCACTTCCAAAGGCAAAAGGAAAAACACATTATATGGTGATTATGATGTATGGTGCAGAATTGAAAGAACATGGAAGGAAACATAATAAGATGATAATGGCCGAATGAAAAATGGAGGAAAATAAGAACATAAACACAAAGATAAATGGAGTAATGGAAAATGGAAGAAAAGATGAAGGAAAGAATGCTTATGGTGATGGAAGAGAGTTGGACACACCACTTGGAGTGTGGTGTCTCCAAGATAAGTGTAGAGGGCCGCCACTTAAGAGCTCTCAACTCACTCAAGATAAGTCCTAATGCTAAGAGAATACAAGCCTTACACAAAATGTGCAGAGTTTCTTTACCATTCAAATTCAACATGAAAATACATGGAGGGAGGCACTCTATTTATAGGAGATGGTGCCTTGGAGAGCAAGGAGCAAGGGTAGGATGGGGAAACCAAAAGAGAGGGGCGACTTTGGTATTAACCAAGTCAATGTCGCTCCCTAAGGCCTACTCTTCTAGAAGATAGGTCAAAATCCTACCCTAAAGGCTTTACTCAAGTTAAAATGATAAGCACACCCCCTATTATGCTAAAGGAACCCTATTCTATTGAAATTACAAATAAAGACATTAGCTGATACTCAACTCCCAAAGCCTATGCTCTAATCCTTGTGATCCTTTAGGGAAGGCTAGGTGCTAAAGCATTAGCTAGAGGTGAATCCTGACCTAGCCCTGTGTCTTGAGTCATGCTCTTAGTCATCCTCTTGGAAGGCTGGGCTGGTTAGTGGGCACACTCTCTTCTAGATCCTCATCAATGTCCTAATGATTGTATATTATACAGGAAGGATTTTGAATTGTTGAAAAATTGTCCAAGGTGTGGGTTATCATGTTATAAGTTGAAACAAAAAGACAAAGATACTATTGTAGAGATGGAAAAGCATGGATCCCTAATGAAAGTTATGTAGTATCCTCCCATCATTCCAAGGATAAAGCGTTTGTTTGCAAACCCAAATGATGCTAAGAATCATTGATGGCATGCAGATGAGAGGAAATGTGATGGCATGTACTACCATCCAACTGATTCTATTCAATGGAAAAAATTTGATGACAAGTTTTTAGAGTTTAGTAAAGAATCAAGAAATATCCGACTTGGTTTA
Organism: Phaseolus lunatus; assembly: GCA_013389735.1. Taxonomy (NCBI): domain Eukaryota; kingdom Viridiplantae; phylum Streptophyta; class Magnoliopsida; order Fabales; family Fabaceae; genus Phaseolus; species Phaseolus lunatus. The sequence continues at coordinate 10,366,656 of CM023859.1, read as the reverse complement.
GCTACATAAAAAATGAATCCGTTTGGTAATATAAGTACGAAGCACAATTCATGGCTTGTTTTACTAGTTATTTACAACTTACCTCCTGGATTGTGCATGAAGCAAAAATACATGATGTTGTCTATGATGATATCTGGTCCAAGACAATTAGGAAATGACATACATGTTTATCTAAGTCCCCTAATTGAAGATTTAAAGTTGATATGGGATCAGGGTATTGAAGTATTTGACGGATTTGGTAATGAAACTCTTTAGATGCATGCCATATTATTTTGCACCATCAATGACTTTTCAGCATATGGTAACTTATCAAGGTATAGTGTTAAGGGTCATAAAGCATGATGTGAGTTGATTTTAGATTCATTATATTTGTGACACTTTTTAAGAATTAGGATCAAGATTCTTAGCAATTTATATGTGAGTCACCTAAGGAAAATCCCCACTGGACATTAACTTAATAAGTGTTAAGTAGATGTGAAGGTTCATTTCCAAAGGTCCAAGGTAAAAGACAATTAGAGTGATGAATGGATGACAACTAAGGTGCAGAATCCGGAATAGAAATTGGCGCAAAACAGAATTGAAATAAAGCACAAAACAAAATTGAAACAACACACAAATTCAAGGAGGCTTAAGGAATCATCAATGGAGTTCAATGCCTTCCAAATGATGATCCAAACTCATGTATCATGATTGCCATATCCTTACAACACATATACCGATTATAATTAAGGAATTAAGTGCAGAATTGAAAGGAGAACAAGAAACAACAAGATTGAATCGAAAAAAACACCAATATAGGAAGAACAACCGATTACAAATTGAAGAACAAAAAGAACAACCAATTAGATTGACAATGGAAGATGAAAGAAGATAAAACTTATGTGGTTGAAGCCATGGATGGGAATGGACACACCACTTGGAGATGAATGATCTAAGATAAGTGTTGGAATGCCGCCACTTGAGAGCTCTCAAAGCACTCACAAGATGAGACAAGGAAGAGGAGAACAAGTCTCACAAAATTCACTCACAATTTGAGTATAATAACTTTACTTCTAATTTCAATGTGAATTTACAATGACCAAGCACCTCTATTTATGGTTTTAGAGGGCTGAAATGAAAGTGAAACAAATTCAAATTCTCTCTTAATTCAAATGCTAAAACCAGTGCCAATTTAGAGTCACAAGGGAGGTGTGATTTATTTTCTACTTTGGCCCCTCCTAAAAACTACACCTACACCCTCTTTTGATGTGACATGGAAAGTGTGACTTATCTTTGTACATTAACACCCTCTATTCCTATATTTATACCTACCTCTATTATTCTTCTACAAACTACTCAAAACGAAATTACAAAAAGAGTCATCCATTGATGCTTATCACCCAAAGATTTAGCCTTGCTCCTAGTAATCCTTTGAGGCATGAAGGATGTTGAGCTGATGGTTTGGGCTTGGGCCTCAAGCGCTTCCTCTACTTGGTCTTCATCAAAGCATGTCCAATATACGAAGAAGACACCGCTTCTCAACAATTGAAACATGGAAGGAAGACAATATATCTTCAACATCAGAGGTTTCTTAGAAGTCATCATCCTTACCGGAGGTTGAAGAAAACCTTTAATGGACATCAAGAGACTGGCAGTCCACCAACTCCATTAACTAGTTTGAGGTTTATGAAAAGGTAAATAACATAGACCACATGTTTGGTAAGTTAAAAAAGAATTCATCCGTGATAAACATATGGAAGAAAAAATCAATCTTCTTTGATCTTCTGTATTGGTCAAAGTTAGAAGTAAAATATTTTATAGGTGTAATGGATGTTGAGAAGAGTGTGTGTGATACTTTAATTAGTACACTTCTTAACAGTAATGGGAAGACGAAGGATGGTCTAAATGCTTGTTTAGATTTGATTGAGATGAACATATGAGGCGATTTGACACCAATACAAATGGGTAAGTGTACATATTTGCCCCTAACCTGTTACACCATGTCAAAAGATGAAAAAATAAGTTTTTGTCAATGTCTAAAGGGTTTGAAAGTGCCACAAGGACATTCCTAAAATGTGAAGAGCCTAGTATGAATGCAAGATTTGAAGCTAACTGGGTTGAAGTTTTATGATTGTCACATCTTGATGTAACAACTGTTGCCAGTAGCTATTTATGGATCTTACAAAAAAAGTTAGACATACCTTAACCTGTTTGTGCTCATTCTTCTCTTTCATTTGTTGTAAAGTTATTAACCAGTAAAGTTAGATGAACTTGAAGATGAAATTGTTTTTATTTTTTGTGAATTGGAGATATTTTTTCCTCCATCCTTTTTTAACATCATGGTTCATCTAATTGTACATCTGGTAAGAGAAGTTAGATTGTGTGGACTAGTGTACTTAAGATGGATGTATACAATAGAATGATATATGAAAATTTTGAAAGGGTATGTTAAAAATCTTTATCGTCCAGAAGCTTCAATGATTGAAAGGTACATAGCTGAAGAAAGTATTGAATTTTGTTCAGAGTACATGTTAAAAGCAAATCCAATAGGTCTTCCAGCCAACTCATGGCACCATAGGCGTTCCATAAGTAAATGTTTACGTGGTGTACATGTGGTAAGCAAATCTCGATCAGAAGTCTTGCAAGCACATTTGTATATATTGAATAACACTGATGAGGTTATACCTTACATAGATGCTCATGAAGCCATTGTGAAGGCAAATAACCCAAGACAACTAGAGAAATGGGTCTTGATAGAACATAATAGAAATTTTACGCCTTGGTTTAAAGACGAGGTGTTAAAGGATTAAACGACATCAGAGACCTTGACCTAGTTGGTTGCTGGATTGAAGTTTGATGTCATTTCTTATACAAGTTACGAAGTGAACAATTGTATATTTTACATGGTCTATGTATGAAAAGAGTATAATTCAAAATTGCGGTGTTACTCTTGAAGCTGTCAATGCAATTTTCCACTTCAAAATAAACAAATCCTATAGTTGGATCAATGGGAGGTTGACTATACTAAATTTTTTGTTCCATTTTTCAAGTGTAAATGGGTTGAAAATAAGAGTGGGATAAAAATTGATGAATCAGGATTCACATTAGTGAACTTTTGAAAGATAGGTTATTAGGATGAGCCATTTATAATGGTTCAACAAGCATCTCAGGTTTTCTACGTCAAAGATCATACATTAGAACATTGGTATGTTGTTTTACACTGGAAAAAAAAAAGGAGAGGCTATTGATCATGACTTGTCTAATATTGAAAATGGTGACCCCCCATTCATTCACACCAATGATAATGAATAAAGATGACTATGTATTTGATGATGTACATGCAACCTTTAAAGACCACAGTGAGGAAATTTACATATGAACATTCAACCCACTATGTATGAATTTATAAATATTTTTTATAATATTTTATGTATTCATTTCATATGAATTTCTTTTGATGTTATTTAACTAATGTTTGTTACCTAATTTTTTAACACAAATATGACTGAGGATCAGACTCTGATTTCTTCTGCCCCCCTTTCGGAAGATCCATTAGAGGACTTACTAGACTCAGGCATCTCTCATTGAGATATGCTAGTGGTGACAAGGCACCAGTCACCATTGATGTCAACACTGGAGTGGCTTCTGGTCCTAATGTTATTACTTTCAACAACTATCTTGGAGTCGTGGTTCGTGAGAGGATCTTCATATTGTCAAATTCATGGGATGATGTGACTAAGGTTGACTGGAACATGCTCTAGGAGGATGTCCTTGTAATGTATACAATATTATTGTTATCATATATTGCTTTTTAATATTAATTGATCAGTTTTAATTTCATGGTATTTTTTTGCAGACACATTTTAATATCCCTAATATGGAAAGTCTAAGATCGAAGGTTCTATCTAATATCGCCATTAAATTTTGTCAGTTTAAGTCACAACTGATGATGAAATATGTTTTTGGACCTTATTTAGGCCAAAATCCTTGGTCAAAGTACTCCAATAATGATAAGGAAACATGACGTCATTTTGTTGAAAGTCGTAAATTTGAAGAGTGAACGATAAGTGAAATTACTTAATTATTTTATTTATGGCTCATAACATTAGTTATTAAATATTATTTGATTCACTTTGTTTATTTCATTTATCACAAGGTCGTAGGAAGAAAACTCAAGAGATAACATCCAAGAAGGTGACCCCACACCTAATGTCTCATTCGGGATATCGTAAGCTTGAAGAATCATTGCTAAATGAAAAGAAGAAATCGAGATAGGAAACTGCTTATGAAATTGATATAGGGGTCAGTGAGTCTCTATGTCCACTTACCTGCCACCAGAAATGGAAGATGGCCTGAATGAAAAAATCGGGTACATATAGTTTTGAGCAATCACAGATAGTGTTGGAAAAAATTGTAAGTTATGTTTTGCATTTATTTTAAAACATTACTTATATTAAAAACTTAGATAATTTTGGACTCTTGTGGGATTCCTTGGTTGAGCAAAGCTCCCAAGGCAATTTTATACCTCATGGTCGTCAAGATATCTTGCTTGAAGCTATTGGATAACCTGAGCACCCTGGTCGTGTACATGCAATTGGAAAAGGGATTGGAATTTGACCATATTTTGGAAGTGCACCATGAAATTCATCCTCCTCCGCTGCAGAGACCAAAAAGAAATGGTGTCTAAGATACGACAAGAATTAATGGAGGATATAAGTCAGAAGATGAAACAGGAGAGTGAGTGGACGCGGCTAAAGTTTGAGGAGAAGAACCGACTGTTGTGACAGGAATTTCTAATCTAGCAGCTTTGCAACGTCAGGGATGTCATTGGCCAGATAAGCTAATATGAGTTACTTATAGAGGGCGACATCTTTTCTTAGGTGGATGCCATAGGAAAAGTCTTTCAAGAGACCATTACCTTACATAACGTGGCTCTCCCTCTAATGCGGTGAAGGTGATGGTGGACAAAGTGGGAGTAGTTGATGCTCGTGTTCCATTACCTACAAATGAGGTAACTACTCATGTTGTAAATAATTTGGGCTCACTTTAAGGGTCCAAATAGCAAGATAGGTTATAATAGAGGTGACGATGGACAAAGTGCGAATACATCAGATAAGTTCTTTTGTCATGTTATGATTTCTATTATACTTATTATTATTAATAATAATATAAATAGATAAAGAAGTATAAATATAGAAAAATATAATAAATAAATGAAAAAATAGAAAAATATAAAAAATATAAAAAATATAAAAAATATAAAAATATAAAGAATATAAAATAATATAAATAATAAAATATAGAAAAAGATAAAGATAGATAAATAAGAGAAATAATATAAAGAATAGAAAGAATAGAAATAATATAAAAGAATAAATAATAGAAATATATAAATAATATAAATAATATAAAAAATAAATAATATAAATAATATAAATAATATAAATAATATAAATAATATAAATAATATAAATAATATAAATAATATAATAATATAAATAATATAAATAATATAAATAATATAAATAATATAAATAATATAAATAATATAAATAATATAAATAATATAAATAATATAAATAATATAAATAATATAAATAATATAAATAATATAAATAATATAAATAATATAAATAATATAAATAATATAAATAATATAAATAATATAAATGACAATTATGATAGGAAAATGCATAAAATAGAATGGAGTAAAAAAAATTATCATAATAGATAACAATTATGACCATAACCTCGTCTATACCTCTTAGGGAAGGGGTATTGACGGTGGTTATGGTCCATAACTGCTGTTTATACCTCGACCATGTACACTTTTTAAGCAGTGCTAGGAAAGGGTATAAACGGTGATTATGACCATAACCACCGTTTATACCTTTCTTGACACTCTATATACCCATATTTGATATTCGTTATACATTGCGGTTGTGCAAAGAATTGTCGTCTAGATGTGACTTATAAATGGAGGTTTTAGAATTGTTGTCTATACCTCAATAGTACAGACTACGTGCTGATAGACCACGACTGCAAAACCGCTGTCTAATTGCTAAAAAAACTGTTGTGTAAGGCCTTTTTCGCATTAGTGTCAAGTGAATGATACACATTAAGATTTTAATGGAATTGTTCCTTATGGGTTTGATATTCATCTTTTGAGACAAATTATTACTCCTGACTTAGTACACTTGTGGAATTAGGTCAACAAAACACGATTGTTTCATTTGACAAATGATACAACACTTTGTAATCTAGTGTTTATTTTTCGTTTGATGTGGAGCCAATGCTATAAGATAATAAGCATATAAAAGTAAGGTATCCTCATACTTTACAAAATATATATTTACTTATTCTATATTGCAGACAATGTCTGATTGTACAACAGATCTGTCAAAAAAGCACGCTATAGTTGACGTCAATGATCTCTTGGAATTCAAGCCAAAGTTGATTTTCTTCTAAAATTCCCTAACATTGATTATTGACAACTCTAGAAAAGGCTATCTCCATCGTACGATTATGCACAAGTCAACAAAATCAAGCCAAGACACATTGCGCAAGAAAATATAACCTCATATAGCTATTGGGAAGTTTACGTAAAAGGAGAAATTAAGATGTAATGTTATATAGAGTGCATTTAATGCATCCTACTTAAGCAAGCTCATTAGATAAAAAAAAAGGGCATCCAAAAGAGAAGAAAAGGCTCAACAACTAGAAATAGTTTCTTAATGACTACTTTTTTCAAGAGCTTACATAAAACAACTCAAGGAAAAGAAGAAAGAAAAAGACTATGTGATACAGTGCAAAAACATTGCTAAAATTTCTAAGCCAACAAACAACTTCAAGAAGAACATTGTTTGTGCTCACTTCAACAAGCTAGAAGAGAAAACATCAATAGTATATCCATTAATAGACGATCAACCTCTTTAGTGAGCAAAAGTCTGTGACTAGTTTATCACCACTTATACAATCTCTACATCTTAGTTGAGAGTGGATGTTTGGTAAAGAGTACTCAATGATTAGTTGTGAGTGGTTGTTGTTAAGAGAATACACGTTTAAGCTAGAAATGACTTGTGAAAGAATACTTGGACGAGGTCAGCCATGAGTGGGTTTGAGTCGAAAGAATACTTATTTAAGTTTGACTTTATCAAGAATACTTAGTTAAGCCAAGAGGGACTTGTAACAAGAATTCTCATTAATCTAGGAATGGATTGTGTCAAGAATACTTCAAGGGTTAGTCAGGAGTGGTTAAAAGCCCAACTAATACTCGCATTGTACCTCGCAGCCTTAGTCTGCTTAATAGAACTTAATATGTTGATTGAGAATTGCATGTACTTTGTTGTGACAAATGGACAAGTATAAAAATACTAAGTGCATTTTCTCTCTATCTCTCTATATTGAATTTTATCTTTATCTGTACTAATGAAGAAGGACAATTGTTAGTGAACACATAACCTAAAAATAAGATTTAGACAAGTAAACTAGCTAAATACTAAAGTTGGTATGAAATGCTTGAACCAAAGAAATTTCAATTAACTAATTACTTGAATATGCATAAGTAAATAATTTAAATTGGAAAATGTCATCTGTCATACTTTATCAAACACAACTATCATTAAGTGATCACTGAACATATAAAACTATCGTCTGAACATTTCCTATTAGACAATATTTGTGAAAAGTGCCTAAAACTTTTCAAAAACACAATTCAACTATCTTTTATTATATTTTCCCCTATTTTCACAAACATATTAAATTGTGTTAATTCATATGTGTTTAAATATTATTAATCATTATGTAGTTGAATTAATATTGGTCACATTGAAATAGTAGAGGTTATCTTAGAAATGTATTTTTTTATAATAATTGTCACTCAATTAAGAGTGTTGAGTTATCATAATTAGCTTGAGGTATTCTTAATGCACGTTGAAATTTAATATGAGTGTGTTATGGTGTTTTAGAATCTTTAGATGGGCTATAATTGAAATTTTTAACAATATAAGTGTTGTATGTTCTCTTGTTGGTATCCCTCATATATTTCTTGATGTTGGTTGGTTGCTCAAACGATGTTCAAACCTTGGTAATGATTGCATGAACTGTGTACTGTCTATGAAGTGTCACATTGGTCTTTTAACATACAATGCTCATCACTAAAGCCTTAGCTTAAAATTTAAGTGTGAAATATGTCAGAACAATTTCTCTCTTGTAAAACTCTCATAACTTAAGAGGCATATGGCTGCTCAAGCGATGAATATGATTTTTGGAAGGTTGTGACTTAATACAAGAAGTTACATTAATCAAGAAATGGTGTAACACTTTTTGAAATGAGAATTTATGTTGACTCTATTTTCACTAAGTGTCAAGTGCTTAAATGTTAGTTTGGACGTTTAAGTGAGGAAGAGGTCAAGTTAATTTTCTTTCCTATGAAACTCTTATTGCTTAAATGACACAAATTTGTTTAAGTGACACAAATATTTTCAAGCGACATAAAGCATCACTCAAACAGTGTGTTCACAAGACAGGAAGTCTTCTTTTATTTTGAGGAGACATGTTGCTCAAGCAACATATCCCTAATTTCAAAAGCATGTTTTAGGGTGGTGCTTTTTAATGGAAGACATGTAATTATGTGTGTGTGTGTGTGTATATTAATGAGAATGAATGAATGTATGTAATGAGTAATGATTAATTAAATTGGACGAGAATGAGGTATGATGAGTTTGGTTATGAACTAATTTGATTGGTTGATGAGTTTGGCAAATTACTTAGGTGGTAATTTAATTTTTTAAGAAAATTAAATAATACAAGGATTGAGATAGGTGATGTCTTAAATATAAGTTTGATACCTAGAATGGTAGGCCAAGTTATGATTGTGGTATTGGTACAATAACCCATCAAGAAAAGGTTGTTTCACTAATAGTATTAATAATGTAGATTAAAATATCAGGTGGTGTAAAATTGAGAGAAGTTCTTTCACTATTATTGTGTATATATTTTGTACAATGAACTACCCTAACTTCATGAAGATAAGGTTAGTGTAATACTACTCATATACTAGTCAGTAAATACAATATACATGCACATACATTCATTAGCACCTATATATAAAATATAGTACATCAATGGAACATAAAGTTTCTGAAAATAATATATACATTATAATTATAAAACAAAACAAAAAATCATCATTGCACATTTCCATGATTATTACTTGCAACACCCTATATCCTTGTACTATGTACAATCATAGCAGCTCACGACATATATGCAAATGTGAGCTAACTTAAATTGAAATATCATACAATGACACACACATGTACATATCAATTTCATCATACTCTTTATCACATATCAATGATATATATATATATATATATATATATATATATATATATATATATGTATATATATATATATATATCATATCATATCACGATTGAGTAAGTTCTTCTCACTTAAGCAACCTAGCTTCCCACAACTTAGGAAAACTTCTTTGCTTAAGCAATCATCGCTTAGGTGAGATATCTCTATAGCAAAAGTGATTATGTCTTTTTCTTGCTCAAACACTTACTTCCAAGCTTGAGCTTTTATCTCTTGAGTCTCCTTGCATTTAGGGATGATAATGGGGTGGGTGCGATTTCCACTCTTCCATCTTCGAAGTAAGAGTCCATATGCATCATTGTCTCTATACCCAATAGGTATGAAATTTTTGTCACATCCTCATTCTCATTAGGTAACGAGTATACTTGTACTTGTCTCCTTATTATTTCAAATATAAATTAAATAAATTTTAATAAACAAATAAAAATCTCAACAAAGGAAATATGGTATTATAAAGGATTCAATGTTAAAAAGATATATTTTCTTTCTCTAATATCAAATATTAATTGTATAAATACTGAATCAAAGTAACAATTAGATAAATGTCAAAGAAAATATATAATAGAGTAAAAATGATTAAATGTGTACCTTATAAATAAGTTGTGAAACTAAGGACCAAATAAAAATTAATATAAGTTTTTGAGATTAGACCATAAACTAAAGGTATTTTAGTAATTCATTTTGTTTTATAAAACTTTCATGTTTGACATCACTATGCAACTTGTACTCATTTACCTACAACAAAAGATCAAAGGAAATGGCAAAAGAAAATAATGGTTATTATGATTGTTACTATAAATGCTATCATTAATACTAGAAGGAATACTAGAAGAAACTTTGTAATTTTATTATAATTATGATTATTATTATTAGTATTGTTATTATCGTTAACTAGCATATACACAAGCATTGTGGTGCATGTGTGTCTTCATTTTTTTAAATATCTTTAAAATTTTGTTGTATTTCTTTTGTTATAAATATCATATTATAAGTTTATAATAATTATAATTTTATTGAATTAAGATAAATTTACAAATATCATTATAAATTTTAATATATATTTTTATCCACACATGTTCTAAAAAACAAAACACTAATTTATATTCTCATGATTTTGTAAATTTAATTTCTTCCTTAAGTGGGACAGCAAACAAAAACAAGTGCTCAAGATCTATTGGAGCTTTCATGTAATTTATAAAAAAGTAAAATTTGTTAATAAATTTATTTATTAATGATTAATTATATAAATTATTAAAATTTTATTCTAGGAAGAAATCAAATACATGTCTAATAATAACAATATATAATTGAGTAAATATATATTATCTAAGTAGAAAATATAATTTATAAGTTCTTCTTAGTTCTTTGTAGAACATGTGATCCATAATTTTTAAAATTTTAAAAGACTACATAAAAAAACCAATGTCACATATTTAGACACATTAATAATATAAAATATAATAAAAAATTAAATAATAATAATAACCTCATAAATGTAGATATTTCTTTTGCACAAAGTTTATTATTATATCAACGATGATTTAATATTGAACTATCTTGTATATTGTCAAATAAAACAATAAATTAAAATATATGCATTATTATATGTGAATTTAAACAATTAAAAAAATTAGAGAGTGCATATGTGGCGTATGAGTGTGTGTATATATTATATGTGTATCTTTTTACAAAGTAATTCTTTTTTTTTTATCAAACTTGGGAGTTTAGTTTGATTTGTTGTTATTGTGGAGCCCTACCCAATAAAATAAATTTACATACAATGAACCTAAAATGAAAAACATGATCCATATGAATAAAAAAATATTGTTGGTATCATCGTTATATAAAATCATCATAAAAAAAATAATATATATATATATATATATATATATATATATATATATATATATATATATATATATATATATATATATATATATATATATATATACTCACACACTTGTATTATTGTAAACTAGAATTAATTGTATTACCTTGTTGTTAATTAGCTTAACCAATGCACGTGATTGATCTTCCTTTCAAATGTTTCATTGTTTTACAAATTCAATTTCCTATGTAAGAATATCAATTATTAAAAATTACAAAATGAACAAAAATATATACATATATTTGACAATTACTTGTGTAGGTAAATCTCTTAAGGCTTTTTTTTTTCTTTATCTTTTCTTTATTTATTGAATTGTAAGGTTTCTTTGTATTATACGTTACCTTTCATATAAAAAATAAGTATGATGAAATTTACTTAGCCTTTTGTAAAATGATGTATAGTTGAGTAGAATATTAAGATATGCATAAGTTCATATGTCACACATAAATAAAAAGGATAATAACTAATTTTGAGATAACAAAATTTCTTTATAAACAACATTTTTGGTAAAATTTCCATCTTCTTTTCCAAGATGCCCTTCTTTAAGAAGAATTTTTGTGGAAGTTTGAGAAACACCTATTAACAAATCAACATATAGTTGACCATGACTAAAAACAATGAAGTGGAAGGTAAATTGTGCCAGTGATATATTAATAGTAATTGCAAAACTTAACTTTCACATGAAATTGTTTCCTAATAAGCACAAAAGGGAGACTGACACTTTCTGTTATTTTATGTTAATTCTTGGTAAGAAAGATCTTTTTCTAACATGATGACCAATCAAGATTTCAACATCCAACATGTTCATGTAAAACTCATGATACAACAATCTTGTCTTGTTACATAACCCGTATTTAAGGTCTATGTTTCATAATAATATCAATGATACACCTTTTTTAACCTTTAAAATATGAGGTGGTAAGCGATTTGGAACAATATAGTGCAAGTACTCTCCTTGGGATAAATGATGTGTGTCTCCTTCAACCTCATCAAATGACAACAAATTATATTGTTCACCTAGAAAATGATTGACAATCATGTCACTAAGTCAATATGGCTCTCTGAACCACATAAGATGCATCCCATTTATGAAATTTCAATTGGGGAGATATTTGTTGTATAAATTTTTGTTTTGAACCCTCTCCTTCCTATAAAGGAGACTTAATACATGGAGAAATCATTTATGCCTTTGTACCTTTTTGAATAACTGGTAGTATTTGCTGAAAATCCCCTCCTAATAACAATCTAGAATGTTCTTTAATGATTTATCTAATATCTCCAAAGCATATTTTTTAGCCATGGATACTCCATCCTAAATAATTGCTTTGAGAGTAAATTCATGTGAATACACTTTTATCACCAAAATTTAATTTATGATATTTTAATGATTTACTTATATTTATCCTTATTTTTTTTAAGTGTTGAAATATTTGGAGAAGGACACATCAACATGTATATCACAACACACACTTGGAGCATATCTAGAAAATTTGGTGTTATGCTCAAGATGTATTTATTTATCAGATAAATAAATAAAGTATTTAAAAAAATATTTTGAATAGAAAATAAAATATAGTACAGTATAAGAAATTATAAACTTCTATATTATATTTATTAAAGTATAGATTACATATATTAAGGGGTAAGTTATTATTATTATTATAATAATATGTAGTTGTTATTTTTAAGTAAGAAGTTATTTAATTATTTTAAAATAAAGACAAGTTATTCAATTATATATTTTATTAAATAAATAAATTATTTTTTATTTATTAAAAGATAAATAATATAAAAATTGTACACTTTTTTCTTTTGACAACAAATTATTATTAGTAGAGTTGAAATAAAAATATATTACTAAATTATAAAAATATTTTTTTTAAATATTATTGTAGATAATTTTTTATTGTGTAGATAGTTTTTATTACGAATAAATATTCAAACTAAAAAATGTAGTTAGTTAAAGGTTAGAAGTGTGAGAAATTGTATCCTCTTTATATATTGTTAATATTGTTATAGATAATAATAATAATATTCACAATATTAAAAGTATATTAATAATAATAATATTGATAATAAAATTAATAATGTTAATAATAATATTAATAATATTAAAAAATATATTAATATTATTAATAACATTAATAAAAATATTAATAATCTTATTATTAATATCAATAATTTTATTAATATTAATTATAATATTAATATTATTAATATTAATTATAATATTAATATTATTAATATTAATTATAATATTAATATTATTAATTTTAATTATAATATTAATATTATTACTATTAATGTTAATAATAATATTAGTGTTAATAATAATATTAATAATGTTAGTAATATTATTAATAATATGGTTAATATTAATAACAATATTAATAATGTTGATAAAATTTTTAATAATTTATTATAATATTAAAAAAAATATTAATAATAGTATGAATAATAGTAATATGATTATTATTAATATTAATAATAATTGTATTTCCAATGAATGAATAGAGAAATTATTTCCATATTTTTACAGATGGATAACCATAAAAATTATAAAATTCACAATTTGTACTATCCATTGTTAAAATTCTATTGATAACTATTTTACGGACAAATACAAATATGTAGGTAATAATTTGTATATAATGCTGAATTTATCTACAAATTTGTATTCGTATGTACTAATTTATAGGTAAATTAAAAAAAAAAAAGTTGTAGTTAAAACGGGATGGGTATGAGAACGGTGACAAGTATTGGAAGGAGTATAGGAACGGGGACGGGGTACATATGTACGTCCTCACACTAATTTAAAAAATCAAGTATCACTCATACATATACCTATTTGGATAATATCTTCAGGGACAAGTTCATTCGTCATTCCTATTTGAGCCATATACTTAGATCTCTTCCAACAAGCTACAAAAGATAAAGCATATTGTTTCACCAATGTGTGTTTAAGCGATTAATCTTGACACGAACACCTTAACAAGTTGCATAGTCTCACATGTTTTAGAACCAATGTATGGTTCTCGCTTGAGTGACCACTCAATTGCTTGAGTGATACCTCTTCTCAATTTCCTTAGCCTATATCAATTAAGTTACATGCTTCCGCTTGAGTTATCCTTCCCATTGCTTGAGTGTCTATATTCTCACTGGAGTGATGGTGATGTAACCATGAATTGAGCATCACCATCTAAACTAACCGACATATTCACACTTTTTACATTAAGCACATGCTTAATGTGTAAAGTGTGACCCCTGCTAAATCCACAATTAGTGGCACATTTTTAGGAGTTAAGTTAGCTTATTTTGAATTTCAAATTTCCCTCCATACCTAATCACATGGCACCTATCACCATAAAATGGTGGTCACCCTCTCTTGTAAATCACATTGAATTTTAAGTAAAGAAACTCTGCTTGAGTGAACTTCTGAGTGTTCTAAAATTTCCTCTAAGTCTTATCTTGGATGGCTTCAAGTGGCGACTCCTCTTCACTTATCTTGAATCCCTCTTCCAAGTGGAGTGACTACCTCTATGCACCTTCATCGAATCCTCTTCCTCCATCTAAGTGGCTTCCTCCATTCTATCTTGTCTTGTTCAATTCCTTTTATTCATTGCCTTTACTTGTTGCTTCTTTTCATTTCCACAAAATATTTTCCTTTTCCTATTTGAAGAGAACCTTCACACTTACTTAACTACTTGATTAAGTTCGTGTCCAATGGCAATCCTCACCGAGCCATCACATTATCTTGTTAATCAAATTCCTAATCAAAGTGAAATTAATAACTCAATGTATGAGTCTACTAAATCAACTCATATCAAATGGTGAGAAATGAAGATAATCATTACATGTCGATTGAGTGCATTGCACCTAGGAACACCATCTTTAAGTTTACAGAGAAATCAACTTCGAGTTTAATCTCCATAACTTGCTCCAATTCATCCAAATTATCAAATATATTGATAAATCATCTCCAAAAGAATCACTAAGATCATACATACTTTGTAATACTCTAAAATCCTATACAAAAGTATACCTATCAACTTCCACATACATAATAATCTAACTACCAAATATTCACACATCTAAACAACCGTATATGGATTAGATGATAATTATTAATTATCCTTACTTGGAGATAGTGTGCCCATAAACAAAAACTTTCATCTACACTTCCATAAATCTAACAAAACTCCAAGTAAACCACTCAAGTGTCAAACCCTACACCAACATCATCTCTCCTTTACAAACCACCCAAAGAGAAGAAGAAAAGGGAATAAAATCCATTGTAGGAATTGAACCACTTACTTGAATGACAACTTTGATTGACTTGCTTTGATCCTTATCTTATTGCCTCCTTATATACCATACCAAAAGGAATTTTAATGGATCATGTGTTAGTGTATAATAGGACATACTTAGTACAAATGTTTTGGAAAACGTCAATCTTGCAAGGAATATCAATTCTTCTCATTACTACTTATTTTAATTTTATAAAAATAATTAATTATTATACTATTTTGATGTAATTATCTTATTGATCTCTATATTTGGGATCAATATTCAAAACCGTGATTTAAAAAAAAAAAAGAAGTTGGTTCCTTTGTTTTTTAAAAAGTACCCAAATTGGTCCTTTATGTTAACCCCCCAACGGCGTCAAGTGTTGTTGATGTGACACAGAAAATTGTTGATGTAGAGTGTGAATTAAGAGACACATGGGGTTGGATATCGTGTGATGTGGCAAGTGGAGGGGTTGACAGATTAGTAAATTTCAACATTGGGGGGTTAGGGTTTCTATCTATCATTCGTTAATGTTTTTGGAGGGTGGTTTGTCAATGGATACCATGGTGGTTTGTGGAGGTGGTTGGAGTTTAGGGTGGCTGTTAGAGGTTGTTGGTGGAGTTCGCTTTTGTGGATTTATTGCTGGGAGGAGTTCTTCTTTTGAGTTACATTAGCAAAAGGTTGTGGCTTAGAGTGCTTTTCGGCCTCACTTGAATCCAACCAAATAAGGGGATGACAATTGAAAAACGGCCCTTTGGGGATAGTGAGAAAGGTGGTGAGAACCACACCCCTGGCATATATGAGAAACATCATTTGGAAAGAAGCCATTACATATCCACTTGCAAATGCAATCACGACAAATGCAAGCAGCATTACTTGCATTAACTGCTCTGCTAGCTTTTGCCCTTGCCAATGCATCTAATTAACAACAATTATGAAAAAAAAAACCTGCTGTATCACCAAAATCCCAAAATCAAGGTTTTAAATGACCAAATATGACTGCAGTTTCTTGGAACATCAAGAATTGCAAAAGTTGGTGGGATTCAGAGTCTCACTTCGTGCATTCAACATCATCTTCTTCCTCTTACTCTTCTATCTTTAAGTATCATCATTCCTTCACCTTTTTTTATTCTTTCTTCCCTCTTTTTTCCCTTTCTTAACCTTCACATCACTAAATGTCAATTCCATGTGTCTCTCAATTCAGAGTCAACATCAACGATTTTCTGTATTACATCAGCAACACTTGTTGTCGTTGAAGGAGAGTTAACAGAAATGATCAATTTGAAGATTTTTTAAAAAATAAATGGACCAACTTGAATTTTTTAAAAATCATTGTACTAAATTGAATATTGACCCCAAATGTAAAGACCAATAAAATAATTATATCTACTATTTTTAGTATTTGTTTGGTTACTTTTTAATTTCTATGTAGTTTAAATAAAAAAGACCAAAGATTATAAATTCAAGTAAGTAATGGTTCTTTATATAATACTACATCAAAATTATACACTGAGAAATTGTAAAAAGAAAAACCAAATTCATTGTAACCGAAGTTTAAATTAAGAAATAAAAACAATTTAAATTTATGAAAATTAATAAAAATTAAATAATTAGTAATCATTACACCAACTCATTTAAATAAAATAATTTTTTAAATAAAAAAATCTATACATTTTTAAAAAATAAAAAGTACTAAAAGTTTAATAAAATTTTAATTGTTTTAAAAAATCTAAAATTATAATTACATAATAATAAATTTTCATTTAAAAAATAAAAAAAAATTATATTATAATTTATATATATATATAAATATATTTTCTTTTACTTCATTTTACATTCTTCAACTAGTTAATTAACTACTAATCAAGTAAGCTGAGGTTATAAGTTAGGAAATTATCAAGATAGTTGTTTAAAATATTATATTATCAAGTACTAAGAAATTATCAAGTTTTTGGGTTTAGATGTTTAAAATATTTTTAGATGTTTATTTATTTTTTTACATAAATTTAGTCTAGTCTACTTATACTTTTATTTTTATTTTTTATTTTTATGTTATTTTTTGTGTGATAATACGTTTTTCCTAATATATTATATTATATTGTATTATATATATATATATATATATATATATATATATATATATATTACCAATTAGAAGCCAGTTTATTAATTACCTACCAACTAGTTTATCAATTAATTTTTCCAAATAGATACTAATATCTTAAATTCATAAAGTAGTATATTATGATTTTTATTTTGTATAAAAATAAATTCTTTATCATATTATCAATATCAAATACTTTTTTTTATTAGTTGATTAGAGTATTTATTTGAAAAATATTTGGAATACACATAGTGGTGGCTTTGAAATCGCCACTATTTTTAGAATTATTACTATTATATATATTAATATTTATTTATAAATATTTTAGTAACAATTAAAAACTATCAAACAATATTCAATAACGATTTAAATTTGTGAGTTTGGTACGAGAAAAACTCAGTTATTCGGAAATTTTAAATTGGAAATGCTAGTTTCCGAGATTTAATTTGTGTTTAAAAAAATAATATTTTGAGAAAATCACGTTTCCTGAAATCGATTTTACCTAACCTTTCTACAAAATTGTTCTCATAGATGTGAGAATCTAACTTTCTCAAAATGTTTTGTTTTTCTCATAAACATACCATGTAAATTTTATTAAATTATTTGATGGGATAAATAATCAATTTTTGTAATAAAATATTATGTTACTCTCTAATTCTCATAGGAAAAATTACATGAATGTTTTCAATATTCTTTGATCAACTAAACGTATTATTGTTATTTTAAAAATCAGGATTTGTGATTTTTTTTATACATGAAAAATATTTCTTCTGCCAATTGACATCGATTATAACAAAAGTTTTGTGGATATTTTTGTTATATAATAAATTCGACATATTTCTCTCTTTAACTTTCTTATGGGTTCTTTAAAGAGATGTACTCGAAACATACATCTTTTATAATATAAACAAATACTAAAATATCACTTTTAATATAATATTTGTACTTATATATCTTTTTCATTTGATGATTTCTCTGAAAGATACTTCAAACTTAAGTTGGTGACAATGAATTTATAACATTTGGGTGGATGTACAAGAGTTATTGTTTGTTTTATGGAAAAGTTTACTTGAAGAAGATGAAGATAAGTATGAGAATTAGAAAAAGAAGTATTTGATAAGTAGAATTATTGTGTAGTTAGAGGGATGCACAATTTTCACGTGGTATTAAATTGTTGAAGAGAGAAAAGGGGTGAGGCAATGGGGAAGTGGGAGAGAAAGAAAATAGAAAATAGAAAAGAGGCATTTACTAAAAGTAGAAAAAGGAAATGGCTTTAAGAAAAGAAGGAGAAATACTTGGCTTATATATTTATACCAAGCATGAAAAAATGAAAAGGACTAAGCTGAGCATCTCTTGTACTACTCCTATGCTCACCCTATTCACACGTTTTTAATCTATTTTGATTTCCAAGTCTTGTGTAATTTTATGTGTACTCTTTGATATTGATCCAATTGGGTGTGCAGTTGTGGTTGCTAGCAGATACTTTATATTTTTCTTCCCATTTGTTTTTCACTTTCGTGTTTCTGTGTTAGTTTGCACCATTGAGGGTCGCCCAATTTGGTCCCTATAGTTATTGCCAAAGTACCATTTTATCAAACTGACACTGATTCATGCATAGGTCACGCCAAACACTTTGCCGCATTCATATCAAATTGGGTTAGACATGTACAAAACTCAGAAAGTTACCTTCTTCCCCTCCTTCATATAACACTCCACAACTCCTACTCGTGCACTCAACAAATTTCAGCACATGCTCCTCATCATCGATTATTGCAACACCCTTCCATCATTTCTCATTCTCATATCCAATGGCCACCCCTTTTCAGCACGTTTAATTACTATTGCCTATCTTCTCTCCAAAACTACATGTGAAACTTGCAATCCTTAATGCATGCGTGGCAGATTGCACACCGGGAATTATCACCATCTAACACCCCATGTGCTCAATTACCTCAAATGGAAAATACCTTCACTCTCCACTCACTTTCTTTCTTCTAACTGTGTTATGTCATTTTACACCGCAATTTTTCCCAGCCTTCAGCTTCCAAAAGGTGCTGTGCTGTGCTGTGCTGTGTGCTGTGTGCTGTGTGCTGTGCTGTGCTAGATGCCTTTAGCATTTATTCTCATAAAAGATTCTAACAAATCCCATATATAGTTCAAAGGCGTGACAGTCAAAAGTACCTCGAACAATTCATAGCTGGGTACCGTCTATGTAGAGCTCTTAGTGGAAGTTTCTCAGAAATGATCAAGCAAATGTATGGATCAACGTACAAATATGTATATATGCACTATGGAAACTACAACTAATGGTACCCTCTTTTCTGCCTCTTTTTCACCTTCTCTAGCCCTCCCTTCAATAAATCCTCAACTTCATTTCTCACATCCCAACTCTTACTTACCTAACACCTTTCTTTTCCCAAAACTAGATTCCATCTCCATTGCTTATACCATACCATACCTAATTCAAATAACACCCTATTCAACTTTATCTTAATCATCTCATCACCCATTATCAATTATTACATCATCATCGTCATCATCAAAATTTACACAATCTTCATGTTTAACATATATATGTAATTCTTAATGTGAGATAAGGTCATGGAAGATTCGACAATCAAATTACAATATGTAACTACAAAAGAAATGTTTGATTTAAATCTAATTTTACTTTCTACATTAGTGTATAAGAGTTTTATTTTTAATTTATATTATCTGAGTACAAAATTACATTGTTTATACAATTGGAGTAGTTTTTTTTTTAAAAAAAACATGTTGATTTGAGAGGAAATATAATTAGTTCGTTTTATGTTAATAATATAATAATAATAATAATAATAATAATAATAATGATAACCTTTATTATTCCACTAAAATTAAAAACAAAACACATAATTATTTCTCTTCTTTTGTCCTTTCCACTTAAAATATTAGTATTAATCTTACCTCTAATTAAATGGAATGAACATGTAAGTCTCTCACCTTTAATTAAATGAAACGAACACACATAATATATTTAAAACTTACCCTTGTAATAAAATGTTCATTTTATTGGTGGGTATAGAATTTAAGAACCAAATCACACTACAATATAGTATTTGAGTATAATGACAATAATAAATTGCCAATAGGACGTTCATGCAATGACAAAAACAATTATAGTGATATACGTATGATAATTATAAAAGAACAAAAACAAATTATTCAAAAGTAGTCTATATATCTAAAGAGCCAAATATATGTCTTTTATGTCATTCATCCATGTCTCTAAGTACTGATAGATTGATACATTTGTATTGCTTGTGAATGCATTAGAACTCAACTAATATGTTTATCTTTGATTTCTCTTTTTTCATACTCAATTTGTTGATGTACCTAAGATGAATTTATTGATTAAACATAATTATTAAAAAAATTTATATTATTGATTAAACATAATAGGTTGTAATTTTTTATATTATGATACACTATTTTCACCTTTTAATACTTATTCAATCACTAAAATTACAAAATATAGTTCCGTTATACCTTATTTCTAGTTGACATGTAGGGTGTATATGATTAAAATAAATGAGTTTGTATAAAATTAGGAAGTGATAAAAACTGAAGAAAATTAGGTATTGACACAGTGGTAGGAAAGAAGACATGACACAGAGGCACATATAAAAGTTTAATGGGTGATGATCCCAACTAATATAGCAACCTACTAAGAGCTGCGTCCTAAGCTTAACCTGCTTTCCACAATCTAGGAAAAAAATGTGATGATCACTAGAAGACAATTTATTTTCTGTTTTGCAGTAAACCGTGGAGATTGAGATTCTGTGATTGATGCATAGAGAAGTGACACATAATAAGAGTGAAAGTGTTGTGCACTTTTCTAAGTACTGTTAGGCAGAAGTGATATGTATAATTATGAATGACATTTACGTACTTGAAGGGAAGCTGGTGAACTGCCATCTGCCACTTCTCGTCTTCAATGATAATGAACAAAGTTTTCTCAGCTTTGGGTTAGCTGGCAACTGTCCTACAGACTAAACCTGTCGACCACACCCACCCAATAGTCAAAAAGGGTGTCTTCTTGTCTTAATTACAAGCCCCTCGTCGGTGATATATACCTTAAACTATAGAATTTTCAATAACAAATAAATAAATAATAACCCTACTTCCTCTCATATAACTCATTCATTCCTATATTGACAATTCTGTGCGTCTTGACAACTTATGCGCCTTTGAATTGAATTGAGGTTTGCTCCTAAATATGTAGTTTGAATGGATATGTGTTGTATTAGTGCTTTTGATTTTGCCCCTTTGCTTTGTAGGGTTACCTGTTAGAAAAATGTTATTATAGGGTATCATTTTTTCCTCAATGATGTGAAGTTTCAAACGGTGTGAGTGCCACTTTGCTGTAATGTTTGGAATCATTTCAGTTGTGAAAATGCTGGAACATTATGCAGATACTCTTTAACAGGATATCTTGTAAATAAAACAAAAAAGTTAAATATGTTTCTTTCTAGTTCAAATAAACTTTAAACCTTCTCTAATCCAAATTTTAAACCTTCTATCTATAATAATAAAATGATTGGAATGAATCATCATTAATGTAATAAATGAATTTTCAACATAGACTTTATTATAATATTATAATATCTAGTAGTTAATAATAAATTAGCATAAAATATTTTAATATTTTAATTTACACTAAAAATATCGTTTATCAAGTAAAAGAAATTGTCAAGAATCCATTCTAATTTTTTTACTGTAAATATCTTGAAAGTCTAAAGTTTTTATTAAAAATAAAAATTATTTTTATATAAACAATTTAACCCTAAAATAAATAATAAACTAACATTATTTACTTATAATAAAATGAATATCGAAACCAAATAGAGAAAAATCTAATAAACGAATTATATAAAAAGAGGTTTAATTGAGTAGGTAGAATAACATTTACACTTGTTGTATGAATTTAAGTGATGATAAATTGATAATTGCGTATACATTATTAGAGGAGTACGGGTCAAAAATTGATGTGATAAGTTCATTTGGAGTAATTAAGTAATAATTGATAAAATAAACCAATGCAATTATAATTGTTTATTAAAGTTACAATTTGCATTTGGGACCACACTATTTTTTGGAGTTTAAACTAATTTGATATCTCGTAAACATGCAATTTTAAACAGTCATCTAAAAAGGGTGAAATATTATTTAAGGAATGAAGAACTAAATCCTTTATATGATAAATGAGGAAATGGACTTCTATAGTTAGAATTGTCTTTTGCATATCATTTTAATATTACTTTTGTTTTGATAACTACTTCTAACCTACATTTAATACAATATCAATCAGATGATTTAAAAGATAAAATTAAATATGATTTATCTTAGTTAATATTATATTATAAAATATAAATAAATAATTCCACATCATTTGATATATATTAAAAATATACAAATAAAATTTTAAAATAAAATTAAAAGTGTTGCAAAGACTATATAAAAAATATATTATTTTATTATATCATCTAAGGTGTTATAAATATTTACAAAATGTTTTTTTTTAACATGCTTCTAAGTCTAACAATTATGATTCTTTTGGAAAGCATAAATATATTTATATAAGTTAACATAAATCCATAAATTTAATGTATTGATGTTTTGGTCCATCATAATATATTATCTTATCTCAAGCTTTATTAGTTTCCAATTCTGTACAATGGTAGTCATTTATTGTATTATGTAGTAGTTGCACTCGTAGTCTCCAATTTATTTATTATACTACAAATCAAAATCAGTATAACTAAACCAATTAATTTATACACAAAAGTAAAAAAACAATGTGATTACAATAACTTGAGTTGTACCAACATGAGCTTATATGATCTTACACTTGGTTTATCGGTCAATATGTTGTATGTAGCATACACACAAAAATTATAAAAAAAATTGGTTAGGGTACATCACATTGTGTAAGGTTAATGTTATATGATAAATGTAAAAAAGGAATTTTCTTACTAGTCTAATATTTGTTTTAAGTTAATGAAGGACTTTGTGCAAGGACCAAAATCATATAATAGTGTGAGATTGTAATGATACAATGTTAATAATGTCTGCATTGGAAAATAGTTATTGAAAGATATTTAAATAATTAACTATACTTATTTAATAAAAATTGACTTACTCGTGTATATATACAATAAGATAAATTTGTTTCCCTCTTTTGATCAAGCTATTATTGATGTACATTTGTGTTTCTACTTTTTTTATTACTTATTATTAGGTAAATGAATCGAGGGTCTAGATAATCCAAACATATACCTAAATTGTGTAAAGTTTCATCAATTATTTAAGACACACACACATATGTAATCAATAGAGATTCTTAAAGAACTTACATCATACATAATTGCGCTATGGATATGTATAACTTCTATTGTTTGATGCAATCTCCAACATATCAGACGTGTGTGTTGGATCAAGCGTTTACCATTAAGTTAAAAGTTATATCTAATAGGTTAATGCAATCTTTCTACTTAAGAGTGTAGCAGTCCAACTGTCATGATTCAATTGTGACTTGGCCCACCTGACCTCCGTCATGGGACAATTGATATCACCAGCAACAATGTGTATATATAATGAGACATCATTGTTCCTACTAAAAATAGTGGTATCACATGGCACCTCCATTGAGTTTGTACCTATGGTCATAACAACCTCAACCAATGTGATATAAGATAATTGACAGATAATTATTTCTTCTTTTCAACACAAAAATTTATTCAATGTTTGTGCTATAAATAAGAAACAATTTGAATTGAGTTAGAACTATGTGTCTTATGTTAGCCTAAAGACATTTCTAAGTCATGCAATGATGGTTGGAGTGCTTATGCAAAAATACCAATCTTGGATGTTATCATAGAAACCACAACAATTGTGTGAAGTTTATTGAACCAAGATATAACAAAGTATAACAAAGTCTTAACATTATTAGACAAATCTTCATACACATGTGTTTGTATAAAATATTCAAATCAAATATCTTGAATTATATCATCCAATCAAGAATCCAAGGTTGAATCAACAACTTCCTCAAATTGTTACATGCTTCAAAAATCTAACAATCATCATGTCATCTTCATATTGTGTAATTTCTAAGAAAGTCACAACACATAAGATGTTCCCTAATTTTTGTAATATGAAATATTCTTCCATTCAAACAAAAAGGACTCCCAATCCTTACCTCATTTTCAACATTACCAACATTATATTGCGCAAATTGTACAAATTCTTCCACTCATCTCTCCTTCTCTTCTCTTATGCATGTCGTAAAAATCCAACTTCAATATATATCTACATTTTGTACGTGAGTAATTGACATTAAGTTTTTGTCACCATGTTGGTAAAACTCAAATTTTTAATATTATTATTATATTTATTATCATAATTATTTTTATTATTTTTAGTATCGTAATTATTATTATTGTTGTTATCTTCATTATTATTATATTATTTATTATTATTATTACAAATTATTATTGCCAAGTTGCTAGCTTATTCACTTCCTTGTCTAAACCTCTCTAGGATAGACACCTTCGGTCTTCTTCTTCATATCTTCAAGTGATATGGCCCAACCAATCACTCTCTCTACACTTCATGCACCTACAAGGAAGCCATAGCTTCATTGGAGCTCTCCTTGATCCACCTCCTCCATTAGCTTCCGCCAATCCCTCCAAAAATCCCAAGCAAGAAAGCAATTTGGATGAAAGCACCTATCATTCAATCTTCTTTAAATTCTATGGAAACATGTGACATAGAAAATTATTCTAAAATTATCATGAGTATGCATAGTCATAACTATTATCGTCACCTTCTTATGCATGTTCTAAAAATAAATAAACTCAAAGCTTTGAAGGATGAGATTAGAGGACTTGTACTAAAGTAGTTTCTTAGTCTTTAGACTCTTCCTCTTCCTTTGTAAGTTCTTCCTTCACACTTATTTCTTTTTCTCTCATTGTTCATTGCTCATTGTTGACTCCATTCAGTTCATTAATAGTTCTCATTGCCTTTTGTTCAAGTGCCTTCATTCTCTCACTGCCACCACCGTCGTCGCTGCCCTTCACCACTGTTGCTACTACATGTTGGTTTTTTTATATTTTTTAATATTTTTTGTATTTATATTAATTTTTATATTTTATTATTTATTAATTTTTATATTTTAGTATTTATTATAATTTTTATATTTTAGTATTTATTATAATTTTTATAGTTTAGTATTTATGTTAATTTGTATTATTATTAATTATATTATATTAATTGTTAGGTTAGAATAAAATTGTTAATTTGTTAGATTGTGATTAGAGTAATATTATTTAGTATTTATAATTAATTTAATTTTTTTAATATATTTTTTAATCATATTATAAATAATTTATTGATTTTTAATTAATATTA
Organism: Phaseolus lunatus; assembly: GCA_013389735.1. Lineage (NCBI taxonomy): Eukaryota > Viridiplantae > Streptophyta > Magnoliopsida > Fabales > Fabaceae > Phaseolus > Phaseolus lunatus. Next base: position 10,340,563 of record CM023859.1, on the reverse strand, counting down.
ATTTAATTTTATATTACATGTATATTTATAATTCTTTGATACGTGTTGGTATTGAGTTCGAGGGTATTCGAGTCTCAGCAATTGTTTCCCGAATGAGAGACCCTTAGTTTCCTATTTGAGATTTAATACATGTATTTGTCTAATACTCCTCCAATTGTAATTTTTTTTTAAAACAGTTTTTAGAAAGCAAAGGAGGCTGTAGTGATAGTAATTGTATTGAGTCTTGAATTGTCCAGGTGGACAATTTGAGAAGAACAAACATTTTTTATTAGTTTAGTAGTACATAACTTGTAATTGGCATGTCATATATGTTACCTAATTTTGGTTCATAGCATTTCGTGTTGTTCTTCGAATGCATATTTGATTATGGAGATTTTGTGTCTCTTAAAGAACAATGCAAAATGTTGTTGAAATTTCATTAAATATTAGGAATGTTGATTAAATTTCATACCTAAAATAAAAACATGAGACTTCACATGCATTAGTGAACACCTCAATGACCATTACAGAAAAAAATGGGTCGAGATTGGATTAACTTCGTTCGCATAAGTGATGAGTACAAAAAAGGAGTAGAAGAATTTATACAATTTGCGCAATGTAATGCTAATAGTAGTAATCATGATGAAGTAAAGTTTAGGTGTTCGTGCGGTAATTGTTTGAACAGGAGGAGATTGGATGTTAACAAAATCAGGGAGCACCTTCTATGTGATGGGTTTCTACGATCTTGTACAACCTAGACATATCATGGTGAATTATTAAATTTACCAAGTGTTTCTGTATCCCAAGAATATGTTCAGTCCACCATGGACGATGCAGTACCTGATGATTGATTGGAGGACATGATTCGTGATGTTGGAGTTGAGTTTTTAGCATAAGCGCATGGATATGGATGTATGTCAAGCGATGCAAAGACTCCATTGTATCCTGGATCAACTAACTTCACACGGTAATCGATGGTGTTAAGATTGATGAATTTGAAGGCAATAAATGGATGGACTGATAAAAAAGTTTCACAGAATTGCTTCAGTTGTTGAAGGACATGCTTCCCGGGGGAAATACTCTACCTAATCGTAATTATAATACCAAAAAGATTCTTTGTCCGATGAGTATGGAGTATAAAAAGATACATGCATGCTCTAATTATTGTATATTATACATGACGGATTTTGAATTGTTAAAAAATTGTTCGATGTGTGGGTTATCACGTTATAAGTTGAAACAAAAAGACGATGATACTATTGAAGAGATGGAAAAGCATGGACCCCCAATGAAGGTTGTGTGGTATCTTCCCATCATTCCAAGGATGAAAAGTTTGTTTGCAAACCCAAATGATGCTAAGAATCTTAGATGGCATATAGATGAGAGGAAATGAGATGGCATGTACTGCCATCTAGCTGATTTTATTTAATGGAAGAAATTTGATGACGAGTTTCCAGAGTTTGGTAAGAGTGAAGAAATATCTGACTTCATTTAGCTACAGAAGAAATGAATTTGTTTGGTCATATGAGTACGAATCATAATTCATGGCTTGTTTTACTAGTTATTTACAACCTAACTCCTGGATTCTGCATGAAGCGAAAATACATGATGTTGTCTATGATGATATTCAGTCCAAGACAGTTACGAAATGACATAAATGTTTATCTAAGTCCCTTAATTGAAGATTTAAAGTTGATGTGGGATTAAGGTGTTGAAGTATTTGACGAATTTGGTAATGAAACTTTCAAGATGCATGCCATATTATTTTGCACCATCAATGATAAAGCTCTGAGAGATAGAGCATCCCTTGAACTAGCCCAACCTTCTAGAAGGATGACTCGGAGCATGACAAAGGACCTAGGGCTAGGTCAGAATCATTCGCTAGCTAGTGCCTCAGAACCTATCATTCCTCAAAGGATCACCAAGAGCAGAGCCCACATGATGGGAGCTGAGTACCAGGTAGTCTCTTTGTTTTTAATTTCAGTAGATTAGGTTTCACATAGCATAAATGGAAGTGTACTTAGCAACTTGGGCTTGTGCCAAGCCCATTTTCTCTTCATGAGCACCTAGGTTTAGGTCTTTTTAACCTAGCTTCTAGAAACTAGGTCTAGGGGGTGGCATTGACCATAGTCAACCCTAGGGCCGCCCCTCCTCCATTCCCTTTCTACCTCTCTCTCATCTTGCTCTCCAAGTCACTCCTTCCTATATAAAGGGTGTCTTACCCCATGTAATTTCACCTTGAATTTTGGAAATAGAAAAGAAACTCTGCATTAGTGTTTAATGAGTCTTGAATGCTCTCAAATTAGGTCTTATCTTGAGTGTTTGTGCACTTCAAGTGGCGGCTTTTCACCACTCATCTTGGAGTCTCCCACCACTCCAAGTGGCGTGACCACCATCTTCATCCATAATCTTTTCTCTCCTTTTCTCTTTTTCCTTCTTCTTTGCGCCACTTTCCATTCCATTTTATGTCTTATTCTACTCTTTAATTTCGGCCTTTACATTGATTTTCTCTATCTTATTCCTTGTCTTAATTTCGCCCCTCATCATCATCATCACCATATAATTGTGTTTTACCTTTGCCCTCTAGAAGAGAACCTTCACACTTACTTAACCACTTAGTTAAGTTTGTGTTCAGTGGCAATCTTCTCTGGGTTTCTCACCATATTTTGCTTAAATAAAAAAACTCATAAATAAAGTGCAACCCATAAAATGTGCAATCTTAAAATCAACTCACATTAATCCGACATATGGTAACTTATCAGGGTATAGTGTTAAGGGTCATAAAGCATCTCCAATATGCGAAGAAGACACTGCTTCTCAACAATTGAAACATGGAAGGAAGGCAATATATCTCTAGCATCGGAGGTTTCTTAGAAGTCATCATCCTTACCAAATGTTGAAAAGAGTCTTTAATGGACATCAAGAGACTAACTGTCCACCAACACCATTAATTGGTGTTGAGGTTTATGAAAAGGTAAATAACATAAACCACACCTTTGGTAAGTCGAAAAAGAAGTCATTTTTGACAAACATATGGAATAAAAAATCAAACTTCTTTGATATTCCGTATTGGTCGAAATTAGAAGTTAGACATTGTATAGATGTAATGCATGTTGAGAAGAATGTGTGTGATATTTTAACTGGTACACTTCTTAACATTAACGGGAAGATGAAGGATGGTCTAAATGCTCGTTTATATTTGATTGAGATGAACGTACAAGGCGAGTTGGCACCAATACAAATGGGTAAGCGTACATATTTGCCGCTATCCTGTTAAACCATGTCAAAAAATGAAAAAAAATAAGTTTTTGTCAATGTTTAATGGGTGTGAAAGTGCACAAGGAAATTCCTCAAATGTGAAGGGCCTAGTATCGATGCAAGATTTGAAGTTAATTAGGTTAAAGTCTCATGATTGCCACATCTTGATGCAATAGTTGTTGTTGGTAGCTATTTGCAGGATCTTACCAAAAAATGTTAGACATACCATAACCCGTTTATGCTCATTCTTCTCTTCCATTTGTTGTAAAGTCATTGATACAATAAAGTTAGACAAACTTGAAGATGAAATTGTTGTTATCTTGTGTGAATTAGAGATGTTTTTTCCTCCATCCTTTTTTGACGTCATGGTTCATCTAGTTGTGCGTCTAGTAAGAGAGGTTATGATGTGAGTTGATTTTAGGATTGCACATTTTATAGGTTGCAGTTTGTTTAGGATTTTTGGATTAACAATTTAAGGTGAGAACCTAAAAAAGATCTCCACTGGACACGAACTTAACCATGTGGTTAAGTAAGTGAGAAGGTTCACTTCTAGAGGACAAAGAGAAAAACACAATATGGTGATTATGATGATGGAAGTAAATTGCGGAAATGGAAGGAACATAAGAGGAATAAAGACAAGTGATAACCAAAATTAAAAGACAAGCATGATATCATAAAGAGGAATGGAATGGATGGCCCAAAAAGAAAGATAAAAAGAGGAAGGGGTTAAGAAAGCTTATGGAAGAAGAAGGAATGTCACGCCACTTGGAGAAGAGAGGACTCCAAGATGAGTGGTGCAAAGAGCCGCCACTTGAGATGTTACCCACCCAAGATAAGACCCCAAAAGAGAGCTCATAAGTCTCACAAAAACACTCCTGCAGAGTTTCTTTACTATAAAAATTCAATGTGAAAATACATGGAGGAAGGCACCCTTTACATAAGAAGGGGTGACTTGGAGACCAAGATGAGTGAAGGGTAGAAAGGGAAGGGGAGAGGGGCAGCCTAGGGTGTTGATCATGGTCAAAAACGTCCCTTAGGCATAACTTCTAGAAGCTAGGTTAAAAACCCTAATTCTAGGTGTCTTATCTTGAAAAAATAGGCTTGGTGCAAGCCCATTTCGGTAAGTACACTACTCCCTTTTATGCTATGTGAACCTACTCTAGCCTATTTTGCTATTTGGACCCCTAAAGTGAGCCCAAATTATTTACAAACATGTTTTTATCTTTTAAGAAGACCAGAAGAAAGAACAATTGATGTTCTGGTCTATGCCCAGTTCTTCTTCTAGTGAGGTCTGTTTGATATTTGGTAGATTCTTGACTTGATTGCTAAGATGACTGCTCATAGTATGATTTGTATCTTGAATCCTTGGTCATCCTCTTGGCTACTTGGTTTGTATCAGGTTAGATTATGTGGACTAGTGTACTTAAGATGGATGTATTTTTTTGAACGGTATATGAAAATTTTGAAAGGGTATGTCAAAAATCATTATTGTCCAGAAGCTTCAATGATTGAAAGGTACATAGCTGAAGAAAGCATTGAATTTTTTCCAGAGTACATGTCAAAAGCAAATCCAATAGGTCTTCCAACCAACTCATGACACCACAGGAGTTCTATAAGTAAATGTTTATGTGGTGTACATGTGGTAAGCAAATCTCGATCAGAAGTCTTGCAAGCATATTTGTATATATTGAATAACACTGATGAGATTATACCTTACATAAATGCTCATAAAGCCATTGTGAAGGCAGATAGCCCAAGACAACCAGAGAAATGGGTCTTGGTGGAACATAATAGAACTTTCATGCTTTGGTTTAAAGACAAGGTGTTAAAGGTGTTAGAATATATGGCCTTTAAACAAGAGTGGGGGTGAATTGTTTATGAAAGATTTTTGCAAACTTTGAAAGTTTAATGAAACTCAATGCAGAATTACAGACAAAGGAATCAAGTTAACCAAGAATACAAACTGTTTTAAGATGAAACACAGAAAAACAATCGGTTGTTTATACTAACAGAATTTAAAACAACTTAAAACAGAATTTAAAAGAGATCAAAGTAAGAGAAATGCCCACAAGTAGTTTATACTGGTTCACTCTTATACCAAGAGCTACATCCAGTCCCCAGAAACTTTTGGGTTTCTACTATGCAATCAAAACCAGATTACAACACAAACCACTAAAAGAGTGACCTTGAACCCTTCAAGAAACACACTCCTTTTGGTAAACCAATCCATAGAAATCAGAACACCCTCTGATTTTGCACTTACACCCAATTACAGAAATACAGTAATCAAGAACGAAGAGAATAGAATACACCTGGGAATTACAAAGCTTAAAGATCATAATTACACCCCAGTCCTATTCCACACACTTGAAAATCCAAAGCTTGAGTGAATCTTGAAAACTTGGTATCAAATTTGCACTTTGTTTTCTCAAAACTATTTCTTACATTCCAAGAGCGTATAACAACCTTTTTATACTACAAGGAATGATTAAAAGCATTTAAAACAGGAGCGCATTCATTTAGAAACCATTTAAGAAAGATTCACAATTCAAAACTGAATTCTGTTAGGATTTTCAAAGAAACAATCGGTTGAAAACACGAAACAACCGATTGATTTGGCTTGACAACTAAGTCAACCAAGTCAAATAGATGTCAGCCTTTTTCAAAACCTTCTAAGAAAAAAACAATTGGTTGATTTGATAAAACAACAGGTTGTTTTTCACTTAGTTGAAAAACATTTCATTTTAAAAAGGTTTTCAAATCCAATCAAATCTGGATTCAAACAAGGAGTGGATTACATAAAAAATCTACCCCAGACCCCACCCAAAGACAGCAGCAGCACAACCTTCCATCAAACACCTAGGATTTGGATTCTTGAAAGCCTTTATCACTCTTGATCAACAAAAGGATTCAACAGCATCAGAGACCTTGACCTGGTTGGTTGCTGGATTTTGATGTCATTTCTTGTACAAGTTACGAAGTGAACAATTGTATATTTTACATGAAGTCTATGGATGAAAAGAGTACAATTCAAAATTGTGGTGTTACTCTTGAAGCTGAGTCAATGCAATTTTCCACTTCAAAAGATACAAATCCGGTAGTTGGATCAATGGCATACTATGGTATTATAGAAGAGATATGGGAGGTTGACTATACTAAATTTTTTGTTCCAATTTTCAAGTGTAAATGGGTTGATAATAAGAGTGGGGTAAAAATTGATGAATCAGGATTCACATTAGTGGACTTTCAAAAGATATGTTATCAGGATGAGCCATTTATAATGGTGCAACAAGCATCTCAGGTTTTCTACGTCAAAGATCCTATGTCAGAATATTGGTATGTTGTTTTACACAGGAAAAAACATGGGGAGACTATTGATGATGACTTGTCTAATATTGAAAATGGTGACCCCCGTTCATTCTCACCAATCATAATGAATAAAGATGAAGATGTATTTGATGATGTACATACAACCCGTAAAGACCACAGTGAGATAATTTACATAGGAACATTCAGCCTACTGTGTATGAATTTAGAAATATTTTTTATAATATTTTATGTATTTGTTTTATATGAATTTCTTTCGATGCAATTTAACTAATGTTTGTTACCTAATTTTTTAACACAGATATGGCTAACAATCAGACTCCAATTTCTTTTGCCCCTCCTTCTGGAAGATTCACCAGAGGACCTACTAGACTCAGACGTCTCTCATTGAAACGAGCTAGTGGTGAGAAGACACTAGTCACCATTGATGTCAGCACCAGAGTGGCTTATGGTCCTAATGCTAATACTTTCAGTAGTTATCTTGAAGTTGTTGCTCGTGAGAGGATCTCCATATTGACAAATTCATGGGATGATCTGACTAGGTCAATCGGAACATGCTTTGGGAGGATGTCCTGGTAATGTATACATTATTATTGTTATCATATATTACTTTTTAATATTAATTGATCAATTTTAATTTTATGGTATTTTTTTGCAGACGCATTTTAATATCCCTAATGTGGAGAGTCTGAGATCGGAGGTTCTATCTAATATCACCATTAAATTTCATTAGTTTAAGTCACAGCTGACAACGAAATATGTTTTTGGACCTTATAAAGGCCAAAATCTTTCTTGTTTGATTTTCGTTATACACTGCAGTTGTGAAATGAACCGTCGTCTAGACGGTTGGAGAATTGTTGTTTATATCCCAATAATATAAACTACGTGTAGATAGACGTGTAGATAGACAGGGATTACAAAATTATTATCTAATTGCTAATAAAATCATTGTTACTAACCTTTTCTACGTTAGTGAAACACAAGAGTAAAAGTATTCGGAATTTTATAAATGGGGGGATAAAAGCTCAATTAGAAGGAGGAAAAATGAAGAAAATAAAAGCCACATAAAAAAAAATTAACACAATCATTAGCATTAATTAAGTTTTTGACATAATATTTAATTTCATGTATTTACATCAATTTAACTATTATCGTCCAAACTCACGCTTGTTATTATTTAAAGTCTCGCCTAAACCAATACTCATTCTATTAAAAAAAAAACTATTTTCTTAGCTTCAATTTAATTCACACAATTTTGTATCATATTTTATTTAAACGATAATTCTTTTATATTTAGTTGACGCTATATTATTATTATTATTATTTAATTTTAATACAAAATTAGTGTTCATTTTAAATTTTAAATTATGTTTCATTATTTTTATTTTCTTAAATATTAGCGTTAACCAAATATTTACTAAACTCACCTTAATTTTTATAGTGTCACATTAAAGTTAACTAAATTGACTTTGACAACGTTTAATTTTAATTATGTTCTAACAATTAGTAGCGAACAATCTTATAGTTAAAAAAATAATAATTAAAGAGAACTGTTGTATCGATAAATCAATAAGGAGACAAAATAATAAAATGCATAACACAATATATATAACAATACTTTGGATAAGAAAGAGCGATTTCCATAAATCAAACGTAGTTCGCTACGTAATTATAAATACAAAAATTAATGGATGAATTACTATATAAATAATATTAGGCTTTATTGTCATTTTCTCCTTAAACTTTTATACTTTTAATCCGTACTTTAAATTGACAATATTTTCGAAAATGTAACAACTTTTGTTTTGAATATCAAGTTAAATAAATCGTAAAACCTATTTTTTTTTTTTTATATAAACTTTCATGGTAAGCATCACTATGCAACCTGACATCTTAGCTAGGTTGACACTTCAAGTAACAACAATCATCTGCCATTACATAAAAAAAGTATTATTAAAAAAAATAAAAAAAGAAAGAAAATACAAAAATATGGGGGACTAGATCAAAACTCATATGTTAACAAAAACGATACATAGGCAGATCATACCTATTCATAAAGAATTCTAATAACAGACTAGATGGAAGTCTATTATACCAACGAAATGATTCTCTATGAATAAATCCTAAATTAGCCAACTTATCAGCACATGCATTCCCTTCACGAAAGATATGAGTAATCCTAAACCTGATTTTCCCACAGTAATTAAGACAAGTATTCCATCGATTACGAATCAACCACGGAACATTAGTCCTATCAGAAAATGCAGCACAAACCAAAGAAGAATCACATTCCAGCCAGACATTAGTAAGCCCCATCTTTTGAGCTTCCTCCATAGCATGTATAACACCATAAAACTCAGCAACAATAGCAGTTTGAACATCAAGAAACGCAGAAAAAGCACCAATAAATTCCCCCATACTCCCTCGGAAAATACCTCCACAAGTAGCAAGACCAGGATACCCCCTAGCAGCCCCATCAGTATTAATTTTAACCCAGCCTGGTGAAGGAAACTCCCATCTAACAGGAAGAGGACGAAGAACTTTACCACTACGAGTATTAATACCAAAAAATTTAATCACGTTGAAATCCAACATATCATTCTTCATTGAAGCTTTAGAAGAATTTCCCACTAGAGAAGTTAAATCTTTAATTACCGAAATAGCCGTAGAAACCTCAATCTTTTCCTGAAATCTAGCAAAATTCCTCATACGCCATATCATCCAAATAGAAAAAGTTATCACAACAAGCTTAATCAATTTCACCAAAGGACTACCATCACTCTTAATAAAAGAAAGAAGATCATCCTTATTAGAGAAATGAGAAGTAACAAAAATCTGCCGAACCCAACTCCAAATATGCACCGTATTAGAACATTCAAAAAATAAATGCTGAATAGATTCTTCGTGCTTTTCACAAAGCGTACACATAGAACATATGTGCAGACCTTTATTCTGAATATGTAGATCTGTAGGAAGCCGCCCATGAAAAACCTTCCAGAGTACTAGAGTTTTGGAAGGCGGAATAGACGAAGACCAAATGAATTTACCCCAACCACTGGGAACTCCTTGTTCCAAGAAAAAAGTCCTAGCCGATTTAAAAGTGAAACGACCAGATTTATCTAGAGACCAATTAGGAATATCTTGCTCCTCCCTAACCATGATATGGTTAAAAAAATGAGGCATCTGCTGTAAAGATAAAGGAATATTCCAATCACAACCTGTCCAAAACTGAGAGACTGTATCTGGAATGCTAGCACCATCAGATAACCCTGCAATATTTGCTAAAGAAGTAGTAGAACACCATTTATCATTCCAGAAATTAATAAAAGAACCTGTACCAACAGTCCAAGAAGTATAATCAAGTATAGTAGAATAAAACTGCTTAATTCCAGGCCAAAGAGATGAGGATCTATAAACCATTTTAAACTCGTATTTTGATTTAAGAACCCTAGCTTTCAAAAGCAAAGACCAAGGTTTGTTGCTATAAGCAAAGTTCCAAGCAAGCTTAAGGAGATACGCATAATTTTCATGCTGAAGGTTAATAATCTTCAAACCTCCATTCTCAAGAGGGAAACAAATCGTCGCCCAATTAACGGTAGCGATGCCTTTTTTCAGAATATCACCAGTCCAAATAAAATTTCGACACCACTGCTCAACCTGCTTAAGAAGTGAAATAGGCCATTTATACATATTAAAGCTATAAGTTAGAAATCCAGTAATCACCGTATTGACCAATTGAATCCGACCCATCATGCTAAGAGATTTACCTTTCCAAGATGTTAGCTTCAATTTGACTTTATCAGCCAAAGGTTGAAGAAATCGACACTTTGGAGCACCAACAAAGATAGGCACTCCTAAATAATTGAACGGCAAACAACCATGACTACAGGAAAGAATACGTTGAATTTTGGTGACAAATCTTACAGAATTATCCATGGTGAAAAAACTACTTTTAGAGTTATTAACATATTGACCAGAAAAATCACCGTATGTTTTAAGAAAAATACTCAAATTTCTAAGAGACTTAATATCCCCTCTATAAAAAACAAATATGTCATCAGCATATAAAATATGAGAGGGAGTGAGATAACCTTGTGGACTAGCCATATGTAAAATTTTCTTATCATTCACAAGCTTAGAGATACCTCTACTAAGAACTTCCTCTGCAAGACAGAAAAGTAAAGGAGACAAAGGATCACCTTGTCTAACACCTCTACTGCAAGGAAAAAAACCCACCAAACTGCCATTTATTCTGATAGATAGCATAGCTGAATGGAAAATGGTACTAATCCAACCGACAAACGAGGGGTGAAAACCAAAGCGTGTCAAAACTAGTAATAAGAACTTCCAACTCAGAGTATCAAATGCTTTATGAATATCAACTTTGTAAGCCACATTACCTCCTCTAACCTTTTTAGAAAGCATATTAATAGCTTCAGAAGCAATACCAATGCAATCTTGAATCTGTCTACCCTGCACAAAACCATATTGATTAGGGGAAATGATTCTAGCAGCCACAAGTGCAAGCCTATCCGCTAATATCTTGGAAATAATCTTAAATTTGAAATTAGCAACAGCAATTGGCCTGTAATCTTTAATGGAATCAGCACCCGGAATCTTAGGAATAAGAGATACCACATTACTGTTCATTCCAAGGAGAACCCAATTTTGTTTAAAAAACTGTTGAACAGCATTGCAAACATCTGTCCCAATAATGTCTCAGCAAGAATGATAAAAAAACTCCACCAAAACCATCAGGACCAGGAGCACTATTACCATTAAGACTAAAAACAGCAGTCTTGATTTCCAAAGAGTCCGGACATTTAATCAACATCATATTCTCCTCAGAGGAAACTATCTTAGGAATATAACAACGAATAAAATCCTCCATACTACTTGTATCTGGAACATTAGAAATAGACTCAGCATAAAGATTTTTATAATATATATATATATATATATATATACACACACACACGTAGGTATGAGTTAAGTTTTGGTTGTTGTGATAGAAAATTTATTTTGAAAGATTGAGTATTAGTACATTATTAATCAAATTCATATAAAATAGTATAATATTACTTTTAATATAAAATAAATATAAGAATATATTAATCAATTTTGTTATTTTTATACATTGTGAAGGAAACTAATAATAGTGACTTGGTGACAGCTAGCCACAATCCATCTTATAAAATATTTCATTATAAATACCAAATCTCTACTTACTTTTTAATAATAGTTTATAAAAATATATAATCACAATATTCTCATCTTAAAAGATTATTTTTGGTATATATATCTCACTTTAAAACTAATTTATTTTCTTTCATTCTTTAAGTTTAATTTATTTTTTATAACATCAAGTTTTATATTTCTCTCACATCCCATGTATTGTCTCTCAAACTCATAATTTCAAATTATTTTAATGTTAAATATTTTTAATAATATCTAAATTTTTTTTAAAAAAAAGTTTCTTTTGGGTACTATTTGAGCAAGTTGCAAGCAGGTACTCTCCTTAACAAAAAAAAAAAAGAAACAAAGAAAGAATACGTTCTTCAAATGTTTTCTGTTGCAAACTTCAATCCTCAAAACGACCAAGCTGCAGAAGCTGCTAGAACTTGAAACTAATCGTGTACGTATGATCAAAGTATGTGAGCTATAAAATACTTTTAAAAATCCTCATAAGAACATTTTTGCATCCATAAAAACAATTTAAAAAATATATTTAATTAAAAACTCAAAATAACTTTAATATCATATTAAAAAATAAACTTTAAAATATAATTCAATATCATTAAACCGATTTATTAAGTGAGTTTGTACTCATTTATATATTATAAAATATTTTATATATTATAAAATATTTTAATTTTTAGTTGATGTCGAATCTTCAATATATTTATTTAAATAATAGTGAAGAAAAACTATTTAACTTGTTAGTGTATAATATGTACATGATCTTAATGAGTTAACATATTTTCAGTGTCATTGGTTGTGACAACAGATCAGAGAAAGCCTACAACTAATTAGATAATATTTTTTCACCTTTCTGTTTTAAATCTGAGAAATCGGATTAGAACACTAATTTTCGTTTCTAATAATATTTTTTAGCCTTATATTTAAAAAGAAATGATAAATTAACGTGAACGTAATGTGTCAATATTTCATTTATGTTTATAAATAAATATTATGGTTGGTGCAAAAATCAACTAGACCAGCTACGGGCCGAATAATTATTTAGTGAAGTGTAATTTGGCCCAAAAGGTTTAAAACCGGGTCGGGTAAAGGTAAGGCCCAATGTGGATGATGGTTTGGTAGTTATTTTCGGAAAAGTGCTTGACGTTAGCCTGCTTCTTCCTGCACTCCATACTTTCTGGTGGCACTCCTCTAAGTTATATAATTCCATAAATACTCTTCTGTGAAAAAGTTAAACTGTATAAAGTTTTGGTTGTAGAGGTGTGTGAAGAGATTGGTGAAGGCCATGATGTTCGTTGCTCTAATGTTAAGTTGCAAGGTGATTCATGATTGTTTGTGGTAGTCGTGATAGTCGAAAGTGTGTGTGTATCTATGGTGGATTTTTTCATTTCTATACAGGTTTTGTTTATATTATGCATTATGTAATTCAAAGATTCACCAGGTTACACAATCTAGAATTATTTGAAATGTGTGTGTACATTCAGAACTTGTTCTCAAATTTTGATAAACATTTCAGAAAAATACATTATAGATTATATAATCTGAAAGCTAAATTCAAATCTGAAAAAAAATTTTAAATTATGCAATTTGAAAGATACCTTTTAAAAAATACATTATAAATTTCATAATCCAAAAGTCTTTTATGAATCTTGAATCTTGAAATAACTTTTGAATTATGTAATTTTGTATTTTTTTTTTAAAGTTGGTTCGGGGTTATAGAATTAAAAAAAAACACTTCCAAATCCGAAAATAACTACTAGAAGAATGTGTTTTAAAACAAAAAATGAGGCAACGTTCAAATGAGTGATAAATCAATGCAAAATAAAAAACAATGAAATACAAGGAAAATATTTTCCACCACATAACCAACACAAATCTCGAATTAGTATGAGTGTACCACAAACAGTCTGTCAAACGCTCACAAACTATGTAAAAAATCACCAAGAAGCCTTGAACAAACGCAAATGGAATGTTGTGGTGCTTGGGAGTGCCACGGGGGAAAAAAAAAGAAGGAAGAAGGTGAAATACGTGGGATTTAAGATTTAAGTGTGTATGGATTGAGAATAGAAGTTAGTTGGGTTGATGAAATTCTCTTAAAATTTAATTAATTTAGTATCAAGATAATACTTTTATATCTATTAGGATTTAATTAATTTAGTATCAAGATAATGCTTTTATATCTATTAGGATTTGAAGAAATTTCTTTATTTATTTATTTAAAGTTTCTATAAAAACTTCTTTAAAATCTCATATAACTAGGATGAAAATAGGTTAAATATTTCGTCAAATTTGTTTGATCTGTTTATTGAAAGAAGGTTAATTTAAACTTTAAAAAAACTTTTTTTTACTAAAAATGCTAGATTGTTGCTTTACGAAAAGTATGTTAAGTGTGACAGAGTAATATGTTTATATAACAATACATATTATATAAATATAATATATATATAACTATTAATATTAATAAATTAAGTTTTATAATAAAAAATATAAATTTAAAATTATAACACTCTTATAAAACTATCTACTATAGTATAAACTCACATATAACTTGTATAAAATATTTAGTATTTCAAAATACAAATTAAACATAACAAATATATATATATATATATATATATATATATATATTTAAAAAAGTGCTAAAATAAATCTGTAATATCTTTTAGATGTTGTTCATGTATCTATATCTACTTGTGTACATAGTATTATCATAACATATCATTACATGTGGACAAACAATATATGAAAAAGAAAAAGGGTAAGTTATTGAAATAAATTTTCAATATAAGAAAAATTATTTATAAAATAAAAATTTAGATTAACAATCTAAAAATAGTTCAATTTCATCAAACATAAACATACAAAAATTATATATAGATCAAGTATGAATCTATACACCAAAGGATATTCAATAAATGAAACATCAATTAATGCCTCTCTAAATACTCGTATTAAGTATGTCTTGTACTAAACATCAAACCAATACTTATATCAACAAGTGAATCTAAAAGTAATAGAATAAGGTAAGTTCATTACAACACAGGTCACATGTCTACACTTGTTGTGTATAAGAACTCTTCCAATAGTTTCTTACTACTTAACATCTTACTTTATGTGACTTAGACTATTAGTGAAACAATAGTGTTTCTTTTATAATATAGGTGTCTTTACTTAATACACAAGTCAAACAATGATTCACATATCATTGTAGATTTGTGATCTTAAATTCATACATTTCTTATTATTCTTAATAACAGTTTTTAGACAAAATAAGTTATTTAAACAAAACCACAAATTAATATTCTATTTACATTTATATTAAACATTCAAAATCAATAGATTAAAGAGATAAAAAGAAAAACTATTTTTTAACTTGAGCAAAAATTGCTTCACTCAATACAAAATTTCTACATTTGAGCAAAGATATAGTTGAGACCAAAGGTTGAGTTTAAACTTTATTTTTGCTTGAATGAAAATATTTCGCTTAACAACACAACTCATTTAAATAAAACCTCAAATTAATTAAATATACAAATTAATATAAGACCCAAGCAGCCCCCCTCCCGTCACTTTCCTCTTTTTATTCTTTTTACGCTTTCTCTCTTTATTCCTCTCTATCTCCCTTCTCTCTTCAATTTCTCTCCCATGACTTGTCTATTTCAAAATCTGATCATGTCATGCTGCAGCTGAGGAGTCAGGGTACATTTCTACCCGATCAGATTTTCAAACAAAGTAAGTTCATTTTTACCCTAAAGATCCCTTATTCTCTGTTTTTCTTTATGATTTAGTCATCAATATTAATGGAGACAGTTCAGAAAAGTATTCCTCTCAACTTGTTTTACCATATACTAAAATTTGGTAATATTTGGATAACTTGCTATAAGTTCCTAAATTTTGGAATGGTTCCCCTATTTGAGGTAGAATTTCCATCAGTGCAATTTTAGGTAAGGGAAACTAACTTTAACTTTCAATAGTACCATAGGCTAGAAGATACGAATGTGAAGGGGACGTGGTCCTAAGTTTCAATTTCTCTTGCAGGGATGTTATTTGATAAAATTGTTTAATTTTATGTTGTGTGAACATGTATAAATATTATATTTTGATAGTTTGAAAGTTAAATATTGTGTTGATGTTGAAAAGGTTATTGAATGGTATGAATTTTTAAATTTTATGTGATTGAACGATATGTATTATGTATGAATGATGAAAATTGTATGAAATTGATGCCATACATTTGGTATAATGTATGAGTTGTTGTTTGATGGTACATTAAGTATGAAAAACCTATGTTTAATAGAGATCCTTTGGCTTCACTGATGATCTAAGTTATGTAGACTAAGATATCAGGTGGTGAGAAGTTGAGAGGGAGTTCATACACACTGGGTCCCGCTGTAGACACTCGATATTGGATGTTTGAACTTACCCTGATCCTTTCTCTTAGATTCACTGATAATCTTTGGAACAAGTGTTAGTCTCTGGTAGGGGCATACTTAATGAGTCTTCCAGAAGACAAAGTGGGATTGAAATGAAATCCAATGATTGTGATTGAAAATAGATCCATGTGTGGTCTATATGAATGATGAAATTGATATTGAAATTTTATATGACAGCATTTAAAAAGTTGTATTTATAAATGATTAGTTTGATTGGTTCTTTTTGCATGAATTAAATGTTACAGAATTTCTTTTCATTAGCTTACCTTGTTTTTCTTGTTATGTTGTGAACTGCGATGACTGTACTATGTACATGAGCAGATGATCATACAGGTGTCAGAAGGTCTGAAAGATTTTAAGATGTAGTCTTGATCCTTATATTGTTAATATTTATATTTCTATAAGTAACCTTGTAATATAAATATTTTGAAAAACTTCAAGTTTGTATAGAAATCAGTAGAACTTGTATTATAATAGTTAGATGTATTTTCTAAAGTGTTATAATTAATATTATATTTACATTTTTATTAAACATTCAAATTCAATAAATTAAAGAGACAAAAACGAAAAACAAAAAAATCTTTTTATCTTTTTTAGCTTAAGCAAAAATTGTTTCATTTAAGCAAAAAATTCTACGTTTAAGCAAAAATCTAGTTGAGACCAACGGTTAAGTTTCAACTCTATTTTTTCTTAAATGAAAAATACTTCATTTAAGTAAAAATAGAGTAAAAAACAAAGGTTGAGTTTTAACTCTGTGTTTGCTTCAGCAAAAAGTCATTCACTTGAGGAAAAAGTCATTCGCTTCAATGAAGATTGAAAAGGTTGAGATTCAACTCTGCTTTTGTTTGAGAAAAATTATCATAAGATCAATCTCATACAACAAAACCAAATTTTGTTTCCAAAACGTTTTACTCCAAACCACTTTAAAATATACAACTATTAAACAAATTCAAAATGATCAATACAACCATAATTTGTTCAAATATCATCTTTCTTTCATTTCAATTCAATCTTGTTTATTCAAACTCAATATATATTTTCATTCACATTAAACTCATAAACTAATATATGAAAAACTATAAGAAATCAACTTTACTTATCTAAACCATATTCAAAATTCAATTTAAAAAATCTATTTTTTTCTTTTATCAAACAACATCTTAATACTATTAGTGTTTTGAATTTGTATAGTGCAAAACATAAAAAAAAAAAAAAATCCTACCTTTATTGTGAAGTGAATTCTTGTAGCAAAGTTACTCAAAATAGAAATAATACTTTATAACATACTATGTATGGATATTAAAATGTTAAAATTTTTCATTGAATTATATGTAGAAATTGTTAATGATAAGAAAATCATATCAAATGCAAAAGAAAAAAAAATTAAACTATTATTATTTGTTATCTTTTTATTCGATATTTTAAAGAGATATTAACAATATCGATGTCATCACCTTAAATAGATACATCAAATAGATTGAAAAATGATTAATTAAAGATTTTAAAATTTAAAACAATTTAGAAGTAGCATGTCTCTCCATTGTTAAGAGATCCACTGAAATCATATACAATCTAATGAATTATACCAAAGAGGGTTTAGGGTTTAGGGAATATAAATTTTATTGATATCCATGGTGTTGGTAGGACGAAGAATATAAAACAAATGAATTAAATATGAAAGTTAAATCATTAAATTTAATAAATTTAGGGAAAACATCCCCATGCAATGACCAATAAATATTAATTTTTTTTTAACATTTGTATTTTAATTGACTTAAATTGTACATAAATTTAACCTTAAAGAACACGCCTCATCATTTTTAAGTGGTGCACTTGAACCATATATTATCTCTAAGGAGAATTTAATTTGATTGATAATAATTTGTGTAGAGTTACAAAGAGTATAAAACATGTAAAATAATGGTGAAAGTTAAATTATTACAAGAAAAATATTAAATAGAAACTAAGTTTAGAGAAAAAAAACCAGTTATTATATTAAATTATATATTATTTTAGAAACTAAAATAATTATTAGTACATAAAGTAATTTTTATTATTAATAAATTTATAAAGTATTTTTAAAATTGATATTTAATTAAATATCAATATTTTAACTACAAATCTAATTAAATACTAATTTAGAAACCAGTTTATAATATTAATAATAGAAACTATTATAGATATAAATAATTTTTTTAATCTTTTAAAATAATATCTAATTTAGTCAATATAATAATTAATTATTTTTAGTAACTAAAATTTATTTTTATTTAATAATTTTTTTATAATAAATAATTATATTTAATAAGTCGTTTGTTAGACAATTAAGGTTCATTATAAAAGAAACATTTCTCTTATGAAATGATTAAGAAGTATCAAACCCCAATTTATTGTTGCATTTTTATTTTAATTGATTTAAATTATAAATAAATTTAATCATATTTATATGCTTGAATTTAATAATTAATCAATATATTATATTCAATTATTGTTTTTACAAAGTCAGAAAGTAAAATCACGCATTTATTCTTCTATGTGATGTAATAATAAATTATATAAGATACATTATTTTATAAAAAAAGCATATTTTTATTTTTCGATGGAGTTAATATTAAATTTCTAAAAAACCATTTTATTATATCTTATTGGCCAGAGTTTACTTGCACATTTGACAAACAATCATTCTTTTTCTTTGACCCTGTTTTTTTTTTTTAATTTATTAGGTAATAGATAAATAATTAGGAAGAGTCACACACAACTTTTGTAAGGAAAAAATATGTTGAAAATTCATTGCAGTTTGCATTACTTTTTCCTTTTATGATATTAAGATATCATGATTAAAATTTAATTAATTAAATTAAGTATGATACATATTGTTTGAAATTATCAAAAACTCAAAAAATATAAGTATTTACACTACAAGAAAATTATTAAATAGAAATTAATTGTTATATAGAATAAATTAGAGACTATTTTATAAACTAAAAAAAATTGATTTTTAAATTAGTTTCTATTATTGTTAAATAGCTTTTAAATTGGTATCTAATTAGCAACCAATGTTTTAACTATCAATTATTTAGATTATAAATTTGGTAACAAAAACTTTGGTAGTTAATTAAATACCAATTTAGAAACTAATTTAGAAACCAAAAATTTTTTTAGTTTCTAAAATGGTCTTTAATCTGATCATATATAACAGTTAATTATTTTTTATCTCTAAAATTGATTTCTATTTAATGATTTTCTTATAATGTTAATTAAGTAAAAAGAAGTCATATGATTTACCAGAAATGAAAATGGTTAAAAAAACTTTTTTTACTAAAAAATAAATACTTAAATGTAATAATAAGGGTATATAATGTCTTTTTTAGGCATTATAAGTATTTTAAAAAAGCATACTACTTGTTAATTTTGAATAACCACGTATGATAATTGTCTTACATGAGGTAGTTAGGTTTAGACAAGGAAAAGTAAACATATTTAAAAGTCCATATGAAAATATTTATTTTAGAGAATAATAATTTCAAATTTAAAAAATAGTATAAAATAAAAAATTGAATGTAAATAAGAATCAATATATCATTAACTTTGGTGAAATAGACCTTGAATTTCTTAAAGAAGATATTGATGAGTACAATGAATAAAAAGTATAGTTGTAAATAGAGATCCATTCAAAGTGGTAACTAATGTTTCTTGATAAAAATTAGTTGTCGATACAACAATGTTACTTAGGGTGTGTTTGGATTGAAGAGAGAATGTGTGAAAATTTAAAGGAGTGAATGCATGAGAATTTGAGAGAAAAGTGTGAAAAGAGTGATTGTATTTGATTAAGGTATGTTAGAATGGATGTGGTAGAAAAGTTTATTGAAAGTTATAATTAATGTGATGGTTGTGAGGAAATTTTGAATTTCTTTATAAAGGTGTAAAATGTAAGTTTACAAATTTACTTTTGTCTATTTGAACAATGAGATATGAAATATTTTTTTGTGTAAATTTGAATTAATTAAAATTTTGTAAATTATTTTCAATACCATTGAATAATTATCTTTTAGAAAAACATGAGTTTCTTATCATTAAACTTGAAATATTTTCATAAAAATAATAAATTTGTGAGTGACGTGATGAATGTGATTGAAATCTTAATTCTTTTAATTAATAAAAGATTAAGATTGTAAATTTATTTTCATATTTAAAAAAACTAATTGATTTATTTATATATACTTTTTTAATTAATAATAATGTGATATAAATTTATTTTTTATATAAATATATATATTTATTTTTATTATATTATAATTTTATTTTTATTATTAATAATATTATTAAATATTTGATATAAATAAAATAAAATAAAATATTATTAGTAATATTATTATTTAATAATTTAATTTAATTTATATTTATATTTATTATCATTATTTTAAAAATTAATTTTAATTAATATTATTATTTATAATTTTATCATTATTTTATAAATTAATTTTATATATTATTATTTAAATGTTTATTTATTTATATTATTAATAATAATGATATTTTTTATTATCATAAATATATAAATATTTTTATATTATTATTACTATTTATTTTTATTATATTATATTAATATAATTAATTATATTATTATAATTAATTATATTATTATAATTAATTATATTATAAAATTTATATACATAATCGATTATGTATAATATATAATCAAATTTATATCCTATATTATACATAATCATTATAATATAATTAATTTGTTTATTTTATTTTTATTAATATAATAAATATATTTTTTATTTTATTATAAATATAGATAATATTTATATTTTTATTATAAATATAATTAATATTTTTATTTTATAATATGATTTGATTTTTCATTTTCTTAATTTTTTTTGTTTCATTTATTTATTTATTTATTTTTGTCTTCAACTTGTCAAAATTTGGGGTAAATTAGACAAATTATCAATGCTGGTATGTCTTTCTTGAGCATTCTATGCATTTGGGAGGAACATGGTTTTCAATGTTCAGATCCAAATAGTTGATATCAGTGTTCACCCCTCTTGTAAACAGTATTTTCATTGAAACAAACAGGGGCTAAATGTAATTGTTAGAGTGAAAAAAATTCTTATTATTAAATAAAAATATTAATAAAAATGTATAATTGTTATTACTTGAGGTGTCAGCCTAGCTGAGATGTTAAGTTACATAATGATGTATATCATGAAAGCTTTTATAAAAAAAAAAAAACAAAAAATGTAAGAAAAAAAATGTTTAAAGGCAAACATCCAAATTCATGATATAAAAATTAATGATATAAATGAAAACAAGTTTTCTTATTTTATGATGAATGATTTTTTTTTTTTTATCAGCAAGATGAATGAATGCTTAATAGGTTCATTTCGCTAAATGTATTTTTTTTCTTTTGAAAATTTTGAAAGAACATGCAACTTTAAAATAGTGAAATTTTCTAAACTTGTAAACACTTCCACAGATAATTTAAAGACATGTTTTATAAGTATTAGAGGCGAGAGTTTAAAGTTGTCGAAGACTAATCATTATATTTTTAAATTAAATTTTAAAGATTATAAATATTTTTAATTTCTTTATACTTTCTTTATAATTATTATTGATGATCATCATCTTTCATTCTTTTTTAAGGTCTACAAGTTAAAAGATAGTTGAGAAAATGTCTAATTTATTTAAAAAGAGCTTTGTTCATGTAAGTTTTTTATTCTTAAATTTGAAGTTTTTTTCTCTTTTTTTTTCCTACATGTAGTCTTTGGATGGACACATATACATTATTTTGATTAGAAAGAAGAATTCTTGTTAGTATGAGTTTGTGGTAGTATAATTGTTTGTTAGGTTTAGTTTCCAAGAAGAAGGTAAAAGGACTCTAGCATTTTAAGTTCATTTCCTCTTACATATGTGTTTGAATTTAAGAGGGGATTTGTGGGAAGCACAGAGAGTGAATTTGTAAGAATTAGAGATGTATGAGGTTGTTTGAATTGAGGAATGATAGAGAGGATTTGTAAGAATGATTTATTAAAATTTGTGAGTGATGTAATAGTTGGAAGAGAATTTAGAAATTATTTTAAAGGTGTAAAATGTAAGTTTACAAATTTATCATTGTTATTAAAAAAATTTGAATAATGAACTATGATATTTTTTTTTTTTTTGTAGGTTTGAGTTAATTAAAATTTTCTAATATGTAATATTCATAATTACTTTTATTTTTTAATAAAAAATAAAAAATATAATAGAAAATAATTTTGTTTTAAATTGAAATAAACTTATTAAACATATTAAAATTTATGAAAATAATATTTATTATTATATACATTTGTTATTTTATACAACTATATATATTTTGTTGATATTATAATTATATGTTGTTATTAATAGTATAATTAGATATTTTTGAAATTGTTAAATAAATTTATCTAATATTTAATTTTGTATATTGTATATATATAATTATGTTTTGAAAATTCATGCACAAGGGTATTTGGGTAAAATCAAATAATCCTACATGGAATCACCACCAATATCTTCATTTGTGTGAAGAATAAAAAAATATTCTTACTCTCCCACCATCCACTCCCCACCCTCAAAACTACTTAAATAAACCCAAGAAACACCATTTCTCCTTCTTCCTCATTGCACACGCCTAAAAACAAACACAATAAGTGAAATTCTTGAAGATCAAAAGGCTTTTAGGTAAGAGAAGTTAAGATTGATTTGAATTAGGTTATGAGATTAAAGAAGAATTTATTAGGATGTTTAATATAAATTGAATTTAAATGATGACGATGATGTTGTTATTATTAAAAAATGTTTTGAGTTGTTGAATTGAATTAAAAATTAGAATGGTTGAGTTGTTTTAATATATGTTGGACACATAAAATTGAAATGTTATTATATGGTTTCATCAAATACTTGAGTTGATGATGAATGTATGGATTTTGGATTTTGTTAAATTTATGATTTTTTGAATATAAAAATGAATATTGATGTGGATTTCATGCTTTAAATAAGCATGAGAACTTGAATACCAACTAGACGAATATAAGTTTGTTTTGGAGTAGATATGATATAAATATATTTTAAAATAAAAAAATGTGTTTTTTTATCATTTGAACTATTTTTGTTGCATTAACATATGCATAAAAATGATAAGAATTGAGTTTTGTTTTAATACTCTCTCACTTTAAGCATATAATATTGCTCGAGAATTTTTTTTTTTATCAATGCGATGATTTATAGTTTAAATGAGGAATTCATACTGATTATCTTCCCCTTAGAAGAATGTTGCTTAAGAATCTAAGAATCACTTAAGTGATGAGTCACATTGCTCAAGTGATGACCAATCATTTGAATAATATCACTCAAATAAGAATACCTCACCCAAGCAATATTTCTCATAATTCAATTGCATTTTTGTAAATGATCTTTAAAGGATATCTATTTTATTTAAAACTTTTTTAGCACTTTTATATATTGTTTCATTGATTTATTATGTTTTAAAGTGTAATTATATGCCGAAATATGAGTGATTAAGATGAGTTGTTGATAGTATGATGTGAAAAATTAGTGGTTAAGAAGGGGATACTTCTATTAATAATATATCATGTAAGTATTAAGTTTATGACTTCAGTAAAACATTTAGGTTTTACCAATATTCAAAGTCATATAGATGAAGATATTAAGTGGTGAGAATTAATAAAGATTTTTTATCATCTAGTGGGGGTGAAAATCATTATGAACTTAATAGATTCCTAGAAGTTATTGTGTTGGATGAGAGTTGATAGTTGTCAGTATATGATTATCGAGTAGATCAAATAGATACATCATACATTAATCTTTGAGTTTAAAGCTTAATAGAATATCTTACCAGTCATCTACTATTTAAGTATTTAATTAATATATATTTTTGTCATTAATAAATAATATATGTGTTTAATTATTATTAATTAATTGGTATGAAATATTTTAAATAGGTAACTTATTCTTTTTCTTTTTTATAATTTTATAATTATGTATTAATATTTAAGTAAATAGAAATATTGATATAAAATATCTTCCCATTCATATTAGAAAAATGTTTTTTTTATTTTTGATGTATATAATTCTATATGCTTTATATCAACGTGGTTTGTTATATTATACGTATGGGAAATAAATACTTCAACATGAATTTTATATTTTGAAAACTAATATCATATGTATAAAGTATGTTTATTTTATTATACTAATGATAATGTGATACGTACATTCAACTTGTTCATTTAAGTTTAAACTAATAAATATTTTCTTTTATGACATGTCCGGTTTGGAAAAAAAAAATGAAAAGAAAGAATGTATAAAAAAAGAAAGGGAAAAAATAAAATAGAAAATGAGATCCTTAATTATAGTATCAAGAAAGAAGAAAATAAAAATAAAAATAAATATTTAAAAAGTAAGTAGTTTTACATTTTTGAAGAAGCAAATCCTACTTGTTAAACGTGTATTATATTTATAAAACACTTATTTTTAAATTTAAATAAAAAAATTATTAATTTTGAATAAAAAAAGTCATTCTTTTCCAAATTGAAATGATTAATACATAGATGGATTTCATATTCGTTTCCCGTTTTGTTCGCTTTGTAAACAATACAAATAATAAAAGAAAAAAATTCTCACTTTTTCATTCTTTGTAACCTTCTTGTCTTCAACATATACAGTCATATTTTGAAGCAGTGAAAATATACTTTATGACACCTCTTTCAATAAAATGTTAAACCTTCAAATATTAGTTAGACATACAATTTTTTAGGTTGTTTATTCATGCACTTCCATGCCACCATAGCTTCTCTTAGTATTTTCATAGTTCAGTCGAAAAAACAATTTTGTCTTAAAAAAAATACATTCTGATTTTTAAAATTTGGAAATATATATTTTTTATTTACACATATCAGACGGTATAATTTAATAAGTATTTTTGGATTTAAAAATATCTTCAAAATTTTATAATCTAAAATATTTTTTTGAAAAAAATATATATTCTGAATTATATAATCAAAAGATATTTTTTATTTAGAACTACCTTTTTATTCAATAATCTAAAAATACCTTATAAATTATATAATCCAAAAAATTTTGTGGATTATCCATTCTAAAATAGAAAATATTAATAAAATAAAAAATATTTTTAATATTTTAAAAAGTATGAGGTAAAACAAGGAACTATGAAAGAGACTATATGAAAGTAAACTCATTCTTTAAACTTACCTTTCGAAACAAAGTCTTTTTTTTCTCTAAATCATCTCTATTATTTATTACTAGTACACCATATATTATATTTCAAACATTTAAGAGGATTACATGCAATATAAATAAAGTCAAAATAGGCGTAAGTTTTGAAAAATAAACTGTAATGCAGATTACTTTACTATTTTAATATTAAAAAACTCATTGTATCAACACCAATTGTGATGATATCTTCAAGGTCTTAACAAATCTTATAAATTTAAGAATTTAGTCCAATAATAAAAAACTTTTAATTATAACAAATGAATGGAACATAGTGAGAATTATAAATTAAGAACTTGAATCTTATACAAAATATTGAGTATTTAAAATAAAATAAAAAATATTTTTCAATCAAAACATTATATATTTTGACCGTTGAAGGAAAATAATTGTCAAAGTGATATACACAAAAAAGCTATAACTTTTATTCACATGAAAATGTTATTTATTGTGTTCAATAATATTAATTTGAAATTAATTATAATAATTAATTAATTTTAATAATGTTACAATATCTTTTTCATTTAATTATAATGTTAACTTTTGTTCATGTAGTTATAATCACATTAAATTGATATTTAATTATGATAATTAAAGTGTGAAACGACTTCGGATAAACGGCAAACGCACAACAACCACACCCAGCAGAAACCTGGTCCACAAATTTCCGCGCCAGTTTTTCACACGTTAGGCCAATCAATTACTTCCACGTGGCATCTGCCTAACCTACGTGGACCCTCCCCACTCAACCCGTGCCACCAATTTTATTCCTTCAAGTTTGGCAACTTTCAACGAATGCTGTTTCTATGATTTTTCCTTTTATCATTTTTATTTTGGATTCTTCTCTAATTCAACAAAATAATATCAAACTTTTTATTTATGGTTAATTTTAATATTATGGTTAATTAACTATTTATATACATACATTAGAGGAGAATAATAAGGTTTAAACTTATAATTTATGTAAATTATCTCAAATCCTCTAGTTAATATGATCCTCCTAATGAGTTGGGTAATGATATACTTAAAGTATAAGACAATTTTAATTTAATATTATTTAATTAAATTTTTAAAAGTATTATTGATGTATCAAATTAATTTTTATTATTAACTACTTTTAACATTATTTTCTAAATATTTATTAATACACAATACACATGCTCATATTTTTTTAATAATGATAAACAAATAAAACATAGCTAAAATGGTATAGAAATTATAAAATACCTTACACCAATAACAAACATTTTTAGAACAAGACTTATAAAAATAATCCAAGGAAGTGTTTTATTCAAGAGGCAATTTCTTGCAGGAAGCTTTTTTACTCAAATTACTATAAATATATATCTATTAGTTTCTCAGTTTCTCTTTAATTGTCCATTTTTTTTACGAAAAATTGTTCCTTTTGATGTTATGTTTTAAATTTTAAAATAAAATAATTATTTTTCAATTATATCCTTAATTTTAATAATATGAAAAGAGGAAAATTAGTTATTGCGACAGAGAAATGGAGAAAAAAATATAATGATACATAAATATACATTGAAATAAGAAAAACTAAAAAAATGTATAGTCACTTAAAATTACATTAAAAACAAAAATTTATATGATAATGAATATTATAAAATAACATAGAGTATCTAATTTAATAGCCATTATTAGTTAATGTAGTAGGCCTGGATAATTATATTTGTTTTTTATGTCATTATACATGCATGATTACTACAAGTTTTTACTATATCATATCAACTAATAAAAAAATATACCTTGATTATAAAATTCAATTAAAAATTAGTATTGATATATTTTTAAAATAATTGTCATAAAATTTAAAATATTTATTAAATATAATAATTTGTAAACAGTATGGTTTTTAAAATAATTATTATAAAAATTTAATCAATTAAAAATCATGTGATAATTTTTAAAATATTAATATAAAAATTAATGAAGTAT
Organism: Phaseolus lunatus; assembly: GCA_013389735.1. Classification (NCBI taxonomy): domain Eukaryota; kingdom Viridiplantae; phylum Streptophyta; class Magnoliopsida; order Fabales; family Fabaceae; genus Phaseolus; species Phaseolus lunatus. The sequence continues at coordinate 10,313,129 of CM023859.1, read as the reverse complement.
ATATGGGAATTTATATTGAATAAGCATATAATAGGAAAGTCCATTATAATTTATACTCGGTCAATTTATAACTATACTCTTATATTTTTTTACAATGGATTTAGTTGTAATAATTAATAATTAATATATCATCATAAAACTAACAAAGTATATATGGTAATTTATGATTGAATAAGCATAAAGTAAGAAAGTTCATTATAATTTTATTGTATCAAATTACAATTATACTGTTGTATTTTACGAAAATGATTTTAGCTAACAATTATTGTGTCATAAATTATAATATCTAATATATTTAATATTAATACTTTACGTGAAAAATAGGACGATTGCATTAATTATAAGAAGAGAGAAAAGTGTATAACTTCTTTCTCCAATCTTAAAGAAGTAAAATTAGAGGTTGTGTGAAGGTATGTGTCTTCCAAATATTTTTCCTCGTTTCAACGTTGTTGTATTTGTTTGATTAACCTCCGCATGTTGTTGTCACTGTCACTTTTTCTACGTGACATAGGTGTTGGAATGGTGGTGTGTGTGGTGTGATAGTGATCTGAGGCAGAGATATTTATGCTATGGGGACTTGTATGTCAAAGACTGATGCGTGTGCAGGAGGGAGGTTGAGTTTTTGCAAGAAGAAGACTATGAAGAAACGAGATGAATTCAGAAAAAAAGTGTTTTCTCTGTTGTCCAATGGATCATTCAACAAGGTTGATAATATGCCTGAGACAGAGCCAGAGACTGCGCTTGGCTTTGCCAACCCCATTTCCCAAGGTTCATATTTTTTTTATTAAGCATTTCTCTGATTTGGTTTTGTTTTTATCTTCTTCTGGATTGTGTTATGTATTAAAGCCGCATTTTGCATTTTTGCTATTTGCTTTTATGCTATTGTTATAGGAAACGTTGTAATGTGAGCATGTGTTTGGATTGTTATGCCATGTGAAAAGCTGAGATAACTGTAGATTGTTTAACAAGTATAACGGTTTAGTCAGTGTTTGGTTTTATGTTTTCACATATTCTGAAGCAATTGAGCTTGAGTGAGTGAAATAGTTGGATTGGCTTTCAACATGGATCTAAATGGAGGTTCTAACAAACCTTGAATCACTTGAGTAGACAGATTTTAGTAATTGGCTCAAATTTGCCTCTTAAGCTTAGAAGTTTGTGGCAATTGTGTTTGATTGTAATTTTTAAGTTCTGATTATATATGAATAACTGTCTGGGAGGTTGTGGTGGGAATAGATCATATAGTTAAAATTGAAGTTAAAACTGAAGCATACTGAATCAGTTTTCGTTCACAACTCAACCCAAATAATGTAAGCATCGGTGCTTGTGCTATGGTAGAATGATTAAACTAATATTTTCTTCCGTAAGGCAGGAATTGAAATCTAATTGCAAACTAAGCATTGGTTCATGTTTAATTTGTATGGCAGAAGGAATTGTTGAGGAGGCATGGTTTGATTCAGTTGGATTATTTGACTCAGACTGTGATGATGATTACCAGAGTGTTCCTGATGGTATAATTTGGCGTATTCTAAATTTAATTTTTGATGTATTAATTAAATCACTTTAATGTATTGTATATGATCATATTTTTCAATATATGATTAACTACAATTTATTTAAGCAGATTTTATATCGCTAAAGGGAACTGAATCAAATCGTGGAGTTCTAAAAGATGAGGTGCATGAACCAGGGGAGCTATCAAAAGGACATTCAGCACATAACACTGAAGGTGTAACAAATTCACAGACTGAGTCTTATGATGTAGATATCACGGATTCTAAATTTAAACGAGAGGGAAGTGTAAATGAAGTACTCGAAGCCGTTTTTCTTGATAAATTTTCCAAAGTGGATGAGAACTCCAAAAGGGATGATGAAGATTTGAACGACTGCGGCATTCTTCCAAACAATTGTTTGTCATGTCTTTCATCTGTTGATCAGAGATCATTATGTTCTAGTCCTAATACTAGGAAGAGGGATCCTACAAAACATTCTTTTAAATGGAATGGGAATGCTACTCTATGTGAGTTCAAGCTCTCGAAACAAAATTCTTATCCTTAATGATCTTTGTCACTGAAATGGACTGGTCAAGCATTGGGATTCTATTGTTTGATATATATGTGTACACAAATGCCTTAGTAGTTTTTAACTACACGGTTAAAATTTAAACTTGTACATACATATCCACAGGCAGAATTATGTTTGGCTTGCCCTTTTTTGATAAAACATTTTTATGGAAGGGAGTAGAAGAAAGAATTTTCTTCAAACCGTGCTGTATATCACCCATTTTGAGTTGATCTACTAGTTATGATTTAGCTCTGCATTTTGTCATATAGAATTTTGAGTTAGGACTTGTATGTTTAACCTTTTTAATGAAAGAGTAGTTTTAAAATTAGAAAAGAAAATATCTTAAATCTCTTGATAACTGGATAGATTTTACAAAAGGAAGCAGAATCCATTAAAAAAACAATTCAGTAAGTATAGAACCATTCTTTATCAAAGTTCACTGTGTAGCATGCATGCTAATTTGAATTGATGAACATTACACAGTTCTAAATTCAACTTTTATGATATGTTATGATTTCAAAATGCATCCTTATTTACTAAGCACAATGCATCTTATTACGAAACAACGAGTATATATACTTATGTATCTTTTCTTTTTATGGTTTTCAGTTTCATCGAAGACACTTCTACTAAGACCACTAGCTGGTTATCAGGTACCCTTTTGTCCAGTTGAGAAGAGAATGCTTGATTGTTGGTCACAAATTGACCCTAGCACTTTTAAAGTTCGAGGAGCAAAATATTTGAAGTAAGATTAAGATTCTATTTGCAATTTGTTTCAAGAACACGTTATTGTACACCTTCATTTAAATCACAGTAAAAATGTATACTTCAACGTACGTATCCATAGACAAAAATTACGTTTGACTTGGACTTATTTATTTGACCAAAAATATCATTTTTATGGCAGGGATAAGAAGAAAGTATTTGCTTCAAACTGTTCTGCATATTACCCATTTGGTGTTGATGTATTCTTATCCCCACGGAAAATAGACCATATAGCCAGGTTTGTGGAACTTCCTCTGGTGAGTCCTTTTGGGAAACTTCCACCCCTGCTTGTAGTAAATGTTCAGGTACTCATTTTTCTTCCCCTTCTTGCTGAGAATTGTTCTAGTGGTAACTGTGGATTTGTTTTACACAAACATCCAATAACAACTGACCCTTTAACTGCCTCACTCTATTTATTAATATGAAGTGGTGACAAAATGAATACATATTAGATGTCTGTGCGAACATGTTTAAACTGAAAGTGTAAATGAATTAAATTCTCTTTCCATATGCTGTAATCTAATGTTTTTGGGTGCATAGTCTTATACTCTTATTTTGTGGATTTCAGATTCCTCTTTACCCTGCCTCACTTTTTCAAGGTGAAACTGATGGTGAAGGAATGAGTTTTGTGATGTACTTCAAACTTTCAGAAAGTTACTCCAAAGATCTTCCGTTGAATTTTCAAGAAAACATCAGAGTATGATGGGTCCTTAACGCAGTTAATTTATCACTTAATAGCGTAGTGTAAATTCTTCCAAATTGTGCATTGTATAATGTTGATGACTTTCTGTTCTGATGAAAGTAACTTCGTTTGCATGCCTTTCTACAGAGGTTGATGGACGATGAAGTTGAAACAGTAAAGACTTTTCTAGGAGATGCAATTGTTCCCTTCAGGGAAAGATTGAAAATTTTGGGTCGTGTTGTCAACCCAGAAGATCTTCATTTAAGTGCAGCAGAACGGAAGCTTTTGCAGTCTTACAATGAGAAACCTTTTCTCTCACGGCCGCAACATGAGTTTTACACAGTAAGCTTCAGTGCCCCTTATTATGGTTTCTTTCAATAGACCTATACCTAATGCTGGGAATCAGCAATACCTGAAATTTATCTATTATGGTTTCTTTCAGTAGACCTATAATATAAAGCTTCTCATTTTTCCGTTAACTCGTATAATCTCTTAACAATAACATCTTTGATATTTCCAGTGAATGCTTTCTGCTGTTATGTTAATTGATAAAAATTGTCTCATCTAGTTGATTTTCAAACACGATCAAGAAAAATAGACTGTGAATCACTACTTAGACTTAACAGTGAAAATAAAATTCCCATTTTATTGGTTTTGTCTTTGTAGGACCTATATATTTGGACCACAATTTATGGTGGTGTCATTTCATTTGCAAGACATAATATGCACATGCAGTACTTTATTTTCCAATATTTTGAAAAAAACCAACCAATACGATATTTGTGGCAGGGAGAAAATTACTTTGAGATTGATTTGGACATGCATAGGTTCAGTTATATCTCCAGGAAAGGTTTCGATGCTTTCTTGGACAGATTAAAGAACTGTATTCTAGATGTTGGTCTAACTATTCAGGCAAGTAGTTTTTCTATTGTCAAGTTAAATGTATTTGCTGCTTATTTTCCACTTAATTACTAATAATTTTTCTCATATTTGCATCACAATTTAGGGGAACAAAGCAGAGGAGCTGCCAGAGCAGGTTTTGTGTTGTATTAGGCTAAACAGTATAGATTATATGAATTACCCGCAACTGGGACTAACTGAGGATTCCCTCTAATAATATACTTGCAAAACATTTGTTAACATTTTTTATGATCAGTAATGGTCATTTCAAGATGGGTTTCAGTGTCATTTTTTTTATTTTATTTGGAGTTTAATATATTATCACAAATGATAGGAAATAAGCGTGTGATGATGGAAATTTATAGCATACTTGTATAGTGGCAAGACCAGGCTCAAGGAAATGTCATTGACACAACAAGTCAAATAGGGACCTACCTAACCTACTTAAATAACGACAAGAGGGTCCACAGTCTCCATATGCAAACAAATTTATTCTATCAAGGTAACTAAATCAACTTAATTTGTGGGTTCTGATGAGGAAAATCTTTTTTTCGGGTGTGAGGACAGAGGTAATTCAGCTAATAGCAACAACCATATAATTTTTAAGTTAATTATGCTTCATTATGGGTGTATAGTAGTTGAAGGAAGCAGTTGGAAAAAATGTTAAATTTTTCTCGGTTACAGGGATTAGTTGAATCAATCAATAGCAATAATAATGAAAGGGAATTTCAGGATTTTACATATTTAATTATCCACTCATGAAGTTGTTCGGAAATTTTAGGATACTTTTCATAATTGGCTTCTAACATTAAGCATAACATTTCTTCTCATGTTCTAGGAATGAGATGCTCTAATAAATATGCTCTGAATCCGGGATCTTAAACTGTCTATTCTAGGCTACATAACACAGAAAATCCAATCCTTGTCCTAAGTTTCTATTTCTAAATAAATAAATAAAAATTAAGAATGAATGAAATAAGAGATGTATTTATTCTTTTCCTAGTGAAATATGTGAATGCTCAGTTTTCTGGTTTTGCATCAAGAGAAAATCAGGTTTCTGAATGATGGTCAGAGTAGCTTTAAGTAGCACTATACTTGACAATTTTCAAAGTTTACAAGGACCGAGAGGCTTTCCACATAACCCTTTATTTCCAGAATATGAACTCTGAGGAAACTCAATCCAAGGTTTGCCCTCTGGAATTTCCCCTTCAAGATGATTGTTAGATAGGTTTAATTCCTTTAGCCACAACAACTTGAGAAATCCGTTTGGAATTTTACCGGTGAAGTGATTTTCCTGTAGCTTCAATATCTCCAATGAGGTTAAATTTGCCAGCATTTCAGGCAAGTTGGAGCCTAATTCGTTGAAGCTCAAATCCAAACTATTAAGTGAATTCAATCTCCCAATTGAATTTGGCAACCTACCTTCCAGATGGTTATGAGACAAATTCAGAAACTGAATACTACATTGCCCTCCACCAATTTCCTCAATTCCATTTGAGAAATTGTTTTCAGAAAGATCAACAAATTTCAGTGAACCCCCGAAAATACCTTGTTCTATGTCAAATACTGGAGCTATGGAACCTGTTAGTCTATTTGAGTGAAGATCAAGGATACCTAGATCTTGCAAATTTCTAAAGGAATCAGGGATGTCTGAATAAAGGGAGTTCCTCGAGAGATTTAACAAGTAGAGTTGACTGAGGCTTCCTATCCATGATGGTATGCTTCCACTGAGAATGTTTACTGACAAGTCCAGTTCCTGTATTGGACTATTGGTTGTTTGGAAAAAATCTGGAATTTGGCCCTGGATTCCACAACCAGCCAGGTAAATGTTGGAAAGTGATGACATGTTTGCCATCCATTTTGGAATGGCAGAGAGTTTCAGATGGTTGAAAGAAAGATCAAGTGTTTGAAGATTTTGAAGGGAAGATATCTCTTCAGGTAATGGTCCTTCAATCAAATTTCTAGAGATGTTCAACATTATGAGCCGAGAAAGTTGGCCTACTGATTTTGGTATTTGATGAGATAAGAAGTTACCACTGAGATATAACTCAGTCAGTGATACCAAATTGCCTAAACTAGACGGCAGTACTCCTTCAAGTTTGTTGTTTGATAGTGAAAGTCTTTGAAGAGATACCAAATAGCCAATATTGGAATGTATATTTCCAACAAGGAGATTATTATGGAGTCTTAAGAAGCCCAGAGAAGACATTTCACCAGGTCTTGAAGGAAATACCATGGTTCCCTCAAGAGAATTGGTGTTCAGGTACAAAACTGAAATGGCGGTTAAATTGGTTAATGAAGAAGGCATCTTCCCGCTTAGCAAATTGTTTGAAAGATCAAGCTTTGTCAAAGCCTTCATCTCACCAACACTATTGGGTATATTACCGACAAGAGCGTTGTCATGAGCATCCAATTCTATCAAATTTATCAAATTCCCAAGTGAGTCTGGTATTATACCTGAAAATTTATTTGAATAAAGCAGCAACCTTTTGAGACTTTTAAGGCTTCCAAGGCTCATAGGAATAGACCCCCATAGCTGATTTTCCTGGAGAGCTAGTTCTTGGAGGTTTGGAAACTGTCCAATGCTTTCTGGTATTGGACCAGTTAAATTGTTGCCATAAAGGTAGAGCTTTTGGAGCTTTGGCAGGTGCAAACCAATGGTGTGCGGAATAGCTCCACTAAGACCAACTAAACCACCAAGATCAATGATTTCAAGGGAGGCGAGGAGGGTTATGGAAGGAGAAATCCGCCCTATCATTTGTGTTTGAAATAAATCTGTATCTGTGGAAATAAATCCTGGGAGATTGATCTGTGTCACTCTAGAGGTTGCATTTTCACAGACAATACCTTCCCACTTGCAGCAGCTCGCACCAATCCACTTAGCTAAGCGACCAGATGTGTCCTTTTGAATTCCATTCTTGAAGCTCATCAAAGCTTCCAGGTCAATGGGGCTGCAGGCTTCTATAGTCCAACTTGTGCCTCCAAATGCTATCATTGTCAACAGTGCAACTACCTGCAGCAGCTGAGGATCCATGTTTTTATAGGCTAGCAAATGAAGGTGGTTCTTTTGGAGTGATCTCTAGCAACTGAAAATGTACTTAAGATTGATTGTTGGTTTGTATTTCATCTTGAGAATAGATCATAAGGCAACAGATAGGAAAAGCTAGTATTGCTCAGAGATCTAACTTTTTTCTTTTTGGATCCCCTTTTCCCTTTATATATTTTTATACGCTGGAAAGCATAATTGTCTGTGTCATGATGTGCTTAATAATGCCTGTGGCCATTTAATTCAAAGACTGGCCCATCTCTTTTGATTATCTGGATAAAGTGACTCGAATTCGTCCCTTACAACCACTCCTACACTTCTAAAAACAAATGCCAGGATCCAATTTTACCTGAGTTTTTGGGGAAGCGACTTGAGTTTCACATTGCAGTTATGAAATAAAGTACAGATACTTCTGCAAAATCGCATGTCAACATGTCAGACACTGCTGGCACATGACACTTGTGAACTATGTTGTGCTCCTGTCAGACACGTTTCCACTTTTCACAATTAAATATTTTTTAACACTTCTTCAACCTAGTTTGAATATAAAGTTAAGAGAGTCAAACCAGTCCTTATGTTTTTGCCATACTCTTCTCAGATACCCCCTCCTATAGAAAAAACAACTATTATTAAAAAAGTAAAAAAGACAACTTATACTGTAAATATTCCAAGTCTTTTACCATTTTTTATAAAGCTCGTTCTAGTAGGATTTAACTAATTGTTCTTACTTTAAGAGATATAATTCATCCCTTTATCTTTTTTTTTTTCTAGTAAATATCACTTTATTAAATAATCACTTTTATACTTTGTTTATTTGAAGATGAATTTGAGAGAGTTAATCTCAGAGGATTTGAGGTAAAAAATGAATGAAAATTGAAGTTGTTTGAATTAAGAGAAAAGTTCGGGTCCATAAGCAGTGATAATTGTCCTATGAAGACTCGTTTTCGCTACGGCTCTGGTGGTTTCCCTTAACCAAGCCACTGCCTATGAATCGCCGGCTAATGAGAAATAAAGAAAAAGTTTATGAAAGTTAGAGAGTGATATGATAAATGTGATTGATAAAATATTTTTTTTAAATAGGTAAAATTGTAAGAATAAAAATTTATCGTTGTGGTTAAAATTAAACTAAAATAAAATATGATCAATTTTTTTTTTATGTATAAACAAATTTAAATTTATGTAAAATATTTTACAAATTTTGACACGCGTAGTTTCCATAAATAAAATTATTAAATTATTAAAAATTCTTAATAAATATAAATTCTAACTTATTTAATATCATACTTAAATAAAAATATGAAACAACAAATTTTTAAATTATTCTAAATCCTAAATAAATATAAATTCCAAATTATTTAACGTCCTATTTGAATAAAAATCTGAAATAAAAAAATTTCTAAACTATTAAAATTTTAAATAAATTCAAATCCTAAATTATTCCATGTCCTACTTAAATAAAATAATCAATAAATAAAAATCCTAAATTAGTCAAATTCGAAAATAAATACAAATCCTAAATTATTTTTTATTTTAAAAAAATAAAAAAATCCTAAATCATTCAAAAATCTAAATAAATAAAAATTTAAAATATTTAATGTTCTAATTAAATAAAAATATGAAATATATAAAATTCCTAAAATATTCAAAATCCTAAAATATTTAATGTTGTATTTGAATAATATCTGAAATAAATAAAATTTCTAAATTATCAAAAAATATAAATAAATAAATATCTAAATTATTTAATGTCCTATATAAATAAAAATCTCAAATAAATAAAATTATTAAATTATTAAAAATTTTAAATAAATACAAATTCTAAATTATTCAATGTCCTATTTAAATAAAAATCATCAATAAATAAAATTCCTAAATTAGTCAGAATTCAAAATTATTCATTGTCCTATTTAAATGAAAATTTAAAATAAAATTTTTTTAAATTATTCAAAATTATAAATAAATACAAATCTAAATTATTTAATGTCCTATTTAAATAAAAATTTCAATATAAAAAAATTCTAAAATATTCAAAACTCTAAATAAATATAAATCCTAAATTCTTTAATGTTCTATTTGAATAATATCTGAAATAAATAAAATTCCTAATTTGTTGAAAGTTCTAAATAAATAAATATCTAAATTATTTAATGTCCTATTTAAATAAAAATATGAAATAAATAAAATTCTTAATTTATTGAAAATTCTAAATAAATACAAATCTAAATTATTTAATGTCTTATTTAAATAAAAAATATGAAACAAGTAAAATTCCTACATTATATAAAATTGTAAATAAATAAAAATATAAATTATTTATTGTCATATTAATGTTGTTCTCTCGGTTGATGGCTGCAAAGGGGTTGCTCCTAATCAAGTTTCTTGTAATAATTTTCTTGATTGGATTAAAAATAATGATCTTACTTGTGTGTCTTTCTCTGGACCTCGTTATACTTGGTGTAATGGGAGGAGAGGGTTACACGGAATTGATAGAAAACTAGATAGGGCTTTATGTAATGGAGTGTGTCTGGATGAATGGGATTCTTGTACTTATTAGGTTCTTGTTAAAAATTGTTCTGACCATTATCCTATTCTTGCTAGTCTTGCTAGTAATTGTTTAAGAAAGGTTAGCAATTTTCGTTTATTTTCTATGTGGCTTCAAGATAGTTCATGTATGAAGCTTATTCATGATTCTTGGACTAATAAGATTGTTGGTTGTCCTATGTTTATTTTGCAACATAAGTTGAAAAGGTTGAAAATTGAGCTCCGAGACTGGAATAAAAATTCTTTTGGTAATGTTCACAATGCAGTGCTTCTCAAACAGGGTCTCCTCTTTAGTATTCAACAAACCTTAGAGACTGCTAGTTTGTCCGATATTGATGGGCTCCTCGGTCAAGAAAAGATTGCTAAGGAGGAGCTTGACCATGCTCTTCACTGTCAATATTTTTGGAAAGAGAGGGCAAAGATGCTCTGGTTTAAAGATGGAAATAGAAATACTACTTTTTTCCATGCCGTGGTAAAGAGGAGAAATAATTCTAGTGGAATTCATCGCTTACGGATTGATAATGATCATTTTGGTGATTACAAATCTATCATATAATTAATTCCAACAATGGATATTGAAAATACCCATTCTCATAAAATCGTTAACCATTTGAGCAAAGTCCAAAATTTCAATTCTACTTTCGAATTTCAAAAGTAATATTGGTGGCAGAAAAACCATTTCATCGAACTCCTTGTTTGATCTTTATCCAAAAATTCAACGATTGCATTATGAGATTAATTTTACACTTCATCATACAAGTTTTCTATAAAAGAATACAAATTGTATTGTAAGCCATAATATGATATGTAAGGTGCCGTAAAGAATTCAACAAAAACAAACTTGGTCATTCTTTTCAATCAATGCACATGGACCCCATAATTGGTTTAATCAAGTTGCACATTAGTCTTACAAAGTGGGAGATGGAAGCGTTAATGGTTTTTGCCTTCATCAAGCGTAAAGAAACTACACCTTAATCATGTAAACTGCACCTTAATCCAGTAATACAAATTACACCTTAATCATACAATAATTTCGCACACGAAAAAAAAAAAAAATTTATGCGAGAAAAAAAATGTTCATTTGCCTTTGTCATTCAATGTAATATACTTTTTTCCGATAATTTAATTATAAAACACTTTCATTCATAAATTCCTAATTTCTAAAATTAGGGTTCATATAATTGGGAATGTCATTCATGGAGAATGATAAATTGAGCAATGTGGCTCTAATACCACATGTAAAACTTATTTTCATGACATAAGGATCTTACAAAATATGATTCTCACATTCCATAATTCAATTATAATAAAGATAGCCATTTATCTTTATCCATAAGAGTCCTATGTTAGCATTTTCTTCAATGCTCTTTTCTCAATCTATCTCTTAGCAATTCTTTACTTGTCACACTCTTTCTAGATGACCAACCGTGAGACAACCTTCTTTGCAGAGACAAAACCTTATGTTCTTAGTGTTTTCCAATCTCCATCTAATTAGCTTCCATCAGGTATCATAAGATATATATAATCTCTCACATTAACCAATGAGCCATTTATTTTATTAATTCACATTTAGGCTCAAGGCCCAAAATCTATTTCACATGAGTCACATTATAAAGTTAATTTACATAATTTTCTAACACTTTTCTCTTTGATGAGGAGGTCCCACCGGATGACTGAGAGGGCGCATATAGAGTATTGTCTGGACTATCAGTTGATTCGACATGTGGTCCAGGTGACCGAGAAGATTGTCATTGGGAGCATGAAACTCCGGCTCGGGTATGTAATCCATGCTATTATCACTTAGGTCAACACAAATATTTTGTGTGGGGACATGTCTGCTTGCTTGTCGGGGGTAGCTCTGTCGTTTGACCACAACTCCTCCATAAGGTGGTAATAGCGGATGAGGTTGACACACCATTTAGCGGTAGAAGGCTTCACCTACAAACATGTAAAATAAGTACACTTTTATAATTATAGTCTGTTTAAGGAAATGGTCTTGAAATTATTAATTACATTACCTGGATCAAGCTATCATAGACTTTATCCTCTGCCTCAAAACGTTTAGTGGTTTGGTTCCATGCAAAACCACTAAGACTACTAAATAAATTGTGGACCTCCTTCCACCTTTCCTTCAAACATTTTTTACAGTTTTTCACATTATTTTTTGTAATGACAAAAGGTCCAACCTTATGTAATTCCATAACAATGTTGTTATATCCCTTAGTGGTCCAACTACCATCAACTCTGGAACCTCGTCGTGACTCATCCACCATGGCACTTAGAAGTGTTAAATCCATATCTGTCATCCACTTTGTGAACTCTCTAAAAGCGGCCGATGAATCTGGAACAACACTTTTATCGTGATCCATCTAAACAATCTAAAGAAAGTTAGGAAAAAAATACAATAACAAAAAAATAAAACACAATTAATTACATAATACTAATTTTTTACATAATCTTGCCATGTTTCATTGGCTATAGTGTCCTTGATGTGTGAACCTAGCCTATAATCATCCTCACAATCGATGTTGAGAAGTTGAAGTTTGTAAATCCTGTTCCATCAATTTATGATCAACTTCCTCAATCAAAGATTAATCGTTGTCCGCCGCGAAGAAAGTTATGGAGAGTACAACAAGCTAAAACTATATTTGTAGTAGTATCCATATCGTAATGTGGCTTAGTCCCTCTAGCTATAATTGGGAAACATTTTTTTATGACATCAAAAGTCCTCTCAATTACACTTTTAAGCGACAAATGTCAATGATTAAACAACTCTCGAGCACTCTATGGAACTCTTTGAGAATACTCTTTCAAATGGTATCTAACCCTGCGATAAGGTGTTAATATTGTTGGTTTTAACATAAAACCTTTATCTCCAAGATAGTATTTTCCTACAAACATTGTGAAAACTTGCATTAGTGCTCAATTGTATGACCTATTTATTGTTATGCAAACCCAAACACCTTAAACTAACCTTTCGAAATAACCAAATGATCATCTTGTATCAATGTGTCCTTGAATATCCTTGAATTTGAGGCAGTTCCTTCCCATCCGACGAGGACATATTTAAATTTCATGTCAAAGTCACAAGTTGCGTATACATTCTTTTCTACCTCGAAAACGAGGTGCATCACCATGTGGGACCCTAACACGTACATGAGTGTCATCTATTGCCCCTAAACAATCTTAATGGAAACCAAAATTGATGTTTAACAAACAAAAGAAATACAAGATAACATTATGAAAAATGTAAATTGTAGTCCTTGTAAACAAACCTTAAAGTACGCATAAAATCGGTTGTTGTGTAAGATATAAGGTTGGACAACACTACCATCTGCTTGTTTTAAGAATTATCCCTCAAACATCAAAATTACATTCAATATGTTATGAAAGTGACTTGAAACTGTTTCTCCTAAGCAATGGAAGAAGAATGAAACATTCCGATTCTTCATGTTATTATGTCGAATAATGTAAAGAAATTTAGCGATATCTTCTTCAACGGTTGATTGATATGCATCCTTAACTAATCTTGTTTCCCTAATTTTTTTACATAATTCAATGAATACGTGTGATCTCATGAAAATAATGTCATGATAATATTTAGTGTGCACCAAGTACTTCATAAATTTTTGTCTACGACACTCTTTTTGTGGTTAGAACTCCGTAATATAGTTCGTTGTATCACGTAATATATGCAACAAAATCAATCTAAAAGCAATTATGCAAAGGATCATCACTGAAGCAGCTCTAGTGTTATTTTTAATTTGTTGTTGTATTTTTGAAATTAGATTCATGTTTGCAGGAGCAACATTGTTAAAAGTTACAATTGTGTCCTCAAAATCTTCTATCTCCGCCTCCTCAAAATGTGGTGGTGAATTCCTATAGTTATCCATGTAATGTTGACCTTATAATTGACAACCATGATTACGGGTCAGTTTCATTACAACATTTGTGATTAAGAGTAGGGATAAGGTTAAGTTACTATTTGGGTTCAATTTACGGTTATCGTTAGGTTTATCTTTAAGGACTACGACTACCATCATAACTAATTATAATGCACAATAATAAAATTATAAGAAAATAAATAATTATAATGCACAAAATGAAATTGATAAAACATAAGAACAAATTCAATAGAAACATAACATGAATAATTTTTTTTTAAAAATTCAATTAAAAAACATACTAGTGGAAAAATAATATATAATCATGTTTAAAAAAGTAAAGAAACACAAATACATCAAATACATGCATATATCACAAAACTTCAACTTACTTGATTAATCAAAACAAGAGCAACTATAGACCACCAACAATAACAACAACAATTTACAAACACTAATAACCAGGCAAGAACCAACAATACCTAATACCCAACCTCAAAGCAAGTAAAACAAATAAAAATTAATCATATTCATATAAATTTAAAATACACAAAATACATATTCATGTAAACATAATTACAATTCACACAAAAAAGTTCATATAAACAAAACAATAAATTGATTATGATTAGGATTGGGGATATGGTTAGGGTTATGCTTAGGGTTAGTGTGAGGATTATTGTAAGGATTATGGGGGTTGAGGGTTAGGATTAAGGTTTTGATTAAGGTTAGATTTAGGATTAGGAGAAATTATTTTCTTTACTCAATTATTTGTAAAGTTTTGTGTCAAAACTTACTTTGTAAATATATTAATATAAAAAAATATTATATTATATGAATTACATAATTTATAAAGTTTTGTCTCATTTATTTTCATTTTTTTACCTAATTTTCTTTGGTCTTCTTTTAATTATGAAAGGCATCATTATGGTAATATTGGAGTATGCTAATATGACATTATGTAGAGATATGTAAATACAGTAAAAAAAAATGTAAATAAAAAAATAGCAAATAAAATACATAATATTAGAGTAGGTTAATATGACATTGTGTAGAGATATGTAAATAAAAAAAATAACAAAAATAAAATACATTTATTGTTATGTCAGGGTTTGGGTTCTGAATATCAATTAGTAAACAATTACAAATCCTAAAATATAAATTTAAATAAACAATACATTAATTAAAACCAATGATATATAACAAAAATAAATTAAATTAAATACATAATTCTTAAACACATATTAATCATAACCAAAAAAAAAATTTACAACTCATTATTCCAATGCATGCACTGAAATTGAAAATTTGTCTTAATCTACTTCAATTTATTCATGAAGAAAACGCACTCGAAAAATAACAAAAAAATATTTGAAAAATTATAAACATATCTGAACAGAGAAGTCTCAAATTTGTCTTTAGAAAGTCCTTGGTCCTTTGCTTCGGATCCTTTGCCTAGTTGATACAAAGAGTTCTTACTCACCAACACCCCAAGATAATTTCATATAGCTACAAACAATCACAAAAAAAAAAAATGCTAAGGGACTGAAAATATGACAAAGAACAAACAAAAACACAACAAATTTAACACACATAATCGATTATGTGAACAAGGATAATTGATTATCCAAGACTTTGCCAAGTATAATCAACTAAGGACCAATGCTAAATGAGAGGGTAACCAATTATATTCGATTTAGCTGCCATAATCAACTAAGGCACACACTACACTAACTACATAATCAATTATCCTAAAAATAATACACTTATAATCGATTATCATCTCCACTTAATCGATTATCTTTTATTTTAAGTCATAAAATCGATTATGTGTGTTATAGAGGGTACCAAAATACCATGAAGACTTACTTGAAGGAAACACACAAGGCACCAACTATTTCTCCTTCCACTCACCATTGCACCACCACCTGAACAAAACCCACAACCTCACACACACTCGCCAACAAGATTTTGAAGCTCAAACACAAATAAACTATAAGATGGAGAACAACCAAAGCGTGAATGCTCAACCAAGTCCAACCCTAATTATTGCAATTTTTCAAAATTCAACCACCTCATTCAAACCAATAATTCAACACGATGAATAAAAAAGCAATTATGAATGTTCAGGAATATCTATGTGCATGGAATCTCTGATGAAAATATGACACCATGTTGCCATCATGCACAATTCATCATTAGGGCAAAAACGAAAAATGACACTACTGACATAACTTTCATCTCAAATTCTTCTATGTAAGGAACAGTTTTGCATCCCTCCACACCTTTCCGCACCTTCAATTCTACACAATTACGCTAATACAAACATGAACTCTCCCGCAAATCCATCCTCGACGATAATACATACTCTGATACAAACACAACGAAAGTATAGAATTTATAACATTGTGATAGAGAGATATCATCCAATAAAAAACAACTTGAAATAATAATAAAAAATTATATTAATAAAAATAACTTGAAATTTATTAAAAGGCTAGAACTGTGTGCTTTTTTTCCATGGTGAATTTTTTTATGCATAAAGCATATTAGAAAATTTTGCCTTGAAAGTTGGAAGGAAACACTTAAAAAAACACACATAGGACGAGGATATTAATGTTAGATATCAGATGCTTGTATGAAAGAGATTTGTTAACTTTCTTTAAAATGAAAAAGTAACATATTTCGTTGCTTATGATTTAAGAATTTAGTGTTTGCGTTATTGCTCACCCCAATGTTTCAAATACATTTTCTAACTTTATTTCATCTGAGTTCTAATATAGGATACTTAGTATTGCTTCATGTTTGAATTCAAGTATGAAATTTGATACTCATATATATCATGAAATAAACTAAATAATTTATAAATGAGAAAAATCTAGTAACATTATATTTTAAGATTTTGGGTTAAATCTATTGTGCTTAAGGAACTACTCATTGTTAAAAAATGTTCTTAAATTATGTAATTTTTAATAAATTTAGTTAATTGCAAGTGTATTTGGTGAATAATGAATTAGACATTGAATTTTTTTATTAGAAACATTGGCAAGTTATAGAAGGGATGAATTGAACTTTCAAAGTTTTTCACAAGTTTTGAGCCGAAGTTCTTTTTAAAAGAATCAATTAACAGGAATACAAGACAATAAATAGAAACAACACAAAATAGAAATAATTAGATTAGATGATTAATGAACACCACAAGCACTAAATGCTTACTTCAATTCATTAGATGATTAATGTTAAATGCACCTGATGATTATCCTGCAAGTTTATTAGATGATTCATTCACAATGATTACAAAACTAATTCAACAAGTATATTAGAATTTGAATTTACAGTTTGTTAGACTCAAAAAGCATAACAAGAATGTTAAATGAAACAATACCATGGAAAGAAAAGAAAAAAAGTCACACACATAGTTTTATACTAATTTACTCTTTTTCAAGAGCTACATAAAGTTTCCCAACCACACTAGTTGAGATTCCACTAAACCAAAATTTAATACAAATCAGGACCATTAAGAAAACACCTCTTGAATTGTACAAGAGCGTTTTCCAGTCACACACGCAATAAACCTACTACAAAACTTAGAAATCCTATATAATTCTGTACAACAACACACTTAGAATTTTAGAATTTAGAACGAATACACCTAAGTTTTACAGCAAAGCCTTCTAGGTTATGGAAAACTCAAAACAATCTTTGTCAATGCAAAACGATCCAAGAATGCCAAAATGTTTTCTCCAAAATTCAAAGGCTCATTTGTAATTTTTTTCTTGCTCTAAGAAGAATATCAAAATCTCTCTTTCTCGTTGTTAGTCCAAAACCTTTTCAAGGTCATATTTAAAACTATAAAAATTATTTTGATTAAAACTAAAACTACCTGTTTTAACATATTAAAGCTTATGAGAACTGAATATCCTTGATAGACAAACTTTTATCAACTTCTGAAAATGTTAAGTGATTTTAATCAATTGATTTGATAAATCAACGGGATAAAATATTCACTCCACTCTTTAAAGACTCCAATTAAGAACATTTCAATGCACTAATGTGAATAAACATCTATTAACAAATTCAACAAGTTTCAAACATTTTGAAAGATATTTCTTAAAATTTTTCTTGTATCAATTAAGTTTGGGAAGAGAATCACACAAACATCGAAATCAACTTAATACTCATACTAAGATAATCATAATTTTCATCTTCGTCGGATGATTATAGGATTGAGAAGAAATAAGTTCGAAAATAAAATTGAATGATTAATTATTTATGGAACATTTTTTTATCAGATTTAAAGAACGGTTGAAATAGGTTTAGCTTGAGGAATCATTTCGGAAAAACTCGAAAAAATAGGCCAAAGAAATCCGATTGAATAATTTGTGACATAAACAGAACGGATTATTTTGTCTCAGTTCATTTGATCCTTAGACTTATGTATGGGCCTCTTTTATAAAGCAATAATTATATTTTTAAAAAATAAAATAATGTTATTTTTTACAAAAACGCATGTGTGTGGGTATATATTTATATATATATATATATATATATATATATATCAAATTATTATATTTAAAATTTAAATTTAAATTCAATAGTATGAGTTAAATTTTAAATTTATTTGATTTTTATTTTCTTAAAAAAATATAGAGGAGACTAAAATGACTGGTTGGCTGAACGTAAAACTGAATGAGATTAGAAAATATAGATTGATTTGGTTTAATTCAAATCTTCAATCATTTAAACCCCAACTTCTTTCAAGACTCTAGTCATTTAGTCGTATAGAAATAAATGAGAAATAAAAAAAAGCATTTTACAAAATGATGTAATTTAATTGATTTGATACAAAAATAAAGAGAGACACAAATAAAATAAATATAAATATATGAAAAATAATAAAGTAGATTCCAATTTTTTTAAAATACATTTTCACACTCTCCTTCTAAATAATAAAATTAATTATTTTCTTTCTAAGATAAAAGATAGAGAAGATAGTACATAAGTTCTAAATAAAAAATTGTAACACCTAAATTTCTAAGATTGTTTAGTATTTCAATGTGTAATTTTTCTAGTCCTTTCTGTTATTGATCAAATAAACCCTAATACTTATTTGAAAACTTTCCATGTGCAACGAAGCTTAAACACATCAATAATATAGTTTTACTTTTAATTTTAATTCTTCTAAAAGGTTTGGGTCATCATTTCCAAAAAATTTTGAACCTAGAACCTATCATTGACGTGCGGAATGATCAAAATCTCACATGTAGCTTTTAAATAGGACTCAAAGGTGCAGGTCAAGATATATTCCGAATTTAGTATTCTAAAATAGATTTTCAGATTTAGGTTTTCGAAACATTTTTCCAGATTTTAGAATTTTTTTAAATATATATTTAGATTTTGTTTTCCACAATTTCACTTTTGAAACATAAAATATATTCTGAATTTTATTTTCTAAAATCTATTTTTTAATTCTAGATTTTCAATTTCAGAATAAAAAATAATTTAAAATTTTCAAAACTTAATTGGGTATGGGTTCAAAAACATTGAGTGCAGGAAACAATTGTCTCTTCTCTGACAACAGCACCCTTTTGTTTCATCACTTTCCACTTTTTCACAAATTTTCCCCTCTTATACCAAACAAATTTCTCATAAATATTAGAAAATTTCTTCAATGCCTTCCTCACCAGAAAGTATGGTAAAATTATTATTTCCAACAATCATATATATAAATTCCTCAATCGCTCCTCTTCATCTTTTTTCTCGTTCGCTCTTTAGTACTTGGTTGATAATAAGTTTCTAAGAAATTTTTCGACAATTAAGTAAGTGTTATGTATTAGAATAAATGATATATTAATAAAAACACATTTTACTCTTGTATAACAATGCCTATTTATAGTATTAATAGTGGATTATTTAATTTACGGGTCATATCTAATATGTATCTCTGCTAAAACAATATTACCTGATTTATCGTGTATTTTGTCAGATTTATAGCATATTACCTTATTTATCACGTATCTCTTTATTTTATCTTAATGTGTTGAATCTATTCGTTCGATCGACTTCTGATACCGAGTGACTTGGTTCACTCGGTAAGTCACTCGACTCCAATCGGTACACTTTCTCCCCAAACTCGAGAGAGAACCTTCTAGAAGAGTCTAGATGTGACTGTTTGGTGTCTCAAGGTTGGAAGTGACAATTTTAATCATTAATGATTTGTAGTGTCAGTGGTGATTGGACATACGTCACTCAACGCTTCATTCGAGTTTAACCTAATTTTTTATCTTGGAGCTCTAACCGTTCAGCTAACCATGTCATTTCGTGCTCCAACCATTTGAACTCGTTGGATTAAAATGAATCCAACGATTGAGAACATGACAACGTTTCGTCCTTTCCTGATAAGAAATCTAAAATAACGGTTCATTTTGAACTTTTCTACGTTTTGCTTACTTATTCTGACTTCGTACACTAAGTGATATTTCGAGTGTTGAACCGTGGCTAGGTGTTTTCCGCTTTCTTCTAAAGGTTAGTCATGTCTTCCTCTGAGCCTTTGCCTTCTTCTTTTATATCATTAGAAAGAACCCTTACCAATCCTAATGAGGTTACGGGAATGTTAGGATTTCCAGTCAACCTTGCTAGCCAACCGCATCAGACGCCTTACTTTGCACTTTAATTAGATTGTTGACTGCGCGTTTTTGCTTTGTGTTTTTTCATAAGTATGAATTTTGACTGAGCATTTTACTCTGCTCACTTTAATAAGTTGAATTCCGATTGTTTGCTTTAACTTGCGTTTTTCTTGTTTGATGATTCAACCGTGTAGGAGGGGTTAAAAAACTTTTTGGTAAGTTGCTGGGAGGGATTGTCGTTTGAGACAAAACTTCCTTAACCGAGCTAACTATGTGGTTTATCACTAATCGGGAGGGATTGTCACGTTGGGGCAAAGCTTCCTTAGCCGAAGTGGAGTAATTTTTAGGCATCGGGAGGGATTGCCATTTTTTAGGCAAAACTTCCTTAATCGTGCCTTTGAAATGATGCATTGTGTATGCATTCGGGTGGAATTGCTAATTTTTAAGCAAAAGTTTCCTCAGTCAGGTGGTGGAGTGTGTTGTATGTGCGTTCGGGAGGGATTGCTAATTTTTAAGCAAGACCTACCTCTACCGAATGGTGTTCGGAATTTCGTCATAATTGAAAACTTCTTAGATGTGTGGAAGTCACAATGAGATGAGGCATACTCCACTTTTTTGGGGGTCATCCTCTTTTTGTAGAGTTTTTTGGCTGATGATCTCCTCCCATTTATTTTTTTTCATTAGAATAATATCACAACATATTTAAATAATAACAATCATTTTCCCGTTTACCTCACGTTAGGTTTATATCCAATTAAGATCATATCCGTCATATAACCAATATAACTCGGACGATACACAACCCCTAGTCTCGAGCCAAGCAAGCGAGGCGATGAGGCTTTAGTCAATGTTCACATGAAAAAACCCTTTGCATCAAAAGCGGGTTTACACGTGGCTCAATGCACTTTATAACATCATGTGGCTCAATTGCTTCTCATTTTTCGTTTTACTCTCCTCCTTAGTTTTTGCTCTTTCATATTCCTCTTTGTTCTTTTGGTGCATCTTCGTCATCTCTCTCTGTAAGGTTTGGAACATAAGCACTTGCTCGACCTCCGTCACTCACTCGCTTACCATCTGCCTTGCTGAAACTCTTTGATGTTTCTTTAATACTATCTCGGTCCCATGGTGGGTGCCAATTGTACTTCTATAGGACCTAGATAGTATTTGCTAACGGTTGAACAATTGTTTCTTGTCCCTCGGTCACTCCTCCTTCGTCTTCCTTCATCTTCCTTCTCGTACTCGCTCTATGGTACTCGGTCGAAGCAAAATGTTCTTCGACGATCAAGTAAGTGCTCTGTATTAGAGTGAATGATAAATTGATAAAAGCGTACATTACTTTTGTGTGACAATGCTTATTTATAGTGTTCCTAATGGACTATTTCGTTTATGGGTCATACTTAATGCATAACTTATGCATATATTTGCTAAAACAACATTACTTGATTTATCGTGTGTTACCGGATCTATAACATATTACTTGATTTATTTTATCTTAATGTATTGAATTTATCTAGGTGGTAGGCTTCTAATACCGAGTGACTTGGTTCACTCGACTCCGACCGGATAGATTGACCCTAGAGATGCTATCTAAACAGATTTGAGGTCGGAACATTAGCGTCGTCTATGGGAACGAAAAGGTTCCCTTTACCCTCAACTAAGAGGAATTTGTTCCCCTTAGATCTCGACTAGGGGGCTTGTTCCGATATGTCCAATATAGTCTCACATCACTTAGGAGTTGAGGTCAATGTCAGTTTATATACACCTTCCTCCTTTAACCCTCCAAAACGTCTTTTAAGGACAAAATTCTGATTGAGCTCCGAATTCCAAAACGGACAATACCTCTAATACAGTAATTAATCTTAATGATGCTATCTCAATAAACTTAAGGTGTGAACATCAACATAACCAATTTTCAATAACCAACGCCTTCGAATTCCCAACTCAAACTTTCAAAATCCTTTTTTCCCCTTTCTTTTCTTCTTTCCATTTCTCCGAACTCTAACCCTTTTCTTCATTTATTCAAACAAAAGAGACCACTATTTTAACCATGTAATATAAAGCAACTCAAATTGTATTATTTTATTCAACAACCAAACTATGTTGATTCATAGATAATAAACAAGTTGACAACCTAAGCTGTCCTAGCTGGAGCTGGAGCTGGAGGCTGAACAATGTGAGCTGTACAATTCATGACCACAACATGTCTTTCCAACTCCTTCATGATGCCTCATAAGACATAATTCTTAAACAAGGTTTAACAGATTGTGATTATCAAAAGTTGAGAATGTGTGATTTTAATTAAAATCCCATACATAATTAATCCTTAGGATAATTTTAAAAGCCTTAATTTAAACACAATGTTACTTACTCTGTAAATATTTCATTTTATTATTTAAGTACTTCTCTGTTTAATTTATTTAAAAAAAACATAAAAGTAAGAGGATTAAATAAGTAATTATTAGTATTCATTTTTTAAAATGAATTTTAAACAATCAGGGTTGATGGTTTGTATTCATTTTTTCAAAAATATTTTTAATTAAATAAGTAATTTTTGTTTTTATATATTTGTCTATTTTTTTAAAAATAAATAATTTATATTTAATAAGAGAATCCTATTTTTCAAATAAATTATTTTTTAAATCTTATTTTAAAGTTAAACAAACTAAAATTTTTATGATATTATGGACAAACAAAATAGTCCTTAATAAAATAGTAAATTTTAATCTGTATCACTATATTTTGGGTAAATATACGTGTCAGTGTTTTGTAATGGGAACTGTGAAAAGAAGTTTTAAATCTTCAATACATAAAACCAAGTTTTAGTAAACAAAAAGAAAATAAATTTTAGCTGAAAAAAAAAAATAAAATTTATCATTAAAAAAAATTAACAAAGTTTCAAACTTTACACAGTGGACAATTTTTTTCTCTGGTTCTCCTTTTGATTCGTTTCTACTTTACGGCTAAGCTACCATTCCCAGGTCCTTGTTGATTAAATAACTTCATTCTCCCCTGGTGTGTTGATGCAAAAGTTTGTGAATTTTTAAGACAATGAAGAGGGTGAAGAAGCTAGACCCATTGCAGCTCCTTTCCTATAGGCCTAAACCTCTTCAAATTTTCATGGCCATGATGTTTCTCTATTTGCTCTTCACCACCTTCGAAGTCGAAACTTCTCTTGCTTTCACCAGGTCTGTGTCAGTGTCCTCCTTGCTGGGGACGGAACACGAATACAGCCTTCTCACCAAAGCCTCAAACTCTCCCTCACAAGGGGTGTTCCAAGGTTCAGTGCATCGAAAAACCATGCAGGGGTTGCAGAAAGTTTCTACCTTGAGCTTTATTGAGGCTTTGAACGACAGTAGTGTTGCTAAAAACGAGGTTTCTGAACTCCACAAGGCTGCTAGGCATGCTTGGTTTCAAGGGAAGAGGCTTTGGGAAGAAATGGAGAGTGTGATGAAAACCGAGAATGTGATAAGGTTCAAGGCTCAGAACCTTTCTGATTCGTGTCAGAATTCAATATCTTTATCTGGTTCTGAATTGAGGGGGGAGAAAGGGGTCAAGGTGATGATGCTTCCTTGTGGGTTGACATTGGGGTCTCATGTTACTGTTGTGGGGACCCCTCATTGGGCTCACTGGGACGATGATCCTAAAATATCTGGTGAAGGAAGGGGAGGGGAAGGTGATGGTGTCACAGTTCATGATGGAGCTTCAGGGTTTGAAGAGTGTGGACAAGGAAGAGCCTCCCAGGATACTGCATTTCAACCCCAGGTTGAAGGGGGATTATACTGGGAAGCCTGTTATTGAGCAGAACACTTGTTACAGGATGCAGTGGGGTTCTGCTCTCAGGTGTGAGGGATGGAAATCCCGGGCTGATGAGGATACTGGTGATTCATTTCATCCTTTCTCATTTTCAGTTTTGAAAATGGTTTATGATGTGTTTTCTTTTATTAGCATCATGATTTTGAATTGGGGCTGTGAACTGCATTAAAAGCATCTTTGATTTCCAATGGCATCAAACCAAATATAGGTACAAAGGGTTTGCCAAATGCACAGCAAAGAACATGGTTGTGCACTTGTGCTCCGTCAATTTCCTGATGTGGTAATTTTTAGGGCCTTGATATCCTTGGACATTATTTCTGTATTTTTATAATCCAATATGGTATGTACTGTAAAGGTTTCAAAAACATCCGTCATTGCAATTATGGCCACCTCAGCCACTTTTGTTCATAATTTTCTACGATATCTAGAAAAACGACAAAATCACAACAGCAACTGCGATCACAATTTAAGTTGATTTTGTCATCCGTGAACTTGAATATAAAAAAGCACTACTGCTTTCTGTTATTACCATTTTCATTCTCTGTTGTGAATGCGTGCATTTGGTGTGCTTCATTTTTCTCTGTTGTAGCATGTGAGGTCCAAGGGACATTGCCCCCTTTGCTGACTTTCTGTGCTTACTGTAGTTGATGAACATGTGAAATGTGAAAAGTGGATTCGTGATGATGATAACCGAACGGAAGAGGCAAAGGCAACATGGTGGTTAACCAGACTGATAGGGCGAACTAAGAAGGTGACTGTAGATTGGCCATACCCTTTTGTTGAGGGGAGATTATTTGTTCTAACCGTAAGTGCTGGATTGGAAGGTTACCATGTTAGTGTGGATGGAAGGCATGTGACGTCTTTTCCTTATCGCACGGTTGGTACACTGATCATGTTTCCTTTTGCTGTGTGAATTCAGACATTTCTGAATTATTTATGCTATATTTTCAGGGCTTTTCTCTTGAGGATGCGACTGGTCTATCCGTAAAAGGGGATGTTGATGTGCACTCTATATTTGCAGCTTCCTTACCTACATCACATCCAAGTTTTGCTCCACCAATGCACATTGAATTACTTCCTCAGTGGAAAGCTCCAGTGCTTCTCCATGTAAATGTAGAGCTTTTCATTGGAATACTTTCTGCTGGCAACCATTTTGCTGATCGGATGGCAGTGAGGAAATCGTGGATGCAACATAAACTAGTCAAATCTTCAAATGTCGTGGCTCGCTTCTTTGTTGCCTTGGTAAGAGTAATGCATGTTCCCTACCCACCAATGACGATATAATATAATCCACAACTACCTTTCTTTTGTTAAAGATATTTACTATTTTTTCATTTCTCGTTTTTTGTATAATAGCATGGAAGGAAAGATTTAAATGTAGAGATAAAGAAAGAAGCAGATTATTTTGGCGACATTGTTATTGTCCCCTACATGGATCATTATGATCTGGTTGTGTTGAAGACAATAGCTATCACCGAATATGGGGTGAGTAATAGCAGAGTTGAATATGGGGCAAGTAATGTCAGATTTGAGTCATCCATGATTGGTTGGTTGTTATTGAAAATGATTATTTGCAGATTGGAGTGGCCGCCAAGTATATCATGAAGTGCGATGATGACACGTTTGTCAGAGTAGATTCTATGATCAGCGAAGTAAGAAAAGTAACAAGTGGCAGAAGTTTGTATATTGGAAATATGAATTATCACCACAGGCCTCTACGTAATGGCAAATGGGCAGTGACGTATGAGGTATTGCTTCTCTTATAATTTCTGTTTATAACGTATCTTTCTTCAACATATGTAGTTAGCTCACTATATAATTTTGTGGATCATGGCTTAAAACAATTGCTTTTACTAGTTTTTTTTTGTAATGCATGGTTACAAAATATTATGAGATGCAATATGGTATGGGTGATTGTTCAGATGCCATTAATTTTGCTATACATGCCCAAAGTGTATTGTCGAGCACTTAATTTTGCTATACATGCCCAAAGTGTATTGTCGAGCACTGATGTACTGCCTAGTATCGATATATTGCTGAGTATTGATGTACTGTCGAGAACTATCCGACATCTCAACAAATCCAAGACAACCTCTCGAACAATATACAAGATTAACGATGCCATTAACAAGTACTTCATAGTAAACACCTACAAATCATGATTAAAGGGCAATTGAGCTCCATTGGGTCCGACCTAATCATCTGAACAACCAAAGATCCAACACAATTACTATAATAAATAGGAGAACACCCTAAGGCCAAAGGTAACATAATCCTGATCCTGAACCTGAACTAAAATCCTTTACTTGGACCAAGAAGCGTCAAAGTATAATTGCAGGTACCCCTAATGAGGACTCAAAGATCGAGAAGCCAAGGACTTGAAAATCGAGAAGTTGAGAACTCAAAGATCGAGAAGGACACGTGTAGGGAAATTCGACTTTATAAGAACATTTTTTGCTTCCACTGTGGGGTCGAAAGAAAACCTTATTGAAAAGCCACATGGTAACCACTAGAAATATGATGAGTAATGACAAACATGTACCAAAGGAAG
This sequence comes from Phaseolus lunatus, assembly GCA_013389735.1. NCBI lineage: Eukaryota > Viridiplantae > Streptophyta > Magnoliopsida > Fabales > Fabaceae > Phaseolus > Phaseolus lunatus. Next base: position 10,286,260 of record CM023859.1, on the reverse strand, counting down.
TGGAATATCACTCAGAAGACCCAATAGCAATGACGATGGAAATGAGGAAGGAGATGGAGACCCTCAAAATGAAGAACGCGGAAGAGATAAATGCCCTTAGAGCAGAGAATGCTCGCATGAGGCAGAATTTAGACAACAGCGTGACAATCCCGATTGTGAGTGACGAGAGTCGAGATCCCACCAAGTTCAATTGGCGCGCTGAAAGTGGAGGAAGCTAACAACTCTCACCACTTAAATACCAAGACATTAACTTCAATTGGTGCATCATCCGGCGGCATCCGCTCATTGAGGTTATAATGGAAGTCTCCCTTCCAAGTAACTGGGAGAGTCCGACTTTGGACAAGTATGACAGGACCACTGACCTCGACAAGCACATAGACACATATGTAACCCAGGTTAGCTTGTACACGACCGAGGACGCACTCCTGTGCTGAGTCCTCCCCACCTCCCTTAAAGGAGCTACTCTAAGCTGGTTCACACGATTGCCTCCCCTCTCCATCAGTTGTTTTGATACCTTAGTCATGTAGTTCAAGGCACAATTCGCTACGAGCCGACCTCACCACCTCACATCAATAGCGTTGGTTAATATAAGGAAAGAGAAGACGGGGTCGTTGTGAGTGTTCATGGAACGGTTCGTGAAAGTCGTCCTTAGTATCCGGAACCTAAGTCCCAAGGTAGCCATGCATCACATGGTCACTGCACTCAATCAGGGCCAAGGTCAAATTCACCTAAGTGAATCTTTGTTGAGAACGACATATGGAAAACGTGACAACGTTCTTGGCCAATGCCGAATTCACCCGAGCGACTACCTGACGAGAACGACATGGAAAACTTGACAACATTTTTGGCCAAGGTTGAATTCACCCAAGTGAATCATTTCTGAGAATGACATATGGAAAACGTTACAATGTTCTCGACCAAGGTCAAATTCACCTAAGCAAATCCTTGCAGAGAACGACATTTGGAAAGTGCTTCAGCGTTCTCGGCCAAGATTGAATTCACCCCGTGAATCTTTGCCAAAGAGCGGCATCCAAAAAACGCTATGTCTTTCTAAACCCTTGGTAGGCTTTGCCTACTCGGGCCTGGGGGCCAAGTGTACCAATGGGGTTGACAACACATTAGCATGACAAAGAAACTAATTTTTCTTTCTTAAGACTCTTTGCCTCACTTGAGCCTGGGAGTCGGTGTACTACCTAATATTGAGATGATGAGGTCTCATAGTGTATTGTTAAGTACCTATATACTATCAAGAATTATCTGGCATTTCGACAAATCACAGGCAACCTCCCGAACAACATACAAGATTAGCGACACCATTAAGGAGTACTTCATAATAGTAAACACCAACAAATCATGATTAAAGGGCAATTGGACTCCATTGGACTCGACCTAATCATCTGTACAATCAAAGATCTAAAACAATTATTATAAATAGAAGAACACCCTAAGCCTAAAGGTAACATAATGCTTATCCTGAACTAATATCCTTTACTCGGACCAAGAACTGACTTGTGTGTCAGAGTAGGGATGGCAATGCGGAACAGCCTGTCCCACATTTGGCCCACAGACCAGCCTGTCCCACATTTGGCCCACAGACCAGCCTGCATAAGAACTTTTTTTTTAAAATTAATTAAAAAAAGTAAATATTAATTTTGAATAATTTTTTTTCTTATTTAGACGAATTAGATAAATAGTCTCATAGTATTATTCTCACAAATTCATCTAAATAAGAAAAAGTATTAACTTAATAAACAAAAAAAATTATTCAAAATTAATATTCTTCTCTTAACTGACCAAATGTTATGTTTAGGCATATGCCTGGAAGAGTTACAACAGAGACGTAGTATGATTGCATTTCAGTGAGCTGAAGCCTTTGTGACTAGGATTTTTAAGATTGAAACTGTCATCTCATCACATGCTAACTGTTTTATGCCCTTTTGTTTTTGTTTTGTTTTAAACTTATTGTTCATATCTACCAGGAATGGTCAAAGGAAGAGTATCCTACCTATGCTAATGGTCCAGGTTATATAATCTCTTCAGACATTGCTCGCTTCATTGTATCCAACTTCGAGAAGCACAGACTGAAAGTATGTTTGCAATTATCTTTACTTGGTCACTGATTATGTTTGCTATGTGTGTGTGAAGTTGGCTAGTTTGTGAGCACATACTTGTGTTTACACATAAAGAGTAGAATGTTGGCTGTTTATTGACGACAACTTCAATGTGTTGTAGTTATTTAAAATGGAGGATGTGAGCATGGGGATGTGGGTAGAACAATTCAACAGTTCAAGAGCAGTTGAATATGTGCACAGCTTGAAATTCTGCCAATTTGGTTGCATTGAAGATTACTACACTGCACATTACCAATCTCCACGACAAATGACCTGTATGTGGCATAAGTTGCAAGACCAGGGAAAACCCTTATGTTGCAACATGAGATAACATAGCCTATGATCATAATATTCATATTATATGTTTGTACATAGGCACTTGGAACCTTTATGACCTTCACATATTCATTCATTGTTTTACCTCCTACTTTTCCCCATTTGGATTCTCCCAAGTAGAAGGCCTAGGTGTAGCATATAAAGTTGGATACTGCAGCTATCGCTGAAAGAGCAAACCAATGATTTGTGAATTTGTAATGTAGTAGAGAATGTAACAGAAGACAAATGAAATGTTTATTTCTGCTTTGACTGAGTCTAGCTTAGTGTTTTGGAAAAAGACCTTCAATCTCCCCTTTCTTTTCTCTTGATCTTATATCTCCTCAACATATATATCTTAAATTAAACTACTATGTCGTTTAAAGATCAAAATGACAAGTTAAAAGAGATGAGTATAAAAGATATTCCCGTTGGAGATAACTAATTTATTTTAATAATAGTTTTTTAGAACATTCAAAATATAGTTATGTTAATTTATACAATGAAAAATAGCAGTAAGAACTAAGAAGATTCTGGTGTATTGCTCTGGTATTTCAAAGGAATAAAATCTAATAAAATGTGACTTTATTATTAATGGTGAATATTCTAATTTTTTTAGTGCAAATAAATTGGCAAAGAGTTTTGAAATTAAAGACAAATTTATGGATAGCCATAACAAGCCAAAATTTTCTTCAAGAATTGTGAGTATGAAGGCAAATTCTCTAACCACATCCATATCTTCCCCTACACTTTCATATATATATATTTTTTTTAATTTCAACAATATCCTACTTTCATATATATATATATATATATATATATTTTATTTTTTTTTAATTTCAACAATATCCTTCTGAGTATGTTGGAGAATATGGTGTCTTTTTCATTTTCAAGCAGTAGTGATAGTTGATGGTATATGTTGGTGGTTGAGATTTATTTTGTGGTGTTTTTACTAGTGATAATTGTATTTTTGTTTATTTATTTTTTTTATTTTTTTGAAAGTCACAAAATAAAAAAAAAAACAACGATATGCAAAAATGAGTACAAAACTAGGAAAAAAAAATATCTTCGCAATGAGGAACGTTGAATACAACGAATCTTCTTGTCAACCTTCTCACACATGCAAATGATGGAATTACTCTTTCAAACATGGTGGCTAGAAAAAAAATGGAAGTATTGGAACCGGAAGAAAAATATGTGAGTACGAATGTGCAATTAAAATTATTTAAAAATATGAGGTTATATTTTATTTAAAAATTTTAAAAAGATTAAAACTAATTATTCACAATTAATACAAATTAAGAGGTGGAGGGGAAAGATATAGAGGTTGAGGGAGAATTTCAATAAATTACTGGATTACTATAAGTTAAAGACTAAAAAAATGTGAGCTGCTGCAAGCATGCAATTGCAATTGAGTGTTGATAGACTTGCAAATTGGCTTTTAATTTTTGTGGAATGTATTGGAAGGGGAATTACCCTCACTTCATAAATTCTCTTATTTTGTATGTGAACAACTTGTAACTTTTTCTCACTAATACATCCAGCTAATTCCACAATGAAGAGAGACTTATGAAAATACATTTTATATGATTAAAACTATAATATTTTTATGTTTATTAATTTGATATGTACATAAAATTTTAATACTACAAATTTAAATTTAAATTGCTAAGATTATAATAATATCAATGTTCAACATATATTTAGAAAAGAAATATGTGTTCAATTTGATATAATTTATTAAGATTTAAAATTTAGTTTAATTTGGGTTAACTAAATTTAACTAATAATCTTATAAAGAAATTAACAATATAAGTAAAAAGTAAAATGATATACTTAGATGTAAGGAGGTCATATTGTTTGGCTGATACAAGAAAACAAGTTTAACAAATGTACTGAGAATTAGAATAACACTAATTAGGTTTATGTGAAAACAAATCTCAATCACAATAATTAAATTGAGAAACAGTGATTTTATAAACATTAAAAAAAAAATTAATTTTATAGAGGTGATATCAAACATTTTCAAAAAGATGGAAACGATAACAATCTAATATCATCTCAATTTTGACCAAAAAATATTTAATTGATTGTACATGAGTATTATCTAATACTTTTAATTGGCATATGATATATCTCCTCTCACTCCAATTTATATCCTTGTATATGTAAGATTTTATTATTATATATTTTTTTTATACATTTTAAGAATATAAGTTAATTATTTTAAAAATTAAATTTTACAAGTACTAAATATTAATAGTGCGAATTTATTGGCAATTACATAAAAATAGTGTAATTTTTAATGAAAATACCAAAATGGAATGGAGACGGAAATGGACAATTCATCTTCAAAGTCGTATGTTTGTGATTATGAAACACTTAAATTTGAATTGAAGTTAGGAATTTAATTAATCTCACTAATTTGTCTGGATTTTTGTTAATGGAAGTCATCAAGTGGGATGACAATAGTTCAAATAAAATATGTATATATAATTTAGAAATTATTTAAAATTATATCAACTGAATAATAATGTTATGAAAATTTATATTTTATAGATAATATCAAAATTTTAATTTTATTTTATTTAAGAAAATCATATATAAAGTTGATGAAGAATTAAAACTAATTTAAAAAAAAAACTTATCCTAAATCAGTTTTGATATATTAAAAATATATATAAAGTATTTTAAAAAAATTGGTTTAAAAATAAGTTATGCAATAAATTAAAAATATTTATTACTTTTTAAATATTGTTAAAGTTAAAAATATCTTTGTTATTTTTAAAAAATTTAAATTATGTTGATAAAGTAACTTTTAGGGTTGATATAATTGCAAATGACAAGAGGAACAAACGACAATAAAGTGACATCAAGGAAGCCGAAGAGTTTGAAAGTGACCACAATTATACCACCAATAATTTAGTCTAACTTAATATAATTGAGGTCGTCGACCATGTTGGGAGGTGACTAATTCTTGGACATCAAATTCATAATTATCTCAATTAAACTGTTCCACAAAACATATAGCCGAATCTTGTTGATTTTCTGAGTAAGATTATGATATTATGGATAATAATGACATGCGTGTAACATGATCTCTATCTTGAAGCCTTATACCACGGATATTTTGAACCACGGCTACCCTTTTTATTTATAATTTTATCAATCCTAAACGCTACTTCACAAACATAATTTAAATTTTTAAAAACAACAAAAATATTTTTAACTTTAAAGTATTTAAAAAGTACTAAATATTTTTAATTTATCGCACAACCTATTTTTAATCCAATTTATTTAAAATACTTCATATATATTTTTAATATATCAAACTTGATTTAAGGCAAGTTTGTTTTTGTCAAAAGAAAATTAGTTTTAACTCTTCAACTTTATATGTACTCTTACTTATAATAAGTCAATGTTGTCAACTTTGCAAGTTTTGAACTCAACATGCACTACAAGAAAAATCCATTTTAGTTGCCAACAAAAAGCGGGACTATAAAAAAGAAGTCACTATCAAGGGTGAAGTCTACTCAAGTTGGACACAAAAATAAATGTCAAATATTGTGTCCACAATGAAGACCTTTAACTTACACTAAAAATTATTAAAATAATAATAATAATAATAATAATAAGTTAGCGTCTAGAATGAGGACACAAAGTAGATGCAATGAAAAAAATTAAGTGACAAAATAATATTAAGTCTAGAATGAAGACACAAAGTGGATGCAAGTTAAAAATTATTAAAATAATAATAATAAGTTAGCATTTAGAATAGGGATACAAAGTAGATGCAATAAAAAAATAAGTTACAGAATGATACTACGCCGAAAATAGGGACACAAAGTGGATGCAAATTAATATTTTATTATATTTAGCGTAGGTTTAGGCGACACTAATATTTGTTTCCCAGGTAGTGTCCCCAATGGTAACAATTTACTCACATTTACTTTCTCACGTAATATCCCCAACGACGACACTAAGTTTACTTATTGTTGGAGACCCTACATCGGCTAGAGAATAAGACATTTTATAGTATATAAGTGGGTGCAAACCTCACCTTATAAGTTAGTTTTATGAGGTTGAGTTAGGCTTAAAGTCTACTTCTTAATATGATATCAGGGCCATTTCGAGCCTATCTTAGCGATTGTTTGTTGGACTTATCAGATCACCTACTATCGGTCTGTTATCGGACCACCTATAATATATAGTCCCACGCACGAGTTGGTAGCCTCGACACGAGGGAGGTGTGTTGGAGATCCCACATCGACCAAAGATTAGGACATTTCATAGTATATAAGTGGGTCCAAACCTCACCTTCTAAGCCAGTTTTATAAGGTTAAGTTAGGCTTAAAGTTCATTTTTTAATAATTATTTAATTTTATATCCATTTTAGTGTCCCCTAAACCTACGCTATAGTTAAATAATATTTTTTTTTATGTAAGCTTAGCCAACACTACCTTGTAAATTTGTGTCCCATTGGAGGTCGTCTCTAATGTATAACCACCAAAATATTAGCTTCCATTTCTATTGGGACGGTAAGCCCACACTAGTCCTATGTAGCATCTCTCTTATGCTCTTTGCGTCGCTCTTTTAGGGATTCTACCATCATTATTTCTTGTAGTGATGGTTTCTTCAACCAATATTGATACCTCTATTGGTCTAACAAGTTTTTTGAACCAATTTAGTTGTGTTAATAAAAAAATTCAAAAAATAATTATTTTTTTTATATATTTATGAGTTCCTTTAAAGGATTTAGGGAGAAACCTTTTTACCTTTGTTTTGGATGTTCACTTTTGTAAAGTCACATGCTTACATACAATTTGTTAAGGAAAAAATTCAATATTTTGATTAAGTGTTAAAATAATTGAGTGTAAAACTTGATCATAATTCGACTCTAAGATAATAGTTCTATAAAAAAATAGATCATGTAAGATTCAAATGTTTCGTCTGATAGACAATACAATATTGTGTTGTCTTTTCTTAAGTTTGATAAGGCACAATAAGAACAAATGAAATGTACACAAAACAATAAATGATATGCACATAGACTAAGTTAATCTTGTATTTCAATAAATAGTCATATGCTTATTCTATGTTGCCGGAACAAATGAAATGTACTCAAAATAATAGACAATATGCACATAGACTGAATTAACCTCGTATTTCAATAAATAGTCATATGCTTATTCTATGTTGCAGGGAGTGTCCATTTGTCAAAGAGATCTGTTCAAAATAAAATAAAAATCAATATCGAAATCTCTTAGAACACAAGCTAAAGTGGATTTCTTCATCAACATCCTAACATAGAGCTTTTCAACTCTGACTCAGTTATCTACCTTGTACAGTGTGCACTTTTATCATGAATTGGTGCAAAATGTTATGTTGCCAAGGGAGATAAAAATTGTTAGCTATTAAGGATGTTGCATTAAAAGGAAGAGCATTAAATGCAACAATCACGTTGAAGCTCGTCAGACGCAAGGTGGACACGTAAGAAACTAAAGTTCCTCAACGACTATAAATGGTCTCTCAACAACTATCTTCTTTTAGCACTTATATAAAGTCTACCATCAAGAAGAAAAGAGATAAAAGGATATACTGTGCCAAAATACTGCTAAGATATTGAGCAATCCTCAAAGTTTCAGAAAGAGATCCTAAAGCTAAGAGCAAAGATTTTGCCATATCTTCGGATCTAGAAGAACTCCATGGAAGACACTATTAGTGTTTATCCAGCAATCTAGGAAAGAAAGCTTACACATTGTATACATTGACAAATGCAACCCCTTCCTAGAGAGCAAATAAATTATTTGAACTAGGAGAACGCTTAAACTTTGTACATGTCATAAGACACAATCCTCTCTAGTGGTTAGACCCAATGATTTGTTCATCTAAACACCTAACCTTTAGACCTTATCCATGACTAGTTCTTGGACAAACAATACTCAAAATAGTGGCCAAGAGTGGTTGGGAAAGAATACTATTTGATGGGGTCAGTTAGGAGTGGCTAAGAGCCGAAAGAATACTTGTTAAGTCAGGAATGACTAAAGTCATGAATACTCATTATGCCATAAATGATTGGAGTCTAGAATACCCAATTAAGAAAATAGTAGCTCATGTAAAAAATACTCAAGGGGTTAGTCAGGAGTGACTACAAATCTAAAGAAAACTCGAGTGTACTTCGTAGTAGTTTTCTATCTCATTGAACTTGACTTAATAGTCAAGAACTGGATGTAGTCAGTTGCAACAAACGAACAAGTACAAATTGTTGTATGTATTCTATCTCCCTTATGTCCTTTACTTTTCATATTATTATCATTAACACTAACTTAAAAAGGAGTTGTTGTGAGAGTACAAACTGAAATGTTTTATTCTTAAGTATTTAATTTGTACTATTGGTGTTTAACCAAATGTAGAAACCATGATCTGAGCACTTTTGAATCACTAATCAAGTGATTTAGATGAGTTGCATAATTTGTGTTTGTCTTGGCCTCTCAAACGAAGATGCTAAGTTTAAAATAAGTTTTCAAATATGTTTGTCTGACTAAATATATTATAAATAGCTAGACAGTCTAGTCAATCCTTCCACCACCATCCCACCCAAATTGAACCATCTTCACCACCACCTGAGCATAACCTTAAATGCTCAAATTTCATCAGCATCAACCCATTAGCCTACCCTTTAGGACAATTTCCCATACAACCACCCTTAGACGGTCCAATATTAAATAATCCCATTAGACCGTCTATACTGTATAAGCCTTTACCTCCTAACTATTCCTCCTACACCAACATACATTCATGGAGCCCTCTCTATCTCCACTTCATTCGACCCCTTGACCCCTTCAAATTTTACCTTATTGTACAAAGGTCTCATTTACCGTCTACACCAAGGTTTTGTATGTCTCGGCTAGATTTTCCAGTGGGTATGAGAATAATCTCTATGCCACATTATACGAAGGTCATTACTTATATTGTAGAGGACTTGGTTGAGGAGATTAGTTGTAGTTCTTCATTTCCTTCAAACTTGACGAGGGAGTTCTTTTTTTCCCACTTTTATCTTACAAGCTTTTACATTAATGTATGATTTAAGTGTGGCGGAGGAAATTCATAGTTTTAGGATTTGTCTTTTATTTATTTTTTGATATCTTTTGTTGTTTTTTTTTATTTGATTTAGTAAAAATAAAAAATCAATATTCTAGGACCGTCTAATGGCTGGTATGTTTCACAATTTTTGGAAATTTTAGTTTCTTGATTTGCGTTGCTTGAATTTCCTTAAATATTGATAAATAAGTTGGTTATGCAAATTTTGAGTTGAATCTTTGGTGATAAGACTGGCCTTAGTGAGTTTTTGAACCTAGTTGATAGATTTTCTGATGGTTCGTCTGATAGATTGTCTAATGTTCTTTTTAGTATGTTTTTACTTATGTTATCTTATACTCGAGAACTTAGTTGATTCTTTGTTTTGCAACTGTGTTTTATGTGCATGAACTTATATGATTGAGACATTCTTTGTTAAATTTAAGCACTAGCCACATTAGTCTACCCTTCATGATAATTCACTTGTTAGCCCCTTTGAGCCTCCAACTTTTTTTCTTGTTTTTAACCCTCATTATAAGTCCTAAAACAGAAAAAATATGATTGTCCCTACTTTAGGAGATAAATGAGCTTTATAATCATTTTGGAAATAAGTTCTTGAATAAGTGTGTGGTGTACTTCTTTTTTCTTAGCTTACCTCCTAATGTATCGATTCATTACTAAAAATAATATAGAAAAAGAAATAAAGAAAGGAACAATAAAAAGAAAAGGTGATAAAAGAACACAAGTCTAGATTGTCTAAAACACATGTTAGAACATCTATCATATGAAAAAGCAATAAAAAATGATGTCTTGAAATAAAGAGAGGAGTTGAATTGTTATGCAACTCATACCTTTTTTTATTAATCCTTTGTTTTTCTAAGGATTTAAGCCTTCTTTTCCTCATTTTACCTATTCTTACCTTGGTTCCATTACATCCTTACGATGTCCTCTTGATCTTTGATTGCATGTTATTCACTTGTTGTAAATATTAGAGTCTTGTTAAGTATATGATAATGTTTGCTTGCATGCGTGCTGAGTGTATATACAAACCTAAACACTTGAGAGTTGAAAAACATATAATGAAAGTTCTATCATTCTTAATTCATCATTTGATTTCAATGACATGCTTATGTGTTAAGAAAATAGAAATTTCCATTCACATTTGTCTTGATTCTTTGATTTCTTTAATTTATACCATACTTGTTGTTATAAATTCTTAGGATCTACTGTGATTTTGTTCATTTGGTTGCATTGTACTGATAAGTGCCTAATTTCCATGATATTTCATATTAAAATATAGGCACTTATGAGTATTAATTGCTAATTCACATATAAAATAATCCCTAATTTATGAATTTATACCTTTTTACATTTTTTATGATCTTTAATTGAATAAGAGCATTTTATTTCCAAATTTGGTGTTAATTGCAAGTTTCTAGGGAAGAATGGAGATTTGGACTAAAGAAGAATGATATATGCTAAAAGGACAAAGCGGGAAGGCCCATAACGCACAAAAGAGAGAAAAAGAGTCCAACTCAACAGTGAGAATGCATCAGATTAATTGGGCTATTTTTATGTTTTTATCATTTAGCCCATAAGCGCAACGCAGGAAGTCACCTAACCCTAGCAAATTAGGTTAAATAGGGGGCTAGAGACACAAGCCTAGTATGCCAGATTGAGAGGAAAACACCATAGAGTGAATTGTAACCCAATTGGGAGAATGGAAGGTGCTAGAAGTATGCGTGGCTAATTCTACCCTTTGGGATTGGGAGTAATCTGCTCGAACTCTTATGTATTGAGGTGATATCTTATAATAAAATATTCAGTTCTTGATTAATTATTGGTATTGTTGTTTTACTTTTAATTTTTTGTAACAAATTGAGAATCTTAAATCTGACTGGAAAGTATTTTTAGGGTTCTAACCTAAACAATAATACTTGACATATTTGAGTGCTAGGAATAGACTTGAAATGTTAATTGCTATTAACGTCTGAGCTTCGTTCTAAGTTGTTCTTATAATTATGCGAGGGATCAATAGTTAGGGAACATTCTTAAAGATTTTATATGCAAGGAATCGATATAAATGATTTTTATACGGGCATCAATTTCAATCAAAGAACTTAATATTGACATGCTAATCAAAATACATGAGAGGGAGAAAGAGAAACCAAATCCCTATTTTTCCAATTGAAGCAATAACTCTTTGAATTGTTTTCTTGTTAATTCTTGCCAATATAAATATTTTCAAACCAACTTTTATTATTCTGTTTTATATTTACTTGTGGGATCGATATCTGTCCTTAGGGATAATTATTACTTCTGACAACGCGGTGCATTTGCCGTAAAAAGTCATCATGTATTCCTTTGATTTGTTGTGAGTCCATAAAGTGTTTTGTCCAGGAATGCAAAAGGATAAGTGTGGGGATATTTTGTGAGCATAAATTTACTCACAATTTAAAGCTTTAATCATAAATCCTTATACTGTAATCACGATAAGATTCCTCTAATTGGGTTTATTTGAACCTTAACTATTATTTTTGTTAATCTTGTGTTTTAATCGCAATAGAAATCTAGTATTTCTCATAACAGACAGTCAAACTAGACAGTCTAAATGAAGTGTTTACCATTGCGAATGGGTTGAATCACGCGAAAATCCAAATGCTTCTCTGAATCGAAAAAGGAAACGAGACCCGAGTAGAAGAATTAAAGAATAAAATCTACAATATCTCATAAACAAAATTGGAAGCAAATTTTTCAACACAAATATGAAGAAACAAAGTTCGTGATAAAACTATAAATTGTTGATGCAGTTAAGGTTGATGTATTTGATGAATCCAAGCTTGAAGATTTGAAGAAAGAAAACTTAGTTTGAATAATTTGTGTGTGTGTGAGAGAGAGATTATTTCTTTCTATATGAGTCTATATTTTATTTTACCAAGGTTATTAATGGATTAAATTGATCTAGGAATTTTTTTAAGTGTTTTCAAAATCTTTAGAACTTATTGTTGATATTAAGATAATTTTAATGAATATTTCAAATTTTTAAAATACTCTTAAGTGAGGTCTTTAAAACTTCAGTGAATATTTTAATTGGTTTTTTTTATTAAATCAATTTGTGAAAAATCACTTAAAACCTTAAGTGATTATGTGAAAGATTTTTAATCAGTTAGAACTTGCTTTTAATAGAATAAAAGTTCTCAGGTTTTGAGGAGGTTGTGTTAAGTTTTAACATATTGATAACTTAAAATAATCCATTATTTTCATTTTAAGTGAAATTATTATATTATAACCTGTTTGATTTTGCTGTAAATTCAAGTGTTACTATTCCTTTAATTATTTTCATTTCAGTGTTGTTGGTTAAAACTTGATAGGATTTCTAATTCTTTTAGGGTAAGTGTGGGTATAGAACACTTTTGTAGGCTTCAAAAGTTGTGTTCTTGGAGTTTTTTGTATTTTAAAGATTTTTGCTTTGTAAAATCTTGGCTCGTGTAGCTGAGAAACTAGATGTAGCTTTTGTGAAAGAGTGAACCATCATAAAAATAATTGCGTTAATATTCTTTATCTCTCTCTTTAAATTATGTATTTTATTCTTTTATGTTTCTTGGTTGAACAAATTTTTAACAAATTAATTCTAATTGATTGATTTTACTGGTTTCTAAAATGTAATCGAATTTTAATGTGTTGTTTTGTACCTTGAAAATATTTTAATCAATTGATTTTTTCTAAGAACTTCATTCTAAACTCATTTTTTATTCTCTTGTGAGGTTTCTAAATTGTAAATGAATTTTAATGTGTTGTTTTTGTATTTTGAAAATATTTTAATCAATTGATTTGTTTAATAACTTCATTCTAAGTTTGTTTTTTTAGAAAAAATTTGAAAGTTCAATTTACTCCTTTCTTCTTGAACTTGGCCTATATTTATAATAGAAAAAAAATCTGAGAATTCTGGAAATTTGAAAACTGAGAAGCTTTGAACAATATCTAGACCAAAATATTATTCTAAGATCCTTGGAGCAAAGAAACCTATAAAAAGATGCAAGCTTCAAGGAGAGATCATCAAGCTTCACAATGACGTTTGAAAATCATAACATTAGAGTTTTCTTTATTTTCTTATTTGTAACTCTTTTGTTTTGCCTCTACATGGAAGACTAAACTCCTTTGGGTTGATTCTCGTGTAATTTCACAATAAATTATGAGGTTCTATGCAATTAAAATTTTGTTCTTCAATATCTGATTACCCTAAATGCTCTGGTCTTTTTGATTTTTAATTTTTGTTTTGGGAATTGTTTCTGAATGCATGTTGATGATTCATTTCTATCTTTAATTGAAACTCTTATTCAATTTGCATTATTTTGAACAATCTCTTAGGTGCATGGTTATAGAGGTAAAATATTTAAAAACCTTATGAGTAGATGCATGAGGACAAGTAAGGTACAAAATAAATTAATAGATGCATGTTTGGACAATTTAATTTTGTTTGGATGGTTGAATGAATGATATATTTCTATCAACTCAGTGTAGAAAAAACTTGAGAGTTAACATGTGTGTTTACTTTTTATAATCGTATATCTTAATCTTATGCTAAAACAATCTTAAAACCTCATTTAATCTTTATTGTTATCACTAACCTCATTGTTTGTAGATAGATCTGAATACTGATTTCTAGAATCATTATTGAATTTGTTGGGAGACGACTTGAGTGTCATTTTGACCACATCTATATTTCTTGGTATTAGATGATCTAACACTTCGTTAGACAATCTACGTTGAATATCATTTTAATTTAACTATTAAACGACATCGATCAATTATCCCTGAATCTTGCTTTCTCATCGCTTCCTCCCTTCATTCCCAGGAAATATATCCTGATAAGTCAACTCTTACACATTATTTTACATACGAATCTCATTTTCTGCATAATTGTGTATGAGAATTCAATTTTTTCTTGTAATATAGATACAAGGTTGATACAAAGATAAATGTTTTTGTTTGGAATCACTTTTATGGTAAACCATGTCTCTCAATCTAAGTGTTGATTTATTATTTTACCTTTACTTGGTCATTTTTCTTCAAACAAGGATAATTTTACATGCTACGAGACAATTGTTTATAGTTGTTGGAGAGTATTCAAACTCACCCAAATAATTGGGTTTTAACTTATTTCTTTATCTTTTTTTTTTCTTCTTTTAAACCTTACTTTGTTGTGATTTCTATTTATATTGGTGTAAATTATAGACAACAATGATAAACAAATATAACACTGGATGAAGCTTCACTTCGGAATGATGCTTTGATATTCAAGTTAATAATTGAATAACAATATAACGAATACTAAAGTATATATGAATATAGAAAGAATATGATTTAAAATAAATTTATATGTGATAAGTATGATGTTATTGTATAGGTTTCTAAATTATAGAGATAGTTTCTAAATTTTATTAAGAGTTATGTTATAGTTATTTGTACATTTATATTTTATTAAGTTATATGATACTGTTCCAACTAAATATTATATTAGAGATAATACTAAAAATAGTTAAGTTGTTGAATGATATTTCTAAATTATTATATAACTGATTGGATTTGGTTAATAATATCTCATTCCAACTATAAAACAAAATAATCTGTTTCCAACTATAAAGCAAAATTCAAGTATTTTAAATGTGGATAAGTGTAGTTGCATAATAAAAACTGTGGAATTTGGAAGAAGGTGAAAAACTTGAATCAAAGTATGTCTATGTTGAATAAGTTATAATGTGGTAAAATAATTTCACCAAATCATTCCACGTTCAAATATTTAATTTGAAATATAAGAATAAACTTAAGTTTCCTATAGTTTCAAAGAAAGAAAAAAAACTAAATAGAGTTTTATTTTTTTCTTGGGTTACTCTTCTATTAATTAAAGTAGATCATTGTAGGTATTTTAAAATGAATTATTGCGAAAATGAAAAGGGAAATTTTTTATTGGGTAGGCTTGTTCTTGGTCATCTTTGCCTGAGCTTCCAAATAGCCGCACCCCTAAATCGAAGACGAAAACTTTAGAGCTTTCTCATTCACCTTCTCCTTCTTCTCAGGTTCTTCTATCATTCATTTCACTCTAATCTTTGTTTTATGTTTACAAAATTACGATAATAATAAAGAAAAAGACCCAACATTCTCGTACCGTGTTGGGTTTCTGCGTTCCTTGACAAAACCCCACCAACGTTTGTTGCTTACTTATTTGAATTGTCCATGAGAAACCCTCTCTGTTGGCAGAGTAGAAGAGAAATGTCAAAACTTGTGTAATGGGTTTACCTTTTGCACATGAAGAGAGCAGCTATCTCCTCTTATTTCCACTGTTTACGTTATAATTATCATAATCCATTTATGGGTTTTGGTCCAAAATGTTTGAATGTGAAATTTTACTCTTTGGGTTCAAGCAATGCCAGACCTTTTCCTGATTACTCCCCAAAAAAGCCTTCAGTTAAAGACACTGACTTTGTGCACCACATTTCCTCCATCATTAAGCAGCGCCGCTCCGAGCCTCTTCGCCGGATTCTCAAGCTCTTTGAGGCAAAGTTCAAGCCTGACTATTTCATTTGGGTTCTTATGAACATCAAGGATGACTATAAACTTGTGTTAGATTTCTTCAACTGGACGCGCCTTCGGAGGGACCCTTCTTTGGAAGCCCTTTGCATTGTGGTTCATATTGCTGTGGCTTCTAAGGACTTGAGAACGGCTCACAGGCTTGTTTTTGAATTCTGGGGAAAGCCTCATTTGGATGTTGGTTACTCGTTTGCTCAATTTACTGAGAGGTTGATTTATACTTACAAGGACTGGGGTGCACATCCCTTTGTGTTTGATGTGTTCTTTCAAGTTCTCGTTGAAGCAGGGTTGCTTCTAGAAGCAGGTAAACTGTTTGATAAATTGGTCAATTACGGCGTTCTTGTTTCTGTAGATTCTTGTAATTTGTTTCTAGCTAGGCTATCTAACAGTTTTGATGGGAAAAAGATGGCAATTAAGGTGTTCAGAGAGTATCCTGAAGTGGGTGTTTGTTGGAACACCATGTCGTATAATATTATTCTTCATTCACTTTGTCAATTGGGTAGGTTAAAAGAAGCACATAATCTGCTCATACAAATGGAGTTTAGGGGGAGCTTTCCGGATGTTGTAAGTTATAGTGTTATAATTAATGGATACTGTCAGGTTGAACAGATAGGAAAGGTCTTGAAGCTCCTGGAAGAGTTGCAGGGAAAGGGGTGTAAGCCAAATGAATACACATACAATAGCGTAATTTCCCTTCTTTGTAAGATTGGTAGAGTTGTTGAAGCGGAGCAAATCTTGAGGGAGATGATAAACCATAGGATATTTCCTGATAATGTGGTGTATACAACTCTCATCAGTGGGTTTGGCAAGTCTGGGAATGTGTCAGCTAAATACAAACTGTTTGATGAAATGAGGCATAAGAAAATAGTTCCTGATTGTGTGACGTATACTTCCATGATTAACGGACTCTGTGAAGCTGGAAAGGTTGTGGAAGCACGCAAACTGTTTTGTGAAATGTTTGGAAAAGGATTGGAACCAGATGAAGTTACTTATACTGCTCTTATAGATGGGTATTGCAAGGCTGGAGAAATGAAAGATGCATTCTCTCTTCACAACCAGATGGTTGAGAAGGGTCTGATTCCTAATGTTGTCACTTATACAGCATTGGTTGATGGCCTGTGTAAACGTGGTGAGGTAGATATAGCAAATGAGCTTCTTCTTGAAATGTCTGAGAAGGGCCTTCAACCAAATGTCTGCACATATAATGCACTAATCAATGGTCTTTGTAAGGTAGGAAATATAGAGCAAGCCATAAAACTTATGGAAGAAATGGATCTGGCAGGGTTTTATCCTGACACTTTTACATATACTACACTCATGGACGCTTATTGTAAGATGGGTGAAATGGCCAAGGCTCATGAATTGCTGTGGGTTATGCTTGGTAAAAGAATTCAACCTACAATTGTTACTTTCAATGTGCTAATGAATGGGTTTTGCATGTCAGGGATGTTGGAAGATAGTGAAAGACTAATCAAATGGATGTTAGAAAAAGGTATAATGCCGAATGCCACAACATTCAATTTTCTTTTGAAGCAGTACTGTATTAGAAGTAACATGCGTGCTACAACACAGATTTATAAGAGGATGTATGCTCAAGGAGTGATGCCTGACAATAATACATATAATATTTTGATTAAAGGGCATTGTAAAGCTAGAAATATGAAAGAGGCATGGTTTTTGCATAAAGAAATGGTTGAAAAGGGATTTAGTCTAACTGCTGCTTCCTATAATGCTCTTATAAAGGGTTTCTATAAGAGGAAGAAATTTGTGGAGGCTAAGAAGCTATTTGAGGAGATGAGAACTCAAGGATTTGTTGCAGAAAAAGAGATATATGATATTTTTGTTGATGTAAATTATGAAGAAGGGAACTGGGAAAATACTCTTGAGCTTTGTGATGAAGCAATAGAGAAATGTCTTGTTAAGAAAACTTAGTTGACTTTTGCGTATGCCACTTTGTGATGGAATTATCAGGGGCAGTAATTGTTGTTTGTGTTGCTTCTTCATTCTTGGTTGCTCAATTGAAAGTAACTTGCATATCATGACACCAGATACTCATCATTAAAGGAGTGACACTTGACTCCCAGGTATTTTCCAATTCCAAAACATTGAAACAGATCATTACAGTAGCGCACACAAACACCCGGGAGTTTTACATCCTTAAATTCCAAAGGAAACTTCAAGATTTTTTAGAATAATGTTCGGATTGTGCAATGTAGGCCTGAATCCCTTTTCCCCAGTAATTATACGAAACAAATGTAATAGAGATTTCTTCAAATGTGATAGAGATTTTTTTAGTAGAAGAATGTGAATAGACATTTTAAATACAAGTAATTCTTGCAACTTTCTATATTCCTGTTGTAGCTTTCCCATCCTTTAAGACCTGTTATAGAGAACCTGTGATCAATAATGAAAAATTGATGATTTACTTCAGGGTTGACGTAATCATGTGCTAAAGCTTTAAATTCCTTTAAAGGAATCATTAATAATCATGAAGTGCTAAGATTTGTTTTCATGAAGAAGCATTACTGCTGATGTAAATAAGTCATTAATATTTATAGAAATTTGAAAAGATTACATGGTGTGAAAAAATTAGATTAGTCTGCTTGAATCTATTAAAATTAGTTTTAGTTAATTTGGTGGAAAAATATATTAATTGCTAGATATTTTACTCATGACTAACGGGTTCATAAAAATGTCTGAAATGGTAATCTGAATTTTATACCAAGTTTAGTTGTTTTCAAGAATAATAACAATAATTAGCAACTTCTTAAGAGCAAAATCAGGCATTTTGATAACATGGAGATCTAAACAGTGTTGGAATTGTGCAAAATCAAACGCAACGGTATAATATTTATACAGAAATTTTAAATGAAAGTAACTCTAGAAACCTATTATAATTGTAATTTTTCCATCCTTTGAGACCTGATACGGAGAACAGTAATCAATGATGATTTACTTTCTACTTGATACAAGGGCTAAAAGTCTAAATTCCTTTAATCGTACTGAAATTTTTGTCAAAGTTTGATTTAACTTGTAGAGGAGACCCCAATGAAGAGAGTTTAGTAAAGGAGGGAGAGGGGTTGGAAAGGTATTTGGAAAATTGTAACAGAATAGTTACTTATATAAACGGATTAGTAGCCATCAGTTAGCAGAACAGAATGGTATAAATAGTGAAAGAGGGAGAAGATAAGAGGGGAGATTGTTATCAAGAAAATCAGTGAGGCCAAAATGTGACAAACCACTAGAGAGGCTATACCGAGTTGTGTTTTATATTATTAGTTTCAGTGACTGATCTGATTATCACACTGATACTGGTTGATGGGCTGAAAAACGTAATCAATAAAGATTCATATTTTGCTGCACTTTCATTTCTCTGTATTAGTTTTATAACTTGCATGAATCCATTAAAACATATTCTACTTAATTTTGCACTAGGAGGAAATAAACTACAAGAAAATTGGAGTTGTAAAAACGTATGCAGATATGTTAGAAATTGTTAGGAAGCCAGAATTGGGTTATAAGTTTTTAGGCGGAGAGATGAAACAAACTAAGGAAGTGAAAATAATGCTTTGACAGTGTTTATTGAATTACAAAGAACCTGGGGAGAAGATCCTCCTTCCTGGGATTTCTCCTTCACTAAAGGTTTCATTTTTGTGCAACAGAGTTAATGCTCAGTTTCTCAAATGATAACTATCCGAGAATTCCCCACTTATACTCTTACCTATTTAAACTAATTCCCTACATCGAACATTTGAACTGCCTAGCATACCTAATCTTACATGCCACAAATTATTTTTCTAACAAACTACTATCTAGACCTGATTCTGTCAGAAATTGCAACCTGAGTTTGTACACAAGTTTAGTGG
Organism: Phaseolus lunatus; assembly: GCA_013389735.1. Taxonomy (NCBI): domain Eukaryota; kingdom Viridiplantae; phylum Streptophyta; class Magnoliopsida; order Fabales; family Fabaceae; genus Phaseolus; species Phaseolus lunatus. The sequence goes on along the minus strand of CM023859.1, from coordinate 10,266,306 downwards.
TCTTTAGAATAATAATAATCAGCAACTGTAAAAGTTTCCAAATTAGGAATTTCAACTTCACAGAGGTCTAAACATGGACATCTTGCAAGCTACTTGAAGTACTCACCACTACTTTGTGGTATATCTAACGAGGTTTGCTTATTTGTGTTTGTTTTCTAGCATTGGTATTTGTAGTGGCCAGACCTCGGACATCGGCACATGAGTGAGAGATCGGCACAGGAGAGGTCGGCATGGTAGGACCCACAAAGGGGTCCACAGAATTACACGTGTCAAGGAACGAAACCAGATTCACAGAAGTGCCATGCATGCAGGATGTGGTCAAGACGTAAGGCTCTGACACGATAGAATTATCCTTAGAAACGCATGGGAGGCACGTGAAGGTTTTGAGGCACGTAAGGTATTAAGTTATTAGATAAGTTTGGGCTGGCGGCGCTGGGTTAGGCACTGAAACCCTAGCGGCCACCCCTTAAGTTACGCACTCCAGAAAAGAGATAAGCCCATGAGAGTTGTACTCTAAGAAAGGAAGGTTGTCACGATATTATAGGGAAATCGTGTCCTAGAATCCTGTAAAGATAACCCTAAATTCGCTAGAGGCAGCACTTGCGTAGGGGCATACAGGCGGCAGGTAACCTAAAAACAGCTTTATAATGGGGTAACACTCAAGGTAAACACATCACACACTAACACTATTCTTTACAAGCTTAGAGTTCTCATACACTCCCGGCTTGAGATACCTTAGTTATTTGATGTTTCTTACCCTGTACTGACTTGAGCATCAGAGTGCAATTACAGGTAGGACCCCTCTGCTTCAATGGAGCCATCAACCACTACAAAGTAGAAAGGAGTCCCCACCTATCTCATAGTCAACGACAACCGAGTCAACCGGCGAGAACAGTATTCTACCTGAGTACTAAGAATTTTGTATTATGGGAGTAGATACATTTTTATTTCAACATGATCAGCTGGTAAATTTTTCTATCTTATTTCTGTACTGTATTATTTTTCTTTCAATGTTCTCAGTATATGGAGAGCACAAGGGTATGGTGTTTAAAGAAATATTTTCCCACTAGTCTTAATTCTCAATTGCCACATGTCAAGGCAAAGGCAAGTATTTGACAATTTCAATATTTGATGATTATATTTGGCCATGTTAACATTGTTTGAGGGATTACTTTATGCTGGTTATTCTATGGTGTTAACACTGTTCGAGGGACTAGTTTTGACTGGGATTGTACTGTTTGTAGCCTCCAACCCAACACTACAAAGTTGTCTTGTTTGTTGTTCGCCTGCCTAAGGTGGTGACACATGATAATGGCTCAGTTTCTTCCAACATATGTTGCAATATATTCACTGTTTTTGAAAGAGATACAGGAGTGCTCTTCTAATTGGAAAACAGAAGTCAATATATGGCATAAATGTGGCTATCGGTGCACCAGTTTGTGGCCACAAGAGCTTGAGATTTCCTCGATATCTGGACTTAAATGCATATTCCTGATATGTAGGTATGAATTTACTGTTGTAAAACTGACCCAAACAGAGAGTATTGTAAAGGATAAACAGAGTGTCGTTGCTGATGCATACGTTTATTCCAGTGACCTCCTAGGACAGGATCTCGATCTTCCAGGAGCGCTTCACGGTCGTGGGATCCTCCTCCACAAGTCTCAATTTTCCCTTGGGCGGGCTGGATCGCCGCACGCAAGACTCAGACATCCACGATCTCCTGCGTTCTCCTCGGAAAGTTGTGTTATTGTTGGAAAGTATCTCTGAAATCGGATATGGAGCAGCGGCGGTTTGGGCTGTTGCATTTTCCCACTTTATAAATAGGAGTTTCCTGCGCCTCTTCAAACACAACTACTCACATTTGTATTCTTTCCTTTTTCACTTCTTATTTCTTTCTCTTTTTATATGCTTCCGCAGTCCTGGTTTATTTTGTTCTTAGGAGTTTCTTGCTAATTGTGAAATCCTTGCTATTATTCGAAAAGTTTCTGTTGTATCTTATGGGACTTACGTAACACACCACGAATAAGTTGTTATAGATAGTGATCATTCACACGTTAGGAAGTCAACTTTGTTCATGTTTTCAGCACACTTATACATTTACCTCACTGACATTTAAGTTCTTCCTTGGGATCCAGTTTTTGCAATTACAGAGACTTTATCTGATTTTGTTGTCAGCCTATATTCAAGGCCTCGTATCAAAGCATGAATATTCTGGAGTGGATTTTAGGATGTGAATGTGAACCGGTTTAAATAGAAAGGGGATCTGGGTATAGTGGTAGAAAGTGAGAATATGACTCAATCGAATTTGTTTCAAAATTGTTTTGTAAGGTGGGTTTCTATTTTTATCTCGGCTGAAGAATAACATTTACAATACTTAATACTTGAAGCTAATAACTTAGCAGTGACATTAATGAAAGGTAGGAAGTAGGTGTAGTAAAAGGGTTGGCAGGGTAGGTAACAACAGTGCACAACTTCATCCAGCATTCCACGTTCACGTTGTGAACTAACCTCCTAACAGTCTACATCAACAAATCTTCTCATCAATATTGCTTCATTCTTCTATTTAATTATTAGTAATGAGCATCCAAGTAGAAAGACAAGACAAGTCCATACATGTCAATGAAGAGTGAGGTGAAGTTGTTGGGAGCATGGCCAAGTCCATACGTGTTGAGGGTTCGCATAGCTCTAAACATGAAATCAGTAGAGTATGAGTTCCATGAGGAAAAGTTATCATCCAAAAGCCAGCTTCTTCTTCAATCAAACCCCATTTACAAGAAAATCCCAGTTCTAATTCATAAGGACAGACCCCTCTGCGAATCTTTGATCATTGTGCAATATGTGGATGATGTTTGGTCCTCTGCCTCTCCCATTCTCCCCTCTCATCCTTATCACCGCGCCATTGCTCGTTTCTGGGCTGTCTATATTGATCAAACGGTATAATAACTCTTAATCTCATGCATATCTTTCTCACCCTTTTACAATGTTATTTAGTTTTAGTTTTCTAAGTGATGCAGTTTTAGGTACAACTTTAAAATAAACAAATAAGTCATGTTCCAATGTATAATTTTTCATATATTTCTTTTAAATTTAGTGAAGAAGCTGTCTCTGAAGATATGACTTTTAAGTAGAAAAAAGTCATACTTTAATGCACAGATTTTCTTTTAATATTATTTTTATGGAAGTCATGCATGCTTACTTTTTTATTTTGCTGAAGTTTACGATAAATTTGTTGATTTGTGTAATAGTCATCTTAAAGAGTTATAAACAACCATTTGTTATAAGTTGACATAATGAATATGAAGTTTGTGACTACGCGAGCAGTTGTACCCAACCATGAAATCCATTAGAGGAGCTTCGGAGGAGGATGAGAAGAAGAGATTGATAGAGGAGGTGAGAAAAGGATTGGCATTGTTGGAGGATGTGTTTAAAGATAGCAGCAAAGGCAAGGGCTTTTATGGTGGTGACCAAATTGGGTTGTTGGACATTGCACTTGGTAGCATCTTGGGGTGGCTGAGGGTAGTAGAGACAATGAATGGGGTGAAGTTGCTTGACCAAAGCAACACACCTGAGCTGCTGAAATGGGCTGAAAGGTTTTCTGCACATGCTGCTGTCAAAGATGTTATGCCAGAGACAGAGAGGCTTCTTGAGTTTTCCAAAACTCTTGCCAAGGGCTAAAAAGGGATGCTTTTACTCCGAAGGAATTTAACTTTTTCAATGAAATAACATGGCATGCAGTGTTGCTCATGCATTCCTCAGGATTTCATTTTCTTAACTTTTTTTTAATTAAAATTTGTGTAGTTGGAACTTCATATGAATATTGTCTCTGGCCTCATTTCTGTGCATCTGCATAAAATTTAATATCATGGTTTCAATGAATTCAAATCAATCACAAAAAGAGTCTGGGAAAGTTTCTTTTAAAATTAGTAAATAAACACAGAATGTGTAATTTGAGATACAGATGGTAAAAAATGAAAAAGAAATGGAGAGAAAAAAGTTAATGCAACTGTAATTTCAACACGACTTAAACATGTTTTAGTTTACGAAAACATGAGTTTTCTTTAAAAGTTAATCTCTGTTTAAATTTTATTTTGTCTTTAAATTTTGTAATAAAGCTGTAATAATTATAAAGAGACTGAAAATGTACAATTTTATTAAATAAAATATTTTATTTTTATTTTTATTTTTTTTTAGGGTTTAGAGTTTATACTAATAAAGAGTAAAATTTAATCAGTGGCTCAAAGTAAAAAAAGGCACTATCTTAAGATGTAAAGTGTATTTAAAGTTTGTTTATTTATTTAAACATTAAAATTAATATCAGTGTTATCTTTTTTTACATGAATCTCTCATACAATATAATATAATAAATTTTTATAATCATTTGACATCTACTACTTCATCTTTCATTTTTTTATAATTACAAAAGTTTATTTTTTATGATCACTTTACAAATTATATTTGACATGACAACATACTTTAGGAGTAATGTAGTCATTAAAAAAATTCTAATTATAAAAAAGAAGAGAAAATGAAGGATAGAATAGTAGATATTAAATTGTTGTAAAAATTTATTAGGGTGTCAAATTATCATATCGGAGTTAAAAGAGTAGCCTTTTAGTGTTTTTTTTCCTTGTGATCTTTCTATCTTAAAACATGGGTCAATTGTCCGTGTACATGTTCTGCTGAATATATATTTATTAAAAATTATTATCTCAATTATTTGGTCAATCCAACATGAAACATGAAACTATAATGGAGATTAGTCCATATTGATTGTTATTTGCACATAGAAACCCAAATGGGTGAAATTGTTTAATACTATTGATGATTTTGTGAAAAGGGAATTTAATAAAAAAATTATATAGTGAGGAAGAAATAACTTACTCCTTGTATAATGATAATAATAAAAATAAATACATCCATGGAGAATTAAGAAACTAAGAAATTAATATTGAGTTTCATGATTTCGAGAAGAAAATAAAGAACAACACAATATAGGCAAGGAAGAAAACAACTATGTTTTACTCATCTATTTTTTCATACATTGTTTTCTACATAGATAATGCTTTATACAAAGAAAATAGAGAAAATAAGACTTGGACTTAGTAGTAAAGCCCATAAGGAACTATGAGTCCAATAACATAAAACTTAAAACCCTCCCTCAAGCTGAAACATGTATGCACAGAACTCCAAGCTTGCTGATAAGTCTCTGGAAACTGTTTCGCTCGAGGGCCTTTGTTAAAACATCTGCAGGTTGTTCTGCAGATCGAATGGGTAAGAGATGAAATAATTTCTGCTGAAGCCTTTCACGAACAACATGACAATCAATGTCTATGTGTTTTGTATGTTTGTGAAAGCTACTATTAAGAGTAATGTGTCTGGCAGCTTGTGAATCACAGTAAAGACATGCAGTGTTGGAGATGGTGACATGGAGATCTCTCAAAAGAAAGGTCAACCATTGTAGCTCACATGAGGTTGAAGCCAAGGCATGGTATTCTGCTTCTAAGGATGATCTAGAAGCCATGCTTTGCTTCTTGGGTTTTCCATGAAATCAATGATTCTCCCAAGAAAATGTAGAAATCGGTTGTTGAGCGCCGAGTCATGGAACATGATGCCCAGTCACTAAAAGCTTTCAAATGCAAAACATATTTTTTTTGAATAAAACAAACCTTGTGCAGGTGCAGCTTTCATGTAACGTAGCACATGTTGAATAACACGATGATGGTGGATTGTAGGTTTCTAAACAAATTGGCTTAGATGCTGAACAACAAAGCATATATCCGGTCTAGTGTTTACAAGATACAAGAGACGTCCATTGAGTCTTCTATAACTTAAAGGCTCATGAATGTCAGCGTCTTCAAACATGTTCTCTGCCTTTTTCTGCATGGGTGTGGTTGCTGGTTTGGTACCCAACATCCCTGCATCATCAAGAATTTCTAAAGCATATTTCTTTTGACAAAGATGAATACCTTTATGTGTCTGTGCTATCTCTAGACCAAGAAAATATTTCAATTTACCTAGGTCTTTGATTTTAAAAGCAACATTTAGCAAGTTCTTGACAGTATTTATCTCATGCATATCATCACCAGTTAAAATAATGTCATCTACATAGACTAATAAAGCAACAAAAGAATTTTCTAATTTTTTGATAAAAAGATAATTATCAGGTTGAGATTGGATGAAACCTATGGTTAAAAGATATGAGGCAAGTTTTTCATACCATTGTCTACTGGCTTTTTTCAAGCCATATAAAGATTTGGTCAAATGACAAACTTGATTTGGTTTTGCTTAGATGATTCCAGGAGGAACTTCTAGATATACTTCTTCAGTGAGATCACCATGTAGGAATGCGTTATCCACATCTAGCTGTTCAAGATGCCAATATTTGATGGCAGCAATAGCAAGAATCATGCGAATAGTTGTCAATTTTGCTATTGGGAATATGTTCCGACGAAGTCAATCCCTTCCCACTGGGTGTAGCCTTTTGCTACTAACCGAGCTTTATACCTCTCAATATTTCCATCTACTCTTCTTTTAATTTTGTAAACCCATTTACATCCTATGGGAGTCTGACCTTTTGGAAGATCCACTAATTTCCAAGTGTTGTTGATCTCAAGAGCTTTAATCTCATCGTTCATGGCTGCTTTCCATTTATTAGAGTGAATGACTTCCTTATAGTTGTGTGGTTCAGTTTGTAAAAAAAGAGAAACAGAGTAGTCAAAATGCTCATCAGATAAACTTTTATATGATTACACTGAATTGAGTGAATACCTTGTTGTGCCAGTATTTATTACCTTCAGTGAAGAGGTTAACAATTGATGATGATAATCCTCGAGGTATGCAAGGATTCTTCGAATTCTTGTTGATCTTCTGAGATCTTCGGTATCTCTTACCTCAATGTTTCCTACTTTATTCATGTTGCCTCTGTGATAGCTGCCATGCAGACTGTCATACATATGCTCCACAAAATTTTGATTATAGCTTAGCTTTTTTTGTTCACTTTTATCAATGACTTGATAGAAACTTTGTTCAAAGAAGTGAACATTTTTGGAGACAAATATTTCTCTGGTTTGGACATCAATGACTATATAACATTTTGCTCCTACCTTAAAAACCAGAAAAATACACCTTTTGGCTCTAGGATCTAGTTTATTCCTATTGTTTTGAAGAGTAGAGGGAAAACACAAACATCTAAAGATACTAAGATTACTTATATCAGGAGTAGTAGCGTATAATTTTTCATATGGACATTTATTTGAAATAACAGTTGAAGGCACTATATTTATGAGATGAACAACATGCATTATGGCGTAAGACCAAAAAATCTTAGGAAGCTTAGATTGAAACATGAGACATCGGGTTACATTTAAGATGTGTTGATGCTTACGTTAAACCACAGAATTTTGTTGCAGTGTCTCAACACAAGTGGTTTGGTGAATGATACCATGCTTATCATAGAAATCTTTCCAGCAAAATTCTTTATCATTGTTAGTTCTAATTGTTAGAATATATGGCCTTAAATAAGAGGGGGGTGAATTGTTTATGAAAGATTTTCGCAAACTTTAAAGGTACAATGAAACTTAGTACAGAATTATAGATAAAGAAATCAAGTTAGCCAAGAATATATTCTGTTTTAAGTGAAATACAGAAAAACAATCGGTTATTTCTTCAAAACAATCGGTTGTTTATATCAGTAGATATTTAAAACCAACTTAAAACAGCAATTAAAGGAGTTAGGGATGAGAGAAAAGCACACCAACAGTTTTATACTGGTTCACCCTACTCACAAGGGCTACATGCAGTTCCCAGAAAACCACTGGGTTCCACTATGCAATCAATCACAAATTACAAACACTACACACCAAAGTAGTGAGTGACCTTGAACCCCTCAAGAAACACACTACCTTTGGCAAACCACACCAAGAGTGTTGATTTTGAACCCCTCAAGAACACACAACACTCCCTGGCAATACAAATACAAAAATATAGTAATCAAGGAAGAAGATAATAGAATACACCTGGGTATTACAAAGCTTAAAGATCAGATTTACACCCCAGTCCTATTCCACACACTTGAAAATCCAAAGCTTGAATGAATCTTGAAAACTCTTAACCAAATTTGCAATTTGATTTCTCAAAACTATTTCTCTCTTTTTAGGAGCATCTAACTAACTTTATATAGACCAACAAAGTGGTCAAAAGCATTTAAGATAGGAGCACATTCAGTTAGAAACCATTTAATAAAGATTCAATTCAAAAACACAAAGTTGTTAGGATTTCAAACAAACAATCGATTGTTTTATCGAGACAATCGATTGTTTTGGCTTTGATAGCATAGTCAACCAAGCCAAACAATTTTCAACCTTTTTCAAAACCTTCTAAGTACAAAACAACCGGTTGATTCGACAAAACAACAGGTTGTTTTTCACTTAGTTGAAAAATATTCTATTTTAAAAAGATTTTCAAATCAAACTTGTTTTGGATTCAAACAAGAAGTGGATTACATAAAATCTACCCCATTTCCCACCCATACACAGCAGCAACACAGACTTCCATCAAACACCTTGGATTTGGATTCTTCAAAACTCTTGATCACTTTTGATCAACACTAATAACTTTAATTCCTTTATCAAACTAATTTTCAACCATGACAACAAAGTTGCATAAAAGGTTATGCGTTTCATTTTTATTTTTCATTAGATGTATCCAAGTAAATCTAGTGCGATCATCTACTATTGTGAGAAAATATCTATGACCATGAATAAAATGAATACTAAAGGGACCCCAAATATCATAGTTACATGATCTGTGGCTCCGGTATCAAGAATCCAAGGTTTTGGATGAGTTTTTACCTTTCTCAAGAGGCTGATCAATGGCAACATTACTGATTTTTCCTTTTTCATTATTCATTTGAATAATATGAACTATTTTCTACATTTGTTCAGTTGGATAAAGCATTCAGAATTTGGTGATTTAGAAACTTATCTTGTGGTGAATTTCTTTCAACCATTTGTTCTTCAAGATTTTCTACAACATTTGTAGCAGTGTGTGGCATTCTCTGTTTGATCCATGGTGGATAACCATGCTTTGAGTAGCATTCATCCGCAGTGTGGTTCATCTTATTATAGAATAAGCATTGGTTTCCAAAATTCTTTCCTTTGCCTCTGCCATTTCCTTTCCATCCACCAACGTTCCTATAGTTGTATTTTTTTAGTAGATTGGCTTACGTTGTTAGTCAATATCTTTGATTCTATGATAGCAACATCATTGAAAGTTCTTTCTTGTCTCTCTTGTTGCAGAGCGAGGGAAAAAACTTTGTTTATACCTGGTAACGGTTCCATTGAAGAATCTGGGTCTTTATATTGTTATAAGTATCCCCGAGGCCTTTAAAAAAGACATAACTTTCTTTGATTCTCTATATTCGAGGATGTTTTTGGACAATCTACAGGCGCATTTGATACTATAGATGCATGTAGGAATGGGTCACAATGAATCTAATTCTTCCCACAATATTTTGGAATCTGTGTAGTGTTCAGAAATGCTTCTTTCTCCTCGCCTGATCGAATTTATTTCTTGAAGAAAGTCAAAAGTGCAGAAATGGTTGCTTTTGGAAAATCTCTCCTTCAGATCTTCATATAAATCCCTTGCTTTGTCGATATAAATGGCACTTTGAGCAATTTGTGTGTTAAGACTCCGATTTATCCATGAAATCACAATGACGTTGCAACATTCCCATGCTTCGTATTGCTTGCTCTTGCGTGTCAGTTCTGGAATCTCTTCACTGACAAATTTAAATTTTTTCTTCGAGAGCAAAGCCCTTTTCATTGCACGGCTCCATGAATGTTAGTTACTACTGTCAAGTTGAGGCGAAACAAGCACAACTCCTGAATTCTCTCAGGGATGTAGGTAGTAGGGACTTGCTAGGTCTTGCAAAGGGTCCTCAGAATCCATGAAAGAAATGAAACAAGAGGACTCAAGAAAAAGAAGAAATGGAATATCAGAGTGAATGTCGGTCAGAGCGGGTCAAACCCGCTCTGATACCATATTGAGTTTCATGATTTCAAGAAGAAAATAAAGAACAAAACAATATAAGCAAGGAAGAAGAAGTATTGTTCTGGAAGAAAACAACTTTGTTTTACTTGTCTATTTTTTCATACATTGTTTTCTACATAGATAATGCTTTATACAAAGAAAACAGGGAAAAAAAGACTTGGGCTTCGTAGTAAAGCCCATAAGAAATTATGAGCCCAATAACATAAAACTTAAAAATTAAAATGAAAATAGATCCAATGTAGGAAGCAAGAAAACGATAGATGTTCTGACCTCAAGTCCTAGAGATAGCATCACCAGTGTTAATCACCACATCAGAGGTATTGTCCGCTTTGGAGGTTGGTGCTCTGTCACAGTTTTGTTCCGATAATGCCAATATAGTCCCACATCGTTCAGGAGTCGGGACCAAGGACAATTTATATACTCCTTCCTCCTCCAACCCACCAAGATGCCCTTTAAGGACAAAATCGTGACAGAGCACCGACATCCAAAGCGGACAAAAAAAAAATTCTTTTAAATAAAACAATAAAGTTGGTATGATTGTATTTCGAATTGTCCGATACTGAAGTGAAAAAACATCATATCTTCTTAATATAGTTTGATTAATGATAATTCGGTTTAGATTCAGTAATTTGACATTTCATCAAACTTGCACTATTTATATTTGAGTTTGAGGATTGAAAATGTTTGTGAAAATTTGATTTATTGAGCATGTGCTTAAAAATATTATGTTTCAAACTTTATTGGTTTAAGCACCATAAAAAATGGAGAAATTATTAAAGAAAAATTCAAACATCCTACAATCTTAAGCGTATAAATACAATAAAACATAAAATATAATCATGCATCGTCTATACAATGAATGCTTTGTTCAAACAGCAAATCATGTAAGACGTAAGTGTTTCATCAAATAGATACAACATTATATAGTCTATTTCTTATGTCTCATGAAACAAGTCTTTTCCTAAACATGTTTTTTTTTTTTTTTTTCTATTAACAACACCAAATTTATCATACATTATAATGGTTTGATTTGTTGGGCAAGAATCTACATCGATCTCAACCGTAGGATAAACTTGAGGCTAATGACTCAGATCTTGCGACTATTGGTATATTGGCACGCCACATCATTTAAGATGTTAGTGATCCATCATTGACTAAAGCAACTTGGACCTGGGGGCAAGTATACCTATCGGTCCTACTCCATATCGGACCAACGACATGACACTAACAAAGAAATGGATTTTTCTTTTATAAAATGCAAAGCGAAGATCTTTTGTTGACTAAGGTAACTTGAATTCGAGGGACAAGTATATCTATCAGTCATATCCCATGTCAGACCAACAAAATGACACCCGCAAAGAAATGAATTTTTCTTTCGTTGACTAAAGTAACTTGGATCCGAGAGATAAATATACCTATTAGTCCTATCATAAAGAAACTTGGACCCTTCATTGACTAGGTGTTACATAGAATTCAAAACTCTTTTATAATCAATTATCAAATCTTTATTTAGAATAAAGAATGATTCGGGAAAGAGAATGAGAGAGTAAAATATATTAATGATGGTTTAAGGGTTTTTTTGGAAACAAGTAATTGAAATAATAAAATAAATAAATATAAAACGGTTGCTTCAGCTGCAAAGTATAACGAGAAGGTATCAAGTTTTAGCCATGTTATCTAATTCTCATTTAATTTTGGGTTATTGAAGTTTGTGGGATCGGAACTTAGAAGATGAAAATATTGGAAGTTACTTTTTAAAGGAGTGTTAAAAATTTGAGCAAAAGCACCAGTGGTCTAGTGGTAGAATAGTACCCTGCCACGGTACAGACCCGGGTTCGATTCCCGGCTGGTGCATCTTCCCTTTTTATAAAAAATAATTTGTCCTATGATAGAAGGTTAGGAGAAATGTATTTCAATACTTTCATTTCACTTCAAGTACGGAGCCATGCCGATGGTTGTTGGCAATACCACCACTCAAATTATATTTAACAAAAAAAACAAGTATTTCTCTTTTTGCTATGTGCAATGGACATAAATATTTCAGGCAAATTCCTGAATCTTCATGCCTTTTTCCTCCCCAACCATAAAAAAAAGTAAAATTATAAATGTATAATTTTTTTCATTGAGCACCCACCTCAAATTTCAACCAGCAACAATAATCTACTACTTCTACCATCATAACAACTCTTTATTATCGAATAACTTTTATTTATGAAGTTATTGTCACAACACCTCTCACATCTATCATCACTATTACAACAATCTCTTATTTTTACTGTCTAAGCAGAAAACAAAAATGTATTTTGAATTTTAAAATTTGAAATATAAAAATTATATTTTAAATTATAAAATTTAAAATATATTATTGTAGTACTATTATAAAAAAATTTGTAGTTCAAATTTTTGAATCCAAAATACATTAAAATCAAAAAAACAAAATTTGTATTTTGAATTATAAAATTTATAAAGATCAATAATAATCAATTTTTATAGTTGTGAAAATAAATGTGTTAGAAGAAAATAAGAAAGTGTAAGAAGAATTTGTCATTTTTTATGGTGTGAATAGTAAATATAGTTTGATTACTTGAATATAAAAAATATATCACATGTAATTTATATGATTATCATTTATTTCTTTATTAATAAAAAGTTAATATATAATTATGATCTATTTAAATGATTTTACTCATCTTCTTTATCTGATATTATGTTAACGAACCTTTTAATATATATTCAATAAAACAAACATGCTTAAATTTTCTAAAGATATATAATTCAAGTAAATGGTCTAATATAATGGTAATAGTAATTAAAAATTAAAGCCCGTGTTCAAGTTGTAACTATATAATATTGTACTATACTTTTAAAACTTTATTTTACAAATAAGAAAACAAATTATTTGAATAACATTTCAAAAACCTTTATTAAAAATAAATGACTTTAGAAACACGAAATAATACTCTTTTTCGTATGATATCAATAAATATATTTTGTAAAATATTCTTGTACATTTTCTTATTTACCACTTGTATTATTTATAAGTGAAATTCTATAATCAATTTTAAAACTGAATATATATCAAGTTATACGTGGAATTCTATAATCAATTCTAAAACTAAATATATATCGAGTTATATGTGGAAATGATCAACGATTATGTTATTAATTATAAAAGATATTATAGAATATTGTATAAACAATAAATATTATTTTGAAGACTTATATAAAGCATAAATTGTTGTCTTGATACACACAACAATAAAAGAGTGGATAAAGAATTACAACATATATATCCATTTTAGTTTGAATGTAATTTATTTTTTAGAAAGGGTTGAACCTTTATATTTTCAATATCTTAAGTCATTTATCTATGAGGAAATTATGCTACAATTTTATACTCATTTATGAGTGATTTTTTATACTCATTTTTTAAATAAGTTTTGATTAGTAAAACTATTTTGAAATTATTCAACAATGTATATTTAGTTGAAATTATTTAAAACAAATAATTATTTGTTTCATTACCTCTTTTTTCTTAAAAAAAAAAGTATTTGAAAACTCGATTGATTCACAACGGCACCGTTTTACACAAGCTTTTAATTCTGTTCAGCAAACCAAATCGAATCTAACATCGTTCTTCTTCCTTCCTTCACTTGAATCCTTACTGAATCGAAGAAGAAGAAGAAGAAGCGAGAGACACTGCGACTCAAAAACCCTAACAATGGCGTTTGAGATGCCATTAGAACAGATAAAGCAGCTCCGGATTCTGCTCCGCAAAGAGGCGAACCTCTCATGGTACGAACCCGAGAAGGAGGAAAATCCTGCGCTCCCGAAGCTTCCATCCGTCTCCGAAACCATAGCGAAGTTGGATCCTTCGCCGTCTTATCTTCGCTGTAAGAATTGCAATGGCAGACTCATACGCGACGTGGAATCTTTTGTCTGCGTATTTTGCGGCACTAATTCCCGCAAGGACCTCCCCCCCGAACCCATCAAATTCAAGAGCACCATTGGTTATCGGTGGCTACTCGAGTCCCTTAAACTCGATGGATCGGTAATACCAATCTCAGTGTTTTCTCTACTATTAGAAGTGTTCTTAATGCTGAAAATGGGAAATTATAGGTATTATTTTCGCGTAATGTAATCCGTTTTTCTTTTTGTTTATAATGCAATAGGAAAGAGAAGTAGATAAATGATTGTTCGTTTTGTTGGCCAATGATTTGTTTTAAGAGAAATCTTAGATGGAGTTCTGTAGGTTCTTTTAGTGTGTTTTTTCTATTAGAATTAGAATTTTACCATGACAATATATGTAGTAAATGGTCACATTAAATGTCAGTATTGGTTTTCAAGTTGAAACTCCAATTTCGATCGGAGAGTAATACTAAAAGCACCTAAGAATTACGTCTAAGTTTTGTTCTTATTTTTTAGAAAAAATCTCTGGTGCTGTCTAGTATTGTTTTCCGTTCTGGTCAAAGTCGTATACAATATGGCAGGAAACCTTAGATACTTCCATGCATCTCGAGTAAAGGGTGCAAGGATGCATACCTGTGAACCCGATATGGATTCACAGAGATACCTTCTTCACAGGATTATCCAGTATAAAGAAAATCATAGAAGGTATTTTTTAGACGAGGTTGAGTTCAATTTGCTCTTTGATTGCTGCTATGCACTCTAACTTCGGGTGAAAATTGTCTTGTGGAAATCGAAATTCCTAAAAGTTCGAAAATCTTCTCTCTGGGTGATCCCCTATCTTCTTGAAATTCAAGTCGGATTTAGTGTACAGCCTCACATAACTGCATGAAATGTAACTGAAAGTGATAGCTAATCACAGCATCTTTTGATGCATAATGACAATTGAGCTCTGCAACGTGGGTTGGTCTAGTGAGCACAATTCCAATGATATATCAAACTCTTTTATATACAGAAGATTTTGTGAGAGTGATAGCTAATTGCAACATCTTCTGGTGCATAATGACAGTTGAGCTCTGCAAAGTGGGTTGATCTAGTGAGAATAATTCCAGGTATATTATCAAACTCTTCTAATGCATAATGATACGAAATGATGTTGATCATTCTCTGTTCTACCATCATTCTTCCCAAGGATGTATCTATGTGTATGTGGATGACATTATTATCACAGGTAGTGATAAGGAGGGTACTAAGCAACTAAAACTATATCTTGCTCAAAAGTTTCAAACAAAAGTTCTTGGACATTTGAGGTATTTCCTTGGTATAGAAGTAGCATAATTCAAGGATGTTTTGGTCATATCTTAAAGAAAATAGGGATGCTAAATACTAACCCTATAGACACTAATGGGTTCAAGTGTCAAACTTGTACCTGCCCAAGGAGAACTTCATTATGATCATAGGAGACACATTGGGTTGGTTGGTAAGCTAAATTACCCATTGTGATCGGTCCTGACATTATCTGTGCAGTGAGCGTAGCAAGTCAATTTTAAGCACTCTTTGTTAAGACCATTGCGATGTTGTCATATGGATCCTAAAATATATTAAATCCTGGAAATAACCTCATTTATATAAAGGAAATACTCAAATTGTTAGATATTTTGACACTTATTAGGCTGGGTCACCAAGTGATAAACTCTCTACTTCAAGATACTATTTTCTTAAGTTCTTGTTGGAGGTAATTTAAAATCATGGAAAACTAAGAAACAAAATGTTGTGGCAAGATCAAGTATAGAAGCAAAATATAGGACAATAACATTAATCACTTGTGAGCTCATATGGCTAAACTCTTAAAGCTTAAGTTTGAAGAAAGTTCCCAAATGTGCCTTGTATGTGAGAACTAGGTAGCATTACTCATTGCCTCTAATCCACTCTTTCATGGGAGGATCCAATATATTGAGGTGGATTGTCATTTATAAGAAAAAAACCAGAGTCTGGAGGCATCACCACTAGATTAATGAATTATTGGTTGACATATTCTCCAAGTCTCTAAGAAGACCGATGATTGATTATATTTGCAGTATGTTAGACATATATGACCTACATGATCTAGCTTAAGAGGGAGTGTAATAATTATAGAAATAAGAATTTGATCCTATATAATCAGGAATATTGTTATAGTTATAGAAATAAGGAGTTGATCCTATATAATCGATCGAGAGTATCTAAATTATATATATATATATATATATATATATATATATATATATATATCCTTGTTTAGAGGATATCAAATCTCCTTTGTTTTATTATTGATTCCTTTTTCTTAATATAAATAAAGAACATTTGTTGTATCAGAAACACATAATTTCAGCTTAATGTTTCTTTCCTCTCTAGAGTTTAATGAGGATTTTGCAGCTTAGTAGGTGGAGGATTGAATACTCGAATGTTGAACTTGTCGCCGAGGTAAAGTAACATCTCTAACTGACTAGCTAGACACTCAACTTGGAAATCACAATGCTTATAACTTACTTGAACTTAGTTATGAAGAGACTTATGCACAGGGTTAAGCACTTCCCAATATATATTGGACATTTGATGTTTCTTGGCTTTAACCTTCTCAACAATCCAACAATCGGATGTTCAAACCTCTACCTATTGAGATACAAAATCCTCTATAATCAAAAGAGTTTGATAATATCTTGTAGCTATTATCAATTTATCACTAGAAGAACACCTGTAGTAGAGCTCAACTGCCATTACGAATCAAATGATGTTGCAAAATCATAGTGAAGATTAGCTATCGCTATTAGATACATCTCATGTACTTATGAGGTTGTATACCAAATTCGACTTGAATTTCAAGAAGATAGGAGACCACCTAGAGAGACGATTTACAAACTTCTCTGTATTTTGGTTTCCTCTAGAGAAACATCAATCAAAGGGCAACTCCAACTCCATCCCCGTTTGAAAAAATACCTTCTAGAATTTTCTCGAATACTGGAGAATCCTATGGAGAAGGAAGGAGTCTAAAGGTGTTCCTCTGTGGGATCCATGTTTGCATCCTTACACCTTTTACTTGAGATGCATGGAGGTCTGTAAGGTGTCCAATAAAGTACTTTCTGTCATATTGTATACAAAAGCCTTCGAAACAGAGCTGAACAGTATCATGGAGATATTCAATACCTTATTTGAGGGCAAATACACATTGAGTGCTCTGGTTAGAATCCGCTAGAGACTTTTATCAGAATATTTTCCAATCTAAATTGGAGTTTTACTGTGGTAAAACGATATAATAAAGGTTTGCATTAAAGGTGATAATTGGTTATCAAGACAAGACTCCAGTTCTGGTTTGTATTAAAGTTGATCATAGGTTGTCTTTATTTTTAACTAACAAATTGAGGTGTTTCATGTATTGTTGTGATAACTCTGTGCACATTGCTTAGCAGGAGATGGTGGCACCAGTGATGGATGAAAATGAATGGAACAGGGGGAGGAATGTATCAAAAGATGAGATTCCCCTATCTGAACTGCTGGATTTGGAAATTAGATGGCCTTCCGAGGCTGAGATAGCTCAGTTGAGTGCTTCAGATTCTGCAGCTTTTCAGGGAAAAAGTTCATTAAGTTTGGCTGGAGTTGATCTTGATAGCTATTTTAACCAGAAGGAATCTGATTCTGATGTGTTTGACAATAACTTGGCTGCTGGAAGACAGGTGGATACTGCTTTAGATAATACATTCAAAGCAAATGAAAATCTTAGTCTGTTTCAGAATGTACAAGCTTCAGAATTGGCAGCAGGGTCTGCAGAAAATCCGAGTGGTGATTCACTTTCCAGTTGGGAGGCCAGCTTCACATCTGCTAGTTCTGGTCCTGTTCATGAAATGTCCAAATCTGTTGATTATTCTAATGTTGATTTGGATACAGCATCTGGATTCGGGAAAGATTCTGTTGGTGTAAAGGAGAATGACAATTTCAATCCCTCAGCATCCACAGATCGTGATTATTTTCAGGGTGATGAATGGAGAACTTCAAACTCGATCTCACATGCCGAGGCTGGGAAATTTGAATCGACCATGGATCTTAGTGGTACTAAAACAACAGACAGTGCTAATGGCTCTAGTAGAAATCTTGAATGGATGCAAGATGACCAATTGCAAGGGAGTGATAACAAGACAACTGATACTGTGGTTACTGCTGAAGATAAATATTCATTTGATGAATGGAATGATTTTACTGGCTCAGCCAGCATGCAAGACCCTTCGAGTACTGTTACCAGCTCAAATACAACCGGCCAGACTGGAAATATTGGATTTTCTGTTGATTTTAATGATACAAAAATAGCGGAGGATGCTAATAGCTCTTCTAACAAGGATATTGATTGGATGCAACATCAGTGGCAAGATAGCAATAATAAAACAACAGATACCATCAGTGCTATTGAAGCTGTGGACTCATTTGATTCATGGAACGATTTCACTGGCTCAGTCAATACACAACATTCCTCCTTCGGTGTATCCAACTCAGAGATAATGAACCAGACTGATAAATTTGAATGGATCCCGAATCATAATGATACCAAAACAGTTGAAAATGCTGCTGGTTCTTCTGGTAATTTTGACTGGATGCAAGATGACCAGTGGAAGGAGATTGATAACAAGGCAACTGGTACTGTGACTACTAATGAAGTGGCTGATTCATTTGATGCATGGAATGATTTTACTGGCTCAGCTATTTCACATAATCCTTCCAGTGTTGTTTCTGACTCTTTGATTACTGCCCAGACTGGGACATCTGAAGTTACTGCTGATCTTAATGACATGAAAACAGAAAAGGGTACTAATGCTTTTTCTCACAGTAGTTTTGACTGGACTCAAGATAACCGATGGCAAGATAGCAACAGCAAAACAAATGATACCAGGACTACTAATGATGTTGATTCATTTGATGATTGGAATGACTTTACTAGTTTGGCCACTACGCAAGATCATTCCAGCAATGTTTGGAAACAAACTGCAAATCAGATTTCTGCTGAGAAGACCTCCGAAACCAATTTACCCAGTTCGTCCATCAGCTCACAAAATATAGAATTTAGTGGGCTTCCACTGCATGATTTATTTCCAGGAAAGTTTGGTAGTTCACCGGGTTCTCTTCAAGCTACTTCTTCCAACAGGTGAGACTTGATATTTTTTTGGTTGCAATTTTTTAATATAATTATGCATGGTTCAATTCAATCACTTTCAAGTACCAGGTGGACTTGAGTGTTTTTCCAACACCTTTAGGACCTGACCTGAGTGTTTTTCCAAATTCCAACACCTTTAGGAGTTTGAGTTCAGTCACTCCATTTACATTTAGTGCTAATTATATAATTCAACAAAAGGGATGTCTACACAGTGGAGATCCTATAAGGAAGCTGTTAGGAATCTGTTCTCTTGAACTAAAAAGAAGATAACAGATTCCTAACAAAGAATGATGAAAGGACACAACAAGAGAGAAAAAAGAACTGTATAATTTTTGTATTTATTATCAACACTATTATTTACAATTTCATCCTTTCCCCATTTCTCTTTTTATAATAAACCTGTGGAAGTTTTTTCCTATTTAGATGCTCCCTATGTTCATTCCTAACAATACTCTCTTCCTCAAAAGCCACCTTGTCCTCAAGGTTGAAATCTGGAAACTGATTACGAATTGAGGAATATCAGTAATTTGATACGAGAGAAAAGATTAACAAAAAGAGAACTGATTATTATTTCACTCAAAGAGAGAAGTCCAAGCTGAGCATAAATATGCTCAAGAGAGGTTACACGGAATCAGACTAAACATAGCAGAAAACGAAAACCAGAAAACGAAAAGCAGAAAACTAACTAACATTCAGTAGAAAAGCTGAATGTTTGCATTTGTGTATCTAATAAGGAAAGATCTTCCCCAGTAGTTTGTTCTGACAGCTTGCCTTGCCAATGTACCAACACCTCAAGAATTTCTGTACCCAATTTATTCACTGTTCTAGTGCCTAAAATCGCCAAAGGTTGATAATTATCTGTTGTTCCCTGCAACACTGCTGGAAAGTCTGATTCAATTGGATGATCTCCTATAGCCTATGGGAAACTGGATGTATGAAGGCTTGTTTTGAAAGTTTTAATTTGAATGCCAATGGTCCAACTTGTTGTAAAACCAAATAAGGTCCACAATACTTGCTTGGCTGACAATTTAGGATAAAGTTTAGACATGGAGGTTTGCCTGAAGTCTAATCTTTAAGTAAACCCAATCCCATGATTGAATGAAAAATATTTTCTTGTTTGTAAAAGATATTATTTGATCTTAGTAATTGGGGAAATATGTACAGCTGATAATTAGGGATATTCTCCATTAATAGATTTCCATGTTATAATTTGAATGATCATAAATAAAGGATTTACATGTGTGATTAAAATCACAATTCACAACAACAGAGAAACTATTTATGGCATCATAGAACTAAGTTTTCCTTTTCACGTGGCTCCTGTGATTCTCCATTCACCACCATTGAGCCCTCCTTTTTCCGATGAGCAGAAAACATTGGAGTTGGCATCTCCCAACGACCACTATTGTGAAATAATTGCTGCCTAACTCTGTTGCATGTGCTGCCTATCTTCAATGTGTCCAGCTCATGCGCCACCCTCAAATTAGCACCTAATGTTGTGTTTTGGCAATGCACCCTTTGGTGACCTCCACACCATGCTTCTCTTTCTTTGACGAACTGATGTGAGTTAATTTTAGAATGGCACATGTTTTTAGGATTTTCACTTTGGATTATGATTTTGATTAACAAAATATGGTAAGACTCAGTGAAGATTGTCACTGGACACGAACATAACCAAGTGGTTAAGTGTGAAAATTTTCTTCAAAAGAGCAAAGAGAAAAAACACAATTAAGATGATGAATGATGATGAACACGAAATTAATAGGAAGATAAGGAGAAGATAAAGGGCGAAAAACAATAAAAGAAATAGCGAAGGTAAAGAAGAATAATGGTGGAATGGTAAAGAAGACAAAGGAAAAGAGTAAAGAGGAAAGGAAGCTTATGGAGATGATGGAAATGGTGAGTGCATCACGCCACTTGGAATGGGGATAGTTCCAAGATGAGTGAGGAGCAGTCGTCACTTGAAGTATTCTCTACTCAAGATAAGACCCAGAGAAAGTTTGGAAACCACACATGACAGAGTTTCTTTACTTCAATTTCAATTTGATTTACAAGAGGGGATGCACCCTATTTATAGATGAGTGCCTTTGAGAGGAAGAGAGGAAGGGTAGGGGCGTAAATGACTACAAGCTTCTAGAAACTAGGTCAAATGTGAGTACAATGGAGAGTCTTCTAGAATCTAGGTCAAAGGTGAGCACATGGGTGGCACATGGGTGATCTTCTAGAAACTAGGGTTTCTAGAAGCCTAGGCTAGTTTATTCTTCTTCTAATTGGGCCAATATGAGCCCAATTGATTACAATTTAATGTTGTCTTAAAAATACTAGAAGGAAAGACAATTGATACTCTGGCCCATGTCTGAGTCTTCTTTTGCTAAGACTCCTTTGAGGCCTGGTGGGACCTTGTCTTTTATTCTGAGATGACTGACTTGGGTGTGAAGTGTCTTTTATGTCCTTGGTGATCTGTTTGTCGAGTTGGGTTGTAACACGACCACTTTTGGGCTTTGTTTGACCTTGTTTGACTCCATGGTTGCTTCTCATTGTGGTGGTTGCAATGGAGGACACAGTGGAGGATGTGGTGGCACATTGCAACTAGTATGATTGTTGGGGTTATGTTGAGGAAGAATGTCACACCAAAGCTTGCCAGTTGTCTCAACAAGCTAATTGGGCCAAGCCACCATTCATATTTCAGGTATCATGCTGAGTATCATGGATTTCTCAAGCTCTAAGAAGCCAACCAACCTGCATCATATGTTTCAAATATGGCTCAATCTAGTAATCCTACCTATAGCTTTTGTTTCTTGCTCCTCCTCTCTCAAACCTTGGATACTTGATTTTGGTGCCTCAAATCATATGATTGGTAACAAATCACTTTTTTCCTCCTTGACCTTTTCGAACGCTAGACCTTCTGTTACTCTTGTAGATGACTCAAAAGGTCTGGGGCATTGGACAAACCCATTCTGTTTCTCACCTTTCTTTAAACTATATCTTATTTATTTCTTGATGTCCTTTTAATCTAATATCTATTAGCAAACTTACTCACACTCTTGATGAGTATGTGGAGGATTATATCATCTTTAGCCCTCAAGTGACCCATGTCTCTTTTGCCTATCCAGATGTCGTAATCAATGCCTTGGGTACCTAAGTGCCCCCTTATAGGTGAAGTGTGCAATTCATATAATAACTTTTTTAATCCATACTAAACCAACTGATACGACTAACCTTCCTTTATAATAGTATAATCTACCTTGTTCCATTGTTCCACGGTGTGTGGCAGATGAAAATCTGGAAATTCTTGTAAAATTTAGACAAGACTGGATCCTCCTTTACCTCCATCAATGTTTGTAATATCTGGTCAAAAAGGTCTTGATATGCCCCACAACTCTTTATCTTCATCCCTTCCAGATAAAGCATTATACAGTCTATTTGAAGCTCCTACCTTGTAAACAATATCAAATTCATACCCCAAGACTTTTGCTAGCCAATTTTGTTGATTCTGCATTGTAATTATCTGTTCCAAAAGGTATCTCAGGCTCTTTTGGTCAGTGTACACAGTGAAATCTGTCCCAAAAGGTGGGGTCTTGAATGTTGAATTGCTAACACAATGGTCATTAATTCCTTCTTGTAAACAGATTTAGAGAGTGGCGAATCTGCCAAAGCCTTGCTAAAATAAGCAATTGATCTTTTACTTTGTGTAAGAACAGCCCCAACTTCTTTTTGTTTAGCATCACATTCTATGGAAAAGGGCCTTGAAAAATCAGGCAGTGCCAAAACTGGAGCTGTGGTGACAGCTTGCTGCAACATTTTGAAAACTTCAATACTTTCATTTGTCCACTTGAAATTTTCCTTTTTCAACAAATCATTTGGGGGTCGAGCTCTGTGCCCATAATTACAAATAAATCTCCTATAGTTAGCCCCAGAGACCCTCTCAAAGCCTTGGGAGTTTTTAGTGGGTACTGTAGAATGACTTCAATCTTTTGTAGATCCATTGAAACTCCTTTAGATGTAATATGTCCGAGATACCCCACTTCTGTTTTACTGAAACTGCACTTTTGATCAGCAAATAAAGAATGATCCTGCAGCCTAGTCAAGACTTGTTTCAAGTGAACCATGTGTTCTTTGCATGATTTACCATAGACCAAAATGTCGTCAAAGTAAAGTAACACATACCTCCGAAGAAAAGGTTTAAGTGTGGTATTCATAAGCACATTGGAAAGTGGGGGGTTCTTTCTTAAACCAAAGGGAGTTACATGAGATTCATAATGTCCTTGATGTGTTCTAAATTTTATACTTCTTCCTTGAAAGCACTGGAGGCCTCGAAGTTCTTAATTTTAAACTACTGCATAGGCTTTGTATTTACAATTTTGGATAATTGATGTGGGTTTTAGACACTCGTCTCCCTAACATTAATTCTTAATTGACATTTTCTATTATCAAAATGGAAATTCATTGCATCTGTTGCATGTTCAGGGTGACTGAAGTGGATATCAAAAGAGGAAACTCTGGGGATGTTTCCACTGCAGTAGGGTCAAAAGATGACGTAGAGATGCTGATGTCACAGATGCATGATCTCTCCTTTATGCTTGAGAACAATCTTTCAATTCCCCCCAAGTAAGGTGTAACTACACTATTTTCTTGTAACCCATATCCATTTATTGTTCGCTTATATTATGATTACTTTTGTAATCTGTAGCATAGCCCGTTCTTTCTGGGAATTTGTTCTTTGACGAATGAGTAGGGAATAATATGGCTTTCATCTACAGTTTCCACTTTTCCCTTGATAATTATTTTTGGGTGTAATTCCCAGAGTTAAGATTTTTGATAGTAGATCAAGGTTGTTGGTAAGTCTTATTTGTAAAAGGCTGCTACTGCTGTATATTAGCTGGCAGTTTATGTTTGGGAGTGATTATGATGTTTTTATGTATGATTTGAGGGCTTCCTTTATTGTCTCTTTGGATGAGTTGATTTAGGAGAAGAATTCATTATTTGATGAATTAAAAATTCTTTATAGTAAAATGATCTGTCTGGACAAGGAAATTAAAAAGAATTGAAATTTAGGATTTTCAACATGGTTTTTTAAACAAGTAAAACACTAGATTTTGAAATTCACTCCAAAAAAGAAGGAATTTGAAATTCTACACCCACTTACGTTTTGTATACAATCCCTCTTTCCAAGTGCGCGCTCTCTCTCTCTCTCTCTCCAGGTGTTTTCTATACAAAGTTCAAAGGGCTTTGTCTGTTTGCTCTCTCTTGCAATGCTCTTTCTCTTGGAGAATTTGTGCCTCACCAAGTGATTTATATTAGGTTTATTTCTGAATTCTTTCACCTCGGTTTCTTTGTCAATTTGTTATTTTGTGTTTTGATATCTGATTTTATGGATCTAGGGTTTTGTTAATTTTGGGTTGCAACCAACTCAAACACTTCCATCGGTAATGTCCTCATTTCTTTTCCAGAGATAGTCTTTCCGGTCACTATTCTTCCCTCTTTCCTTCTCACGATAGTCCCTCCTCTCATTTTAATTCCTAACCTAAAGCTATTCACCACTTAGCATGTAGTTATTTAGTTTGTTTCCAATTTGTAATAATTATGTTCAAGTTTGTATGAATGATAACTTCCTGTGTCACATTGAATGCTAGTTGATAATGTGTTCGGTCGGATTTGGCAATTCTTGGAATTTATCCAATTTGTTTATTTGTCTACCACCTATATTTGATGAAATTCCTAAGCTAATGTCACTGTATAAACATATTTTATTATCATCTTTTTTTTATACGTTCTCGTTTAAATGGCAAGGGGTTTACTAAAAATCTGCTTATCTTCCTTAACTGCTATTTACTCTTTAAAAAACCCCAATATGGAACTTAAGAAGTTGAAATAATAGAAAGAATCCAATGTAATTGAAAGACAAATGTACGGTGAATTGAGTATATATTGTGGAAAAGATATCAAGAGAAGAAATCATGGACGATAAGTGATGAGTTTTACTAGCAGGATATCCCACATGAGTCAACCATAATAGAACAATATAAATCATCATCACATTTTCCAAATAAATTTATTGGTTTCCTTGCTCCTTCTGTAAAACAAGAAGTAAACAGAATTAAAAATAGGGTTAATTCTGTTATTAATTACTTAGAAAATAAGCGGTTTAATTTTGGCGTAAAAATAGTTTTAGCTGTGGAAGCCAAAATTATATATAGATTCTCGTGTACAAAATTTTGGGGTAATAAAGAATCATTTTCATTGTTCAGTATCCTTTACAATTTCTTAGTGAATTGTGAGTGAGTAATGCAATCAAGGTTGGAGCTAACCAACCTTTGTTTGTTCTAGTTGGTATCAGTTAGCTAGGGACGTTTGGGAGAAGATGGTGTTCACAAAGGAACTGGAAACTCACATGTTGAAGCAGACATTACAGAAGCACAAGAATCTACAAAGAAACAAATGTTAAAGTCTCGTTTCTTCCATAGCATCTTTGAACGGGGCCAAGAAAATTGCGACTGCTGCTAAAGGTGTTCCAGACACACCTGATTCTGATCAGTCTGTAATAGAACGTCCACAAATTCAATTTCCCACATCTGATGGAACCAACTTTCGGGATTGGAGAACAAAAGCCGAGCAGTTTTTTGAATTAGAGGCTACACTGACAGAAGAACGTGGGGAGTTATTGCTTTTATCCATGGATGGTAAAGCCTTTTCATGGCAAAGACTTCAAGAATAAATCTTGGGAACAAAGTTTGCTAGATGTGGCATATCGGTTTGATGACACTGCATTTGAGGATCCTGTCACAAAATTATCATGATTGCACTAGGAAGGAGATTTGGGTGAATATTTGGAAGCATTTGATTCTCTATTGGCTTGTGTAGCTGTGCCAAAATCCATGGCATTAAGTTTTTTTTTTTTGTCTAGATTGAAAAGTGAACTGGAAAAATCAGTAAGAGTCCACAAACCGTAGTTGCTGCAAGAAGCTGTGTATTTTGCAAGACTCCAAGAAGAAATTTTAAAAAGAAGAGTGGACAGTTCTGAAACACAAACAAAATATACAAGATCTTGGTCAGCACCTGTTAACTCACAACAGAGTCATTCCATAACAAGTCTGCAGCAGAATCATCCTATAGCTTCAGTGTCGTGATTAGCAACTGCAGATTCTAAGTTAACACATCAACTTCTATTTCTTGAAAGGAAGTTAGTGATAGGATTGCGAAGAGATTGTGTCGATTCTGTGTTGGTAAGAGGGATAAAAACCATAGGATGAAATGTAAAGTATGGGGTAAATTAAATGCACTCTTCTATGCTCAAGAAGAAATATAGGCAAATATAGTGCAAGACACTAATTCTGAGGAAGAACAAGCAATAGTTGATAGGAGCATAGCCATGATTCACGATCTCATCTACCTCCATGCTTTACAAGGCATACCAGTTGGAAATACATTGCAGCTTCAAGGATTAATCAAGATGCAAAAAGTGCCTTTTTGGATGGACACAAGAAGTACTAATGATTTTATTAGTGACACATGGGTTAAGTTGCTTGGGTTGAAAATAGTTTTGTCAAGCTGGTGATGGTTGCTTTTGATAAAAAGCTATAGATCACTAGGATTGTGTGAGCAAATAACATGGAGATTCAATGATCATATACATTTACAACAAATTTTTTAGTGTAAACCTAGCAACCCATTTGGGATCATTTTGGGGATGCATTGGTTCAGGACACATGGGGTGAACTCTTACTATGTGATTTAATCATCAAGGCCAGGAGGTGATATTGCAAGGAGATAAACCAGGTGCATCAATCCAAGAATTGATATGGAAACTCAAACTGGTAAAAGGCGTTTGTGTATTACTTGAATTGCTAGCATCAATTTTACTTAATGTTGTTGATATAGTCGATCAAGAGGTTCTAACACCAGAACAAAATGATCTTTCAAAAAAATTGTACAATAGTTTTGGTGGTTATTTGTGGAATCTACACAATTGCCACCTAAGAGGAAATGTGATCGCAAGATCAATCTAATCAATGACACATTAGTTTGCTCGAAATCATATAGATACCCACATGCCCCAAAAGAAGAAATTGAGAGACAAGTACATAGATTATTGGCAATGAGATTTATATTAAGAAGTAGATTTTAAGCCCAACTCAATCTTATAAAATTGGCTTATAAGGTGGGGTTTGTTCTTATCTCTAGTCCATGTGGGATCTCCAACACATGTTGAGATCTATCAACTCGTGCGTGAGACTATATATTATGGGTGATCCGATAATGGTCGGATAGCAGGTGTTTTGATAAGTCCAATAAACTCTTTCTAGGATAGATTCTAAATGGCTCTGATACCATATTAAGAAGTAGACTTTGACCTAAACTCTATCTTATAAAACTGACTCATAAGATGAAATTTTCATTCATTTATATATTATTAAATGTCTTTTTCTCTAGTCGATGTAGGATCTTCAATAGGATTTATAAAGAAAAATACTAGTTCTTATGCTTCTCCTTTGGTGTTGGTAAAAAATAATGATGGTTCTTGGCGGTGTTGCACAAATTTCCTGAAACTTAGTGCATTCACCATAAAATATAAGTTTCCTATACCTCTAATAAAGATTTGATGGATGAATTGAATGGGGCATGTTTCTTGTCCAAACTAGGTCTTAGAAATGGCTATAGGTTATAACTAAGTTAGAATGGCTAATGAGGATATCCATAAAGCAACATTTAGAGCTCACACTGGACACTAAGAGTGGGCTGTTTTACCTTTTGGTTTGTGTAATGCACCTACCACATTCCAATCACTCATGAATGACATACTCAAAATCTATTTTATGACATCTTAGTCTATACCAAGTTTTGGAATGATCATGTGGAATGCTTGACTACAACATTACAAATTTTGGAGGAAAATGGCTTGGTTGTCAACTATAAAAATTGTAGTTTCGAAAAGAAGGAAATAGCATATTCGGGCCATGTGATTTCAATTAGGGGTCCAATTAGACAAAGACAAGATTTAAGTAATTCAACAATGTCCCACTCCAACAACAATTAAGGAACTAAGAGGATTTTTAGGCCTTTCAAGCTATTACAGAAGGTTCATCTTGAATTGTGGAAAGATTGTGGGCTCACTAACAAAATTGTTTAAAAAGGAGAAGGTTTTTAAGTGAACTAAAGAAACAATTACATTTCATAAGCTTAAGCAGGCACTCATGTCTGCACCTGTTTTGAGGTTGCTAGGCTTCACACACCCTTTCACCATTGAGACAGATGCATCGAGAGGAGGCATTGGGGTTGTTTTGTTGCAGAATGATTGCCTACATTAGCAAATGCAATGGGACCTAAGTACAGTTTCTTTTCAACTCATAAGAAAGAATTTTATGCAGTTTTCTTTGCGGTCAAAAAATGGCAACACTACTTGTGGGGACAACATTTCATCATAAAGACTGATCAAAAAGCTCTTTAGCATCTGTTGTTGCAACCTCCAACTACTTTGATGCAAAATTGGGGTTTAGAGAAACTTATGGACCTCGATTTCAGCATTGAATCCAAAAAGGGAAAGGAGAATTTGGTAGCAGATGCATTGTCAAGGGTTGGACATAATGCAAGTTTAGTTGCAATTCTACATTTTTCTTCTAGCTTGATGACGGAAGCCATTTAGTCTTGGAAGACAGATCCAAAGTTGCATAAATTGGTGGATAAGATCAAAGTTGCACAACAACCTTATAAGCATTACACTTTTGATGGTACCTTATTGAAAAGAAAAGGTAAAGTGGTCAT